>JARBWK010000012.1:5358262-5944948 GCA_030556195.1 Anolis apletophallus
ACTTGCGATGGTGGGGGGAGAGAGAGCAGTGCCTCCCCCGATGATCTCAGAGTACGCACTGGTTCATAGGGGAAGAGGCGATCACGCAGATAAGCAAGTCCCGAACCGTTTAGGGCTTTATAGGTAATAACCTACACCTTGAATTGGGACCGGAAACCTATTGGGAGCCAGTGGAGCTGTTTAAACAGGGGGTTGACCACTCCCTGTAACCAGCTCCCGTAAGTAATCTGGCTGCTGATTGTAGTTTCCGGGCCGTTTTCAAGGGCAACCCCATGTAGAACGCATTGCGGTAATCCAACCTAGAGGTGACTAGGGCATGGGCCACCATGGCCAGATCAGATTTCACAAGGTATGGGCGCAGCTGGCGCTTGAGTCTTAATTGTGCAAAGGCCCTCCTAGCCACCGCCTGAGCATCAAGTGTCAAAGCGGAGTCCAGAAGGACCCCCAAGCTGCGGACCTGTGTCCTCAGAGAGAGTGTGACCCCGTCGAGCCACCCAATACCCCCATCTGTCCCGCAACTGACCAGGAGGATCTTTGTTTCGTTAGGATTAAGCTTCAGTTTAAGCTTCAGTTTATTAGCCCTTATCCAGCCTATCACAGCCGCCAAACACTGGTCAAGGACCCAAGGGGCTTCTTTGGAATCTGGTGGAAAAGAGTAGTAGAGTTGAGTGCCATCCGCATAGAGATGGCCCCGAACTCCAAAACTCCGGATGATTTTTTTCAAAGGGGCGGAGTTTACAGCATGCAGAGCCTCCACGCATGCTGCAAACTCCGCCTCCACACTGGCTGGTAACTCCGCCTCTGCGCATGTGCATTTGGGCGTGCGGGTGTGTGTGTGTGTGTGTGTGTGTGCAAAATAATGTTTGCCTACTATTTGAAATTACCCAGGGCTGCCTCTGTCCATGTCTGACTATTTATCAATGCTCCAATCTTGGAATAGAGGAGGCATTATTTCATTTTCAAATCCAGAACAAAGGAAACACAGTAGTCAGAAAAATGTCATTTTTCTTTTAAAGAAGTCATTATACACGGTAGTTTTAGTCTTCGATAATTCCAGATATAAACATTTTTCATAGTCGTAATGACATAAATATTTATTTGTGGCATCATACCCATCTAAGGTTCCAGGAATGATCTAGCTACGGTGATCCAGGCGACGGTCATCTCGAGGCTAGACTACTGTAACGCCCTCTACATTGGCCTTCCCTTGTTGACAATCCGGAAACTACAGCTGGTGCAAAATGCTGCTGCTCAATTGCTGGTGGGAGCATCGGCAAGAGAGCATATTACACCAATTTTACAGTAATTGCACTGGCTACCAGTAGAGTACCGGATTGTCTTCAAGGTGCTGGTTTTGACCTTCAAGGCCTTATATAGTCTAGGGCAGTGTTTCCCAACCAGTGTGCCGTGGCACACTAGTGTGCTGTGAGTGATCATCAGGTGTGCCATGGGAAATTGGCACTCTCCCCCCTCCTAGCAGCCCCCTCACAGGTTTGCAAGAAACAAATTGAGCCTCTCCGCTTGGAAACGCTTTCTTTTTTTACTATTTTACTGGATTTTTCGAGAGTTGCCCCCCCCCCCCCCCCCGGGAACTGTTTATAACAGCTTCATGACATCCATAGTTAACTGGAAGCAAGTTTCACTCAGGGTGAAATTTCACAAAGATCTGGAGAACAAGCTCTATGAGGAGCAGATTGAAGAGCTGGGCATGTTTAGCCTGAAGAAGAGAAGGCTGAGAGAAGACATGATAGCCATATATCGTTAGTCTGCCGCCACTTCACTATTCAGTTGGCTGCAGCATGTTTTATTGGGAATATGTTGTATTTGGGGTTTTTTAATGCTGTTTTAATGTATTTTAATGTGTTTTATGGTATGTTTTATTGTGTCACTTTGTGAACCGCTCTGGGCGCCAGAGAGAGCGGTATACTAAATCGAATCTAATAAATAAATAAATAAATATGTGAGAGGAAGTCATATATATGTTGTGTTCATCGAAACAGGCCCAGGTTTCACACTGAGTGTAAAAATACATTTAAAAACATATTAACTATATGTATTACTGTGTTAGAGTGTCATTTTGTGTCATTTTGGTTGGTGGTGTGCCCCAGGATTTTGCAAATGTAAAAAATGTGCCGCGGCTCAAAAAAGGTTGAAAAACACTGATATAGCCTAGATGTAACCGTGGCATGGATCACCGTTGCTAGGGCCTCTGCCGGGAGGTAGGGTGCCAACTGCCTCGCTTGGCGAAGAAGGAAGAAGGCTTGTTTACTAATAGCAGTGACCTGAGCTTCCATTGTTAGCTGTGTGTCCAGTACAACACCAAGGCTCTTCACAGTAGTAAATGGAGCTTATCAAGGTTCCAATCTTGGGATAGAGGAGGCATTATTAGTCTTCGGTAATTCCAGATATAAACATTTTTCGTAGTCGTAATGACATAAATATTTATTTTTGACATCATAGCCATATAAGATTCAAAAAGATATCTGTTGTGAAAATCACAATTCAACCTAAAAGTTTTCAGTTACCTGGTTTTGAATTTGAAAAGAAGTAAGTAAACAAAACATTTTTGTTAAAAACATACATGTCAAAAGAGAAAACAGAATCAGTGACAGCATCTTTTGTTCCTTCCTGTTCTTTATACCACCTTTTAAAAAAAATGAAATATAATGTTAAAAATAGTTGTTCATACTCTTGCAAAACATGTACAATATGCTCCAACATTTTGTTATCGAGAATATAAAGGCAAGAGAGCTGTGATTAACTGATGTTGCACCAACGCAGATATGTTACATTCCCAATTAAGCTCTTGAAAATAAATTGACCGGCAACTGCCACTAGTTTATTTTTTACTAACCCAGCTGTTTGATTTTTATCACATTAAAAGCAAAAGAAAAGAAAAAAATATTATAATCTATTTTTACCCATCCGGTAGATCAACCACTTTAACTGAATGGCATCTGTTGTCACATTATGCATTTCTAGTGTGCACGGATTCCATACTGTCAACCAGGGCTGTGTTTTGAAGGGTCCGACATCAAATTATTCAAGATAGTTATGACTAGTAAATGCTTGTGCTTACGTACAAACCGCAATGCTAATCATTTGAATCAGGAGTGCTAGTTTAATAAAACATGTAGTGAATGAGCTGTGAGTCCTTCATTCCTGACTCCAAATTGTTTATGAATAAGTCAATGGCTCAAGAGCCAAAACAGATCCCGGGGGAAGGTAGTGCTTACTTTTGATGTGACAGACTGATTTCCTTGTACTTGACCACTAATCAATCCAGAAGCAAACTTGTCAATACATTTCATAACTGCTACGTTTACTCAGGAGAATTTGGTGAGAGATTTTTTGAAGTTGGGGCTTATCCTATCTACTAGAACAGTGTTTTTCAACCTTTTTTGAGCCGCGGCACACTTTTTACATTTACAAAATCCTGGGGCACACCACCAACCAAAATGACACAAAATGACACTGTAACACAGTAATACATACAGTTAATATGTTTTTAAATGTATTTATACACTCAGTGTGAAACCTGGGCCTGTTTCGATGAACACAACATAGATATCCTGGCAGGAATGGGAGAAAGACACACACGAAGGTTTTGCTCAACAGCTGGGAGTTATAGTTCACCCGCAATCAAAGAGCATTCCGAACTCCACCAATGATGGAATTGAATCAAACTTCCCAGACAGAACTACCATAACCAAGAGAAAATACTATAAGAGTTTGGTGGGCATTGACCTTGAGTTTTGGAGTTGTAGTTCACCTATATCCAGAGAGAACTGTGGACAATGTTGGATCGGGACCAAACTTACCATGAATACTCAAAATGCCCAAATGTGAACACAGATGGAGTTTGGGGAAAATAGACCTTGACATTTGGGAGTTACAGTTTCTGGGATTTATAGTTAACACACAATCCAAGAGCATCCTGAACTCTTGCAACAATGGAATTAAACCAAACTTGGCATATTGAACTCTCATTACCAACAGAAAGTACTGAAAGGGTTTGCTTGGGAATTGACCTTGAGTTTGGAAGTTGTAGTTCACCTACACCCAGAGAGCATTTTGATCTGAGGGGGCAGCGTGAGCGTGTTCAGTAGGGGGGAGGGGAGGGAGGAAGACAAGGGGCGAGTCTGCGCAAAGCGTTCGCACGGGTCACGTCTTCCTCCCTCCCCCCTCCCGCAGAAGTGGCAGCGTGAGCAAAGCGAGTCAAAGCGAGCAGAGCAAGGCTGAGAAGAAGGGAGCCCGAGTGGAGAAGAAAAAGTGTTTGGCAGGAGTGAGAAGAAAGGGTACTGGAGGTTCCAATTTCCCACGGCACACCTGATGATCGCTCACGGCACACTGGTTGGGAAACACTGTACTAGAACACTTTATTAACAAATGTGTAGATCAGGCATTGGGAGTTACGTTGTATTAGATATTTGTCTGGGGCCTGGGTGACCCTTCATCTGCCATTCCATAACTAAGTAATGCCAGGATGAGGAGGCACACCCTTGTGACAGAATAACAGGTATGTCCCTTACATCAGTGTTTCCCAACCTTTTTTGAGCCGCGGCACACTTTTAACATTAAAAAAATCCGGGGGCACACCACCAACCAAAATGACACAAAAATGACACTCTAACACAGTAAAGAACGGTTGGGGGATGGTGGCCTGCTGGGAGCAGCTGCTGGGAGTGCCGAAGCCGGGGAGGGGGTGGAGCCAGGCTGTACCATGCCCTGCCCTGCCCTCTAACCCCGGTTCATTTCTCCCAGCAGCTGCTCCAGCCTTGAGGAGGCAGTGCTAAGCCAGCGGTGCCAGAGCCAGCACAATGCTGGCTTGGCACTATCCCCTCAAGGCTGGAGCAGCTGCTGGGAGTGCCGAAGCCGGGGGAGGGGGCAGAGCCAGGCCATGCCATGCCCGCCCCTCCCCAGCTTCAGCTCTCCTACAGGCCGCGCCATGCCCCGCCCCCTCCCCCCAGCTTCAGCTCTCCTACAGAGGAGGAGCATGAGCGGTGGACGGGCTTCAATGGGTGGGGCTCCTCCTCCACGCGGCTTCAGCGAGCGAGGGGCGAGTGTCATGGTGGGAGTCATGGCGGATTGGAGGCTGGCTGGGGAAACGGCCGAAGGAGGCAGCACCCCGGTCCCTTCTTCTTTTTCTTCGCCACTGCCCAGCCCTTCCTCCTCCCCCAAGCAGCAGGGGTTCAGCAGGAGGGGGGGAGGGGGGGCAGAGAGCTTTTCTCACGGCACAGCAGGAGGTCCATCACGGCACACTAGTGTGCCACGGCACACTGGTTGAGAAAGACTGCCTTACATCATCCAGCTCTGGAAAGCAGCTTCACTCACCTTATGTCATCCCCAAATGGAGAAAATAAATCCACTTGCTGGCTACAGGAGTGGTAGTTCTATAGCAGTGAGCATCTGGGTTAGCAGGGACAACTTCACTGTGTATTCATTCATTCATTCAATTTAATATTTGTCAATCGCCCTCCATCCCAGATGCTCTGGGCGATTTACATAAAGATACAGCATTAAAACAGACAAGTATTAAAATCAGAATTCTAAAACAAAAGCTCTGTTACAAAGCCAGGTCTTAAGTGCCTGCGCAAAGGTTCGCAGATTGTGCATGGCCCTCAGGTAAGGAGGCAGAGAGCTCCATAGAACAGGAGCAGTAATAGAAAAGGCCCTGCGTCTCGTACTATCAAGACGTACTTCTCTGGGACCTGGTACATACAAAATATTTCACTGAGTGGGGAGACGTGACCGTTGATGGTGGAGAGAAGAGATGCGGTCTCTGAGGTATGCAGCCCTTGGCCATACAAGGCTTTAAAAGTCAGGACCAGCATCTTGTATGGGCATTTTGTGAAAGCCCATACAGGACCCAGTCACCAGTTGCTGTTTGGATTCATTTTGGGATCACAGACCTAGGCCCCTTCTACCCTGCCATATAAAATCCAGATTATCTGACTTGAACCGGACTATATGGCAGTGTAGATTCAGATAATCCAGTTCAAAGCAGATAATGTGACTTATCTGCTTTGATAATTTGGATTACATGGCAGCGTAGAAGGGGCCCAAGATAACTACCAAGATTCCCCACACCTACATTCTCCTGATCTTCCCAGCTAAGTGAGTAATTTGCAGTGTTATTAACCTAGTGGCAACTCCAGTCTACAGGACTCCCCCCCCCCCCACCTCTACAACCCTTGGTAAGAGGATCTGCATTGGAGGAAATCTGCGTGTGGACAGAGGTGGCGGCTTGGGGATGGAACTGGATGGGAAACTCCAGGGAGACTGATCAATCTTGGGGTGAGGATCCAATAGATAAGGCAGGGGTGCTCATTAAGTAGATCGCGATCTACTGGTAGATCGCGTAGGGCATCCTGGTAGATCGCAGGCAGGGCGTGAGGAAGGCTCAGTCCCACTCTGCAGGCTCCCGACACCACCCAGGTGCAGAAGGAGGTTGGACTGGATGGCCCTTGGATGTCTCTTTCTACTCTAGAAACCCATTGTTGTTATTATTATTATTATCAGAGGCTGAATGGCCATCTGTGAAGAATGCTTTGATTGTGTTTTTCTCTTATGGCAGAAGGAGGTTGGACTGGATGGCCCTTGGAGGTCTCCTTCTACTCTAGGAACCTACTGTTGTTTTTGTTACTATTATTATTATTATTAGTAGTAGTAGTAGTAGTAGTAGCAGAGGCTGAATGAATATTATCATTATTATGAATAAATTCAGGGGCTTATTATACTCACATTTAGTTGAATTCAGTCTTAAAATATATTATATGGCTCTCACTGAAATAAATTTCCAAATATTTTACTTTGATGGCTCTTTGAGTAGTGGGTAGGTAGATCATTTTGACTTGGTCGTTTTATAAGTAGCTCGCAGGCTGAAAAAGTGTGAGCACCCCTGAGATAAGGCCTGCACAACCCGTGACTCTACAGGTATTTTGGACTTCAGCTCCTAGAATTCCTAACCATTGGACAAGCCCGCTAGGACTTCTGCGAGCTGGAGTTCCAAACACTTATTAAGAGAGCCACAGGTTGTGCAGGTCTGCAATACATCACAATATTCACCCACTTCTAAGCACTTGGATGTCATGAAAAAAAATCATGCCACCTATTATTTTCTGGGGTGTAAGCTTCGGAATGTGGACTAGATCTGACTTGTCTAGTCTTAGAGACAAACGAAATGAGGAGCCTAAGGCCCCAGGAAAGACAGCCCTATAACATTTAATTGTCGTTAGTATTTATTAATGTACTACCGTGTTTCCCCGAAAATAAGACACCCCCGATTGTAAGACGTATCGGGGGTGTCGGGGGGGTCGGCTTATATAAGCCGTACCGTATGTAAGCCGTACCTCGTCCCGCCGCCCCGCCGCCACCGCCACAACCGGAGGTGTGCCGCGGCATACCTGCGGCACACCTCCGCGGCACACCTTTTCGCCAGGCCTCCAAGCAAGGAAGGGGGAAAGGAGCCAGGGCGGACGAAAGCAGCGACGCGTCACTGTGACGCGGCGATCCTCACCACGCCCCTGGCTCCTTTCCCCTCCCTTGCTTGGAGGCCTGGCGAAAAGGTGTGCCACGGAGGTGTGCCGCAGGTGTGCCGCGGCACACCTCAGGTTGGCGGGCGGCGGGCGGCGGCGGGCGGCGGCAGCGTGGCGTGGCGACGGGGGCACGCCTTGGGTTATATAAGACGTGCCCGAAAGTAAGCCGTAGGGGGACTTTTGGGGGGGAAAAGAAAGTAAGACGCTGTCTTACTTTCGGGGAAACACGGTAGCTTTGGGACCCGGCCCTGCCCGGGTTATTTGAGAAGCGCAGCAGGATGTAGAGTGGGTCATGGGGACTCTGTGTGCCAAGTTTAGTCTTGATCCATCATTATTGGGAGTTGCAGTGGTATCATGAAATTACTGGTGGTAGTGCAAGTCCCATCATCTCTGTGTGTCCCGTCCCCCCCAAAGTGTAGTAGGATGTAGATTGGGTCATAGGGGCTCTGTGTGCTAAGTTTGGTCTGTATTGGTGAATGGATGAGGGATGCATTGTTTTTCGGAAGTGAGTGAAGGTACTTCAAGTCCCATCATCCGTGGTCTGTCTCACAGTAAACTGCACCAGGCTGTAGAGTGGGTCATGAGGGCTCTGTGTGCCAGATTTGGTGTTGATCAGTCATTGGATTAGGTTTGTAGCAGGATTGGGAAGTGAAGGAAGGTACTGCAAGTCCCATCATCTATGTTCTGTCCCCCTCCAAACTTCAGTAGGATGTAGAGTGGGTCACTGGGGCTCTGTGTGCCAAGTGTGGACTTCCTCGGTGTTTGTTGGGGGCCGCAGTGGTCTGTGGGAACAGAGGGGTGTAAAAGTACTACAAATCCCATCATCCATTGTCAGTCCTCCCCCAAACCTCCCCAGGATGTGAAGGCAGTCATGGGGGTTATGTATGGCAAGTTTGGTCTCGATCAGTGATTGGATGAGGGTTGCAGCGGACTTGGGAAGTGAGTAGAGGCACTTCAAGTCCCATCATCCATGGCCCACCCACCTCCGAACTGCACCAGGACGTAGAGTGGGTCATGGGGGCTGTGTGTGCTGAGTGTGGTCTGTATTGGTCCTTTTTGGTGGCCTCAGTGGTCTGTGGGAACCAAAGTCTTGGAAAGTACTACAAATCCCATAATATGTGGGTCATGTCATAGGGGGGGTTATGTGTACCAAGTTTGGTGCAGGTCCATCACCCGCGCTGGTCGCTGTGGCCTGTGAAAGTGGCTGCCACATATCCGCCCTGGCCTGTGAAAGTGGCTGCCACATATCCGCCCTGGCCTGTGAAAGTATACCGTGTAAAACAGAAAGGAGTAAAAAATGGAAAAGGCCTGCATGGAATTAGCAGTAAGGTCCAATGAGGCTGGGTGAGGGGGCTTTGGGCCAGAATTATTTATATAAGCATTAAAAGGCATTAGAGAAAGGTATTTATTGTTTTCTCTTGTGTCTTTTGAGTGAAGTAGGGCCTTACCTTGTAGAGTGACAGTGCCTGTTCTAAAGATCCTGTCAGAAGCTGCCTTTCTCTGACACTGTGTTGAAGAGGGAAGATGGATGCCTCTTTTGGGCCTATCTGGGAGAAGGGGATTTGTAGGGGCTACAATGTTTTCTGGGAAGTGAATTGGGATGCAAATCCCATCATTCGTCGGCCATCCTGCCCTAAACTCTATTTTGGGGCCTGTAATGTTATGGCCTGCTATTGGTAACTTTAAAAGGGTGCATGGCAGGCAGCCGTTTTCTAAAAGCTGAGGGGGGAGGAGAATACAGGAATCCATTTTGTTTTCACAGAGCCAAGTGGGGAGGGAATGTTGATGGTGCATTTCCCCTCTCAGTGGGAAGAAATCCTGTTGTTTGAATGTAGAGGCCTGGATTCTGGGATGCTGGCTTTTTTCCCCTCAGTGGGAAGAAATCCTGTTGTTTGAATGTAGAGGCCTGGATTCTGGGATGCTGGCTTTTTTCCCCTCAGTGGGAAGAAATCCTGTTGTTTGAATGTAGAGGCCTGGTTTCTGGGATGCTGGCTTTTTCCCCTCAGTGGGAAGAAATCCTGTTGTTTGAATGTAGAGGCCTGGTTTCTGGGATGCTGGCTTTTTTCCCCTCAGTGGGAAGAAATCCTGTTGTTTGAATGTAGAGGCCTGGATTCTGGGATGCTGGCTTTTTTCCCCCTCAGTGGGAAGAAATCCTGTTGTTTGAATGTAGAGGCCTGGTTTCTGGGATGCTGGCTTTTTCCCCCTCAGTGGGAAGAAATCCTGTTGTTTGAATGTAGAGGCCTGGATTCTGGGATGCTGGCTTTTTCCCCCTCCGTGGGAAGAAATCCTGTTGTTTGAATGTAGAGGCCTGGTTTCTGGGATGCTGGCTTTTTTCCCCTCAGTGGGAAGAAATCCTGTTGTTTGAATGTAGAGGCCTGGATTCTGGGTTGCTGGCTAATCAGTGGCTATCAATGCCCTCTGTCTGGTGCCTTAGAATTTTGGAGTGGCGAGGCTGTCCAATCAAAGGACTTTATGGAAATAGCTGCCACATATCTGCCTTCCGCCTCCGCATACACACATACACACATACATACACATACAAACATTCCGCTTTATAAAGGTATACATGAAGGCACAGATTGTTTTTAAAAACAAGATTTCAGTCCCATATCCCAGTCAGATACTAGCCTGGGAGTCAAAAACATATTTTTATTGTGTTTATTGTGCTTGTCTTTGTCTTGTGAGCCGCTCCGAGCCCCTGGGGAGTGGCGGCATACAAATTTGAATAATAAAATTTGGGAGTGATCCTGGATTCATCGCTGAGCCTGGAACCCCAGGTCTCAGCGGTGGCCGGGGAGCTTTTGCGACTAGCTGCGCCCGTACAAGTCTGAATAATAAATAAATCAAATCCCGAATTAGATTACTGCAACGCACTCTACGTGGGGCTGCCTTTGAAGACAGTTCGGAAACTGCAATTAGTCCAGCGGGCAGCAGCCAGATTACTAACGGGAGCTACATACAGGGGCATACCACCCCCCTGTTGTGTCAACTCCACTGGCTGCCTGTCCACTTCCGAGCTCAATTCAAAGTGCTGGTTTTGACCTTTAAAGCTCTATACGGTTCTGGCCCAGCTTACTTGTCCGAACGCATCAGCTGCTATGTCCCACCTCGTAATCTAAGATCATCCGGAGAGGCCCTGCTCTCGCTCCCGCCTACGTCTCAGATGAGGCTGGTGGGGACGAGGGTTATGGCCAATGTTTTTATGGACTGAACATTGTTTTAATCCAGTAGTGAATGTGTATGGTGCTAATGTATTTTAATTTTAATGTATTTTTAATGTATTTTAATTGTTGAAGGGTTTTGGGGTTTTATATTGTGATTATGTGGGCATCGATTCACTGTGTGCTGTACTGTAAAAAATGACATGAAGTCCCCCCAATCTTGGGTTTAAAAAGAAGATTTCAGGGTAAAATACCCCTGGGAATAAATAATAAATAAATAATAAATAAATACATAAATAAATAAATAATTTTAAACAAAATTTAAAAGTTTGTACTCTGGGGGAAAAGTTTAAAATTGACCAGTTCTTCTATTTGGGACTGTCAATAAACTTACATTGGGTGTGTTTCAATACTGTTTCAATATTGTAAAATTATTCTTGCTTGGACTCACAATTAAATAGCACTGGTAAAGAGACAGAAAACAAAACTCCAAGAAAGGACATTCATTCGAGCGAGTACCAAATTAAATGATGGCCACTTAGGGAGACTCTTCAAAAGAAATGGCACATGTAGCTTATTCTTAACATAGCTAAACCATATGAGCTTTTATACGTACTTCCAGGTACTTGAACGCCTTTGAGACAACAGGCAGAGGCACTTAATTAGAGTCTCATTGGTAGGCGCCCAAGGGAATAGCCTTTGACTATGCCTTGTTTATGGAAAGCAGATACACTACCAGCAGCCCACACTATCAAATGGAAGCTTGTGTTTTACTCAGATAAGCAGGATGTCATCTGTGAAGGCAGCAATTTTATGTTCGTTACCATGGGCTGTGATGCCCTGAACCCCTTGAGAATCACTGCAAAGTGATTCAATTGACTAAAAAAAAAACCCTGAAAGAACTGGCTTTGTACTAATCTTCAAGGAAAAGAAATCTTGAATCAGGAATTTAACAAATAGGATACCATGTATCTAAAACAGTAGAGTGTACTTGGGGGGGGGGGGGGGGTGGTTATTACAAATCCCCCCTCGAAATTACACCATCACTGCATGTATAGATAAGACTGATTATTGGACAGTTACTTTAAATTGATATTCTGGTTTTCTGTTACTCCATCAATTGACTGGCATGATTTCCTATTCTTGTTCTCACTCTTATTTACTTGGCTACATCTCTATCTCTATCTCTATATATAATAAAGCGGAATGTTTGTATGTATGTATGTATGTATGTATGTATGTATGTATGTATGTGGCAGCGTTCTGATTGGCTCCCGGCCTCTACATTCTGACAACATGATTGGTTGCCAGTGAGGGAGTATTTGCATAACGCCTCTAATTGGCCAGCCAACATGAACATTCCGACACTCTAAACTGCCAGAGGGGGATAAGGCAAAGGCCTGAGGCAGTCAGCCATGTTGGGAGTTTCAGACCAAAACACTTTGCGGCTCCCTACAATGATGCCAAAGTTCAAATACTGGTGAGTTTTGGGGGGAATTGGCCTTGACATTTATTAGTTGTAGGTCCTGGGATTTATAGTTCACCTGCAATCAAAGGACACTCTGTACCAATGATGTATTTGGACCTAACTTGGCACACAGTACACCCATGACCAACTGAAGGTACTGGAGGGAATTGACAAGACTGATCCACCATGGTGAGAATTGTAATTCATTCAGCCAGAGAGCACACTGAACACCATTAATGCTGCATCTAGAGCAAACTTGCCCAACATGACAAACTTTAAGTATTGATGGGAGTATCAGGGGGTTAACCTGGCATGATATGAGTTGTAGTACACCCACAACCTTATGCATTTTGTAAATTAAAAAAATACTTCTTTTAATAACTCAGGCAATGCCAGGTACCCAAGCTAGTAATAAATAAAACAAAGAATATTCACATCTGTATTTTTCAGTATGGCTAATGCCATGCTCTTGGTCCCAAGCTCAAACTGACTCGATCTTTACCTGCTTGATAATTAACATACTACTCAATTCTGTATTATAGTCTTTATAAAACTTGTTACGTCTTTCATAGAGACCTTACTAACACATTCACAATTAATCCAGTCTATTTTTTTACAGGCTGACACCGCTCTCTAAAATCCCGCACTGCAAACAGGATTTCAATTCCAGCTGACAGTCAGAGACAGCATGACAATAGAATTTCAAAACTGGCATGGGTCATTGATGTGGACGGGTACCCGACATTTCACAGGCTTTGGTAACAGATGGGGGTCCCTGTCCTCCTTTCCAGAGACTCAGTGTATGTGAAATTTAATGGCTGCAAGACCAGGCTCGCCATCTGCACATCTGGACCCTCACACGTCATTCCAAAGACTTTGAGACTGGCACAGAACTTTGGGTTCATCACTCAACATTGGGTTGGGTGATGCCTGAATCCACATCCATGTATGCACTCTGTCTATAGCCGTAACTAAATAAAACTGTGAACTACTTGTATCCAGAAAAAAAGTCTGTCTGGTCTGTGCAGAGTGGAGCGGACCTTGCCCTTAGCCACTCAGTATCCTTCCGACTGGTTCCAGAGTAGACGAAATATCACAAAAGGCTGAAAATCCTGCAAATCTTAGAGAAAAACAACTCAGACAAATATTTCTGCTCATTCTCTTCCCATTTCCAGCATATATCCAGGATGAATTTGGATTAGACGGTTCATCGGTCATTTGTCCACTGTAATTTGTCAAACACTGGCATTTTCATTAGGATTTTGAACATTCAGAAGTATCAGAATATGAATGAGTTATATGCAGGCCCGGATTACCCATAGGGCCAACCTAGGCCATGGCCTAGGGGCGCAAGCCGAGGGGGGCGCAGAATCATGGACCCAAAAATAAAAATAAAAATGTTATAAAATAATTTTTAAAATCACACCGCAATTGGCTCCTGGTGCCTGCTACCCAAAAGGAGGCGGAGCCAAGGCCGGGCTCCGCGGAGGCAGCGCTCGTGCTCGCCGCGTAAGCCTCAGCCCATCCATCTACGCCGCTGCTTTTCAGCCAATGCTTTTGCGCCGGAGGGGAGGGGGTGCCTGGCCTGGCTCGGAGTGGCTTCCTTCACAGGCTGCTGAGGGAAGAGGAGGCCATGGGAAAGAAGGGCGGCGTGCGGCGGCGTGCAGGCCCGGAGGGGAGCCTGAGGCAGAGGAAGGCTCTCTGCAGCAGCTGGGCCATGAGCTGCATGTGGGGCTGCCTCTGAAGCCGCTGCCCCAGACGAAGAGCATGCTGTGGACCTAGCCCGGCTTTCCCCGTCCTTTTGGGCCTCGGCTCTGCGGCACTCGCTTGCCCTCCTCTGCCTCCTTTCCGAGGGGTAATGAATTTGCTCCCCACCACACAAAGGGGCCCGTTCCCTTCTCTTCAATGACAGCGCACACACATCTTTCCCCTCAGCCCCATTGGCACAGGACGAGAAGGATGCGGCGGGACGAGGCGGGGGGGGGAGAGGTGGGGGTGATGCAGCAGAGGTTGGCTTAAAGGGGGCGTAATTCCAAAGTGTGGCCTAGGGCGCAAAAACCGGGCCTGGTTATATGTAAATAATGTGCTCCTACAACAGTGGTTTGGTCTCCTCTGTCTCAAACAGCATTTTCAACACCACCTTCATAAAACACCATTCTACAACCTCCTTATAAATCATTGTAAAGGAAACTAATATTTTTCTTAAAATTTATGATCAAATGGCTAGTCACATTTTAATTAAACATAATGTTTTCCAATACAATATTCATGTGAGGATTATTTTTATAATCTTTCTATAATCCATCGTTTATTATTTTAAAAACCTACAACTAATTTCATAATGGCATGTGCTTCTGTTCTCAAAGTATCTATTTGCCCAATGAAGACCTGGTGCACTAAACTAGTAGTAGTATCTTTGGTAGTATCTTTGATTTCTTTCTCCTTTTTCTCATAGCTTTACTCCAGTGTTTCCCAACCAGTGTGCCATGGCACACTAGTGTGCCGTGACGGACCTCCTACTGTGCCGCGAGAAAAGCTCTCTGCCCCCCTTCCTTCCCCCTTCTCCTGCCGAACTCCTGCTGCTTGGGGGAGGAGGAAGGGCCAGGCGGCGGCGAAGAAAAAGAAGAAGGGGCCGGGGCGCCGCCTCCTTCGGTCGTTTCCCCAGCTAGCCTCCAATCTGCCATGACTCCTGCCATGACTTTCGCTCCTCGCTCGCTGAAGCTGCGCGGATGAGCCCCGCCCACTGAAGCCCGTCCACTGCTCATGCTCCTCCTCTGTGGGAGAGCTGAAGCCGGGGGAGGGGGTGGGGCATGGCGTGGCTGGCTCCGCCCCTCCCCAGCTTTGGCACTCCAGCAGCTGCTCCAGCCTTGAGGGGACAGTGCCAAGCCAGCATTGTGCTGGCTCTGCCACTGCTGGCTTGGCACTGCCCCCTCAAGGAGCAGCTGCTGAGAGCTGCTGCTGGGGAGGGGGGCATGGCGTGGCCTGGCTCCCCCCTCCTGGCTTTGGCACTCCCAGCAGCTGCTCCAGCCTTGAGGGACAGTGCCAAGCCAGCATTGTCCTGGCTCTGCCACTGCTGGCTTGGCACTGCCCCCTCAAGGCTGGAGCAGCTGCTGGGAGAGCTGAAGCTGGGGAGGGGTGAGGCATGGCGTGGCATGGCTCCACCCCTCCCCAGCTTTGGCACTCCCAGCAGCTGCTCCCAGCAGGCCACCATCCCCGAGCCATTCTTTACTGTGTTAGAGTGTCATTTTGTGTCATTTTGGTTGGTGGTGTGCCCTCGGATTTTTTTAATGTTAAAAGTGTGCCGCGGCTCAAAAAAGGTTGGGAAACACTGCTTTACTCTTTCTCTTAAATTTCCAAAAAAGGCATAGACACAGTAGAGTAAACCCTCATTATCAAAGCACCATTTTACTATTGCCCTACCATGCATTATCTGCTTCTTCAATGGTGCAAGGAATCTTATATCAAATGGTCCAGAACTTCAGCAAGTCCTGTAGTAAATCCATGGTAGAATTGCCATCAGTCTCTCCATGAACTACAGTCTTCATAATCTCCTTCCTCACACACCACATCACGGAAACACTCCTCATGATCACCTCCATGCAGGGAGTGGCTCAAGCTTAATTGCTTAATTATCCAGGTGTTCTTCCTCAACACACATCTAAACAGATGAGGATCCTTGCAAATACTTAGCTAGTACATACAGGGGCGGTCCTACCGGAAGGCAAAGGACGCCGCTGCGTGGGGTGCCATCTGAGTAAAGGGCGCATTCCCCCGCCCACCAGACAGCGTCCGGCCGATGTTCCGCTTTTGGGCCTTGTGCGCTCCGACGCCGCGCCGTAGCAAACCTCCCTGCGTGCGAATAGGGAGTGCTGTGTTTACAGGCTTCTGCGCCTGCACACAGGAGCTTCTGGGCATGCACAGAGGGGGCAAACTCATGTTGGGGGCAAAATAATGTTCGCTTGCCATTTAAAATTACCTTAGACCGCCCCTGAGTACATATCCATATCCTGTAACACATGTTGTTGTTACTGTTGTTGTTAGCTGATCTCAGTCACATAAGCTGCAAATAGTTTTGATTTTTTTTTACATTATAAATCATGGTTTTTCAATATCACTTATTAATACAGTAACATCAACTAGTAAAAAGCAAATACAAATAAACAAACTAATACAACATAAACAACTGACAAATACAAACACCTTATCTGTAAAGAAACAACTACGATTTTTCTTCTCATAGTTAAGTTTTAAATTTCTATAGACTACCATTGATTTTATGTGTGAGTGAAAGTTATTTTTCAGTACGCAAAACATATATATTTTCCCCAATCTCCTTCAAAAGTATTAGGAATAATTCCCAGTTGTTTTGTTTTTTTTTTAAATGATTTTTGTCACGCTGGCCAACAATGTTTGCCTTGTTTCTGTGTATATTTGACCTGCTGTTTCCAAAACTGGCATCAGTTTCCCCCATTAGCTCTAGTTTTGAGATACAGAACATATGCCACAAAGCAACCACCATCTGCTCACCCGTAGAAATCATGATAGCAGCTATATGTAAGAAACTAGAACTAATAGGGGGAAACTGATGTAATGTAACTGGCTACTCAATAAAATTGTTCGTACCAAGAAACAGATCTACGGAAGCAAGACACCAAGATTTCTTTTTGTTGGGCTCTGTGACGAGGGCGGGTCAATAAGTCCGTGACTTTTTGAATTTCCTGCCTCTTAACTGAAAGGGCGACACTGTTCCTGTCAACAGGCATCTGTCAGTTGACTCCTGTCAAAATTTGAACAAGCTGCGCCATTTAATTTGTGTTTGACAGCCATTGATAGCAGACTACTGTCTGATTTGAGGAGAAAATGGAAAAAAGTGAATTAAGCATTATTTTTTGCGGGAAAAAACCATCACGCAAACCAAGGCTAAGCTTGATAAATACTATGGGGACTCCGTACCATCAATTTCAATGGTAAAAAAGTGGTTGACTGAATTTTGTTGTGGCCGTACAAGCACGGAAGATGCCGAATGTTCTGGACGCCCAGTTGAGGTCTCTATGCCCGAAACAATTGAAAAAACTCACGATATGGTGTTGGCCGATCGGAGATTGAAAGTGCGATAGATTGTGGAAGCCATAGGCATCTCACGTGGCTCAGTGGTTTCAATGTTAAATGATCACTTGGGTATGAGAAACCTTTCCTCAAGATGGGTGCCGCATTTGCTCACAATCGACCACAAACGCAATCGTGTGACAATTTCACAGGAGTGTTTGGCGTTGTTCAACTGCAATATGTACGGGTTTTTGTGCTGTTTCGTAACCGTGGACGAAACGTGGCTCCACCACAACACACCAGAGACCAAACAGCAGTCAAAACAGTGGGTTTCTCGAGGTGAATCGGCGCCAAAGAAGGCCAAGGTGGGTTTGTCAGCCAATAAAGTCATGGCGACCGTTTTTTGGGACGCACGCGGTATAATCCACATTGACTCCCTTCAAAAGGGTAAAACAATCAATGGCGAATATTATGCCAAGTTATTGGGTTGATTTAATGAGGATTTGGAAAAAAAACCCCAAATGACCGCATTTGGCCAAGAAAAAAATTCTTTTGCACCAAGACAATGCAAGGGTACACACATGTGCAGTTGCCATGGCAACAATCCATGAATTGGGATACGAATTGCTCCCTCATCCGCCCTATTCTCCGGATTTAGCCCCGAGTGACTATTTCTTGTTTCCAAAGCTGAAGGAATGGCTCGGTGGAAAGAGATTTGACTCCAACGATGAAATCATCTCACAAACAAATACCTATTTTTATGACCTCGACAAATTTTTATTTTTTTGGAAGGGATAAAAAAATTGGAGAAACGTTGTACAAAGTGTATAGAGCTCAAAGGAGACGACGTTGAAAAATAAAATGATGTTTTTAATCCAAAAACTTATTGACCTGCCCTCGTAACTATTGACTTCTGTATTGTCAACATAGTTAATGTATACATTTCCGCCATTTTGAATACGTTTAGTATCAAGGTAACCACCAAAGGAATCTCCATGCTCTTCCACATCTGAGTATAAGGTATTCTGGTATCAAATACTTTATGAATTCCAAGATAGAGCTCTACAAATATACAGCTCCTGTAAAAAAATACACACACTCCCAAACTCTCTGCCTTTTACTTGACATTAACATGTCTTTCTACACATAAGGAGCTCAGACTCTGCTTTGGTCTCTGCTCTACCCTTTCCTCCTCTTCCTGCTGTCTGCAGCTATGCTCCCTCTAGTCATTAATCCATCATCATTGCGAGTCACCTTCCATGGATGGGCTGTGAACCATCGTGTTTGTGAGAAGTTCAGGGACATATCCAAAGGGAGAAGGCAAGCTTGAGCGTGAGAGATGCAGATACTATTTTAGCTAATGAAGCATGCCAATATTTCATGGCAGCTGAGCTTTAAAACCCTCGTGTGATCTTCTGCAGCCCTAAACTGTGCAATTAAAAAAAACCTTGCTGAAAAGATCCCCAAGGTGGTGCTTTTAAATATCTTAATTAGGAGTAATCCCATTGCACATTAGAGTAACTCGGAGCACTTAAGTCTTGCTGAAATACAGCTATGTATGAGGACTGAAATGTGAAATTGCTAGAAATTATAGCCACCAGGGTAGACAATAAGCAAAAGAAGAATACCATATCGGTTTTGAATTATGAAACACCAATAATAATAATTCAGAATGAACATGCCTATTTGCCTGGATCTATAGGAGCTGTGGTTTAGTCTGGAAATTTGGCTCCTCTTTTTGGAGGAGAATAACAACTAAATATATCATTAAGATCACATATAACGTAAATTGACAGAAATAACTATTGTGTTTCCCCGAAAGTAAGACAGCGTCTTACTTTCTTTTGACCCCCAAAATCCCCACTACGGCTTACTTTCAGAGTACGGCTTACATTAGCCGACGGTACCTGCCGTACCCCGAAAGTAAGCCTTTCCCCTTGGCCGCCTCCTCCTTGGTCCCGCCTCCTCCTCCGCCTCCGCCCGCCGCCGCCTCCGCCCGCCGCCGCCTCCGCCCGCCGCCGCCTCCGCCCCCGCCGCCCGCCGCCTCCTCCCTCCCTCCGCCTCCGCCTACCTCCACCGCCGCTTCCGTCCGCCCGCCGCTTCCGTCGCTGCCGCCTACCTCCGCCGCCGCTTCCCTCCGCTGCTGCCTACCTCCGCCGCCGCTTCCCTCGCCTCCGCCTACCTCCGCCGCCGCTTCCATCCGCCGCCGCATCCTCCGCCGCCACTTCCCTCCGCCGCCGCTTCCCTCGCCGCCGCCTACCTCCGCCGCCTACCTCCGTCGCCCGCCGCCTACCTCCTCCGCGCCGCTTCCCTCCGCCGCCGCCTCCCTCCGCCCGCCGCCTCCGCCTCCCTCCGCCGCCGCTTCCCTCCGTTACGCTTCCCTCCGCCTCCGCCTACCTCCGCGCCCGCTTCCGTCCGCCGCCACTTCCCTCCGCCGCTGCCTACCTCCGCCGCGCTTCCCTCCGCGCCGCCTACCTCCGCCGCCGCTTCCCTCCGCCTCCGCCTACCTCCGCCGCCGCTTCCGTCCGCTGCCGCTTCCCTCTGCTACCGCCTACCTCCCCGCGCCCCGCTTCCCTCCGCCGCCCTTCCCTCCGCCGTCGCCGCACAGCCGGCCCCACGCCTGCGCCAGGAGCGCCTACGTCAGCGCGCCAGGAGCACCTACGTCAGCGCGCCAGGAGCGCCTGCGTCAGCACGCCAGGAGCGCCTACGTCAGGCGCGCTCGGGTCCTACTGCCCATGTGCGGACATTCGCTGACGTTGGTGCTCCTGTCGCAGGCGTGGGGCCGGCTGTGCGGCGGAGGGAAGCGGCGGCGGAGGGAAGCGGCGGCGGAGGTAGGCGGCGGCGGAGGAAGGCGGCGGAGGGAGGCGCAGCGGGCGGAGGAGGAGGAGGCGGAGGAGGAGGCGGGACCAAGGAGGAGGCGGGACTGAGTGACGCGGCGGCCGGGGGTACGTCTTATTTTCGGGGTACGGCTTACATTAGCCGACCCCCCTGACACCCCCGATACGTCTTACAATCGGGGGTGTCTTACTTTCGGGGAAACACGGTACTTATCTTCTCTCTCAGCATTACTTTGCGAATGAAGATTCTTAGGAAGGACTCTTCCCACACTTTTTACAAGCGCGTTGATGACTAAAAAGGCCAATCTGAGATAGGCAAGTCCGGTTGCAGAAAGCACAGCAGAAAGTCTCCTTGGGTGATGTTGTTTCCAAGTTGCAGTTCTTTCTGCGTTGCCGTTTCTCTTTGAGACCCATTTGGCGTGTCTTCTCAAAAGAGGCTGCAGCATTGTGGATAATGCATCTCCATGCCTTCCGATGTGAGGCCAGGGTGGACCATTGTTGGTGATCAATTTGGCTGAGCCTGAGATGTTGTTTCAGGGAGTCCTTATATCTCTTTTTGGGGGCGCCTCTCTTGCGCTGACCCATGGCGAGTTCACCATAGAGTAGTATTTTAGGGAGGTGGTGGTCCTCCATCCTAGAGACGTGCCCTGCCCAGCGCAGCTGTGTTCTCAATAGCATGGCCTCAACGCTGGTGATTCCTGCTTGCTCAAGGACAGCAACATTCGTCACATAGCCGGTCCAGTGTATATTTAGGATTGTGCGAAGACAGCGCTGATGAAAGCGTTCAAGGAGTCGTGTTGGCGATAGGTGATCCATGTTTCAGACCCATAGAGGAGAAGAGACAGTACGACAGCTCTGTACACACTGATTTTAGTGCTTTGCCTCAGGTGCTTGTTGCTCCAGACTCTTTTGTGAAGCCTTCCGAATGCACTATATGCCTTTGCTAATCTGTGATCTATCTCTTTATCAATCTTGGCGTCTGAAGAGATGATGCTTCCCAGGGAGGTGAACTGCTGAACGGACTAGAGCACAGATTCGCCTATGCTGATGTGGGGATGATGGTGTTCTTCCTGTGGTGCGGGCTGGTAGAGGACTTCCGTTTTTTTCAGGCTGACTTCCAGCCCAAACAGCTCTGCAGCTCACGGACTAGATAGTTTAGAGTCTTAGTGTGAGCCCTCAGACGTAACTTACATATATATAAATTGACATGTCATCCTTCCACATAGAAAAACAGCAACACCCCTGAGTGCAGAAACACCATAATTGGCCACAAAACGCATAAAGGTACGAGGTGTGACCAACATTCACAACATTTGAAAACTGAAAAACCAAACACTTAAAAAAAAGCAAAAGTGTGTGGGAACTACATTTCCCAACATCCCCGGTGCCCTAGGTGGACTGCGCATGCATGCAAACGCTTCTCTCTCCCCCCCCCCAACGTGCATCCCAGAGAGCTCCTCCAATGTCTAGCGGCACAGCTGGACCCGCCATCTTGACCTTCGTTGGGAGAGGAGGCCTTCCTGCCCGGGCTGGGTCTAGAGGGTCTACGGAGGGAGCCCAGCTGGGCGCCCAGACGCACACCCTGGCTTGCGCCCACTACAACACATTCATCCACTCGGCCGACTGCACCACCCAGACGTGCAGGGGCTACGCCAGCACCGAGGCCGGCCTCAACCGCCTCCTTGGCCACCTCCCGCCCTTCACCCACAGCTGCCGGTGAGGGACCCCAGAGGCCATCCAGTCTCACCCCATCTTCTCTGCCAGGCAGGACAGGCACAGTCCAAGTCCTCCCGGCAGATGGCCATCCACCCCCAATTGTGAAATTCTATATACATACAAATGTAGTGTTCCTTTGTGGGATTAACATAAGTCAAAAACCACTGACAAATTGACACCAAATTTGGACAATACACCCTTAACAGATCAACCATGGGAGAAAGAAAGAGGACGGGGATAAAGAAAGGATGAAAGAAAGAGGGGGGGGGGAGAAAAAGAAGGAAAGAGAATAGGAAGGAAGAAAAGAGGTACAGAAGGGGAAAAAAGGAGAGAAAGGGGAAGGAAAAGAAAAAGGGGAAGGACAGAAAGAGGTAGAGAAGGAAGCAAGCAGAAAAGGAAAGTAAAAAAGGGAAGGAAGGAAAGAGGGAGCAAAGGGAGGAGGGAAAGAGGGAGAGAAAGAGGGAAGGAAGGAAAGAGAGAGAGAGAAGGAAGGATGGAAGCAAAAATTTAAGGAAGGAAGGAAAGAGGTAGAGAAGGAAGAAATGACAGAAAGAAGATTAAGAAAGGGGGGAAGGAAGGAAAGAGGTACAGAAGGCAGGAAGGAGAGAAGGAAAGAAGAAAAGTGAGGGAAGGTTGGCCACAGCAATATAGAAATAAATATAGAAAGCTACCAGTCACTTGGCGCTCTGGGGTCTTGCCTTTAATACAGCCCAGCAGAAATTTGAACATGTGGTACTACTTGAAACTGCATTTAACAAAATTGTCTCGGAGAAATTATCCTTTCAGATACATGATCTAAGAAGCTTTTCGATTTAGCATGAAATCTGGGCCATTTTTGCTTAAATCCTTCATCATTATCCATTCCTCTAACTGAAATGGCTTGATTCATGCCTGGTGTTTTGGCAGAGGAAGGGAGCTGGATGAAAGATGAGCATTCAACTCCTGCCCAGGGTTTTCAGTGTACAGTCTGTTGCTGCCTAACGTAAGGCGCATTAGGATCTTGACACATGATTTAAAGCAAGCAGAAACTAAGTGTTAGGAGCTGAAAGACATATCTTGGCGTATCGACTGCTGGACTGTATGGATTTAGGAGTGACTACCTGAACACTCCCTCATATTACTAAAAAAAACAAAAAAAACCTTGCAAATACTAAAGCCAGACAGTTATAGTTTATTTTCCACTATATATGTTAACACTTAGATCTTTCGATAGTTTCGTTTTGCTCATGCATTGCTACCTATAGAGGAAATGACATAGTGCTTATTACTCAGTCCTCTAAAGCAGTGTTTCCCAACCGTTTTTGAGCCGTGGCACATTGTTTACATTTACAAAATCCTGGGGCACAACACCAACCAAAATTACACAAAATGACACTCTAACACAGTAATACATATAGTTAATATGTTTTTAAATGTATTTATACACTCACTTAGTGTGAAACCAAAATGACACAAAATGACACTCTAACACAGTCATACATATAGTTAATATGTTTTTTAATGTATTTATACACTCAGTGTGAAACCTGGGCCTGTTTCGATGAACACAACATAGATATCCTAGCAAGAATGGCAGAAAGACACAAACTTCCCACACAGAACTCCCATAACCAAGAGAAAATGCTATAAGAGTTTGGTGGGCATTGACCTTGAGTTTTGGAGTTGCAGTTCACCTATATCCAGAGAGCACTGTGGACTCAAACAATGTTGGATCAGGACCAAACTTGGCATGAATACTCAATATGCCCAAATGTGAACACAGATGGAGTTTGGGGGAAAATAGACCTTGACATTTGGGAGTTACAGTTTCTGGGATTTATAGTTAACACACAATCAAAGAGCATCCTGAACTCTTGCAACAATGGAATTGAACCAAACTTGGCATATTGAACTCTCATTACCAACAGAAAGTACTGAAAGGGTTTGCTTGGGAATTGACCTTGAGTTTGGAAGTTGTAGTTCACCTACACCCAGAGAGCACTGTGGACTCAAACAATGTTATGTCATGTTGTTGTTTGTTTTCTATCCAGAATCACAATGTTGGAAGGAGGCTCACCACTTTGAGGTCCCTAAAACAGGCATGGGAAAACTTCAGCCCTCTGGGTGCTTTGGACTTCAACTCCCACCATTCCCAACAGCCTGAGGCCCTTTCCTGCTTAGGTGGCTGAGGGGGGAAAAGGAAAATGGCCTGAGGCTGCTAGGAATGGTGGGAGTTGGGAGTCCAAAACACCTGGAAGGTCCAAGTTTGCTCATGCCAGGTTTCGACAGAGACCTCTTCCTCCCCCTCCCCCTTCGCGCCCTTTCTTCCCCCTCCTGTCCAACACTTGCTTTTTCTTGCCGCTTCTGCCGCCATTTTGATCCGAGGGGGCAGCGTGAGCGTGTTCAGGAGGGGAGGGGGGAGGGGGGAAGACGTGACCCGTGCGGGCGCTACTGCACAGACTCGCCCCAGAGCAAAGCGAGGCAAAGTGAGCAGAGCGAGGCTGGGAAGAAGGGAGCCCGAGTGGAGAAGGAAAAGTGTTCGGCAGGAGTTATGAGAAATGAAACACTGCTCTAAAGTGAATAGGGATGGAAAGAATATTTTTTAAATGGTAAAATAGTCAAAAATATTTCTCAAGTGATAATAAACCCTGATGAAAAAAATTAACTGATGAGAATATTTGCAGTTTGGGACTTACTCTACACAAAATGAGTATGTCATTATTTAGCATAGAAAGTAGTATATTCTGCATAGAAAACATTTATTCCTATAAAGAAAACACTGTTCTCTGAGCAAAATAACTACATATGATTTTTTGAAGGATAAATAAAGACTAATTTGGAAGACTTCGTCATAGCAGAACTGCTCAAATTATTCATGGCTTCAGCTGAAAAGAAAATTAGCAAAGAACTATATCATGAAAAGAAAGTATTTCCCCTTTTCATATGCATGCCAGCATGGCTGTTCTACATATTTGGCATATAGCATAATTTTAAAAAGCCAATATTTATTTATTTATTTATTAACTTCATTTAACTTCTCCCAAAGGGACTCGGAGCGGCTTACATGAGGCCAAGCCCAATCTATATATATAAAATCCTTCATGTCGTGGTGACAGTCTTATAAACAAAGAAACCACACAAGGCAGACACACAAAAACAGCCCACATATCCAGAAAACCCTACAAGGTATGTATACCACAACCCCCCCCCCCCAAAAGAACCAACGGTCACAAATCCAAAAAAACCCATATGGACTACAATCCCCATAAGCCACTGCGCCAGACAACAAAATGGCGCATACGCCAGCCGCGCACCACAGCTCCTCTTCTCACCCCTCCCAAACTATTAAAAACACCTACCACGCATAATAAAGAGCCGTTGCAAATGTCAGGGAGAAAGGGAAGTGCGCGTTTGAGACAGATAGGGAGAGCGCGAGAGAGAGAGCAAGGGAGTGCGGGCCAGCAGTTCGACTGCTGCCTCGGCCCGGCCTCCCTATCTCCTGTGGCGGGCCGCTGTCCTTTCCTTCCTCCCTTCGTAGGAGGAGGGGAGCCCAAGGAGGAGGGAGGGAGCAGAGGCCCCCACGGACTGTTACGGAAGGAAGGAAGCTAGCTCCCTGTCGGCTCCAAGGAGAAAGAGAGAGACAGACAGACAGAGGGGGGGAGGAGGGAGGGAGGGAAGGAGGGAGGAAAGGAGCTTCATTCCTTCGTTCCCAAACAGTCCGTGCACACGCATTGGTGGCTTCTTCCACCAATGCGGCTTTAGTGGGCGGGCCCTGGCGCTCGTCTCTTCACACTGAGGGATGCGAGCCTGCGGGAGGGAGTCTGTGTGTGTGGCGTGACCACCCATTGGTTGCTCCTAGGGGGGGGGGGGGGAGCAAGGCGAAGGCACGTGCAGGGATAGGATGCGAGGCTGTGGGAGGGAGTGTGTGTGTGTGTGTGTGTGTGTGAGAGAGAGAAGACCTTGCTGGAGGAGGATGGTCCCCTGATTCAGTGTCTCCTATATGTGTATATATTATTCTCGTTTTTTGTACTCACAAATATGATTACTAATATAGATATTTCAAATCTACTTTTTGCACTCTTGTGATACTACTAGTTGTGAATATAGCCAGCCTTGTTTACCTTATAACAATAAAGGTTGCCACTTTTGCAGTGGCAGCTCAAAATATCCGTGCGAAACTAGTAAAATCCTTAGTGAAGGATGGGAAATAGCACAGGATGATACAGTGCGCTGTAGACTGGAATTTAAAGAGTCCGTTTTAATGAGTTTTAATATTTGTACTGAAGTTTTATATTGTGATGTGTACTTTGGATGTCGCGAACATGTGCGCTTAATTTGTCATGGCCTATGGCTAGAACAATAAAACTTATTCATAATCATCTGCTCAAAAATAAATATTTTTCCATTCCTACCAAACACCATAGTGACCACTCACATTTTCTTCTCCTGAACATACCACACATAAATGCAGTAAATCCTAGCGGGTTTTGACTAGCTCTACATACAATTTGAGTACAATGAGACTTCAGCTTGATTTCTACAACAATATCATTGCCATGGCAGGAAGGATTAAAAATTGTCATATAGAAACTACAATATGTATAATTGAAACAATTCTACATTACGTTCTTGTGCAGTGGAAGAAATCGTACATTTCGTTTCTCATAACTTCTAAACATTTCTATATTTCCAGCATGGTTGAGCTGACTAATTTATAGTTACTTTTACTTATCTTTTCATGACAGGTATATTATTAAACAAAATTATGAAGTTGAATTGTATGGTAATTGCATGGTAATAATACTTACCAATAGAAAACTGGAGTACAGAAGCTGTGGTTGTGTTAAGGCCATTAGTGGTCTAGAGAAAAAAAAAGATAATAACAATTGTTGAATTAAACCACAAAAATATTGGATGATGGTATTTTTAATTGAAATAAAACTGCGTCTGATGTTGCACCAGCCACTCACTTGTAAGCTGTATCTTTTCAGCTTTTACAAATATTGCTATTTTATCACATGCAAAAAGACATTCTTTGATGGGAGAGCACAGGGGTGTCTACAGACAATAGAAATAGTATTAGTTGCTAAATGCTATAATAAATATGATGCATAGCAATTGGAGTGCTATAAAAAAAACCCTGAGAACAAACTTCTGCTGCCCCATGTATATATCACATGATTTTGTTGTACAATTATAAGTTGCCTTATTATCCAATACCCAGTAAGAATCTAAAGGGAATTTATTTATTATTTATTTGCTATGCTTCTATACCGCCTCTCTCTCTCTCAGCCCGAAGGCGACTCGCGGCGGTGAACAAGCGGCAGAAAGTGCCCACATATAACACATCATAATAAGATAAAAACAATCATATAAAACCATATAAATTAACAATTAAAACTACAAAATACAAATCTCAGCTCCACAATCTTAAAATCGGTTTTCCGTTTAGTCGTCCTATTAATCCTTTGATCTTGATTAATTAAAGTTAGTCTGCGAATGCTTGCTCAAACAGCCAAGTCTTGACTTTCTTACGAAATGTCAGGAGGGAGGGGGCCGATCTGATGTCACTAGGAAGGGAGTTCCAAAGCCAAGGAGCCACCACTGAGAAGGCCCTGTCTCTCGTCCCCGCCAGGCGCGCCTGCAAAGCAGGTGGGACCGAGAGCAGGGCCTCTCCGGATGATCTTAAGCATCTTGATGGTTCATAGGGAGAGATGCGTTTGGACAAGTAAGTTGGACCAGAACCGTTTAGAGCTTTAAAGGCCAAAACCAGCACTTTGAATTGTGCCCGGTAGCAAACTGGCAGCCAGTGGAGCTGGCACAACAGGGGAGTTGTGCGCTCCCTGAGTGCCACTCCTGTTATCAACCTGGCTGCTGTCCGTTGGACTAGTTGCAGCTTCTGAGCAGTCTTCAAAGGCAGCCCCACGTAGAGAGCGTTGCAGTAATCTATACGGGATGTAACCAGAGCATGGACTACTGTGGCCAAGACAGACTTCCCAAGATATGGGCGCAGCTGGTGCACAAGTTTTAATTGTGCAAATGCTCCCCTGGTCACCGCCGAAACCTGGGGTTCCAGGCTCAGCGATGAGTCCAGGATCACACCCAGACTGCGAAACCAACATAGTGGGGTAAGGACACATGGGGACAACACAGCTGGGATGGAAATACATGGAAAGTCATTTCTGACACTATGTAATCAGAAGTGATGGGTTTTTTAAAAAATGTATGGTATCAGAGATCAAAAGAAAAAAAATCAACGCCCCAGATCCTCATATACCATATCACAATCATAAATTAGTTTATTGATTAATCAGCTAAAGACTAAAAAGGGATGCTCGATCAACTAAGATCACATTACTGCTACAGTTGGCAAAAGATAAGAGGGATCCTCTAACTATTGCAGGAGTCTATCGCATACCGTGCAGCTGCAGACAAGTCTATATAGCGACCACTAAACACAGCACTCAGACACAAATAAAAGAAAACGAAAGGCACTGCAAACTACTTCACTCAGAAAAAAAACACTCCTCCCTGTCGGTGTAGGGCGATCAGCGGCTCCGGGCCTGCCCTGCGGCAATGGCGCACGCACAGAAGTTTCGCACATGTGCCATTGCTGCAGGGTGAGCCCAGCCGCCCAGAGCCGCCAACTGCCCCACACCACGAGGCCTAAAAGGAGGAGCGTTCCACAGCCGGAGGCGCTCTGCCTCTCCAAAACGCTCCTCCCTTTCGGCCCCGTGTAGGGCGATCAGTGGCTCTGGGCAGCCAGGCCCACCCTGCGGCAATGGCACACGCACGGAAGTTTCATGCATACACCATCGCTGCAGGGCGAGCCCAGCCACTTGGAGTCACCAACCGCCCCCCACCACGAGGCCAAAAAGGCGCCCCATCTCGGGCCAACCAACGCTCCTCCCCCTCGCCCCCGCGTAGGGCGACCACCGACCCTGGGCAGCTGGGCCCGCCCTGCAGCAATGGCGCATGCGCGAAACGATCTGGTTCTGTGCACGCGCACCCTCCACAAGGCTGGAGAGTGAGGGGGCGCCAAAATAAGGTTTGCTTACCATTTTAAATTACCTTAGTCCGGCCATGTGTAGTTGAGAAAAATGAGCTAACCTGACTGACACTTTCTCCAAAACCTTTGACCTAATTTTTCATAGAGTTCAACTTCAGTGGAAAGGGTTTTGTTGGTGCCCACGTCATGACAGCAATTGTCACAACGGTGCTAACACACCTTTACCTTCCCTCCCTCCCCCTCTCTCTCTATATATACATATACATATACATACACACACACACACATATATACACACACACACATTCTGAGTTGATGCCAGTAATATCCTTGTGGTGCAGGTGATTAATTCCACTTTCCAAGCCTCTTGGAAAAATACAAGAAAAATACCCAGAATATTTAAAGTAATTAAATCTAAAAGGTAAACATTCGGAAGAGTATCTTAGAATGGAATGAAATTTAACTATTTGAGGAGATACACAAATAAGCCAGAAGGCCAAGGAAAGGAGGCAGAACAATATTATGTCAAAGGTGAAAATGTAAAACAAATTGAAAAGCTCTAAACAGAAAAAAGTGAAACCTCGCAAATAAGTTAAATTACGAAACAGTCACTTACCAATTCTCTTGGCCCGTATGGCTCACAGAAAGTGACAGCGCTGCCATGCATAATTACACCACACTGGTCTCCAACCTCGCAATTACTACATTCAAACCTGCAGGAAAACAGAGCAGAGTCAACTTGAAAGCGCTGAATAACAAATGAGAGACTCCCAACATTCAGACTTTCAGGAGGAAGGGTCTGTTGGAGAATTTAAAGTTAATGAATAAATTACCATCCAAATTGGAAGCATTGTTTGGCTTTCCAAAACCCAAGGTATTTCACTATGTTCCAAGTCCCAAACAAAACATATTTCATAATATAGTTTAAATAAATAAACAGTTTTTTCAATGACATCAATACTATGGTTATCAATTATGAGAAATACTTGTGTTGTATTGCAGTCAGAAAAAAACATTAAAATACATCTGTAAGTAGGGTGAAATCCTAGCACATCAATCCTTGGATCAATATGAATGGGGGGCAAAAAAAAAAAAAAAGCGCTAAACAATTCTATTATCAACATGGCTTCTTGCTTTGATTGCAAAGGTCATCAACAGGCTACACAATAGGTCGAGAGCCCACCTCGACCCAGGCAGGCCTCGCACCCATGACCTTCTGGTCAGTAGAGATCTTATGCAGCGGACACCCAGCCAGCTGCACCACATTCCTGGTACTAGCATTCTGCTATTTATCATGCATTAAAAGTGTACTGAACTTATACTCTGTATTTAGAAGTAGAGGAAAATCTGCTTGACATCTGTGACGACTTGGGCTATAAAACTTGGAGGCTTTAACCTCTTCAAACGCTACCATCAACCTAAAAATTGTTTTTAGGATTTCCTTTAAAATAATAATTAAGCTAGGCTCCAAACTGAAGGTAAACTAAGAGGATTGCTGAGGTAAAATTATTCCCCTTTGACTGGGAATGTGAGAAGGCTGGAACTGGCACACTCTGGTGTAATGAGGCACACTGCGAGCTTTCTTGTAAAGTTAACAAATAGAACGTTTATTAACTTAACAGGCAGATCTTATGAGCACAAATGCGTAATGGTTATACAGAATGGTACTAGAGCGTGTTGGTTACTAAAGATCGGTTTCTTAACTTTGTTACCAAATTAGACAGTTCAAAACTTGTCTCTCTAACTCCCTCGCTCTAATTAAAACTAGTTAGTCTTCCACTAACTAACCTAGTTAGTTCCCTGAGCTAACACTCAGTCTTCCAGAAGCACCCTAGCTATTAACTCTCTCTTAGAGTTTTCCTATAGCTGGCTTCTCCAGAGATGTGAGCTAATCTCTAAGCCCTAGAGATTCCAAAAGCCTGTGACTGCCTGTCAGCTGCACACAGAACTTTTCCTGTCAGTTTTACAAGACAGCTGTCTTCCCTGACTGCTCACACTCAGTTCTGTCAAGAGACTGCTTTCTCTCACAGCTCTGACAACCAACTGCTGAATAAGCTACACTTTCCCCCTCTCAAGTAGCTTGGCTCATCCCATCAGCTCTGAGCCACTCCCAGGCAGCTCTCTCACACATTCCCTGAGAAGGATCCAAGCCACTCCCCCTTTCCTGGCTATCTTGTTTTACCATGGATGTCCCACTGCTATGCTGGTCTGGGCCTACCATAAAATGGGTGAGTCCTCACAACATCCAATAAGAAAAGCCAAAGCCACAGCTGACTTCATATTTCCTGGACTGATGTTAAAAACAATTAAAATCTTGTAATCATTACATTTGCACAATAATAAGAGATAATGTACACGGACACAATATGGATTTTCTTATTGTTGTTTTAAATGTATAGACTGGTTTAGAAATTAGAGGAAATTGATTTATTACTGAATAAGAACAAAGTGACAAGAGATTCATTGTATGTGTATTGCACAGAAAGCTGTGTTGAGTTTGGGTTCTGCAATATCCCAGGCATCTATTCGTGAAAGGAAGGTTGCCTCTGAATATGCACTGGGTACATTTGGATATATAGGATAAGCTATCTTCTATCTTGCTTCTGCTTTTCTTCCAGGTATTTTTATAATTTTCCCTTTACTAATTTGAATGCTAATTCAATTTATGTCATACATTGCTCAAAAATACACATACACGTTGAAGGAGAGTAGACCCATTCCTTAAAAAGAGTTTTGTGCCACCTTAAAAATGAATGAGTTCTATTTACCACAAATGTTTGTGAACTGTATTTCTGAATAACTTCCTAAAGACTTCACCAGGATATTCAACTTGAGCATCTCTTAATCTTGGTTTCATGAACAAACTTGGTTTCATGCTCAAAATTATTAAAATATTTTATAAAATTATCTTCAGGTAATGTACATAAGGTGTAGATGAAATGTAAATGAACTTTGTGTTTAGATTTAGGTCTCATCTCCAAGGTATCTCATTATGTCTTTCTCTCGGCATTACTTTGCGAACGAAGATTCTTAGAAAGGACTCATCCCATGCTTTTTACAAGCGCGTTGATGACTAAACAGGCCAATCTGAGATAGGCAAATCCGGTTGCAGAAAACACAGCAGAAAGTCTCCTTGGGTGATGTTATTTTCAAGTTGCAGTTTGTAGTCTTTCTCTACGAGACCCGTTCGGTGTGTCTTCTTGAAAGAGGCTGCAGCATTGTGGCTAGTGCGTCTCCATGCCTCCCGATGTGAGGCCAGGGTGGACCATTGTTGGTGATCAAAATGGCCGAGCCTGAGATGTTGTTTCAGGAAGTCCTTATATCTCTTTTTTGGGAGCCTCTCTTGCGTTGACCCGTGGCGAATTCACCATAGAGTAGTATCTTTGGGAGGCGGTGGTCCTCCAGCCTAGAGACGTGCCCTGCCCAGCGCAGCTGTGTTCTCAATAGAATGGCCTCAATGCTGGTAATCCCTGCTTGCTCAAGGACAGCAACATTCGTCACATAGTCAGTCCAGTGTACATTTAGGATTGTGCAAAGGCAGCGCTGATGAAAGCATTCAAGGAGTCGTAAGTGTGGGCGATAGGTGACCCATGTTTCAGACCCATAAAGGAGAATAGACAGTATGATAGCTCTGTACACACTGATTTTGGTGCTTTGCCTCAGGTGCTTGTTGCTCGAGACTCTTTTGTGAAGCCTTCCGAATGCACTATGTGCCTTTGCTAATCTGTGATCTATCTCTTTGTCAATCTTGGCATCTGAAGAGATGATGCTTCCCAGGTAGGTTAACTGCTGGATCGACTTAAGCACAGATTTGCTTATGCTGACCTGAGGATGATGGTGTTCTTCCTGTGGTGCGGGCTAGTAGGGAACGTTTTCTTCATATAGATCGATAGATATACATATAGATAGATAGATACAGATAATATATAGGTTCACAGGGATTGCAAAGGCTTGCAGGGGGAAACACGGTATATATCTGCAGGAGAGATTAACTACTATTTCATGGGAAAATGCTTTTATAATAGTAATAGACATTCCTGACTTGCAAAGGGAGGATTTGGAAAAGAAAACACACTGATAAGAGAGGGGAATGTTCCGTCTTCTAGACGTTTCATTTGCATTGCCCAATAGTTATATTATAGAAATGAGCATTTTCTGTTTGCATTTCTCCCAGGGACTGTTCCAGACACACTGGCACCCTGCTTGGGTTGCAGCCCGTTTTGCAGAATTTGCTGCTTGAAGCTCTGCAAATGTATCTCTTTAGTTTGGAGCCCGCCCCCCCGGGGATGGGAGCTCCATTTTTAGAGTGCTTCAGTTTTTCTCAGGCAGAAGAAGGGCTCAGATGTGCCTTGGTCAGCTAGGTTAGCTGTGTATAGGTCACCGTAAGTACTGCTGACTTGCTTGCTTGACCAACTGCTTGACCGCTGGAGTTAGATAGGCTAATGGTACCTTGCAGTGATTAGCTCTGCTTGCTGTATAGGGTAGCTATCTAATTGCCATCCAAGCTTCAGGTCGCCTTTGAACTGGTCCTAGGTTTAGATAGGGAAGGTGTAGTTCCTTCAATTAAACAGCCTAGGATCAGGGTGGGAATATCCTCGGGTTTCCCTGCCGCTCTGAGGGAAGCAGACTGTTAGTCTTAGACAGCAACCCAAGGAATTTTCCAGTATATTTTTGCAACCGTCAAGCTCTGTGCCAAGTCCTTCAAAGACTTTGTTACTGAATAAACTATTGGTTCTTCAACCTTATCCTGGAGTGGTTTTTGGGTTGCTGGACCCCCGAGCTTCTACAGCAAGCGTTCTGCAGTCCACCAGGCATATAGGGAAGCACATCGCAGTTTTAGTTTTAAAGGCACCTGGTGTGACGGCATAGGGAAGAAGAGAGAGAACTAAACCATATATTGCAAGAAATGACCTCCAGGCTCCACTGGCTGATTTGACCCCATTATAATCCAAGGGAGGCTTTTTCCACCCTTAAAAAGTGCTGAAAAACTCAGCTTATCTTCGAGTATATACGATAATTCAAAATTTGGCACATATGTGGCACTAAAGACTTTTCTTTCAAAACTAGAATTTGAATGATGGTCATTCTAGACTTCCTAAATAGCACCTACCGTAGTAAACATGGACAAATATGAAACCATTCCCTGCTGAAATAATTGCACTACAGTTGCTAGGCACCTAGGTCTCTGCATAAAAACTCAATCAATACAAAAATAGGCAGGATGCCATTACAGCAGATGGACTCAAAATAAAAGTAGCCTGCCAAAAGACTACCCATGAACATGAGGCTGTAGATGTGCAGTTATTAAAACGACTGCTTGTTGAGGAAATATGCCCTTCCCAATCCAAATATTTTGTAAAATACTGTCTCATGTGGAACTCAAACATCTAATCAGAAGATAGTTACATGAATATATTGCCATGTGGGCTCCTTTGTCTCTGTATGTTATGTTTGAAATGTTTTGTTATAACAGCTCAAAGAGTTTGCATTACAAGTTTTTGCTATGTTTTGCTTTAGATCAGTGGCTCCCAAACGTTTTTGGCCTACCGCCCCCTTTCCAGAAAAAAATTTACTCACCGCCCCCCTAGAAATTATTTTTTTAATTTTTTTAATAGCATTTAAACAAAAAGATATATGTATGAATGCAGTGGTTCTCAACCTTTCTAATGCCGTGACCCCTAAATAAGGTTCCTCATGTTGTGGTGACCCCCAACCATATTTTCGTTGCTACTTCATAAATAATTTTGCTACTCCTACGAATTCTAATGCAAATCTCTAATATGCAGGATGTATTTTAATTGTTACAAATTGAACATAATTCAAGCATAGTGATTAATCACAAAAACAATACGTTTGGGGGAGGATGGACAACGGATGATGGGATTTGCAGTACCTTCAATCGATTCAGCTCTGACTTCCACAGACCACTGAGACCCCCACAAATTACGGAACTGGACCAAACTTGGCACACAGAACCCAATTAAACAGAAAGATATATGTATTAATGCAGTGGTCCTCAACCTTTCTAATGCTGTGACCCCTAAATAAGGTTCTTTATGTTGTGGTGACTCCCAATCATAAATTACAGAACTGGACCAAACGTGGTACAGAGAACCTACATGACCAACGGAAAATACTGGAGAGGTTTGGGAGGAATTGGCAGTGATTTAGGGGAGATGTAGTTCACCTACATCCGGAGGGAACTGGGAACCCAAACAACTATGGATCTGGACCAAACTTTGCACGACTATTCATTATGCCTAAATTTGAACACTGGTGGAGTTTAGGGAAAATAGATCTTGACATTTGGATCTTGACATCTTTGCACTACAGCCTTCGCACTGCACTGCATGTGGGGGTCAAAGCGAAGGGGAAGGGGCCAAAGAAGAGGGCCGTGTGACCCCTCCTAAATGGCCAATCATTCACCACCCCCTTAAAGGGGTTCACCGCCCCCCAAATTCCCCTGAGCCTCTCACCGCCCCTTTGGATCGCCTCACCGCCCACCAGGGGGTAGTACCGCCCACTTTGAGAATCAGTGCTTTAGATTGAAGAGTGATGATTTCACAATGCCTTGAAATCGTATTCTAGATCCCTTTATATGTTTAAGTCTTTGAGCAATAAAAAAAATCTTAATGCATAAAGTAGCAAAATCACTTTGCTTGCAAAAAGCATGTAAAGGGTGAAAGGAAAGGGAAAGCATGTAAAGGAGTGGTTTCTCAATCTGTGGGTCCCCAGATGTTTTGACCTTCAACTCCCAGAAATCCTAACAGCTGGTAAACTGGCTGGGATTTCTAGGAGTTGTAGGCCACAACACTTGGGGACCCTAAGGTTGAGAACCACTGGTATAAAGGATGAGAGTAGGCCTGTTTTCAAACGGAAAAATGTGTTTCAGAAGTCAAATCTGTGGTGTTTCAGCCTGGTGCTCATGTGCTTGCTAGGGATGATGGGAATGTTTCTGAAAATGCTGATGATGGAATTGTTCCTGCAAATGCTGATGGGATGCTTAGTGAGAATTCTGAGATGCAAAGTGACCTTTCAGATGAGGCTTGCTTTCCTGGGAACAGTTCCCTTCCCAAGGCCCCATTAGATGAGAATTCTTGTGTTCAGGACTCTGAAGGTCTTGATGTTGATAACGGGACACCTGGGAATTTTAACGAGCTTACAGTTAACCGTCGAGATAGATTCAGCAATCTAGGCAGGCTGCCAGCCTGCGATGTAGCAGCCGGTTTGCAAACCGAAACTGAATTGCCTTTATATTAGTTGGCTAGAGAAATTGTCTTCAGTTTCCAGGCTTCGTTTAGAATACCATGCCAGATCTTGTCTTGCCTCCAAGCTCCTGATTTTGCCTAGTCTTTTGTGCACGTTTTGCTCCTATAGCTGCCTTGTATTATTCATGGGATTTTCATCAAGCATTTTACCTTTGCCTTTGGATTTTGGGACTATTTGAACTGTGTGTTTTACCTTTGATATATTCTAGCTATTGATCTTCTTTTAACCCTTTTGTTGGACACTATATTTGATTCAATAAAAGCCTATTTATTCAGAGACTGTCTGTTGTGTGTATGACTAAGTGGGGTGCTCCTTGTCTGAAGTGCAATAAAATCGGATATTGGTTTTGCTCTGGCTTTGGATGTGAATCACTTCCGATTTTTTTAGTGATTTTATCGAAATGGGTTCGGATGTATTCCGATATTCAGAAGTATTCGGAAGTAGTATCTGCAATTGCGCAACGCGCAAAAATCAGCAGAAGGGATAGTCAAAACTATGGGGAATCCATCCGTATTTGATCGCTAGCAATGACAGAACTAGCCACTGGTACAAAATTTTAAGCAGTGTTGACAGATTAATAAACAATTTTAAAAATGGGACATAAAATTAAAATGACATCCGAGCTTTTTCCGAGAATGGCGACGGAGCTCTTGGAATGGCGAGTCCACTTCCTGTTTGGGGCGCTGTTCTCGATATTGCTTCAATTTTCAGAAGTCCGAAAAAACATCCCAAAATCAGAAGTATCCCTTCTAGCTTTCCAAAAGAAAGTAAAGGCATGGCTATGGGACCAGGTGTTTGGTCAATAAATGAAATCCGGACCTTAAGGGATGAACTGGATTGGCATGAAGACTGATGAGGCTGGTTTAATGTGTAATGATGACTTTGTATGGTTTTAATTATGTTGTTTTTATCTTGATATGTTGATGTTGTGATTTTGTTGTATTGTTGAAATAGCCTCTTGATGGGGCTGAATGTAAGCTGCCCTGAGTCCCCCTTCTGGGGTTGAGAAGGGCCAGTTAGAAATATGGCAAATAAATAAATACTCAAGGCCTATTCTATACAATAGCATAGTAATATGAAGTGTGTGTGTGTGTGTGTTGTGAATGGTTGAATCCACCGGTATAGAATGCAAAAGGCCCACTCGGATCTGCACGCATTATTCGCCGATACATCACACAGTCTGAGACATTTGGGAAGTGTACAAAAGCCAGCATAGTGATCTTGTTTGCTGTGTACTAATCTTGTAGCAAATATAATTATAATAATTTCTCCCATTTCCACCCAAATTGAGAGCTCACAAGACGATTTCTCCCTGTCTCCTTAACCCCGTTTCTCTACACTTCTACTACATTCAAAGAACGAAAGGCAACGGATAACAACCAGAAGTAATTTTGTACCTGAAATGTTTCAGAAGTGTGTGGAAACGGGAGAGGATTTGCCTCTGATGGGGTCCTAAAAGTCTTATATCACTTTTCAGCTTGAAAATCAGCGTCAATTTAATTTTCTTTTCCTTACCTCTTGCTTTTCCGCATACTAAGCACAAAATAAAATTTATTTATTTATTTATTTCCAGTGTTTATACCCCGCTACTTCTCAACCCCCCAGGGGGGACTCAGTGCGGCCAAACACACGGCAACAATTCGATGCCACACAATACATAGTAAAACACAGTTAAAATTAAAATACATTAAAATACACCTAGAATTCAATACATTAAAATACAGTTAATATTTAAAAACATCATATACATTCATCACCATTAAAACAATGTTCCATCCAAAGTCTTAGATCTTAACCACCAATTTGCCAACTGACCAGTCTAAAGTGCCGTGTTGTGCTCGGGTGCAAACGCTTGGTCCCAAAGCCAGGATTTCACTCTTTTTCTGAATGTGAGGAGGGAGGAAGTTGATCGAATATCAATAGGAGTGCGTTCCACAGACGGGGGCCACCACCGAGAAGCCTCCTCTCGTCCCCGCCAACCGCATTTGAGAGGTTGGCGGGAGCGCGTGCAGGGCCCCCCGGATGATCTCAAATTACGAGGTGGGACATAGAGGCCGATGCGTTCGGACAAGTAAGCTGGGCCAGAACCATATAGAGCTTTAAAGGTCAAAACCAGCACTTTGAATTGAGCTCGAATTGGACAGGCAGCCAATGGAGCTGACATGTTCTTAGTTCATGTATGAGGGCGGGTCAATAAGTCAGTGACCTTTTGAATGTCCCGCCTCTTAACTGAAAGGGCAACACTGCTCCTGTCAAGAGGCATCAGTCAGTTGACTCCTGTCAAAATTTGAACAAGCTGCGTCATTTAGTTTGTGTTTGACAGCCATTGATAGCAGACTACCGCCTGATTTGAGGAGAAAATGGAAAAAAGTGAATTTTGTGTGCTCATTATGCATTATTTTTTGCGGGGAAAATCCATCACTCAAACCAAGGCTAAGCTTGATAAATACTATGGGGACTCTGCACCAATTTCAATGGTAAAAAAGTGGTTTACTGAATTTCGTTGTGGTCGTACAAGCACGGAAGATGCCGAATGTTCTGGACGCCCAGTTGAGGTCTCTACACCCGAAACAATTGAAAAAAATCCACGATATGGTGTTGGCCAATCGGAGATTGAAAGTGCGAGAGATGGTGGAAGCCACAGGCATCTCACGTGGCTCAATGGTTTCAATTTTAAATGATCACTTGGGGATGAGAAAACTTTCCGCAAGATGGGCGCCGCGCTTGCTCACAATCGACCACAAACACAATCGTGTGACAATTTCGCAGGAGTCTTTGGCGTTGTTCAACCGCAATATGGATGAGTTTTTGCGCTGTTTCGTAAACGTGGACGAAACGTGGATCCACCACAACACACCAGAGACCAAACAGCAGTCGAAACAGTGGGTTTCTCGGGGTGAATCGGCGCCAAAGAAGGCCAAGGTGGGTTTGTCAGCCAATAAAGTCATGGCAACCGTTTTTTGGGATGCACGCGGTATGATCCACATTGACTACCTTCAAAAGGGTAAAACAATCAATGGCGAATATTATGCCAACTTATTGGGTCGATTTAATGAGAATTTGGAAGAAAAACAAATGACCGCATTTAGCCAAGAAAAAAATTCTTTTGCAGCAGGACAATGCAAGGGTGCACACATGTGCAGTTGCCATGGCAATAATCCATGAATTGGGATACGCATTGCTCCCTCATCTGCCCTATTCTCCGGATTTAGCCCCGAGTGACTATTTCTTGTTTCCAAACTTGAAGAAATGGCTCAGCGGAAAGAGATTTGACTCCAATAATGAAATCATCTCACAAATACTTATTTTGATGGCCTTGACAAATCTTATTTTTTGGAAAGGATTAAATAATTGGAGAAACGTTGGACAAAGTGTATAGAGCGCAAAGGAGACTACGTTGAAAAATAAAATGATTTTTTTATCCAAAAACTTGTGTTTCATTCAAAAAGTTATGTATTTATTGACCCGCCCTCGTATTTATTTATTTATTTTTATTTATTTACTAGCTTGGGGACCCGGCGGTGCCCGGGTTTTTTGGAAATGGCATTGTGTGCTAAGGTTGGTCTTTGGTACTTCAAGTCCCATCATCCATGGTCCACCCTCCTGTAAACTGTAGAAGGATGGAGGCTGGGTCATGGGGGCACAGGGTGCCAAGTGTAGTCTTTTTAGGTCTTTGTTCAGGGCTGCAGTGGTCTGTGGGAAATGAAGGCTTTGAAAGTACTACAAATCCCATAATCCATGGAGGTACCTCAAGTCCCACTCTTCTCCATCCGGCAGTAGCATGTAGAGTGGGTCATAGGGGCACTGTGTGTCAAGCTTGGTCTTGCATTGGGCCTCTGTGTGGCAAGTGTGGTCCTGATCCGTCATTGGTGTGGGCCGCTGTGCTCTAAGCAAGTGAGTTAAAGTACTGCAATTTCCGTCATCCATGGTGATCCTACCTCAAACTGCACCAAGATTTAGAGTGCATCTTGGGGGGTCTGTGGACCAGGTATGGTCTTGTTCTGTCATTGTTGTGGACCTAGTCAGGAAAATGAAGTTGAGGAAGCCTTACTATCAAGTCAGGTTGTGGCCTAGTCAGGATAATCAAGTAGAGGAAGCCTTACTGTGAAATCAGGTTGTGGCCTAGTCTGGGAAATTAAGTAGAGGAAGCCTTACTGGCAAATCAGGTTGTGGCCTAGTCTGGAAAATCTAGTAGAGGAAGACTTACTGCCAAATCAGGCTGAGGCCTAGTTTGTTAAATCAGCTGAAGGAAGCCTTTTTTTAAATTGCACTCTCTGGCACATTTGAGGTTTTGGATGTTGGAATGTTGGCCATGCAGAGTCCGTTATGCAAATTTTCCCTCAGTGGCAACCAATCCCCTCTGTCTGGTGCCTTAGAGGGTTGGAGTTCTGAGGCTGGCCAGTCAGAGCCATTTATGCAAATAATCCTAGAGTGGCAGCCAATCGAAATGCTGGCACATTTTCCTCCTGTCGCTCGGTCCACCCGCCCACCGCCCGCAAACACTGACTTTTATTATATGTAATAGATTTATTTGGATTTATTCGCCACCACTCCCGGTGGCTCGGGGCAGCTTACATATAGTCACAAAACACAGCTAAAATGTTACAATTAAAATATCACATTAAAATCGATTCAAACAAGCAATACAACACAAGGTGGCATCAACAATGAAAGGAGAGACCACAACCAATCAGGCCCCAAATATACTTAAGGATCGTTCTCTGTAAATATAGCAAAGGGGAACCCACGCACTGGTTATAGGTTAATCTGGAAGACCTTATCAGGCCTTTTCCTTATTTAAAATTTCTCAGATTCTCAGCCTATAAAGTGGCTTCGCTGCTTGGTTACTTCTCTTGATAATCTGTGTTTGGAAATGCCGCGAAGAGCTGCGGATAGCTGGAACATCCCTTTTTATTATCTTTCATCTCCTTTAGGATTATATCCTTTATAAAATGATGAACAGCTTTAAGTAAATCCCAGTTCCAAGCCTTCGTGTCGCCTTTGAAATTTATTACTTCAAAAAATTAAATGGCTTAGATTTAGTGCCTCAAAGGGAAAAAAAACCAAGAAAAAAGGAACGACAGCAAGATATTAGTAGTGTCATTAGGGCATCAAAGGAGAAGGAAGAGTCTTTGCGACCACGAGGTTCTTGTCCTCTTGACACCATTTGCAGTTTATACACACAGCCCATGTGTCTGTAAGCAATGCTCTTAATTGCTGTTGCTGCTTATCTCAAATACCCTGTATCTCAATCGATGAAAACATATTTAATTGACTTTCTCCAGGTGTTTGATGCTGCTAGTAACACTCCATTGATGCGGAAGTGATTTAGATGTCCGTCTTCTTCCATAAAGCCATAAAGCAATCTCACAACAAACTCACAGTCATGCAGCAAATGACTACTGCAAATAGGATTTCCTTTTAGCCATCTACACACATGAAAGTGCTTCAATTCCATATGTATTACGTTTCTAATCCAGCAGTATAGAACATGAAAGAAGGTTTAAGCACATAGGCAGATACAGGGGTACAAATACACACGCAGATAAGTACAAAAGAGAAAATATTAGGAAACCGGATTGCTGGGAATGCAAAACAAAATGTACAAAGAGATAAAAACATAGTATCTTCAGGGTGCATAGAGTACATTTACAGTCAATTTCAAGTACCAAGTTATGAGAAATGGAAGACAGAAAATTCTGAGAGACCCAAAAGCATGTAATTCTGAACATAATATTGGCAAAAGCAATAATAGAAATGTGTTATGCTTGTTTTCCCTATCTATATCTATATATATAAAATGAGAGTGGTCGTGGGATGACTGGTATAGACGGGAAAACTATTGCCCCCTCAGGCACAAAACCCACCAAATACATTTCTCCATACCACTAGGTACCTATAGGGAACAAAAAAACCCACCTTCCTACCTTCCAACCCCCCCAAATTCAGCCCCCAAAAACCGCCCATTGCCTCCCTTTCTGCGCTGGCCGCGAGCGAAGAACACAGGGAGAGCAATCGCGCAGGCACACTCCAAAACCCCCTCCCCTCAACACACCAACCCATCCCGTCTCCCTCTCTCCCCACTCACCCTGTCCCCCGTGGTTGCAGCGACCGCGCCTGGAAGAAGGTAACCTCCCGGGCTTACCTTCTTTCAGGCGCCGCTGATGCAACCGCGGGGAGCACGGCGGAGGCCAGATCGCCGATCTCCGGCCCTGCCTCCCCATGCGCGCCACGGCGGGAAGCAGGGCCGGAGATCGGCGAACCGCCCTCCGCCGCCGCCCCCCACGGATGCAGCGACCGCGCCTCAAAGAAGGTAAGCTCCCGGGCTTACCTTCTTTGGCGCCGCCGCAAACCGCGGGCAGCGTGGCGGAGGCGCATCGCCGATCTCCGGCCCTGCCTCCCCATTCGCGCCAGGGTGGGAGACAGGGCCGGAGATCGCCGATCCGCCCTCCGCCGCCGCCCCCCGCGGATGCAGCGACCGCGCCTCAAAGAAGGTAAGCTCCCGGGCTGACCTTCTTTGAGCGCCGCAGCAACCACGGGAGAGCGGCGGAGGGCGGACCGCCGATCTACGGCCCTGCCTCCCCATTCGCGCCAGGGCGGGAGACAGGGCCGGTGATCGGCGATCCGCCCTCCCGCCCGCCGCCAGCGGATGCAGCGACCGCGCCTCAAAGAAGGTAAGCTCCGGGCTTACCTTCTTGAGGCGCCGCAACAGCGCGGGGAGAGCAGCGGAGGGCGGTCGGCCGATCGCCGGCCCTACCGCCGCTTGCGCGCCAGGGGGGGAGGCAGGGCGTGAGAGAGGGACTGAGAGATAGAGGGGGAGGCCTAAGACAGAGAGAGGGGGAAGGAAAGATAAGGGGGAATCAGAGAGAGAGAGGGGGGAGAGAGAGGGGGAGAGTGAGACAGAGAGGGACGGGGAAGCGAGAGACAGAAAGGGGAATCAGACAGAGAGAGGGAGGGGGGAAAGATAGTGGGGAAGTGTACATACACAGACACATACATACACACACACACACAAACGTACGCACACACATGCATACACATACACACACAAATACATACAAACAAATATACACATACATACACAAATACATACAGACACACACATGCGTACACATACACATACAGACACACACACAGACACACAAACATACATACACATACATACACACACATACACATATATACACACACAAAACACATTGTCACAACATTACCAACCCTAACATACCCACACTTCCTCACATCTCCTAAATAGGGCACAGCAACGCGTGCCGGGTTCAGCTAGTATATATATAAAAAGATAACTGTCTTAATTAGGCTGAAGTAAACAAAAAAATCCACTGAACGAAAACACACCAAATTTGGCAACAGAACATGTCACGATGCAAGGTGTCACCAACAACAATAAAAACCAAAAAACCCACTTGTGATGAAGTTGTTTGTTGCAAGGTAAATGCATGGTTTGTGTTGCTTGTTTGCCTATACATTTGGTAGTAAAATCTATTATATAAAGGGGTTCCCGTCATGGAACGACTGTCCCAAACAGAGAAACCTTACAACGCAGAAACACCAAACTTGCCAACAGAAATAGGCCTCAAGCAAGGTATGTTTGTAGCAAAGAAACTCCCCCCAAACCTAAAAGGCCCCCAAAACAACGAGTAAAAAAAACCTACATTTCCCAGCATCCTCCGCGGCTGCCAGCAAATGCCATTGGCCGACATCGGCCCACACAAAATGCAGGGAGGATGAGTAACCATAGCAACGCTGGGCACAGCCAGCCAAGGCTAGGATAGAATGCTGAGAGATTTAAGTTGTCAGTTGGTGTTTGAGGGTTAAACTGTCAAAACCAAACTCTATAAGGGAGCAATTCTCCAGCAATTCCTACCCACACAACACAACACAACTTCCAATCACAACCCATCCCACCAACCTTACGGGACCCCGTACACACAACACCTACCACCACCACAAACAAAAACCATTCCTTCCACACAGACAGAAACTGACCCAAAAGACAAACCATGCCTTCTAAAAATAACAGCATCGGGCGACACACTCGCAAAGCTACATACATCACACAAAAAAGGCCAGAACAAACACCAGAACAGAAACACACTGCGCAGCAGAGACACAGACAACAAGTCACTGCACAACGCACAGCTGAAAACCAAATGCAAAGAACTGCACGACAAGAAGCGCGCAGCCAGGAACAACAAAGACGCAAAAATGCAACACAACAGCAGCGCGCAAGGAGCACAGAAACACGACGTCGCAACACAGAAAACAAACTTCAAAAACACCACAACCAATTCCACCGCCTAGCCTTCAGATACAACACTGCAGAAGACTACAGCATGGCGCCAGAGGCCGACATTGGCACCCTAACGCACATCTGCACACACTGCAAAGCCCTGAAATGCCCAGCAGAAACACCAGGAATGTGCTGCCTAGCCGGTAAAGTCTCTCTACCACCACTTGCCATTCCTCCACAACCACTACAGACTTGGCTGAGTGGAGACACTCCAGAATCAAAACACTTCCTCCGCTATATAAGACAATACAACTCATGCTTCCAGATGACATCATTTGGAGCACACATAGAAAAGTCGCAATTCATGCCTACATGACCCACCAAGACCGTAAGTAACATCATTTCCAACCCTTACATACTCAGACTTTCTCGCATCTTCTAAATAGGGCACAGCAACGCGTGCCGGGTACAGCTAGTGTTTACTAAGCCACAGAGGGTTGGCATGGAATGTTGGAGCAGCAGGCCCTTGCGAAGGCTGTTGCCGGGGAAACGGAAGGGAGGGCTGCACCTGCTTTAGAACTTTCAGAGTTTAAAAAAGGAGGCAGTTGGTTTTGTCGGTTGGTGGAAAAAATAACTGTCTTTAGGAGCTGTTAGGGTTCAGTTCAGTGAGGGGTTTAAGAAACCCAGTTGAAGGACAGACTTTGTCCAAGTTGGGAATGAAAATAACTAGGTAAAGCCTACAGTTGGCTATTTACCTGTTGGAGCAGTTAGTTAGCGAGACTGCTTGCACCTGTGTTAGGTAGTACAGGGGAAACTGTACCCCATTGTTATTGTTGAAACATAAACACAAGTTTGTACCTTTTTGGAACCAACTAAGCTCTGAGCCCTGTTATAAAATAAATTGTTAAACACCTTTATCTCTGCAGGCCGTTCTTTTTAAAACGCAAGTCTTAGAAGATTAAACCCTCACATCGGTGGCTAGGTCTTACAGATTAGTGGCAGTAGTTTAAAAAGAAAAGATCCTCACAAAGTGGACGCACGCTGTAAGCTGCATCTTCACAAAGCTGTGGCAGTGGTGGGATCATAAGGGATGGCCTGCCCTGCCACAGTTCTCCACAGTTTTGAGTTCGAATCTACACAGAGCGACGCTAGCTCTCAGCGGCGTCATCACAAAGTGGTGGCAGCGGTGGGATTCGAAAGGGAAGATCCACCCTGCACTCTAGTCAAGTGGTCAGTAGACATCGAATCTTCACACCACTAAACATTAGTTACAAATCCTAAAAATTATCCCCGCCCCCTCCACCTCACTGTAATGGCTGCCGGGCCCCTGGAGGCAACGCAAGAGGGCCCAGGCCCAGCAGGGAGGCGAATCTGGTGGCGAGGATGAGGTGGAGGAAGAGGAGGCCATGGCCCCGCAGCAAGGCCTGTACCCTCATTTGGTGGGGCGAAGGGGTGGGGCGAGTGCGCACCCAGTGAGCCAAGCCCCGCCCCTACCGGTTGGATGCGAGCGCGGCTCCCGATTGGCTGGCGCACCAAGGCCGGCTGTCTCTTTCCTGTACTGCAGGAAGTGCCAGGAGGAGGGAGCAAGAGCCGGAGCCTTGCTCCCGGGGAGGGAATTCCTGCAGCATCGGCCCTGCCTCCGTGGTCCGCCTGAGATGATACCATCCTCGACGGGGTGGGCATGGCATCCTTTCGGACTTTCACCCAGGGACGGCGAGGAGGATGGCATGGCTGCCGCCAAGCTAGATCGCTCACTCCAGCAGATGCTGCGGGCCATAGCCGAGGAGAGGAGCCGCCTCAGCATCCGCCACGAGATCAGCAGCCTCCGCGAGGGGATGGAGATGGGGGAGCAGCATCAACAGCAGTATGAGCGGCCTCTGCACCTCTGCTTGGGCCCTCCTGCTGCCCCCCCCCCCCCAAAGCAAATCGGTTGCATTGCGGGCCTGAGCTCGGTTACTAGAAAGTTGGGGGGAAGGAAAGCCCCTTTCTTGAGACAGAAGCCAATCTGGCGTCACTTCCAAGCCACTTCCTGCCACATGCCAGCTCCACATGCTCAAGGGCACACACTTCTTGGACTCCTTTACAAAGAAAAGAGGACCTTTTATGGCATCCCCTCCCCCAAGCCTGCTTCTCACCCTCACCTCTCAAAGCACAGTCAGACTTCTAATTATAATATAATCTGTATCTATATAAATAAAAATGTAATGGTAGTTTGTGGGATTAACATAACCCAAAAACCACTGGCCGAATTGACACCAAATTTGGACGCAATAACTCCTATCAGGCCAACGAGTGACCATCACTCATAAAACACTGAAAAACACAGTGAAAGGGACTTAAAAAGCAAAAAAACAACAACAGCATTACACTGTATGCACAAAACCACACACATATATACACAAACACACAAATATACAGATATATACAAATACGCACACACAAAACACATATACACAGACTGGGCCACAGCAACGCGTGGCAGGGGACGGCTAGTACAAATATAAAAACTAAACTTACCACATAGCAGGATTCAGCCCTTGCTGGTGATAAGAATCAAAGTCATCTCGTAATATAATGCTGTCACTATGCATCTCAGCTGAAAAGGAAACAAGTGAAAAAAATTGGATCCATTTTGTCAAATCAGATGAGTGCACACAACTTATTCTTCACTGCCAGCCTTATGTAAAGATTATAGAACTGAAGCACATGTGTTTAACATCTCAAATTTGTCTTCATTTCCTAAAGTTGATTGAGAGGGCAGCAATGGAGCAGTTGCAGTCCTTCCTAAATGACACAGCTTGGTTAGACCCCTTCCAGTCCGGCTTCCGTTCGGGGCATGGGACGGAGACGGTGCTGGTCTCCATCTTGGATGAGCTGTGCTGTCAGCTGGATCAGGGCGGATCGGCACTGCTTGTGTTATTGGATCTCACAGCAGCGTTTGATACAGTCGATTATAATCTATTGACCCACTGCCTCGCCGGGGTAAGGGGGGGGGCAGCCCTTAAATGGGTTCCTCTTTCCTTCGGAACCGGCTTCAGCGAGTGAGGAGGGGCGAAATTGTCTCCGGGGGTTCCCCACTTCATTGCGGGGTCCCTCAGGGAGCAATTCTCTCCCCTCTGTTATTTAACATCTACATGCAACCACTTGCCCAGCTGATGCGTAGCTTTGGGCTTGGGTGTCATCAGTACGCTGATGACACCCAGCTCATTCTGAGGATGGAGGGCCGGCCCGAATCCGTACCCAATAATTTCCATCGCTGCCTTGATGGCTGCGAGCCAGTAGGTTGAAGGTGAATCCGGCAAAGACGGAGATCCTGTGGCTTGGTTGTCCGGGCAGTGGGGATGCTCAGCTTCCAACCCTGGACGGCGTGACATTATGTCCGTCGCCATCTGTTAAGAGCCTTGGGGTTACCTTGGACCATCTGCTGTCGATGGAGACTCATGTCTCCACCATCAGCAAAGTGACGTTTTTCCATCTTCACCAGGTGAGGAAGCTGGCCCCCTACTTGTCCCGTCACGACCTGGCCACAGTGGTCCAAGCTACGGTCATCTCGAGGCTAGACTACTGTAACGCTCTTTACATTGGCCTTCCTTTGTTGGTGATCCGGAAACTCAAGCTGGTGCAGAAGGCTGCAGCTCGACTCCTTGCCGGAGTCTCGGTAAGCTGTCACATGACGCCGATTCTGCGCGAGCTGCACTGGCTACTTGTAGAATGCCGGATTACTTTCAAAGTGTTAGTCCTGATTTTTAAGGCCTCAAATAGTCTGGGGCCAGTGCACCTGCGGGACCACCTCATCCCATATTATCCCACCAGATCTTTGCGCTCTGAAGAGCAGAGCCTCCTGGTCGTTCCCAGCCCTAAGGTATACCTCCTGACTGCAACCCGTCGAAGGGCGTTTTCGATCGTTGCTCCAGTGCTCTGGAACGCTTTGCCCACCGACATCTGCGCTATTCAGAGCCTCCTATCGTTTGCAAAAGCCTGCAAGACTTTGTTGTTTCGGCAGGCTTTCGTAGCCTGACTAGCGGCAGTATTCTCCTGCTGTAAACGCCTCTTGTATTACCTGTTGTATCGTGGTGTTTAACGCACTGTTTTATCGTGATATTTTAATGCTGTTTTAATTGTGATATTTTTATTTATTTTAGCTGTATTTTAGCTGTATTTCTGTGATTGTGTGTAAGCCGCCCCGAGCCATTGGGAGTGGCGGCGAAGAAATTCAAATAAACAAATAAATAAATAAATAAAGTTATTCTATTTCATTGAATTTCAAACCTTCCTGCATATATTTTGATTGCAAAGGCCCCTGGGCTCAGTCCCTCAAATCTGGAGGTATGACCAGGTATGACCAAATTTAGAGGTATGCCTGAGAAACTATAGAGACTCAGTTTTGTATATTTCTTATCATCATTTTTTTTGAAAGCTAACAGAAGTTCTGCTATATGTGGGATTATCACACAAAATGCATGGAATTTCTGTGGTCTGGCTCAGAATGCACCAAGTACAGCTAACTCAAACACTTTCATCAACATATTCTCATTGCACACCCTCTCATTTTTTGTTTTGAACGGTCCCTAAAGGAATTAAATCAACTGTCCTAATACATATTTAACATTTTTAGTATTGCTGGACTCAACACATATCACTACAGTATATAAATGTTTGTAACATTCATTAACAAAGCAAAAGTTTTGTTAATAAATAGACCTTTACATTGCCCTGTATTTCTTTTATTTATATATATATATATATATATTCACATTTGTTTGCCGCCCCTCCCCATGGCTCGGGGCGGCTTACAACAAGTTCATAAAAACAGCGAAACATATGTATACACAGGTAAAAGATTCAGATATTGTTTAATTAATTCCAAATCAGTTGGGATATTTTTCCCCCAAGAAAGCTATCATAATAATAGCTCAATGGTATGTTTCTATTTTACACAAGGGGAGGTGCTTGTCTATTAATGGGGTGGAGTCATGCTTCTCTCTCCCTCTCTGGCACACACACACACACAAGCACTGTCTGCATGGTGCTGATGTAATAAACAAATGAGCTCAAACATATTTATAAAGAGACAGAGACATCTGTTAGGTTCATCTGTCAGTTATTTTACTAAGCATTTAAAGGATGCAAAATGAGCTGGAAAAGATTCGGTTATGATTTTGAGTACAATCTGGGATTAATCTAGAAATAAAGTAACCCCCCCCCCCCCCAACCCGGCCCGCTTTGCAGTTTTGTCAAAGCTTGATCTATGCACCTGAGGACAAGAGATTCGAAATGTTATATATTTAGGATGTGACAGTTTGAAATCTAATAAGCAAATGCATGGCTAGAACTAAGTATATCCCGTTTTCCAAAAAAACCTCTAACTTATATCCAAATTCTTTCAAAGCTGCAATTTCGTTATTGCTTTATGTTATAAAAATGCTCAAATGCCAAACATAATAACATGTCAGATGGGTAGCTAACAATAACTGTAACGACTTACCTAAAAGGGGGTGCAAAGGAGCTTCTGTTGGAGCTGCAAAAAAGAAAGAGAAATCACATTTAATAAGTCCGGAAATAAACACTATTTTAATGCTTCCACAATTCATTTGCATCCTGGCTTTTCTTACACGTTAATAGCGGCTGTCGGCTGAAACCAGATATTTGTGCAGGGAATAAAAGGTATTGGAGGAAATAACACAAATGAATGGTATTAATTGCTCATTTAGGGATTTTCTTTTTCTCTCAATTCCTAATTTATTCTTTTCCAGTATTTGTAACTAGAGGACTGGGCTGAAGATTTCCTCCTTTGGAATCCGACCACTGTAGAATCATTAAGCAAAATATAGAGCACACAATTCCCTGAGTTTGAGGGTGTTGCTGTTTTTTCCTTCATATTTCTAGTATGGTTTAAATGATTGAGAATTGGATTTTTAAGTGAATTCATACTTAATGGAAACTTTTATTTGATTGTTACATGCCCCTATAAGAGATCTCCTCCTCCTCTTTCCCTCCTCCCCTTGCCTCGCTCGTGACGTCAGTGCGGGGCTGGGTCTGTTGCTGCTGCTGCTGCCAGGTTTTCCGTGGCTAATGGTGGGAGATCGGTGGGGCGATGCAGAGAGAGGGGCAGGGGAAATAATCCCGAGGGTGGAAAGAGGAAAAGGCCCCTGTTTCCTCCCGTCCCCATTGCATGAGGCCTTTGATTTTTGGGGAGCCACAAGGGAGGGGCTTGGGTTTGCAAAGGAAACGCAAAAGAAACGTTTTGTGTGGGAATGTTGTCCAAGAAGGTATCCAAAGGGGCGTAGGAGAGACGTAATCAAGGAGCCAGGCCAAGGTCAAGGAGAGGAGATAGATGTAGAAGCAAAGACACAACCCACAGTCCAACTGGGGAGCAATCCAGTGGAGTTCAAACCCCACCACAGGAAGCAGCAGAATCAGTCTGGAAACAAGGCTTCAAGATGCAAGATGACAGGATACAAGATGCAAGAGTCCTAGGATCCAGAGGCAACTCCTTGCTAGCCACAGAGGTTAGTCCCAAAATGCCCATCTTTTAAGCTCACTACAAGTCAGATCCACTTGATGAGGTCGACGCCCTATCATCATCCTCAGGTGTTACTCTCCCAGCAGCTGCTGACCTTTGACTGACCCTCCAAGATTTCCACCTGTGGTTAAGACTTAGAACATCCCACCCATTGTCTGGGGACTCTGAGGGCCAATCCTGATCATCAGTGAATCCTACCCAGGTGTCTGAACTTGTGGGCTCCTCACAAGCCCTCTGAATTTCTCTTACTTGAGTCCAATCGATTTCAGGAGAAGTGTCCTCTGTACTCTGACTCCCATCATTCCCAGAGAATCCCTCAAATGTCTCAGAGTCTGGAGGTGCTGTAATTATTTGCTTGACTCTCTTGAGTTGCAAGTGATCCTCTTCACTTGACTCACGAGTAAGCCTCTTTCTGCAAACACCAGTACTCCTGTTACAAACAGCCCCACCCAGTTCCATACTCTCCCCAGATGCTGAGCCATCAGAGTCTTCTGAATCACTACTATCAGTAGCAGCTGGAGGCTCAATCACAACAGGACCCATATCCCAGGCCCTGTTGGATTTTTAATTGAGGTGCCCAAACCATGCTTCAGGTAAAAGCAAGGTAATTTGAGACAATTTTCCCAGGGGTGTGGGGACTTAAAACTGCTCCAAAGGGGTTTGATTTATGTCTCACACAGCTCTTAAGCCAATTCTCATAGGGCATTGGTCTACCCAGCTACTAAAGGCATTAAAAGTCGTATTCGTATTTCACTTGGCAACCCCTAGCTCAATATAAAGTCGTGGGTTATTTATTTATATATTTATTACACTTATATAACCAGTGCCTTGATGGTGGGGACACTTTTGGTCTTCCAGACGTTTGGCTTGAAACTCTCCAATCCCTTTTCAATGGCCAAACTGGGTGAAAGTAATAGGGGCTGTAGGCCAAAACATTTGGAGAGTCAAAGATTTCCTATCCCTAGAAAAATGTTTCTCCTCATACCCAGAGTATAGAATTTCATATCACTTTTGATAACACCAAACTTGCAATTGTGGAATATGTTCATACATGTTGTTCAACATATACATGAAGCCATTGGGAGAGATCATCCGGAGTTTCGGGATGCGGTGTCATCTGTACGCAGATGATGTCCACAGGTTCACAGCTTGGGAGTGATCCTGGACTCATCGCTGAGCCTGGAACCCCAAGTCTCGGCAGTGGCCAGGGGAGCTTTTGCGCAGCTTAGGCTTGTGCGCCAGCTGCGCCCGTACCTTGGGAAGTCGGACTTGGCCATGGTGGTCCACGCTCTGTATAGACTACTGCAATGCTATCTACATGGGGTTGCCTATGAAGACTGCCCGGAAGCTGCAATTAGTCCAATGCTCGGCAACTTGGCAATTAACGGGAGCGGGGTACAGGGAGCACACAACCCCCGTTGCGCCAGCTCCACTGGCTGGCAATTAGCTTTCGAGCACAATTCAAAGTGTGGGTTTTGACCTACAAAACCCTATACGGTACTGGCCCAGTTTACCTGTCCGAACGTATTCTCCCCTATGAACCATCAAGAGTATTATGCTCTCGTTCCCACCACCTTCGCAGGCACAGCTGGTGGGGACGAGGGCAAGCCCGGATTAACACCTTTTTGCGCCCTAGGCCACACGTTGAAATTACGCCCCCTTTAAGCCAACGTCTACTGCAACCCCCCCCCCCCACACCACTCAGACCCACATTTGGCTGCAGGCCCGGAATAACCGATTGTGGTGCCCTAGGCCACACTCTGGAAGCGCCGCCCCCGGGGGCCGGGGCCGCTTGCGGGGGCGGGGGTGCTTGTGGGGGCGGGGCCACTTGCGGGGAGGCCCCTCCCTCCTCGCTCGCATCAGCATCGGTCCCGTCCCTCTTCCTTCACTGCCGGCGCGAGCAGTGAGGGAGGAAGGAGCCAAGGGGAGCAGAGGCCGACGCAGGAAACAGGGCTGACACGAGCAGTGAGGAGGGGGCGGCGGGACTTCCCTCCACTCCCTCCTCGCTCGCGTCGGCGTCGGTCCTGCCCTTCTTCCTTCACTGAAGGAAGATGGGCGTGGCCAGTGTGAGCAGCGAGGGTGTAGGAGCCGAGGGGAACAGAGCAAAGGGGTCGAGGGCACGGGGCGGCCGTGGATGGCGCTTCCATCACTACGCACATGCGCACTCTTTATAAAAAATTTTTTAAAAAAATTGAATTAAAAAAACTTTTGGGGGGGGTCCGGACCTGCTGCCCCCCCATGGCTGCCACCCTAGGCCATGGCCTAGGGTGGCCTTATGGGTAATCCGGGCCTGGACGAGGGACAGCGCCTTTTCTGTGGTGCCCCCCCCCGGCTGTGGAATTTGCTCCCAAATGAAATTGGATCCGCCCCCTCCCTCCTGACTTTTAGGAAGCTGGTGAAAACGTGGCTGTGCAATGAGGCCTCCGCAGAATGAAGGCGGAGATCGGGAATCGACTAAAGTCGCTAACCACTAGATATGGACCGAATACACGGATTGAGTTGGACTCGATTTTACTTTGGTGAAAGGCTTTTTAATGTATTTATTGTATTTGTAATTGATAATTTTATTGTGAATTTTAGGATGTTTTAGATTTTAAATGTTAGCATTGAATACTTGCTGTCTGCCGGTCGGAGTCCCTCTTTGGAGGTAAGAAGGGCGGGGTAGAAAAGTTTTAAATAAATAAATAATACACACAGCTGCATTTGTGAACCAGCCCCAAGACTTTGGCCATCTAGTCATAATATATGATGCTGGTTATGCATAGCTCATCTGTGGCTTGCTTTTGTCCTCTTGGCATGGGACAGAGACCGTCCTGGTCTCCATCACAGACCTACTCCGTTGCTACTTGGACCGAGGCGGATCGGCGCTGCTCATACTATTGGATCTCACGGCAGCATTTGATACTGTGTATTACCAGTTTTTGACACACCGCCTGGCGGTGGCGGGGGTTAGGGGGACAGCCCTCAACTGGATGTCCTCCTTCCTCCAAAACTGCCTTCAGCAAGTGAAGCGGGGGAGGTGGTCTCAGAGGGTTCCCCCTTACAATGTGGGGTCCCTCAGGGGGCCATTCTCTCCCCACTGTTATTTAACATCTATATGCGACCACTCGCCCAATTGGTATGGAGTTTCAGGCTGGAATGTCATCAGTATGCTGATGACACCCAGCTCGTTCTGAGGATGGATGGTGGGGCGGAATCTGTACCCGATAATTTCCAACTCCGCCTTGAGGCTGTTACTGGATGGCTGCGAGCCAGTAAGTTGAAGGTGAATCCGGCGAAGACGGAGATCTTGAGGCTGGGTCGCGCCGGGAGAGACCCAACTGCCGACTTTTGGTGGCATTACGCCCGCAGTCCTCAGTTAAGAATCTTGGGGTCCAGCTGGACCCCCAGCTGTCTATGGAGGCACAAATTGCTTGTGGCTGCAAGACAGCCTTTTTCCATCTACGGCAAGCAAGACGCCTGGCTCCCTACCTATCCCGGCGCGACCTAGCCACAGTGATCCAAGCTATGGTCATCTCGAGGCTCGATTACTGTAACGCACTCTACATTGGCCTTCCTTTGTCGGCGATCTGGAAGCTTAAACTGGTGCAGAAAGCTGCAGTCCGCCTCCTGCTGGGAGCTCCTAGATCAGCTCACATAGCACCTTTGCTGCATGAACTGCACTGGTTACCTATCGAATTCCGGATTTCCTTCAAAGTGTTAGTCTTGACGTTCAAGGCCTTACATGGTTTGGGGCCAGTGTACTTGAGGGAGCGGCTTACCCCATATATGCCCAGAAGATCACTGAGTTCAGAGGGTTATAATCTTCTTGAAGTCCCAGGTGTGAAGTCCTACAGGTTGGCCAGCACCCGACAGAGAGCGTTCTCGGTGGCTGCACCGACCTTGTGGAACTCTCTGCCAGCCGAGACGCGGGCCCTGCATGACCTGATGGCCTTTTGCAGGGCTTGCAAGACTTGGCTGTTTCGGCAGGCATTTGGCGAATGATTGGCACTGTAACACCAAGCCTCGCCACCTAATATGCCACCTCTGTACTGAAGATTGGCCTTAACTGATCTATTGTGATGTTTTATGATATATCTGACTGTTTTTAGTAATGTTTTTATGATGGTTTTAGGCTGTTCGTGTAATTTTACTATGTTGGAAACCGCCCCGAGCCTTGGGGAGGGGCGGTCAAGCAAATTTGAATAATAAATAAATAAATATTTCAAGACATTTTTGGTATGATTCATAAGAATCAGATATGTATTTTAGAAGCAACGAAAAATAACTAATGAATTATTGTTATAATTTTTGGTGTTGAAATTAATTATTTTTAAGGTTGAGCAAGTATTGGATATCTAATAAAAGGTAGTTATTAATTCCTTAGCCATAAAAATTGAATGTTAAAAATACATCATTTCTCAAATTTCTGGAGTGTCTGAAAAAGTTAAGGGAATCTTTGCCCGAAGTGCCTTTCAGCTAATTTCAAATTCCAGTCCTTCATCTCGGAAATCATAGACGAACTCTGAGGTTGTCATTAAACGAGTGATGAATATACTTTCATATCGCCCGGAATAATTTCTTTATTACAATCTATATTTTATTGCACTGGGGTGCAGTTTTGACCTTCACATATTATAATTAAGGTCAAAAATGTCATACACCTAGAGCATCATATAAAATAGTCATGGCATTTTGCAAAGTCTTTCAAAGTTGATAATTTTACCAGCTCCAAAAGATTATGGGTACAACAAGAAAAAAGTTTCAAACTTATTAGTTTCAGTTTGGAAAAAACTTAGCAGATACTTAATTCTCACTAAATAAACAAATGGTGGAAGGAGGTGAGACAAAGAAGAAGTGGGCAGCTTGAAGCATCTCAAGGGTATTAATTATGTTACATTTCATGCTAATTCTCATGAATTCTGAAACAAGTGCTCACTCTTAGAGCCTTCAGACATAAAGGTTTCCGTCTTAAGCATGTGTGACTTGGAAGTAAGAATTGGGAAAATCAGTCAGTCTTCCTTTCCAATTAAAATAAAATCTGACAATTTAAACTATGACTGGATAATACGATATTCACGATCTGGTGTTGGCCGATTGGAGATTGAAAATGCGAGAGATCGTGGAAGCCATAGGCATCTCACGTGGCTCAGTGGTTTCAATTTTAAATGATCACTTGGGGATGAGAAAGCTTTCCGCAAGATGGGTGCCACGTTTGCTCACAATCGACCACAAACGCAATCGTGCAGGAATGTTTACCGTTGTTCAACCGCAATATGGATGAGTTTTTTGTGCCGTTTCGTAAGCATGGATGAAACGTGAATCCACCACAACACACCAGAGACTAAACAGCAGTCAAAACAGTGGGTTTCTCGGGGTGAATCGGCGCCAAAGAAGGCCAAGGTGGGTTTGTCAGCCAATAAAGTCATGGCGACCGTTTTTGGGATGCACGCGGTATAATTGTGGTGTTCCAGCCTAGTCAGCCCAGTGGACAGAGTCAGGCACCGGGGGTCCCAGCTGATCAGGGTCAGCTTGAAGATGATGGATGGCCAGATGGGTATGGGTCTCCAAACGAGAGTTTGCAATGGGATGATGAATGCCTAGAGGGATATAGGACTGCGGATGAGTTTACTGAGGATTCCATGGAAGCTGATTCTGCATCAGACTATGAGAGGCCCGGTGGCCTTGGTTCCCAAGAGAGAGTTTCTACTCCCTTTCCAGATGAGCATTCCGGAGAAAGGGAGTTTCCTGCTTCTCACTCTGATAGTGATGCACCTGGGCCTGCTAATGAGATGGAATTTGACCGAAGGGCTAGTATCAGGGATTCTACGAAAACATGGAGCTTGAGGAAGGGGGTGTGATGGGCACATCGAGACTAGTCCTCCTTATTAGTTTCTGACCAGGGGATTCTGGTCAGACCTGAAGCTACGTTCAGCTTGATCAAGTCTCACGATCCAGTTTCCAAGCTCAAGCCGACCGCCAGAGCGGTTCGGACTCAAGTTCATGTTGACTGCCATTGCGGTTCGCCTCAAGTATCATGTTTGACTGTCGGAGCGGTTTGCCTTGTTTTGGAACTTTGCTTTCCTCGGGATTTAAGCCGCTTGGGCTTGCAGCTACAGAGCTTTATTGGACTATTTTTGATTGCTTTATTCTTCTTCTTTGGACTATCCTTTATCATTTATTCTAAATAAAAGAACATTTATTGCATCTGCCTGGTGTGTGTGATCTAGGGGGGCTGTCCGTGATCTGAGGTGCAACAATAATCCACATCGACTACCTTCAAAAGGGTAAAACAATCAATGGCGAATATTATGCCAACTTATTGGGTCGATTTAATGAGGATTTGAAAAAAACCCCAACCGTATTTGGCCAAGAAAAAAAGTTCTTTTGCAGCAGGATAATGCAAGGGGGCACACATGTGCAGCTGCCATGGCAACAATCCATGAATTGGAATACAAATTGCACCCTCATCCGCCCTATTCTCCGGATTTAGCCCCAAGTGACTAATTCTTGTTTCCAAACCTGAAGAAATGGCTCGGCAGAAAGAGATTTAACTCCAACAATGAAATCATCTCACAAACAAATACCTATTTTGATGACCTCGACAAATCTTATTTTTTGGAAGGGATAAAAAAATTGGAGAAACGTTGGACAAAGTGTATAGAGCTCAAAGGAGACGACGTTGAAAAATAAAATGATTTTTTATCCCAAAGCCTGTGTTTCATTCAAAAAGATACAGACTTATTGACCCGTCCTTGTAATATAAATTGAGGCAATCCAAGGGGGCGGTGGGAGGCTCAGGAGAATTTGGGGGGGTGGTGAACCCCTTTAAGGGGGTGGTGAATGATTGGCTATTTAGGAGGGGTCGTGCGGCCCTCTTCTTCGGCCCCGCCCCCTTCGCTTTGACCTGCATATTGGATACTTGGATTAGAATTCGTAAGAGTAGCAAAATTATTTATGAAGTAGCACCGAAAATATGGTTTATTTATTTATTTATCATTCTTGTATGCCGCCACTCCCCGAGGGTTCGGAGCAGCTCACAATCACAAGCATAAGACAGATAAAAACATCAGATAAACTATTCTAAATTTGAACTAAAACTAACTCTGCAGGGTTACAAAAATCAGCAACTAAATGCCAGAGATAGGTTTTACAGGCCCTGCGAAAGGCAAGGAGGTCTTGCAGGGCACGCACTTCAGCTGGCAGAGTATTCCAGATAGTTGGAGCCACCACAGAGAAGGCCCTACGTTGGGTCGAGGCCAGATGCATGGTCTTGACACCAGGCACCTCGAGGAGATTCAGATCTTCAGAGCGGAGTGATCTCTGGGGTTGATAGGGGGTGAGACGGTCCCTCAGATACATCGGCCCCAGGCCATATAAGGCCTTGAAGGTTAACCCCATCACCTTGAAAGTGATCCGGTGCTCGACCGGGAGTCAATGAAGCTGCTGTAAGATGGGAGTTGTGTGGCTCCTTGCCGGCACTCCAGCGAGGAGTCGAACAGCGGCGTTCTGGACGAGCTTAAGCTTCCGGATCACGAACAAGGGCAGGCCAATGTAAAGGGCGTTACAGTAGTCTATCCTTGAGATGGTTGGGGGTCGCCACAACATGAGGAACCTTATTTAGGGGTCATGGCATTAGAAAGGTTGAGAACCACTGCATTAATACATATATTTAATTTTTTAATTGCTATTAAATTTTTAAAAAAATAATTTATAGGGATGCGGTGAGTAAATTTTTTTCTGGAAAGAGGGCGCTAGGCCAAAAAAGTTTGGGAAACACTGATTTAAATCATACAAACACAGAGCAATGGCTGCAGAATGAGAATACATCGTTGGCAGCTTGCACTGGGATGAAACAACAATCAGGGCAGTTATTCTGGTGCGATGAATTCATGTCTCAGGTGCCAAACGTTTTTCCGAGACCTTGACATGAAGGAGTCAACAAGTGACTGAGAATGGCTGCCTGCAGGAGCCTTCACTTTCGTGCCTGTGAAAAGAAACACTCCCCATGCACATGGAGTGTTTCCCATATCCCACAGTTCACACAGAGCATTTCCTTTCTCAGATAAGAAAGAGGACCCCTGATGTATGTACGAGACTCTGTAACGCACCACATGCGTATCTGTATTATGTGGGTCAATGGCTACCTTTCTTTATAATCTCTTCCTTTTTCCGTCAAAGAAAAGCAAAAAGCCCACCAAGGAAGTCATGCTCGTCTTGCTTTGCTCGAATCTAAATCTAAACAGCATGCTTATTAAGGAAGACAGATGCTAATTGTTCTCGGCAGCACTTCCTTCTATTCATGCAGCCATGCCTTTCTTTGTCATAGGGTTGAACTCCTCCCCCGTCATGAGAAGCGCTTTGAGATGTTGGATGTAACTGATGAAGCTCTTGGTGTGAACTCGTCCAGATTTGAGTTTAATCATAGTTGTATAGCCTGCTTGAAGCATTGTGTGGAAATGCACAATGTTTTTTTTTCATATTGTGTGGCACCAGTCACATTGCTTTTTCATGCATGAAAAAAATAAAATTCTATGCTTTTACTTTTTTTTTTTAAAAAAGAAGAATATTTTATAATAGTAATACACATAGTTATTACCATCTACAAAGAAAAGAAGTCGCTTTCTGTGCCAGCACTGAAAACATTTGAAGATGACAACGATTCACAGTGAAATTAAAATGGGAAAGAAATACAGTTGTGAGAAACCCCAAATGAAAGGAAGAGATCTTAAAATATTTCATTTTTTTTTAAAAAAAAAAAAACCTCTCCAAATTGCTACCTAAGTTTTAATTGTTCACATTCAGTGGGTTATTAAGGGGAGACTTGACTTGTTACTCAGGAGTCATTGTGTTTTAGCTGAGTACTTTTTGAGAATGAGTCTCTTATCGTTTACCTAGTGCAAAGGAAACAGAAGTTGCTAGAATGATATATCAGGGAAGTCCCAGAATCAATTCATCTACACCAGGGGTGCTCGATAGGTGGCTCACGATCAACTGGTCGATCTTCGGCCCTCATCCAGTCGATCTTTGGGCCAAACCTCCCATGCGCATGCTCCCACCGCCACGCTTCTCCCGCCTCCGCCCTCCGCAGCGCCTCCTCCGCCCGCAGGGAACTGCAGGAAGGAGGAAGCGGCAGTGGAGACTGCGCAGCTGCCCCTGGAGGAGAGAGAGGCAGGGTGCTCCCTCCAAAGGCCCCGCCTCACGCTCCCTCCTTCTCGCAATGCCTTGCGGGTGGAAAAAGCGCCGCCCGGGCGGAAGGCGCGCTCCTGCTCCTGCCTTCCGCCCGGATCGGCATGGCGCTGGTGGCGATGGAGAGGCTTGCAGGGGAGGCGAGGCCTGGCGCGGCTCCCTTCCCCCGCCACCCGGATCGGATAGGGTGCCGCGCCAGGCCTCCCCCCCCCCCCCCCATAGGCCTCTCCATCGCTGCCGGAGCCGCGCCGAGCCAGGCGGGGCTCTGGTGGCGATGGAGAGGCCTGCAGGGGAGGCGGGGGAAGGGAGCCGAGGCCTCGCCTCCCCTGCAGGCTTCTCCATTGCCGCCAGAGCCACATCGATCCGGGCAGGGCTCTGGCGGTGATGGAGAGGCCTGCAGGGGAGACGCAGGCCTGGCGCGCTCCCTTCCGATCCGGGCGGCGGGGGAAGGGAGCTGCCTCCCCTGCAGGCCTCTTCATCGCCACCGGAGCCACGTCGATCCGGGCAGGGCTCTGGCGGTGATGGAGAGGCCGGCAGGGGAGGCGAGGCCTGGCGCGGCTCCCTTTCCGATACGAGTGGCGGGGAAGGGGGCCGCGCCAGGCCTCTCCTCCTATGCAGGCCTCTCCATCGCCACCGGAACCACGCTGATCCGGGCGGGGAGGCAAGGCGCTCCTCCCACCTCTCTGCCCGGATTGGAAAGGGAGCCGCGCCAGGCCTCCCCCCCCCCCGTAGGCCTCTCAATTACTGTTGGAGCCGCGCCAATCCTGCAGGGGAGGCAAGGCGCTCCTCCCACCTCTCTCTCACCTGGATCCTTGGTCCAACTGGAAACTGAGCTGGTCTGTGATGGAGACCAGCACAGTCTCCGTCCCGTGCCCCGCACAGAAGCTGGACTGGAAGGGATCTAGTCCGGTTGTGTCATTTAAGAAGGGCTGCAGCTATCCCGCTGCTGCCCTCTCAATCACCTTGCCCAGAAACGACAAATTCAAGACTGGGCGGTAACTGGTGGCATGGCAAGAACGATATTATCTGAAATTTTCTCTTCTGCACAATTGCCAAAGGTAAAATTCTCAACTCTCCCTCTGCACCCGATCACCCTAGTGCTTAACAAACATTTAGAAAGCTTTTAAATCTGGGAGTTAAATTACAAGCAAAGGCAATTCAACTTGCCATTTGCCAAACATAAGGAAATTGAGACAGAATTTTTCTGATCCCCTAACTAACTAACTAATAATAATAATAATTAAAAAAAAACTTTATTACTAACTCGCATCCATCTCCCTGAAGGGGACTCGGAGCGGCTTACATGGGGCCATGCTCAAGCAACAAATCACAGAAAAAATCAAAAACAATAAACACAACAAAAATACATATTTGAAAATACAACAACACAGATGAATCTAAAACAGAAGTGATAGGGCAAGCCACATGTACATATAAAATGTTTAAAAACTCGGGGGAGATAGCTGGAGTAGTGTCAAAAACATAGAGGATCATATGGGGGGGAAGGTCTCGACAAAAACAGGGGCATTTGGGAGTCTAATCTCCAAAGGCCCGGTGGAAGGTTTTCAGTTGGTTTTTTTAAAGGATTTCAGTGAAGGGGCATTCATAATCTCTCCCGGGAGTGAATTCCAAAGAGGGGGGGGGGGGCAGAAGAGAAGGGCTTTCTCCCGAGTGCTCACAAGCCGGGTCTGTGAGACTGGCAGGGGCGAAAGGAGGGCCTCCCCTGAGGAGTGGAGGGCTCGATCTGGTTCATGGGAGGAGAGCCGGTCACGAAGGTAGGCGGGTCCCAAACCGTTTAGGGCTTTGTAGGTAATCACCTGCACCTTGAATTGGGCTCGGAAAATAAACGGCAGCCAGTGGAGCTCTTTAAACAGGGGGGTCGACCGCTCCCTGTAACCTGCCCCAGTTATTAATCTGGCAGCCGAGCGTTGGACAAGTTGAAGTTTCTGGGCCGTCTTCAAGGGAAGCCCCACATAGAGCGCATTGCAGTAATCCAATCTAGAGGTAACCAAGGCATGGACCACCATGGTCAAGTCAGACTTCACGAGATATGGTCGCAGTTGGCGCACGAATTTTACCTGTGCGGATGCTCTCCCAGCCACTGCCGACACCTGAGCATCAAGCGTCAGCGCTGAATCCAAGAGAATCCCCAAACTGCGGACCTGTGACTTCAGGGGGAGTGTAACCCCGTCCAGCACAGGTTGCCACCCAATACCCCGATCAGACGAGCGACTGACCTGGAGGACCTCTGTCCAGAAAATCGGTGTCTTCGAGGAAACCCTGGAGCTGCGAGGCAACCACCCACTCCAGAACCTTGCCCAGAAAGGGGAGGTTGGAAATGGGTCTGTAGTTGTTACAGTTTGTTGGATCAAGAGAGGTCTTCTTTAACTAACTAACTAATTAACTAACTTCTTTAACTAACTAACTAACTGAAAGGGCAACACAACATTCTGAAAAATATCTTAGCCTTGCATGTCTTATGATTAGGTAAAAAGCTTCCAATTTAATGCAAACAGATATTGAAGATTAATATTTTTAATGAAAATGATCCTTACCTCCTTGCTCACACAACTGCTGTGCTAAGGCATCTTTGAATATAACTTGGCCTCTGTGAGTAGCCGTAGCCCTAGAAATACGAAGAGAGAATGAATTAATGAACCAGATGCAACATACAGTACAAAATTACGGTACTGGTGGAGATAAGAGGACCTATATGTCAATCTGAATTTTGTTTTCTCACAACAAAGCAACTGCAAATATCCTGAAAAGCAGTTGTCTGAATTTAGCATCCAGCCACTTCATGAAGCAAGATTTACAATGCCTTTGGAACCAAATAGAATTACGAGTCTGGAAACAACAAATGAGCAGCTCTCCATGGATTTGCAGTCCCTTTCCAATGACTATTTATTTATTTCAAGATATTTATATGCTGCCCTTCTCAACCCCGGAGGGGACTCAGAGAGGCTCACAAGCAACATGCAAATACAATAAACTATATTATTGCCACAGCACAACATCAATATTACATATCACATTGTACTATAACAATTATATCGCAATACTATTAGTAATATTGCATGTAACACAAAATATATAATTATAATATCATATTAGTAGTAGTAGTAGTATATTACATTACATTACAACATTATCAATATTATATGTATACACAATATATTATACTGGTTTTGAAGAATTAGGTGTTAGTTTTGGGTTTTTTTTATAAGGATGAACGTTTTCCTTTTGAGTCTCTTGTTTCTTCAAAACCAGTCCTATTAAGCTATAGTGTTCTGTATGTGTGCTTCCAAGCCATTTTCAGATTAGATGCTATACAGCAGGGCTGTCCAACAGGCGGCCCGCAGTCCGTATATGGCCCCCAGCCTGTTGGACACGGCCCCCGCTACCCTCCGCTACCCTCCTAAAATTTTTTTTATAAAAAAAATTGTTAAAAATATTTTTTTTAAAAAAAAAAAGGCTGCCGGGGGAGGCGGGGCAGGGAGGAGGAAGGGGGACAGCTCCTCCTCCCTGCACTGCCCCCTCCGTCCCTCTCTCCGCCCTGCCGCTGCGATCCGGTTCGCAGCGGCAGGGGGGAGGGAGGGGAGGAGGAAGAATCCTCCCTTCCTCCTCCTCCTTCCCGGCGCTGCTGGTGTTCCGATCACCGCGGCGCCGGGGAAGGAGGAGGAGGATGGCTCGCGGGGGAAGCAAGCGCCCGGTTCTTGCTTCCCCCGTGAGCCATCCAGGCCTGCGGGAGAGCTTTCGCCCGGCTCTCGCGTCCCTCTGACCAGAGAGACGCGAGAGCCGGGCGAAAAAGCCTCCCGCAAGCCTGGATGGCTCGCAGGGGAAGCGAGCGCCTGGTTCTTGTTCCAGGCCTTGGGAGAAACTTCCCCCGCGTCCCTCTGACCAGAGGGGACCATCCTCCTCCCGGCCTGGATGGCTCGCAGGGGAAGCGAGCGCCCGGTTCTTGCTTCCCCCGCGAGCCATCCTCCTCACGGCTTCGCCCTCTCCCCCAAAGCGTCACTACAGCTGTTGTGATGCTTTGGGCGAGGCCGCGGAGCCGCGGAAGGCTCCCCGTGGTTCCTCCTTCTCTCCCAAAGCGCTTTGGGAGAGAGGGCAGAGCTGTGTGGCCGGGGGCGTGGCCGGGGCGTGGCGGGGGCATGGCCAAGTGGCCGGCCCCCAGGTGATCACTCACCAAAAGTCCGGCCCTTGGGCTGGCAGAAGTTGGACAGCCCTGCTATACAGTATAATAAAAGGCAATGTATGAGGAAAATCACAATCTATTTCATCTCCACTAGCTGTAATATTGCATAATTGCTGAAGTGCAGCTTATCTAACTTCAAAAATACAGACAACACCATTATTAGAACACCATGTTATTTCATGCCCTTATTAGAAGGAGTAGACCCAGGGGCAAGTCATGAAAGGGAAACATTCGCCAGTTGCATTAGATCACGGGAATTCATCACACATTGTAATGCAAATAAAGATATTTTTAAAGTAAGCTTTCATCATATGTATTCTTTGTTACCATTTTAAAATTTCTAGCTTTGCAGAGAGCTAGACACAGGAAATTGTTCACACCAAAACGTCTTATCGTATGTGCTGTCATTGTAGTCACTTGCTCATTTTGCCTACATCTTTTCTTTGGATGTCTAAACTATATTTCTATATACTTAACTGAAGTTTACATTAGTGCAATGCTACAACTTTGAAGAGTAAAGAAAAATTTCATTTGGGAGGTATGCCGTCGCACCAGGTGCCTTTGAAAATAAACTGCGATGTGCTTCCTATAAGCCTGGTGGACTGCAGGATGCCTACTTGAGAAGCTCAGGGGTCCAGCAACCCCAAAACCACCCCAGGTTAAAGTTGAAGAACAAATAGTTTATTCTGCTACAAAGTCTTTGAAGGACTTGGCACAAAGCTTAACGGTTGCAAAAATACAAAACGAGGGTAAGATGAAAATTCCCTGGGTTGCTGACTAAGATTGCAAAGTCTCCCTTTGCTTCCTCCGAATGGCAAGGAAACCCGAAGATATTCCTCACCCTGACCTTAGGCTACTGAATAGAAGGAACTACGCCTTCCCTATATATGCCTAGGGCCAGTTCGAAGGCGAACTGATGCTGGAATGGCAGTTAGATATCTACAATATACAACAAGCAGTGCTAATCACAGCAGGGTATCATTAGCTTATCTAACTCCAGCGGTCAAGCAATTCAGTCAAGCAGTTGGTCATTCAAGCATTCAGTAAGTCAGTACTTACGGTGGCCTATACACAGCTAACCTGACTGGCCAAGCACATCTGAGCTCTTCTCCTGACTGAGAAGGACTGACTAGAAATCTCAAAATGGAGAACACATCCCCAGGGAAAAAAGGGGCGGGCTCCAAACCAAAGGGATACATTTGCAAGGCACATGCAGCAAGCTTTGCAAAACTGGCTGCAAGCCTGTAAATGATTAACTAACAGGGTGCCAGTGGGTCTATGGTAACCCTAAAGGAAAATGCAAAAGGAAGCTGCCATCCAGAACTGGGAGCAACACAAAACAGGTGTCTGTAAGACGGAACAGGAGGCATAATTTTTATGGGGGAAGGATGATGCCCTTATCCCCCCCTCCCCCCAAAAATAGCTGCACCCTTGGTGCCCAGCTGTATCTGTTTTTAATCATTTAGTGAACTGCCTTGTCTACCATTATTTGTTAAAAGATGACACAGAAATAAACTGGAAAAGCACATGCATGAATATTCATACGATGTTGTTAGTTTTGAAAAAAGTGGATAGCTCGCATTCATCAATTATGGGGAAAGTGACCTGAGAGTTGCATATTATACTCATTCACTGGAATGCATGTTGTAAAGCATGCATTTGAAAAATTGGTCTCATCCTAGGACTGAGAAATGTGTCGCAACACAGAAAGCCTTAAAGAGCCAGACCAGATAGTAAACAAGTAGAGTTTATTTCAAAAATAAAGAATTGTCCTAAAAGCACTTACGCTATAGTGTTAAATGAGCAAAATAACATTAAAAAGACCAAACCGGTCAAAAAACTCATAAAACGCATATAAACTGGATTAAATCTCCAGAAAACTTGGATTATTCCACAAAAAATGCATGCAACAAAGGAAAAACGAAGAGCAAAGAAGCGTCAGTGAAGTCCGAGGTCGAAGAACAGGAAAGCACCAAACACATTGTCAAAAGCAAGTCCAAAAGAGAGTCCATAGGAACCAGGAAACACAGCACAGCATACAAAGCAAGACACGGCCACCCAGCAACACTTTGCCAACTGCAAAGAATCCCAGATTCAAAGCCCCTTTTTATATTCACAAATCTTCATCGGACCTGGAACTAGCCAACACCCTCTCGTTAGTGCTTTCAGCTGCGTTGGCAGTCACAGGTGTGGCCCCTTGCCTCCCTCTCCAATCTCTCCATCTCCTCTCAAGACTTAACTCCCCCCAGGATGAAGCCTGATCCTCAGAATTCCCAGCCCCACTTCCCATATTTGGCTCCCCACTGACAGACCCATCACCCCCAGAGAAACCCTCAAAAGTGTCGGTGGAGTCCTCAAGCCTTTGTCGGATCCTTTTCCTTTGTTGCTCTTCATCTGATTCTTGCTCACGAGTAACCCATTTTCCCCTCCCAGCTTCCAATTCCACACAAGGGCTCATCTACTACAAGATGTGTTGGAAATTATACAGTATGGTTAAATTATCCCAGATGGATGAGAAGCAAAGTAACCACTGCTGGAGATGTGGTACTCACACAGGGACATATTTTCATATGCCCATATTTTCATACGTGGGAAAAATATGTTTAAGGAAATAGATAACATTACAGGATTAAGCCTAGGCCCAGATGCTACATTAGCATTACTAATAGATGCCCCAAAGCTGAACTTAGAAATGAAAAGAAAGAAAGAAAGAAAGAAAGAAAAGAACTGGTGATTATTTTACTCACAGTGGTGAGATTTATAATTGCAAGGAATTGGAAGATAGTAACCAATCTCATGCTGGAAGCATGGTATGGTGAGATATGGAACATAGCCTTAAATAATAAACTATCAAGGGAAATGAGGGCGTTTAAGAAGGAAATTAAAAGATCAGAATTTGATTCATATGGGTCAGTTTTCATTAAATATATTTAGAGATAGAGATAAGGGAAAACAATACAACCCTGTTGGTCAAGAATTTTGGATATGACATTTGTTTGTTGGTTGACTCATAAATTTATGGCAGAGGTAATGATACTTGTTCAGGCCTAGGTGATGGGGTTAAGTGTGTGTAAAATGTTCACTATTTTGTATTCTGTTTACACTGTATGTTGTTTATGTATGTAAAAACATTTAAAAAGAAAAAGAAAAAATGATGCAGTCACCTTAGATCAGTGGTTTCAAACTTTTTTGTCCTACCGACCCCTTTCCAGAAAAAAATTTACTCACCGCCCCCTTAGAAATTTATTTTTTAAAATTAATAGCAATTAAACAGAAAGATATATGTATTAATGCAGTGGTTCTCAACCTTTCTATTGCCGTGACCCCTAAATAAGGTTCCTCATGTTGTGGTGACCCCCAACCATTTCTTTCGCGGTGGCAGGGAGGCTTCACCAGAGGACGCGGAGGCCTTTGAACTGCAGCCTTTGCAATGCACTGCGTGTGGGGGTCAAAGCGAAGGGGGTGGGGCCAAAGAAGAGGGTCACGCGACCCCTCCTAAATCGCCAATCGTTCACCGCCCCCTTAAAGGGGTTCACAGCCCCCCCCATTCCCCTGAGCCTCCCACTGCCCCCTTGGATCGTCTCACCGCCCACCAGAGGGTGGTACCGCCGACTTTGAGAATCAGTGCCTTAGATCATTAAAAAAAAAGAAACATTCAGTTTTCTACTGCCCACCACTTTCATTTCATGTTTAACTAGGAAGTTTTATTACTAGAATTATGTGTTTTAAAGAGTCCTCCCACGGTGGTAAATGAGTACATACGCTAGGCGGATTCTCTAAACCAGTGTTTTTCAACCTTTTTTGAAATGCGGCACATTTTTTTACATTTACCAAATCCTGGGGCACACCACCAACCAAAATGACACAAAATGACACTCTAACACAGTCATACATATCGTTAATATTTTATTTATTTTATTTATTTTATTATTCGGGCTTCTATGCCGCCGACTCCCTGAGGCTCGCGGCGGCTTACAGGAGCCGAAGGGCTCAGTAAAATACAGGCAATAAGCAGTTAAAAACAATTAAAAACAACAGCAGTACAGTAATTAATAACACAGTTAAAACAATGAACAGCACATCATCCTCAGAAGAACGAATAGATGGCGGGGCATGGGCAGGACTTACTCACCAAAGGCCTGCTTAAACAGGTATGTTTTACAGGCCCGTCTAAACGGGAGCAAGTCCTTCATAGCCCGAGTTCCGGCCGGGAGGGCGTTCCACAGCGTAGGTGCTATGACAGAAAACGCCCTCCGGCGGGTAGCAGTCAGCCTTGCGAGTTTAGCTGAAGGTATCTCCAGGAGATTGGAGTCCTCAGACCGAAGTGATCTCGGAGGGCAATATGGGGTGAGACGGTACCTCAAATACGCTGGCCCCAGGCCGTGTAAGGCCTTAAAGGTGAGGACCAACACTTTGAAGGTGATCCGGTGCTCAATTGGCAGCCAGTGCAGATCCTGCAAAACAGGTGTTATGTGGGCGCCAGCTGGCGTGCCAGACAGGAGCTGGGCGGCAGTGTTCTGCACTAGCCTGAGCTTCGGGTCACCGACAGAGGAAGGCCAACGTGAGCGCGTTGCAGTAATCCAGCCTTGAGATGACTGTGGCTTGGATCACCGTGGCCAGATCGTTCCGGGAGAGATAGGGGGCCAGCCTCCTTGCCTGTCGCAGATGAAAAGCGATCTTGCTGACCGCAGAGACCTGGGCCTCCATGGTCAGCTGGGAGTCCAAATGGACCCCCAGGCTCTTTACGGAAGGCGATGGGCATAACACCGCACCGTCCAGGCTCGGAAGCTGGACATTAACATCACCCGGGCGACCCAGCCACAAGATCTCCGTCTTCGCCGGATTCACCCTCAACCTACTGGCTCGCAGCCATCCAGTAACGGCTTCGAGGCAGTGTTGAAATTATCGGGGACAGAACCCGGCCTGCCCTCCATCCTCAGAATGAGCTGGGTGTCGTCAGCGTACTGGTGACACTCCAGCCCATAACTCCGCACCAGCTGTGCAAGCGGCTGCATGTAGATGTTAAATAACAGAGGGGAGAGAATGGCCCCCTGGGGGACCCCACAGAGTAGTGGGGAGCCCTCGGAGACCACCTCGCCCCTCCTCACACGCTGAGACCGCTGGTGGAGGAAGGAGGTCAGCCATTTAAGGGCTGTCCCCCTCACTCCAGCCACGGCCAGGCGGTGGATCAATAGATTGTGGTCGACCGTGTCAAACGCTGCCGTGAGGTCCAATAACACGAGCAGCGCAGACCCGCCTTGGTCGAGCTGGCAGCGGAGTTGGTCTGTGATGGAGACCAGAACCGTCTCCGTCCCATGCCCCGAACGGAAGCCGGGGCACGGGACATATGTTTTTACAATGTATTTATACACTCAGTGTGAAACCTGGGCCTGTTTTGATGAACACAACATAGATATGACTTCCTCTCACATATTTATACATGGCTATAATGTCTTCTCTCAGCCTTCTCTTCTTCAGGCTAAACATGCCCAGCTCTTCAAGCCGCTCCTCATAGAGCTTGTTCTCCAGACGTTGTGAAATTTCACCCTGAGTGAAACTTGCTTCCAGTTAACTATGGATGTCATGAAGCTGTTATAAACAGTTCCTGGGGATGGGGGAGGGGGGGAGGCAACTCTCGAAAAATGCAGTAAAATAGTAAAAAATAATAATATTCCAAGCGGAGATGCTCAATTTGTTTCTTGGAACCCTGTGAGGGGGCTGCTAGGAGGGGGGGGAGTGCCAATTTCCCACGGCACACCTGATGATTGCTTACGGCACACTGGTTGGGAAACACTGCTCTAAACTGAAGAACATATGCTCGAGAAATCCCAGCAGAAACCAAAGGACTAGCAGTTGTGAATTCCAGTCAAAAGCTAACATGCCAGAAAAAATTTAAAGCCAGCTGTTAACAGAAGTGTGGCATCTTTCAGATTTCATTTTGCTTTCATTGAATCAAAGTGACAATTTTAAGTGCTCCTGTGTAAAAGAAAGGAAAATTACTGGGCTACAATGAAGCAGGTGCCTTTCTGTAGTTCCTGCAGTTCTTCAGACTTCAGAACTTATCTGAACAAAATCCGTAGTGACGAAGAACTATTTATTCCTACAGCAAAAAAAAGAGAAAAACTCATATATTAAACAAGTCGTGCAGACTCACTGGGCGATTTCCTGATAGATCATCTATTTTAGAGACCTTTTCTTTCCCTTTCCTCCAGATGCCTGAAGCACCGGCAGCAGTAGATACTGTTTGCCTGGAATAACTCCTGGCAGGTCAATTTGTAATCTATTACTTTAACTAGCTTGGAGACCCGGCGGTGCCCGGGTAATTTGAGAAAGGCATTGTGGGCCGTGGTTGGTCTTTATCCGTTATTTATGTGGTTCGCAGTGCTCTCAGGAAGTTAGTGAAGGTACTGCAAATCCCTTTGTGCAAGGTCCATCCTCCTCCAAACACCACCAGGATGTAGAGTGGGTCATGGAGGGTCTGTCTGCCAAGTTTGGCCATGATCCATCATTATTGGGAAAAGCAGTGGTATCATGAACTTACTGAAGGTACCGCAAGTCCCATCATCTGTGGTCTGTCCTCCTCTCAACTGCGTGTAGAGAGGGTCATGGGGGCTCTTTGTGTCTTTATTGGTCGAGGAGGAGGGTTGCACTGTTTTCAGGAAGTGAGTGAAGGTACTGGAAGTCCCATCATCCATGGTCCTCCCTCTTCCAAACTGCAGCAGGATGTAGGTTATGGGGGTTCTTTGTGCCAAGTGTGACCAGTCATTGGATGAGGGTTGCAGTGGTCCCAGAAAGTGAGTGAAGGTACTTCACGTCCCATCACCCATGGCCCATCCTCCTGCTAACAGCACCAGGATGTAGAGTGGGTCATGGGGGCTCTGTGTGCCAAGTTTGTAGAGGCTGGCCGATCTGAAGCCATAGTGGGAGCCATTCCTGACAGCCTGAGGGTGTTTCCTTTTCCCTCTCTGCCTCCTAAGGGTGTCGGAATGTTGGAGGTGGCTTGCCAATCAAGAGTCTGTATGCAAAATCTCCCTCAGTGGCAACCAATCCCCTCTCTGCCTCCTTGGAGTGGTGGAATGTTGGTGGTTGGCCAATCAGAGACGTTATGCAAATAATCCCACAGTGGCCATCAATCGAAACGCTGCCACATATTCCTCCCTCCGCACCTCTGCAAACACTGACTGTTATTATATACATAGATGAATGCTTGTTTTAAGAGCTCTGATTACTTCAGCACTTTGAAAACCAATGGACAGAACCTGCTTAAGGAAAAGGCATCAAGGTACTCAGCTGGTATCTCCTACTGAGCTCTACTACTGTTGCCAACTCTTCAAGTGATCACAGCTGGCACACATTAGCAGCCAACAATATTTAGCTCTGTGTTGAACAAGTCTTAACTTGCTAACTTCTGAGAATCAAATTACTGTTTGAAGCACATGACTTTTTCCCCCTTGGCCATTGGCCATGATGATGGGCGTTCTAGGTGTTCTAATCCCAAACTAAAAGCTTCTCCAAACTCTGCAGTATGCTATCTCTGACATGAAGCTTCCTCCCATTTTGTCAGCATTTTGGAACTGGCTTTGTGTTAGCAATATAAAATCAAACCAAGGGTTTTACTTATAGCCTAGGACTACTACACTGATGTCTTTCGGCACTTATTCCTCATTCAGTGATAAAAGAGGTGCTAGATACCGAAAAGGAGTCTCAAAGGGTTTGGGCTGGAAGTCTGAAGAAAATGGAAGTTCTCTACCAGCCCGCACCACAGGAAGAACACCATCATCCCATGTCAGCATAGGCACATCTGTGCTAAAGTCCATTCAGCAGTTCACCTACCTGGGAAGCATCATCTCTTCAGACGCCAAGATTGATAAAGAGATAGACCACAGATTAGCAAAGGCATAGAGCGCATTCGGAAGGCTTCACAAAAGAGTCTGGAGCAGGGGTGCCCATTAGGTAGATCGCGATCTACTGGTAGATCTTGTAGGGCGTCCTGGTAGATTGCAGGTAGGGTGGGAGGAAGACTCAGTCCCACCCCGCAGGCTCCCGACGCCACCCAGGTGCAGGAGAAGGTTGGACTGGATGGCCCTTGGAGGTCTCCTCCTATTCTAGAAACCCATTGCTATTATTATTATCATTATCATTATTAGAGACTGAATGGCCATCTGTGAGGAATGCTTTCAAAGTGATTTTCCTTATGGCAGAAGGAGGTTGGACTGGATGGCCCTTGGAGGTCTCCTTCTACTCTAGGAACCTATTGTTGTTACTATTATTAGTAGTAGTAGTAGTAGCAGAGGCTGAATGAATATCATCATCATTATTATTATGAATAAATTCAGGGGCTTATTATATTCACATTTAGTTGAATTCAGTCTTAAAATATATTATATGGCTCTCACTGAAATACATTTCCAAATATTTTGCTTTTATGGCTCTCTGAGTAATGGGGAGGTAGATCCTTTTGAGTTGGTTGTTTTATAAGTAGCTCGCATGCTGAAAAAGTGTGGGCACCCCTGGTCTGGAGGAACAAACACCTGAGCCAAAGCACAAAAATCAGTGTGTACAGAGCTATCGTAATGTCTATTCTCCCCTATGGGTCTGAAACATGGGTGACCTATCGCCAACACCTACGACTCCTTGAACACTTTAATCAGCGCTGTCTTCGCTCAATCCTAAATGTACTATGTGACGAACGTTGCTGTCCTTGAGCAAGCAGGGATCACCAGCATTGAGGCCATGCTATTGAGAACACAGCTGCGCTGGGCAGGGCACGTCTCTAGGATGGAGGACGACCGCCTCCCAAAGATACAACTCTATGGTGAATTCGCCATGGGTCAGCGCAAGAGAGGTGCCCCCAAAAAGAGATATAAGGACTCCCTGAAACAACATCTCAGGCTTGGCCAGATTGATCACCAACAATGGTCCACCCTGGCCTCACATCGGGAGGCATGGAGACGCACTATCCACAATGCTGCGGCCTCTTTCGAGAAGACACGCCAAACGGGTCTCGAAGAGAAACGACAATGCAGAAAGAACCGCAACTTGGAAACAACATCACCCAAGGAGACTTTCTGCTGTGCCTTCTGCAACCGGATTTGCCTATTTCGGATTGGCCTTTTTAGTCATCAACGCACTGGTAGAAAACGTGGGGTGAGTCCTTTTTAAGAACCTTCGTTCGCAAAGTAATGTATAACTCAGAGTGTCTTGACTATCTTGGTGGTTTCTGTTTTGTTTTGTCTCCAAGATGTGCCAGGATCCAGTACGTAAGTAGGCAGCTGAAATATCATCCTGTCTCCTTCCCCCCCCCAAATCCTGCCTACAACAATCATTAAAAATGATTTTAATACCAATAATCTGACATTAAAAGTCTTTTAAACTTTTAATTTCAAGTAAATATATTTTGATAAATTAGTATGAAATACAAAGGACTAACAAAAAGCGGTAATGATCACTCCAGGCTTACCTATATGTATACAGCTATATCTTAATTATTTATGGAAAATCCAACAACAGAACAAGAGACACAAACTCTTGTCTAAGGACCCACCTACACTGTCCTATAATCCCATTTCTGAATCCAGATTATCTGATTTGAACTGAATTATATGGCAGTGTAGACTCATATAAACCAGTTCAACTCAGATAATCTGGATTCAGAAACGGGATTATATGACAGTGTCACGATGCTGGGTCTTGGCCCGGCCCCTTAAACACACACAGAGAGACAATGATCAATTAACTGTTTATTGAATAATAAAGAACAGGTGAAAAAGGTAAAATGTCCAAGTAAAAGCAATTAGACCAAAAGGGGTCTGCGGTAATTGTCCAAGTAAAAGCAGGGAATATCTCAAAAGCAAAGTCCATAAAAACAAAGCGAATCAAAGCAAAACAAGGTGTCCGTGGAACAAGACAAGGCAAGTCTCTCGAAGGCAAGGCAAGGCAAGGTACAAGGCCCAAGGAAGCTTCTTGGCAAGGCAAGGCAAGGCAAGGCAAGGCAAGCCAACACTGGCTTCAGGGATCCAGAACGCTACACTTCCTTCAGATCAGAAGTGGCCGTTCAACTGAGGATCCGTTCCCACAGAACGTATATTTAAGTTCCTCCTTTGTGAGACCAGCGATGCTCTAGGCTTCGCCGCCATTCCCTTCTATTGCTCTCGATGCTCCTCCTGCGGTCAAAACTCCTTCCCTCCCGTTCCACAGCTGTCTCACTATCTTCATGGGAAACATCCTCCTGTTCTGTTTCCATGGACTCATCCCCCGCAATCTCTTTCTTGAGAACCTCTCCCACCTGGCCTCTCATACGAGTTATCTGAATCTGGGTCAGACTGACCTTCCTTGTCCTCGTACGCCACAGGCCAATCATCTTCCCATTGCAAACTCTCTGTAGGAGATGCAGGCCCAGCGGCCCCATCATCCAGTTCACCTGAATCTCCATCAATCGGGTCCAAAGCAATTGGGACCCCCGGGGCATCCCCTGACCCCCCCCCCCCCGGCTGGGCTAAAGGCTGGGTTGCTACAGACAGTGTAGATCGAGTCTTAAATGACTGCCATGAATATCTTTTCCCAAAACCAGCATGTTTAGGAAACATACAAATGTTGAAGAACAAAGAACTATTACATAAGAAACCCAACCATCTGGAGTGGAATGTAAGGATTAATACCATAACTAAGAATACATGTTTGTCAGGGCAGTAATAGATTTTCCAATGTATTTAAAATTATCCATGACTTTTCACAGCTGACAATGTGGAAAGATGCCCAGGTTTGTGTGGGAGCTAAAACAGCTGGAGTGATTGTTTATTTATTTATTTATTCGTATTTGCCTGCCGCCCTTCCCAATGGCTCGGGGCAACTCACAACATGTTATAAAAACAGCCAATACAGCAAAAGTTAAAACCACAATAAAACCACAGGTAAAAAGGCACACTAGGTCGCATATTAAACACTGCGACAACGAAGGTAATACAAGATGGCGGTATGCAGAGGGAGACTGCATTTCATCCAACCCCAAAAGCCTGCTGAAACAACAGAGTCTTGCAGGCTTTCCTGAACGGGAGGATGTTCTGAATGGCACGAACGTCGGCGGGCAGCATGTTCCAAAGTGTTGGAGCCACGACCAAAAAAGCCCGGCGACGGGTCGCAGTCAGGCGAAATGTCTTTGGACTAGGAACAACCAGGAGGTTATGTTCTTCAGAACGCAGAGATCTGGTGGGATAATATGGGATGAGGTGGTCTCGCAAGTACACTGGCCCCAGACCATGTAAGGCCTGAAAAGTCAAGACTAACACTTTAAAGGTGATCCGGCATTCTACGGGTAGCCAGTGCAGTTTTTAAAATAAATTCATGCAAAGTGTTTAAAAGGTCTAGATTAATTTGTGTGTGTGTGTGTGTGTGTGTGTGGGCAGTGGCTCAATACCAAACACTGCACAACAGATTTGTGTAAATGTCTAAAACAGTAGGTGAGGCTCACTCAGAAAACTTTCTGTTGCCAAATTTTTCAGGACGCAAACATTGAGCAAAGACGATCCAATTTAAGAAACACTGCTCTAGAGCAGTGTTTCCCAACCAGTGTGTCATGGCACACTAGTGTGCCGTGAGCGATCATCAGGTGTGCCGTGGGAAATTGGAACCTCCAATACCTTTTCTTCCCCCTCCCGCCGAACACTTTTTCTTCTCCACTTGGGCTCCCTTCTTCCCAGCCTCGCTCTGCTCGCTTTGCCTTGCTTTGCTCACACTGCTACTTCTGCGAGAGGGGGGAGGGAGGAAGACGTGACCCATGCGGGCGCTCCTGCGCAGACTTGGCCCACGTCTTCCTCCCTCCCCTCTACAGTGCTCTCTGGATATAGGTGAACTACAAGGTTGAACCTTTTTTGAGCCGCGGCACATTTTTTACATTTACAAAATCCTGGGGCACACCACCAAACAAAATGACACAAAATGACACTCTAACACAGTCCTACATATAGTTAATATGTTTCTAAATGTATTTATACACTCAGTGTGAAACCTGGACCTGTTTCGATGAACACAACATAGGTATACTGGCAGGAATGGCAGAAAGACACACACAGAACTCCCATAACCAAGAGAAAATACTATAAGAGTTTGGTGGGCATTGACCTTGAGTTTTGGAGTTGTAGTTCACCTATATCCAGAGAGCACTGTGGACTGAAACAATGTTGGATCAGGACCAAACTTGGCATGAATACTCAATATGCCCAAATGTGAACACAGATGGAGTTTGAGGGAAATAGACCTTGACATTTGGGAGTTACAGTGTCTGGGATTTATAGTTAACACACAATCAAAGAGCATCCTGAACTCTTGCAACAATGGAATTAAGAACATAAGAACATAAGAAGAGCCATGCTGAATCGGGCCTCAGCCCATCTAGTCCAGCATTCTGTGTCACACAGTGGCCCACTAGATGTACACAGGGATCTCTAGCAGAAAGGAGGGCAAAACCCTCACCTGCTCCCGACCCCCCACAACCAGTACCCGGGGAAATCCTGCCTGCCTCCATCAACACAGAGGTGGCACTTGGATGTCCATTTCAGTAGCTACTGATTCCCTTGGTATCCATGAATCTGTCTAATGCTGCCTTGAAGCTGTCCAGGCTGACAGCTGTCACAACCTCTTCTGGAAGTGAGTTCCATAACCCAATGACCCTCTGGGTGAAGAAATATTTCCCTTAATTAGTCCTAACTTTCCTACCTTGGAGCTTCAGGGAGTGCCCTCTAGTCCTAGTGTTGTGTGACAGAGAAAATATTTTTTCTTTATTCACCTTTTCTACCCCATGCATGATTTTATACACTTCGATCAAGTCACCTCTTAAACGCCGTCTTTCAAGGCTGAAAAGACCAAGGCGTTGCAACCTGATTTCATAAGGGAGCTGCTCCATCCCTTGGATCATTTTTGTCGCCCTTCTTTGTACCTTTTCCAGTTCCGTTGAACCAAACTTGGCATATTGAACTCTCATTACCAACAGAAAGTACTGAAAGGGTTTGCTTGGAAATTGACTTCTGGTTTGGAAGTTGTAGTTCACCTACATCCGAGAGGAGAAGAAAAAGTGTTCGGCAGGAGGGGGAAGAAAGGGTATTGGAGGTTCCAATTTCCCACTGCACACCTGATGATCACTCACGGCACACTAGTGTGCCACGGCACACTGGTTGGGAAACACTGCTCTAGAGTATAGGAAAAAGGAGGGTTTTGATAGAAAATGGGGGGTTGAATTTGAATATTTAGAAAAGAAGGCAAATGTAAACTTAAAAGTAGCCACAAGGGGAATTTATTAATATAAAGATATGGGTAAGTTTTAAAGGAGATATTCGTTTCACATTGAGTGGTGTCAGAATTAGTGGGTGGTGATTCGTGGGTGGGGGGAGGGGGTGGGTTTGGTGGAAAGATGTATTTGTCTTATGTTAATTTATTTTTTCTCTCTCTCTTTTGCATTCTGTATATACCATCTTTACTCAATAGAATTTATTAAAGACACAGTATAGGATTGCAATCTAAGAATACAAATGCGTATTAGCAAAAGATCGAAGTCTAAGAGCGGTTCCAGACAGGCAAAATATCCGAGAGGACCTGGGATTTTAGAAATCCCTGTACACATAGATTATGATAAACCTACAAGCGTTTGAACAGTGCTGGATGAAACCTCTGGTTATACAGAAAAACGAATTCTCCCTCCAGTCTTCTTTCTGTGCTATCATGAAAGGGTTACCGTAGTGGCATCTGCCAAGGCAGTCAATTTATATAAATAATAGAACAAACCTCTATTGTTTCTTTGCTGACACAGAACCAATTAGATCCTTTCCAGCAGAGAAATCCCCTCTAGAAAACTCCCTTGTTTTATTTTTATTTAGGTTACCTATGGAATATTGACTATATATCAAGCATCAGTAGGAAGAATTTTTGATTTGATACGTCAAGTATTTCATCTCACATCTTTGCCGAATGGCTTTGATGAAACAAAAGGTGACCCTGATAAATTGCCAGGGCGATACAGCACTTGGAAGGATATCCAACAGGCTTGCTCCCTGGAAAGTGCACTTAGAGTCACATGCTTCGGGTGTAAATAATAGCATTTTATTCCTTTCTCCTCGCAAATTTCTAGGTTAATGAAAACAGAGCAATACAAGCATACAGGGTTGGATGGCAGAGAGATAGGCCTTCTCCAGAATGATGGGGAGTGCCCAAGTGGCCATATAATAATAATAATAATAATAATGGATGGGGTTACACTCCCCCTGAAGACGCAGGTTCGAAGTCTGGGAGTGATCCTGGATTCATCACTGAGCCTGGAACCCCAGTGTTGGCCGGGAGAGCTTTTGCACAATTCAAACGTGTGCGCCAGCTGCGCCCGTACCTTGGGAAGTCTGACTTGGCCACTGCGGTCCATGCTCTGGTTACATCCCGAATAGACTACTGCAACGCACTCTACGTGGGGCTGCCTTTGAAAACGGTTCGGAAACTTCAGTTGGTCCAACGGGCGGCAGCCAGAATGGTAACTGGAGCGACGTACAGGGAGCATACCACCCCCCTGCTGTGTCAGCTCCACTGGTTGCCTGTCCATCTCCGAGCCCAATTCAAAGTGCTGGTATTGACCTATAAAGCTCTATACCAGTGTTTCTCAACCTGGGGGTCGGGACCCCTGGGGGGGGGGGGTCGCGAGGAGGTGTCAGAGGGGTCGCCAAAAACCATCAGCAAACACAGTATTTTCTGTTGGTCATGGGGGTTCTGTGTGGGAAGTTTGGCCCAATTCCATCGTTGCTGGGGTTCAGAATGCCCTCTGATTGTAGGTGAACTATAAATCCCAGCAACTACAACTTCCAAATGTCAAGGTCTATTTCCCCCGAACTCCACCAGTGTTCACAGTTGGGCATATTGAGTATCTGTGCCAAGTTTGGTCCAGGTCCATCAGAGTCCATCAGTGCTCTCAGGATGTAGGTGAACTACAACTCCCAAACTCCATGTCAATGCCCAGCTAAACCCTTCCAGTATTTTCAGTTGGTCATGGGAGTTCTGTTGGTTCAATTCCATTGTTGGTGGACTTCAGAATGCTCTTTGATTGCAGGTGAACTATAAATCCCAGCAACTACAACTCCCAAATGACAAAATCAATCCAGTATCGGGTATTTGTGCCAAATTTAGTCCAGTGAATGAAAATACATCCTGCATATCAGATATATACATTTATGATTCATAACATTACCAAAATTACAGTTGTGAAATAGCAACAAAAATAATTTTATGGTTGGGGGTCACCACAACATGAAGAACTGTATCAAGGGATCACGGCATTAGGAAGGTTGAGAAACATTGCTCTATACGGTTCTGGCCCAGCTTACTTGTCCGAACGCATCTGCCTCTATGTCCCATCTCGCAGTCTAAGATCATCTGGGGAGTCCTGGCTCTCGCTTCCGCCAGCATCGAAATGCGGCTGGTGGGGACGAGAGACAGGGCCTTCTCAGCGGTGGCCTCTCGCCTATGGAACGCACTCCCAAACGAAATAAGATCGACTCCGTCTCTCCTCGCTTTTAGAAAAAGCTAAAGTTGTGGTTCTGGGAGCAGGCCTTTGGGCAGCAGATGTAAATTGTACCTTTGGATTTGACTGGATTGACATTTTGGACTTGACTGGACTGACAATGTGTTCCGCTTGATGACTTTAATTAATTATGGTTGTTTGTAGTGGTTTTTAATGTAATGTTTTTAAAAATGTTTTTAATGCTTTTAATGAATGAACGAAGAGCCATTGATTGTATGGTGTATTTTAAAGGGATTGTCACCTGCGACCCCACAACCAGTACCTGGTGTTTCAGTAGCTACTGATCAATGACGTTGATTGGCCTGTAGTGCTGCGAATGTAAGCCGTGCTGAGTCCCCCTGCGGGGGTGAGAAGCTACGGGGTACAAATACCACAAATAAATAATAATAAATAAATAATATATTATTTATTTATTTATTTAAAACTTTTATATACCGATCTTCTCAATCTCCGCAGAGGTACTCAGACCGGTTAACAGCAAGGATTCAATGCCAAATTACAATTTAAAACATCATAAAAACAATAAAAGATTAAAATACAAGTAGATTAAAATACACAAAAATACACATAAACCCGATCACCAAGATAAAAAACATGCCCAATTTCGGTCCGCATACATCAGGGGTGCTCACACTTTTTCAGCGTGCAAGCTACTTATAAAACAACCAAGTCCAAATGATCTACCGACCGACTACTCAGAGAGCCATAAAAGCAAAATATTTGGAAATTTATTTCAGTGAGAGCCATATAATATATTTTAAGCCTGAATTCAACTAAATGTGAGTATCCTAAGCCCCTGAATTTATTCATAATAATAATGATGATAATATTCATTTAGCCTCTGCTAATAATAATAATAGTAACAACAACAACAACAGGTTCCTAGAGTGGAAGGAGATCTCCAAGGGCCATCCAGTCCAACCTCTTTCTGCCATAAGGGAAAAACACAACCAAAGCATTCCTCACAGATGGCCATTCAGCCTCTGATAATAATAATAATATTATTATTATTATTATTACAATGAGTTCCTAGAATAGGAGGAGACCTCCAAGGGCCATCCAGTCCAACCTCTTTCTGCCATAAGGGAAAAACACAACCAAAGCATTCCTCACAGATGGCCATTCAGCCTCTGATAATAATAATAATAATAATTATTATTATTATTATTATTACAATGGGTTCCTAGAATAGGAGGAGACCTCCAAGGGCCATCCAGTCCAACCTCTTTCTGCCATAAGGGAAAAACACAACCAAAGCATTCCTCACAGATGGCCATTCAGCCTCTGATAATAATAATAATGGGTTCCTAGAATAGGAGGAGACCTCCAAGGGCCATCCAGTCCAACCTCCTTCTGCACCTGGGCGATGTTGGGAGCTTGCGGGCCGGGGCTGAGCCTTCCTCCCACCCTGCCTGCGATCTACCAGGACGCCCTACGCGATCTACCAGTAGATCTTTTTGTTTATTAATTAAAATAGACATACATTTGCAAGTGTTTGTTGCGAGCAGTGCAATGTTTTCCAGCTTTCTGATTATGAAGAACTCTGGGATTAAATTCTGGGATTTGCTGCATCCCTGGCTGAGGATTGGACAAGACTGCTCTTGGCATTCCTTCAAGATGTTGATTCTACCAGATGCATACTGTAGAGTAAACTATACATTCAGATGTCTTCTTTTTTAATCAAGCAACCATATACTTTGAGTCAGCTGGGAAATTGCCCATTCAACCAGCTGTTTAATAAGACTTTGGGCCAACTAATTCCACAACTGCCCTGGAATGCCCAAGTTGGCTTGGCCCCAAGCTTGCTTTCTACAGAGTTCGTCCTTGGTGTCTTGCTTAGCAGCCAGCAGAAGTAAGGTAGACTTTTTTTGGGGAAGTTGTTCTTAAATCTGGATTTTTTATTTGCTTGTTCACAACCTATAATTTATGAACACTTTATATTTGAAGTTGCAGCTCTGCGATTTAAAGACTACCAAATTAATGGGGATGAATTGGTTATAACCCCAAGAGCTGAAATAGGTAATCTAAAAACCTAGAAGAAATGAGTATCAGAAACAGGAAGTGAAGAAAAGATGTAAGGTAGATCTCCTTGATATTAGGGCAGATGCCATTGAAAAGAAGTGGGATAGTTTTATGTCCGTCTAAAAACACATGGGATGACAATCAGACGCGGCCCTAGGTTATTTCAAATGGTAGGCAAGTATTATTTTGCCCCCCCCCATGTCCAAATGCGTAAATTTACAGCCGGCGGCCAACTCCGCTGGTAACTCCGGGAGGCAAAGTTACCAGCCGTTAGCAGTGCGCCCTTGCGGATCTGGCGCTCTCAGCGGGCGCTACCCCGCCGAGTGCATTAATCCGCCTCTGGATGACATCTCACCCAGACCTACCCAGTCCAATTTAAAGTTACATTTTATTGGTACGCTTGGGGACCCGGCAGTGCCCGGGTCATTTGAGAAGTGCAGCAGGATGTAGAGTGGGTCATGGGGGGGAGGGGGCTGTGTGCCAAGTTTGGTCTTGATCCATCAGTATTGGGAGTTACAGTGGTATCATGAAATTACTGAAGGTACTGGACGTCCCATCATCTGTGGTCCAACCTCCCCCAAATTGCAGTAGGATCTATATTGGGTCATGGGGGCTCTGTGCGCCAAGTTTGATCTGTATTGGTGAATGGATGAGGGTTGTATTGTTTTTAGGAAGTGAGTGAAGGTACTTCAAGTCCCATCATCCGTGGTCCATCTCACACAGAACTGCACCAGGATGTTGAGTGGGTCATGAGGGCTCTGTGTGCCAGGTTTGGTGTTGATCGGTGATTGGATTAGGTTTGCAGCAGTCTTGGAAAGTGAGGGAAGGTACTGCAAGTCCCATCATCCATGGTCTGCCCTCCTCCAAACTGCAGCAGGATGTAGAGTGGGTCATGGGGGCTCTGTGTGCCAAGTTTGATATTTATCGGTTTTTGTTAGGGGCCACAATGGTCTTTGGGAAGCAAAGCGCTTGGAAGTACTACAAATCCCATAATCCGTGGTCCATCTTTCCCAAACTGCACCAGGACGTAAAGGGCATCATGGGGGTTATGTGTGCCAAGTTTGGTTCAGGTCCGGCTGAGGCCTAGTCAGGAGAATCAAGTTGAGGGAGCCTTACTGTCAATTCAGGCTGAGGCCTAGTTTGTAAAATCAGCTGAAGGAAGCGTTTTTGTAAAGAACTCTGTCTGGCACCTTTGAGATTTGGGATGTTGGAATGCTGGCCTATCCATGGTCCATCCTCTCTCAAACTGCACCAAGACATAAAGTGGGTCTTGGGGGTTCTGCGTGCCAAATTTGGTTTTGTTGTCTCATTGTTGGGGGCTGCAAAGTGTATTGGACCTAAACTCCCACCATGCCTGACTGCCTCAGGCCTTTTCCTTACTTCCCTCTGGCACTTTTGAATCTCGGAATGTTCGCGTTGGCTGGCCAATGGGAGTTGTTTATGCAAATAACCCCACAGTGGGAGCCAATCCGAAAGCTGCCACATGTCCTTCCGCCCTTCCGCCCTCCGGACACATACAAACATTCAGCTTTATTAAGGTATACAGATATACAGATGGTGTTTTACTATTTGTTCTATGTTTTTGAATATATGCATTTTATGGTCCTTTGTTTTATCTATGTATTTTATTTATTTATTTATTTATTTATTTATTATTTCGATTTGTATACCGTCCTTTCCAGTTGGCTCAGGACGGTTTACAGCACATCGAACTATACCAGAAAAACATATCAGGTTACAATATAGATACATAAATGCAATACAGTATAAAAACCACTTAAACAGTATTCTGCTATAGCCAAGAGTGGTCAAAGGCTAAATGCCTGTCGGAACAATGCCGTTTTGCAAGGTTTCCGGAAAGCCGGTAGCTCGCTCACTGCTCGAACTTCAGGTGGTAAACTGTTCCACAGGCATGGTGCTGCCACAGAGAAAGCTCTCTGCCTGGTTGACGACAGGTGAATGGTTCGCAAGGAGGGAATCTGCAAGAGACTAAAGTCCTCTGATTGGAGAGATCTCTGGGGAACATATGGGAGTAGACGGCCCCTTGGGTACACCGGCCCCAGACCATGCAAGGCCTTAAAGGTCAAGACCAACACCTTGAAGATGATCCGGTGCTCAATTGGCAACCAGTGCAATTGCTGCAGAGTTGGAGTAATATGAGCCTTGGCCGGCACTCCAGCCAGGAGCCTCGCTGCTGCATTTTGCACCAGTTTAAGCTTCTGGATGACCAACAAAGGAAGACCGATGTAAGGTGGCGTTACAGTAGTCCAGCCTCGAGATGACTGTCGCCTGGATCACCGTGGCTAAGTCATTTCCGGTGAGATAGGGCACGAGCCGCCTAGCCTGCCGCAGGTGGAAAATGGCAGATCTGCTGACCGCAGAGACTTGAGCCACCATCCGATTCTCCTGTGGCCTGCTACGAGAGATTTCCCTGGGACCTCCCATGCTTCCGTCTTTTGATGGCACGGTGGCATCTGCTAGGTCTATCTAAGCACCTCCTTGCCACATTTCGTGCTCTACCTCTGCCCCACCCGCTTCCCTCCCCTGCCTTCTCCCTGCCTTCTCCCTCTTTCTTTCTTGACGTTGTAGTGCCTGTTTGTTGCCTATTGTTTTGTTATCCAGACTTGTGAACCGCTCCGAGCCCACGAGGAGTGGCGGTGATAGAAGTTTGAATAAATAAATAAATAAATAAATAGTCAGCAGAGGGTCCAACTGGACCCCCAGGCTCTTTACTAGGGATGACGGACGTAGTGCCTCGCCATCCAGAGTAGGCAGCCGGAGCTGGACGGCCCAGTCAAAGGATCTCCGTCTTTGACGGGTTCACTCTCAACCAACTGGCTCGTAACCAACCAGTCACGGCTTCAAGGCATTGTTGGAAACAATCGGGTACAGAGTCTGGCCGGCCGTCCATCCTCAGCACCAACTGGGTGTCATCCACATACTGATGACACTCCAGACCAAAACTACCGTGTTTCCCTGAAAGTAAGACAGCGTCTTACTTTCTTTCCCCCCCCGAAAAGTCCCCCCACGGCTTACTTTCGGGTACGTCTTATATAACCCAAGACGTACCCCCGCCACGCCCACGCCGCCACCGCCACCGCTGCCGCCGCCCTCACGCCGCCGCATCAATCCATCGGCCGCGGCACACCTCCATAGCACACCTTTCCGCCAGGCCTCCAAGCAAGGGAGGGGAAAGAGAGCCAGAGGCGTGGCGAGGAAGCGCCGCGTCAGAGTGACGCGCCGCCGCTCATCACGCCCCTGGCACCTTCCCTCCCTTTCGTCAAGCAAGGAGGGGAAGGAGCCAGGGGCGTGGCAAAAGGAGCGCCGCGTCAGAGTGACGCGCCGCCGCTTCATCACGCCCCTGGCTCCTTTCCTCCCTTTCGTCCAAGCAAGGGAGGGAAAGGAGCCAGGGGCGGGACGAGGCGCGCCGCGTCAGAGTGACGCGCTTCCTTGCCACGCCCCTGGCTCCTTCCCCCTCCCGTGCGTGGCCAAAAGGGAGGGGGAAGGAGCCAGGGGCGTGGCGAGCGCGCGTCACTCTGACGCGGCGCTGCTTTGCCACGCCTCTGGCTCTCTTCCCCTCCCTTCCTTGGAGGCCTGGCGGAAAGGTGTGCCGCGGAGGTGTGCCGCGGCCAATGGGCCGGTTGAGGCGGCGGCGGCGCGGCGGCGGGACGAGGTACGGCTTACTTTCGGGGTATGGCTTATATTAGCCAACCCCCCCGACACCCCCGATACGTCTTACAATCGGGGGTGTCTTACTGGGAAACACGGTATTATGTTGTTAATCTATTGGTAACAACTATGTTGTTTATCTATGTGTTTTAACTTTGAGCTGTGAGGAGAAGCAGGTAGCAAACAAACAAAAATTAATCACTAAAAAAAAGAAAGAAATTAATCCTTTAAAAACAAGTATTTGCACATAGAAATTAATGGGAAAATGATTCCACATCCCTTTTGCTGAAAATTGAGGAAGTGGAAATACTGAAAGATCACACCTGCTATTTGTTTTTAGTTTTTGTTCAGGATTTTTTTTTACTTCAAGATGGTCCACTAAATGGAAATAACCTTTCACTCTGTGCTGGCTTTTGAAGATAACAACTAAATCCCACAAAGTAGCTATTTCACATGAGATGCATGGGTAGCCATTGTTCAAACCATTGTAAGTCTTTCTCAAAAGAAGATCTTAGTGCAGCTAACACCTGAAATTACCAAGATTACTCTTCATTTTCCATGGGTTGGTCTTGCATCCCATTAACACAACAGAAAAGCATCCAATTACAGCCAAAACGTGGCTTTCAAACAACAGGAAGCGTTCTCCTGCCGATGAAGATGGCACGGGCTGCTGGTTTTCATTTTAAAGAGTCAGCGCATTAAAGCTCACACTTCAAAAACAGAAAATAAATCTCAGCACTAACATTTATCTTCACATGCTACTCATGCTTAGATTTTTTTTAAAAATAAACGGTTACCACTCATTCACCAAATCTCACATGAAACAACATTATCTTTCCTCCCATAATATCTCGCTTTTCCCATGGACAATCACAACCTAAGTCTAGACCAGAACATTGTGATCCGTACACAGAGCAGAACTAAACATTACCTGAAATATGTGGGTGCTTCCCAAAATGGAACTGCCTTGTGGCAGGCCCGGATTACCCATAACGGCAGACTAGGCCATGGCCTTGGGCGGCAGGTTTTGGGGGGCAGCGGATTCGACCCCCCGAAAACATTTTTTTAAAAAACGCCCCCTCCCAGCGCTCTCCCCCGCCCTCTCCCGAGAGAGTCATCATCCCTCGGGAGAGGGCGGGAGGAGAGCGCTGTGAGGGGGCGGGGAGGAGGGAATGGTGCCCTCCCCTCGCCTGGGCCGCCCCCTTGCAAAGGAAGGAGGTGGCGAGGAGGAGGAAGGGAAGCTCCGCCCCACCGGCGGGCATGCATGCATGCGCACGCACGCCTGCCAGCGGGCTTCCCTTCCTCCTCCTCCTCCTGGCCGCCTCCTTCCATTGCAAGGGGGCGGCCCAGGCGGCCAGGAGGAGGACGGGACTTCCCATCATCCTCGCGCCTTCCTTTCGGTCACGGGAGGAGGAGGTGGACGAAAGCTGCGCGGCACTGCTCGTGGGGCTTCCGTCCACCGCCTCCTCCTCCTCCCGCGACCGAAAGGAAGGCGCAAGGTGGACGGAAGCCGTGGGGCTGGTGCCGTGCGGCTTCTGTCCACCTCCTCGGGCCCTCCTTCCGGTTGCGCGAGGAGGAGGTGACGGAAGCCACATGGCCGGGGCTGCTGCTGCACATGCACAGCAGCGCCCTGGGGGCGTGGCTTTCCGCGCCTTGGGAACGTGGCCCCCTGGGTGGGCAGCGCGGGGCGTCTTGGCCTCGGGCGGCCGAAGAGCCTAATCCGGGCCTGCGTTGTGGAGGTCTAGTGATCGCAACAATATTTATTTTCCCCATATCATTATTATCATCATGATTATATTTATTTATAGAAAACACAATGCGCTGCAGAGATGCAAGCCAAAAAACCAAAGGGACTAACGTATTATGAAAGTCTCTAAAATATATTAACAAGAAAGGGCTATTGCATATTATCACACATTAAATAACACATCAATTCCAATATCAATTGTGACAATCTTGGTTGCTTGTACAAATACCTCGAGGATACAAGTAGGAAGGGTGCGCATGGAGGGGAACAGGTAAGTCGCAGGTAAGTAGTTCATGTGTCCAACATCCCATTCGGAAAATGATACGCAATACTCTAGTTCCCAATAGTCTAATGCAGTGTTTCCCAACCAGTGTGCCGTGGCACACTAGTGTACCGTGAGCGATCATCAGGTGTGCCGTGGGAAAACCTCCAATATACGCTTTCTCCCCCCTCCTGCCGAACTCCTGCTGCTGCTGCTTGTGGGGGGGGGAGGAGGAAGGGTCGGGCGGCGGCAAAAAAGAAGGGGCCGGGGCGCCGCCTCCTTTGGCCTCTAAACGCGCCAGCCAATCAAGGGAGGGAGGAGGGAAGGGTGGCGTCACTCTGGCCCCGCCCCCTTCCCAGCGGTTGCCATTTGAGGAGGAGGAAAGGCCAGCAGAGAGGCTGAGGTGAGCGGAGGGAGAGAGAGAGATAGCACAACAGCGCAGGCAGAAAAGCAAACATCACAGGGAAGCATGTCTCTGTAGGAGGGTGAACATTAGGAAGAACTTCCTGACTGTGAGAGCTGTTCAGCAGTGGAACTCTCTGCCTCAGAGTGTGCTTCTGTCTGGCTGCTCTCTTTCCAGCCAGCTTCCCTGAGGACCGGGTGACTGCGATAAAACTAAACAGAGAGAGAGACTGAAAGCTGTTGAGCAAGATCTTCGTGTGTGTCTTTCTGCCATTCCTGCCAGGATACCTATGTTGTGTTCATCCAAACAGGCCCAGGTTTCACACTGTGTATAAATACATTTAAAAACATATTAACTATATGTATTACTGTGTTAGAGTGTCATTTTGTGTCATTTTGGTTGGTGGTGTGCCCCAGGATTTTGTAAATGTAAAAAGTGTGCCACGGCTCAAAAAAGGTTGAAAAACACTGGTCTAATGGAGTACGCTGTCCCTTGAATAATAATCCAAAAGTCCCGTTGGAGGTAGCAGCAAACCAAGAATGAAGTGCAATAATAGGCGGCTTGTAGCCCGGAGAAGACGCCAAGGGCCGTAACGGTTGAGCTGCAGGGCCCGATCCGTTTCGCCTTGGGCTTTTTCAAGCAGCAACAATCATAGCAAAATGCTCAGCGTCACAGGAAAATACATAATCTGTAATAACAATGCAATCATAAGTAACAGGTCCAAGGTCTACAGCGAAAAGTGACTAAGGCAAAAGTGACATACCATCAAAGAGGGAATTCACGCATAGTATGTCCTGTGGACCCGAAGGTTTGTAACCGGGAGCGCTACAGCCATAATATAGAATTAACTTAACATGCATGTGGCTCCCCGCCTGTGGAATGCGCTTCCATGCGAAATACGATCAACCCCATCCCTCCTAGCATTTAGGAAAAAAGTAAAATCTTGGCTTGGCCTTTGCACAATAGCAGAATGCAGCACTTTGGATTGGAATAGGACTGGAAAGCCAACATAGACTTGCTCAGGATTACAGTCCTCATTATTTACTAAATATTTACAACATCACGTGGTTGTAAATAGACAGCCTAGTCTGCAACACTGATCAGGCCCTAGGCAGTAAAGCAGTAAAGCCCACGGTGGAAGAACACAGGACTATTATTATCATGTCAAAAGCAACCTGAGGAACTGCACGTCGCTTCTGGTGTGAGAGAATTGGCAGTCTGCAGAGACGTTGCCCATTCTGTGGGAGGATTCTCTCATGTCCTTGCATGGGAAGCTGTAGCTGACAGGTGGGAGCTCACCCCATCTCGTGGATTCGAGCTGCCGACCTTCAAGTCAGCAGTTCAGCCGGCACAAGGGTTTAACCCATTGTGCCACTGTGGTTTCTTGGAGAACACAGGAGATGCTTGCCAACAACAATCCAAACTGAATTTAGAGTATTCTTATGTTTGAAAAAAATGAAATGCTATCAAAAGAGTTAGTTCAGGTTGAGCATCCCTTACCTGGAAATTCAAAATAGTCAACCTGGCTGGCCGAGATAGTGATACCTTTACAAATATTACAAATATTTTGTATAAATTGTTCACAGGTTATGCGTCTAACCTGAATTTGAAATGAATGCTGTGTTTATATTTGGGTCTATTCTCCAAGATATCTCATCTATTATATAAAGGAGGTCCCGTCGTCGAACGACTGACAGAGATAGAGAAACCTTCCAAGGCAGAGACACCAAACTTGCCAACACAAATAGGCCTCAGGCAAGGAAGGTTTTAAGCAAAGAAACACCCCCCCCAAACCTAGAAGGCCCCCAAAGCGACGGGACAAAAAAACGACATTTGCCAGCATCCTCTGCGGCAGCCAGCGAAACCCATTGGCCAACATCAGTTACCATAGTAACGGTGGGCAAAGCCACTTAGAATGCTGAGTGATTTCAGTTGAGGGTTAACTGCCACGGTCAAGATCTAGGAGGGAGACAAATAGGGCACCAGGGACACAGGCACCACTGACAAACACATACCCCCAGAATAACACAAAAGTAATACCTACACACAACACAATACGCACATAACACAACCTTGCGTCTACTGCTCAACCCATTTGTATGCCATTCCTTCCTTCCACACAGGCATAAGCTGACCTAAAAGACAAGCCATGCCTCCTAAAAAGAACAGCATCGGACGACACACTCGCAACGCTACATACATCACACAAAAAAAGGGCAGAACAAACGCCAGAACAGAAAGACACTGCACCGCACTAGCTTTTGCCATCACCATAAACAAGGCTCAAGGACAAACACTACAAATCTGTGGCATAGACCTTGACACAGAATGCTTCTCCCACGGACAATTCTACGTAGCGTGCTCCAGAGTTGGGAAACCACAGAACCGCTACATCAACACAGCAGACGGAAAGACAAAAAACATTGTATATCCACAAGCTCTGCAGAACGCCAGGAACACCACACACCGACAACTCCACAGGACTTCAACATCCCACCCACCAGAACAACCCACAACGACACAGCCATGACCCCACCAAGAACATAAGTAACATCAATTCCAACCCTTACATACTCAGACTTTCTCGCATCTCCTAAATAGGGCACAGCAACGCGTGCCGGGTACAGCTAGTTACATATATACAAAAAAAAAAAATCAGAAATACAGAACACTTCTGGGTCAAGCCATTTTGGAAAAGGGATACTTTACCACATGCATGCACAGTTCCTGCTTGGAACTTCAGCTCTCAGGATTCCTGACCATTGGACAAGCTGACTAGAGCTTCTGGGAGTTGGAGTCCCATAAACCTGGAGGGCTACTGGTTGTGCAGCTTAGTTTTACCTATACCAGTGTTTCCCAACCAGTGTGCCGTGACACACTAGTGTGCCGTGAGCGATCATCAGGTGTGCCATGGGAAATTGAAGATAGAAGAGCGAGAGAGAGAGCCCTCCTGTCCTACTGGGAAGCCCTAGCCGGGGCCCGATCCCTTGCCTGAGTCTTGGGAAGCCTTGTGCCGCTGGTCTCACCACTTGCCTTCTTGGGCTTCCTCCGCCCCTCCGCTCCTTCCTCGGCCTTGGAAGGGTTTGGGCCGAAAGGCGGGACTGCATCGGGTGGAAAAAGCTGAACTGAGAGAGAGAAGATCCTGGGATGGGATTTCCCTGGGTCCTCCGGCTGCCTGGGGGAGGATCTACACCATATCATTCATGCAGTGAGGCACCCCTTGGTCTTCCAGGGCTCAAGGCTGGGGAATCCTGGAATTTGTAGTTTGGAGAGGCTCAGGATGGTGTCAAACTACCACTCCCGTGATTCCCTCGCACTCAGCCAAGGCGGGTCAAGGGGCGTTCGGGACACAGGGTTGAGGCTCCTTTAAGCAGGGTTTGCTCAGTTAAGGCAGGCGTGGGCCAACTTGGGCCCTCCCTCCAGGTGTTTTGGCCTAAAACTCCCACCATTCTCCCTTTCTGTGTAGGCTATACGTGTTGTGTGTGTATATGCATATATGTACTGTGTATATACATATTAACTATATGTATTACTGTGTTAGAGTGTCATTTTGTGTCATTTTGGTTGGTGGCGTGCCCCAGGATTTTGTAAAAGTAAAAAATGTGTCTCGGCTCAAAAAAGGTTGAAAAACACTGACCTATACAAAGAATACAGTATTCCTGAACTTGCATTTCACTAACCAATATCTATCTCTAGGAAATCTGCAATGGAGTTCCATGAAGTAGGCTTTTTAAGGAAACTACCCAATTTCGAATTAAATTTATTTTTATAGTTGTTCGTTTTTTTATTTTAAAAAATTTACCTGTCTTTTTCACATGTAAATACTTCATAAGATTTCTGACCATGTGAAATATGATTTATTCTTTCTGCATCTCGACCAGCATCTCTGGCCCAGAGGCTGGAAGTAAGTGCAAGTCCTGAGGGACTGATCTAATGCATTCTCAGTGACAGACACATACACATCAAAAAGCAGGTCAACAGCCTCTGGATAGTTTTCAAGGATATCCTAACACCATTCATACTGTATTTGTCAAGTCTCAAAGTTGCATAAACACATGTGTCAGTTGCAGGACAGGATCACCTCTCACGCCCGTACCTTGGGAAGTCTGACTTGGCCACTGTAGTCAATGCTCTGGTTACATCCCGTATAGATTACTGCAACGCTCTCTACGTGGGGCTGCCTTTTAAGACTGCTCAGAATCTTCAATTGGTCCAACGGACAGCAGCCAGGTTGATAACAGGAGCGGCGCTCAGGGAGCGTACAACTCCCTTGTTGTGCCAGCTCCACTGGCTACCAGTTTGCTACCGGGCACAATTCAAAGTGTTGGTTTTGGCCTTTAAAGCTCTAAACGGTTCTGGTCCAACTTACTTGTCCGAACACATCTCTCTCTATGAACCATTGAGATGCTTAGGATCATCCGGAGAGGCCCTGCTCTCGGTCCCGCCTGCTTTGCAGGCACGCCTGGCGGGGACGAGAGGCAGGGCCTTCTCAGTGGTGGCTCCTCGGCTTTGGAACTCCCTTCCTAGTGACATCGGATCGGCCCCCTCCGTCCTGACATTTTGTAATAAAGTCAAGACTTGGCTGTTCGAGCAAGCATTCGCAGACAAACTTTAATTAATCGAGATCAAAGGATTAGTATGACGACGAAACGGAAACCGATTTTAAGATTGTGAAGCTGAGATTTGTATTTTGTAGTTTTAACTGTTAATTTATATGTTTTTATATGATTGTTTTTATCTTATTATGATGTGTTGTATGTGGGCACTTGCTGCCGCTTGTTCACCGCCTCGAGTCGCCTTCGGGCTGAGAGAGAGAGGCGGTATAGAAGCATAGCAAATAAATAAATAAATAAATATTTTTGTGGTCAAGAACCACCAGTCTTTTGCCTCTTCCCAGCAGCCAATACTACTCTATCTACACGATTATTATCTCCTCCTGCCTTGAACATGGAGGAAAATTTAGCAAGGCAAATGCCTCTTTGTTCCCTTTGGAATCGGTGGATGCAAAGAGGGCGTTCTTTACAACATTCTGTTCTTGCTGAAAGACAACCCCGCTACGACTTCCAAGGCTGCTGGTTTATGAACCTCAGCATTTCAATAGGTCAGATAGATGGAGAGAGAATGTGTCCATCATGACAAATGCGCTGATTTGTTTGTTTATCAAATGGTTAATCCACCTAGAGAAGCAAGATGGATTATAGGAGTTCGTGATTTATTTTTTCATGTAAGGAGAGACTTGAGAAACTGCAAGTCGCTTCTGGTGTAAGAAAATTGGACGTCTGTGTGATGAGGTGGTTATTTATGTATTAATACATGTGTTATATGTTAATCACATGTTTGTATATGTGTTTAGAAAGGACAGTCTTTAAAAGCTACAGAGAGTAGGCAGTAGAATGTTTGCAACAGCAAGCCTCGGGCAGAAGCTGTTGCCATGGCAACTGAAAGCCACTCTAGCTTTAGAATGTTCAGTTTGAAATGACAGTTGGGATTTGGCAGTAGGTGAAGAAGCAGCTGTCGGTTAGAGCTGCAAGTGTGCAGTTCAGTTCTGTGTGTGGGGGTTTAGGGAAACCCAAGTGTGGGACAAGTTTAGTCCTAGTTAGGGTTGAGAGTAACCCAGTGGTAAGTAGTTGGCCAGAAGCTGCGACCAGAGTCAGTTGGTTGGCAGTGCAGCTGAGAGAAGCTGGTAGCAACTAGGGAGAGTTGCTGAATATTCCTGAGGGAATTCGTTTATAAAGTGTTGAGTGTTACAGACAAGCAGTAAAGCTTGGGAAATATAGATAGGAAGCCTAGGTGCTTAGTAATTCAAGGTTAGAATTACTGTGTGTTGGAAACCAAGTGTTTTTAAGTATGTACAGTACCTCTCCGGACGTGTAACCAACTAAGCATTGAACCCGGTTGTGGAAAATAAACTGTTTGATGTTACTTAAAGAAAACTCTCTCCGTGACGTCATTCAAATTACAAGTCTCCTCACCACTCTTTACAAGTCAATGATCAAGCCTAAATAAATGATGGAAGCGAAATTCTTTACGTTTAAAAAGTGCAAATCCTTGTTACATCGCAAAGATCGATGCTAGCTTTAGGCAGCGTTTCGATTCTCCACATTTGGTGGCAGCGGTGGGATTACCTGCCCTGCCACGGTAAAAAAGTTGGTGTTGACCTGTCCACGTCTTTACAGTCTGCAAGGACGTTGCCCAGAGGACGCCAAGATGTTTTGATGTTTTACCATCCTTGTGGGAGGCTTCTCTCTTGTCCCCACATGGGAAGCTGTAGCTGATAGAGGGAGTTCATCTGTGATCTCCTTGGATTCAAATCTGTGACCTGTCGGTCTTCGGTCCTGCCGGCACAAGGGTTTAACCCACTGTGCCACCGGGGGCTTCCAGTTCAGGATAATTGTCAAGCTGATGTAGACTGGAGAAGGCCATTCAGGGTTTCAGATGCCAGCCCTTTCCAGCACCTGCTACCTGAGATGCATGTAACTGAAGATGCCATAAACTGGAACAAATACTTTCAGCAGAAAAATAAAATTCTGCTGAAAGATTGAAACACTGCACTATAGGGCCAGAGAGATAGCACAGCGGTCACAACAGCTGTGCTTGCAATCAGTAGGTTGCATGTTCGATTCCTGGGCTGGTCTGGACACCCAGCTGTGAGCCCTGTCCACTGTTCGCCCAACAGTTTGAAACCAGTCCAGCTGTGAATAGATAAACTGGGAAATGCCAAGCGGGGAAGGATTTCTACAAAGAAAGGACTTTACAACGCCTGAATAAAAAAGAAGATCGGCTGTCGGAAGGTGGAATGCGGAAAACAGAGGCTCTCTGTCATGAGGATGAAGCAACAGCACTCCCTTGTGAGGTGATGACCCAATCACACCCTGTGACGCAGCCAGAAGAAGAAGAAATCCTTCTAAATTGTACTTGTTGTATGTACTTGTTGTATGTAATTGTAAACCGGCAGGGATTGTGTGCCGTATGTGTGATGTAATCCACTCTGAGTCCCCTTCGGGGTGAGAAGAGCGAAATATAAATAAAGTGTATTATTATAGGCCCTGTTTTGCAGAAATTACACTATAATAGGTGTTGTTGTCTACAGCAGTCTTTTTCAACCAGTGTGCCTAGACACACTCCTGTGCCTTTGCAGAGCTCCAGCTGTGCCTCCAGAAAAGCTTTTTGCCCCCCTTCCTTCCCCCCTCCTTTTGCCGCCGCTATTATTTTGTCCTCCTCCATGGGAGAAAAAAATCTTCCCTTACCATGTTGGTATTAGGCTCTGTCCGCATACGCCCCCTGCTGCGAGGGGAAAGCGTTACGCAGCATGTAAAGGAGCAGAGGAGCCCAATGGGCGGCTCCAAAATGACGCTGCGTCATTCTGGAGCCGCCCACTTGTTGTGGATAACTTTTGGAACTGCCCACTTGCGCTCCTCTCCTCCTTCGCATGCTGCCCTCTGTTTGTGGATAACTCCTATATATTGAACTTCTATATATTGCAGATTATCCAGTACAGAGCCTAATCCAACGCGGTAAGGGAAGATTTTTCCTTTTTCTCCCATGGAGGTGCCAACATCATGTGGGTGCCAAACTGTACTCCGTGTGTTTCAAATGGTGCTGTAGCTGCACCGACTCTGTGGAACTCCCTCCCTGAGGAGTTACGAGTCATCCGGGACCTGCTGCCTTTCTGCAGAGCCGTTAAGACCTGGCTATTTAGACAGGCATTCGGCCCATAACCAGTGCCTGTCACAATCAGCACTCTGCCGCTCCTCCGCAGCTGTACTTTCATTGTATTTGGCTGCCTATGCAGCATTGCTGGGAATGGGATTTTAACCGGGGGTTTTAATCGGGTTTTACTATGTTTTTATGTATTTTATGTATTTTGCTTGCTATTTTAACCTTGTAAACCGCTCTGAGTCCCAGAGAGAGCGGTACATTAAGTGGAACCAATAAATAAATAAATAAATAAATAAATAAATTCACTATATTGATACATTAACTTTATAAAACTTTTGTAATTGTGCATATTGCTAGTTCCACTATATTATTGTTATTTTGCCTACTCTTTGTCCCCGGCATATACAGCCTGTTGTGAAAAAAGAGGTGCCGAAACGCCATAAAACATTTTGTATCATTTACGGTTGGTGGTGTGCCTCAGGATTTTGTAAATGTAAAAAATGTGCCTCGGCTCAAAAAAGGTTGGGAAACACTGGTCTACAGTATTGTTCTGAAATGCATATCACGAGAATGATGAAATGAAAAAATGATGAACTTTGATGGAGGAGTCAAGGAGCAAAACTTCAGTTCAAGGTGCGAAAGCTGGGTTTGGGGCTCCAAAACTAGCAAAATACATATTCTAGGAACAGAAGAAAGTGGAAGAATTATTCACATGCCCAAATGTGTCTGTATTTTTTTTCCATCTAATTGTCAGTTAATGTGATTCCTTAACCACAGAAGGCCTTCTTCACCTTCAAAAGGAACAAATGATGGGAGAGAGATGAAAGAAAGCAATCTGGATTTTATTTGGCAGTGTAGAAGGGCCCTCCGTGGGTTGAAATGGCTCTGGGAGCCATCTGACTTGTTTAGAAAAAAATTCTGACATGGAGCTGTCCATAGTGCTGGCCAGCCTTTCCCACTGTCCCTACTGGGCTCTTTGTCAGGGGAGAAGAACACACTGATAAAATGGAAGAGGAACCATCCAGATGAAGAGGAACAGAAGTCTCAGTTGCAGAAGTGCTAAATCCCGAGCTTTGGGTAAGAACTGACCAGGATTCAGAAGTTGTGTTGTGCTTTATTCATCAAAATTAGTGACCACACCTTCCTCATCCAGTCCGTTACAGCGGCCAAGCACCGGTTCAGGACTTGAACAGCCTCCTTAGTAGCAGGTGGAAAGGAGTGACAGAGCTGGACATCATCTGCGTACAGGTGACACCACACCCGGAAACTCCGGATGAACTCCCCCAACGGCTTCGTGCATATGTTCAATACCATAGGGGATAGTACTAAGCCCTGCGGGACCTGACAGTACAAAGGCCGTGGGGCCAAGCAGGAGTCTCCTAGCAACACCTTCTGGGAACGACCCTTGAGGAAGGACGGGAGCCACTACAAGGCAGTACCTCCAAGGCCCATTCCTGTGAGGCATCTCAGAAGGATACAGTGGTCAACGGTACCAAAGGCCGCTGAGAGGTCCAGCAGAACCAACAGGGACACACTCCCCCTGTCGAGCTCCCGGCGTAGATCATCCACTAAGGCGACCAAGGCTGTCTCAGTACCATGTCCCAGCCTAAAGCCAGACTGTGACCTAGTTCCCCTAGGTCAGGGGTCCTCAAATTTTTTTAACAGAGGGCCAAGTCACAGACAGGCCTGGATTAACGACGTTTTGCGCCCTAGGCCACACTTTGGAATTACGCCCTCTTTAAGCCAACTTCTACCGCACACACTCCCACCTCTCTCCCCCCACCTCACACCGCCGCATCCTTCTCGTCCTGTGCCAATGGGGCTGAGGGGAAAGATGTGTGTGCGCTGTCACTGAAGAGAAGGGAATGGGCCCCTTTGTGTGGTGGGGAGCGAGTTCGTTACCCCTCGGGAAGGAGGCAGAGGAGGGCAAACGAGTGCCGCAGAGCCGAGGCCCAAAGGGACGGGGAAAGCTGGGCTGGGTCCACAGCATGCTCTTCGTCTGGGGCAGCGGCTTCAGAGGCGGCCCCACGTGCAGCTCATAGCCCAGCGGCTGCAGAGAGCCTTCATCCGCCTCAGGCTCCCCTCTGGGCCTGCACGCCGCCGCACACCGCCCTTCTTTCCCATGGCCTCCTCTTCACACAGCAACCTGCAAAGGAAGCCGCTCCGAGCCAGGCCAGGCTCCCCCTCCCCTCCGGTGCGAAAGCATTGGCTGAAAAGCAGTGGCATAGATGGATGGGCTGAGGCCTATGCGGCGAACACGAGCGCTGCCTCTGCGGAGCCCGGCCTTGGCTCTGCCTCCTTTTGGGTAGCAGGCACCAGGAGCCAACTGCGGTGTGATTTTTTAATTATTTTATAACATTTTTTTTTGGTCCGTGATTCTGCACCCCCCCCCCCGGCTTGCACCCCTAGGCCATGGTCTAGGTTGGCCCTATGGGTAATCCGGGCCTGGTCACAGATCCTCACACTGTTGGAGGACCGGATTATAATTTTTTAAAAAAACATAAATTTCTATGCACACTGCATATATCTTACTAGCTGTACCCGGCACGCGTTGCTGTGCCCTTTTTAGGAGATGCGAGAAAGTCCAATCATCCACAGTGTGCCCTCCTCTAAACTGCAGTTGGATGGAGTGTGGGTCATGGGGGGCATGGTGTGCCAAGTTGGGTCTTTATTGGTCTTGGTTCTGGGCCACAGTGGTCTGTGGGGAATGATGGGTTTTGAATTACTACAAATCCCATTTTCCATGGTGGTACTTCAAGTCCCATCATGCATGGTCCACCCTCCTCCAAACTCAAACTGGTCCACCCTCCTCCAAACTGCAGTAGAATGTAGCGTGGGTCATAGGGGCCCTGTGTGCCAAGGTAGGTTACTGTAAATTCAGGCCATACACAATGTCCCATGAGCTGAGGCCTAGTTAGGAACAGCAAGTTAATGAAGCCTTACTGTCAATTCAGGCCATACACAATGTCCAATGAGCTCAGGCCTAGTTAGGAGAATCAAGTTAATGAAGCCTTACTGTCAATTCAGAGCGTAAACAGCTTCCCAGTAAGTGAGGGCTAGTTAGGGAAATCAAGTTAATGAAGCCTTACTGTCAATTTTGGGCGTGGTCTGTGATTTTTTGGGGTGTAAATTTTCGGTTGGAAATGATTTGGGTGTTTGTGTTGGGGATTGGCTCAGGCCTTTTCCTTATTCTGTTTTGGCAGTTTAGTATGGATCGGAATTTTCATGTTGGCTGGTCAGTGCAGCAGTTATGCAAATCCGCCCTTATAGGCAGCCAATCATGTTGTTCAGAATGTAGAGGCTGGGTGAGTCGTTGGCTGCCCCGGAGGATGCTGGTAAATGTAGTTTTATTTTTACTCGTTGTTTTGGGGGCCTTTTAGGTTTTGGGGGGGAAAGTTTCTTTGCTACAAACGTACCTTGCTTGAGGCCTATTTCTGTTGGCAAGTATTGTTTTTCTGCGTTGTAAGGTTTCTTTGTTTGAGGTATACATCCCATGACGTGAACCCATTTATATAATAGATTTGTAGTGCTAAAAACCACTGAAAAACAATGCAATAATTAAAATGAAGAACAATTTTAACAAATATAAACTTATTATCATTTCAGACTTAGGTTGACCCTGAGCGAGGGCCGGGTAAATAACCTTGGAGGGCCGTATCTGGTCCCCGCGCCTTGGTTTGAGGACGCCTGCCCTAGGAGATGCCATGGTATGCTTCCACTGAAAGGTACCATACAGCTGTAACTGAGGACCAGGGGCGGTCTGTCCATGTAAGCAACCTATGCGGCCGCGTGGGGTGCCATCTTGGATGGGCGCCGCCACGCCGGCCGCGCCGCTGTAGCAAACCTCCCTGCTGCCTGCAGCAGCTTCTGAGCATGCGCGGAGAGAACCTCCAGAGCGCTCTCCCTTGCCCTGTGCAACGCCCCATGGGAGGGGCTGGCAGGGGGAACCAGGAAGCGCAAGGAGAGGCCTTCGAAGGCCTTCGAATTGCACAGGGCAAGGAGCGGCGGCACGTGGGAGGAATGGAAGGAGCGAGCGCAAGGTACCAAGACAAAAAAATTGGGAGGGGGCGCAAAAATAATGTGTGGGGGGCCGGGCGCCAAAATAATTTCCTACGGAGGACACTTAGGGTTCACTGTTATCCACGGTTTCCTGCTTCCCTGGTAATTTCAGGAACATAACTATGTGGCTTTGGGGGTGGGGGGGTGTGTGTACTGTACTCTCAAAATATGGTGTCAATTTTTCCAGCATGCAGTCTTCAGCTAGAGAATATTTTCTTTGCCCCAAAATCTAATTGTGCTTAAAATTGCTTACAGCTTTTGGAAAGACCTCTCTTAGTGAGTGTTAATCTGCAGGAATGCAGAAGCATAAAAGGTGTTGTTACACTATTTGTTATGCTAACTTTGTCAAGGGTTTGCAAGAATACTGTAAAATTTATTTTTTAAGAATGTACATAAATCAACCATGAAATATATTCTGAAACTAAGCTTTTTACGAGAATATACTCTAGTAGCATGTTCTGCCAAATTAAAACAAACTTCCAACCCAGCTAAATTTAGGATTTACTTATAAATTCAAAAGAAGAAATTTAAATACAACTGAAGGATCAATTAATGTCTTTTTTTCTGAACAATCCCTCCAATAAACTGTATATAGTAGTCTAGCAGCAATTTATAATCCAGGGGTTCTAAAACTTTTTCAGTCATAAAGCCATTTTTGAAGCAAAAGTTTCTCTTCAAGCCCCCCCAAAATGTTTATATGTTATATGTTATATTATGTTTATATACCTCTCCATTGCCGCCCCCTTGTTGTGGGTGAGAGGCTTGCGTACCCTAATGAAGTTGTGAGCTATGCTGGCGGTGGCATAATAGTCACCGGTAGGGCCTCCCATGCCAGACAGGTCACAACCGAAGGGTCTGACAAAAAGCGTCAATGCTCTCTAGCCTTTTGGCAACCATCCTAGGAGAAGGAAAACTCTAAATTCACACCCGGGAGCTGTTTGGGCCGGAAGTCAGCCTGAAGAAAACGGAAGTTCTCTACCAGCCCGCACCACAGGAAGAACACCATTATCCCCACGTCAGCATAGTCCATCCAGCAATTCACCTACCTGGGAAGCATCATCTCTTCAGATGCCAAGATTGATAAAGAGATAGATCACAGATTATCAAAGGCATAGCGTGCATTCGGAAGGCTTCACAAAAGACTCTGGAGCAACAAGCACTCGAGGCAAAGCACCAAAATCAGTGTGTACAGAGCTATCGTACTGTCTATTCTCCTATATTTTCCTATTCTCCTGAAACATAGGTCACCTATCACCAACACCTATGACTCCTCGAACGCTTTCATCAGTGCTGTCTTCGCACAATTCTACTTATACACTGGACCGACTATGTGACGAATGTTGCTGTCCTTGAGCAAGCAGGGATCACCAGCTTTGAGGCCATGCTATTGAGAACACAGCTGCGCTGGGCAGGGCACGTCTCTAGGATGCAGGACCACCGCCTCCCAAAGATACTACTCTATCAATCAAAAATGTTATTACGGTCACAGACCAGCACAAAGTGGGCACAAGCGCCCTAAGAGGAAAAGGACAACTCCCCAGTAAACAGTTATTTAAAATCAGACTAGAAATCAGTATAAAAATATATTTTAAAAGACAGGATATTGTTGCCTTACGATGTCAATCATCACCCGTCTGATATTAAGGGCAGCAGCACAGAACTTAGCAACACTGTAAGTCATTGCAGTGTTAGAGTCCAGCAGCAGGGTGGAATAACATGTTTCACTGCGCCCGGGTACTTTAAAGCCATGGTCAATGAGATTGGATCTAAGATCTCTGTAGAACATGCATTGAAGAAGCACGTGCCCAGTTGTTTCCACATGACCAGACCCACAGGGGCAGGCATGTAGCCAGGGGGCTAAGGGCTTCAGCCCCGAAATTCTCAGGGTGGTCCGAGAAAAGGCCTTACTGGTACATTATTTAAACTGTTATGTTTATTCATATCATGATCTGATCACCATGCTCATTATATCCCACATTAATGGGGTTATTGGGATAACAATACAAAAAGGTTTGCTAGGGTAGACCCTCTTCCACCCAGTCTCAGCCCCGAACCAAACTCAGTCCCCCCGAATCAAAATCCTGGCTATGGCCCTGCACAGGGCATAGTCTCTGCTTGAAGGGGTCTTCCGATACCTCCCTCAATACAGCCGATGGGAGGGCATGGCATCTTGCCAGGGTAAAAGCCCTTCTGTGTTTGGGCACCTCCAGGTCTGTTAGGTATGCCATGGGGGCAGTGAGGAATACTACTCTATGGTGAACTCGCCATAGGTCAGCGCAAGAGAGGCCCCCCAAAGAAGAGATATAAGGACTTCCTGAAACAACATCTCAGGCTCAGCCAGATTGATCACCAACAATGGTCCACCCTGGCCTCACATCGGGAGGCATGGAGACGCACTATCCATAATGCTGCGGCCTCTTTCGAGAAGTCACGCTGAACGTGTCTCGAAGAGAAACGACAACGCAGAAAGAACCGCAACCTGTAAACAACATCACGCAAGAAGACTTTCTGCTGTGCTTTCTGCAACCGTGGGTCTGTGTTCCATGAGGATAATACTTCTGATGCTGTTGTTTCCGGCAGCTCAAAACTTTAATTGCCCTGCATTCCTCTGGAGGAGGAAAGAGGATGGCGCGGGAAGCAGCATGGTGCTGCAGAGCCCCTGACTATCACCTGCGGAGCCCCAAGGACTCTACGGAGTACAGTTTGGGAACCCCTGTAATCATTCCACAGTTATGTGGATCTACCTCTATCCTCAAGATAGAATATTTCACCTATTGTAGCATATCTGCTTTCAATCTGAATACCAAGCACCAAGTAACATAGACAAATGGACAAGTCAAAATATTGCATCGGTGGAAGCAAGATGAAACTTGCCACGCACTGAAGCATTCGAGCCCTCGCTTCCAAGTGCACACAGTTCAAAAAACATCAGCAAATGTGCACTGAAGCAACTGCACAATGACTTTGACATTTAGTCATCTGTACAATTCATATCTCAGAGCAATGTCAATCAACTACACAGAATAGCTCTTGCTGTACACAGTGAAGAAGCCATCTTAGAGAGAATAATTTAAAATGACTGACATGTGATGGGTGAAGTTAAACTTCGTCAAATACTGGGCAAGGATCGCAGCATGGAGTGCCAGAGGTACCTCCTTGTGTTTCACATTAGGTATCAGAATGCCTTGGACTTTCTCTGACAAGTAAAGCACGTTGGTTAACAGAAAGCATCATCCCCACTTTGCTCTTTTTGACATATAGGATTCTAAAAATTAAACTGAAAAATAAGCAAGGAGGTCTGGTGGATATTAACTAAAGATGCTTGTAAAGGCATGGGACAGAGGCAAGGTGTTAAAATATGACCCCATATCTGTGAGGATATGTTCCATGACCCCTGTGAAACTCCTGTGCTTAAGTCCGTTCAGCAGTTCACCTACCTGGGAAGCATCATCTCTTCAGACGCCAAGATTGACAAAGAGATAGATCACAGATTATCAAAGGCATAGAGTGCATTTGGAAGGCTTCACAAAAGAGTCTGGAGCAACAAGCACCTGAGGCAAAGTACCAAAATCAGTGTGTACAGAGCTATCATACTGTCCATCCTCCTCTATGGGTCTGAAACATGGGTCACCTATCGCCAACACCTACGTCTCCTCGAACGCTTTCATCAGCACTGTCTTCGCACAATCCTAAATGTACACTGCACCAACTATGTGACTAATGTTGCTGTCCTTGAGCAAGCAGGGATCACCAGTATTGAGGCCATGCTACTGAGAACACAGCTGCGCTGGGCAGGGCACGTCTCTAGGATGGAGGATCACCGCCTCCCAAAGATACTACTCTATGGTGAACTCGCCATGGGTCAGCGCAAGAGAGGTGCCCCAAAAAGAGATATAAGGACTCCCTGAAACAACATCTCAGGCTCGGCCAGATTGATCATCAACAATGGTCCACCCTGGCCTCATCAGGGAGGCATGGAGGCGCACTATCCACAATGCTGCGGCCCCTTTCGAGAAGACACGCCGAATGAGTCTCGAAGAGAAACGACAACGCAGAAAGAACCGCAACTTGGAAACAACATCACCCAAGGAGACTTTCTGCTGTGCTTTCTGCAACCGGACTTGCCTATCTCAGATTGGCCTTTTTAGTCATCAGCGTGCTTGTAAAAAGCGTGGGATGAGTCTTTCCTGAATCTTCCTTCGCAAAGTAATGCCGAGAGAGAGATGTTCCATGACCCCTGTGAAACTACTGATAATAGAAAACCCTATATTCTGACTATACTTTCTGGATGACTCTCTAGATCAGTGTTTACCAACCAGCGTGCCGGGCACACTAGTGTGCCGTGAGCGATCATCAGGTATGCCATGGAAAATTGGAACCTCCAATACCCTTTCTTCCCCCCTCAAAATGATCTCCCTACCCACTACAAAAATGTAAAACATATAACTATTTTCAAATTTGTTAAGGATTCTTTGTATGTATGGCCATCCAGCCATAATAATAATAATAATAATAATAATAATAACAACAACAATAACCATCTCTAGGACAAGGACCTTCTGCCTTCATGCAGCAAAATCACACTCAAAGCACCTCAGACAGATGGCCACCCAGCCTCTGTTTAAAAGCCTCCAAAGAAGGAGCCTCCACCACACTCTGAGGCAGAGAGTTCCACTGCTGAACAGCTCTCACAGTTAGGAAGTTTTCCTCATGTTCAGGGGAATCTCCTTTCTTGTAGTTTGAAGCAATTGATTTTTTTCATTTGGGAGTTGTAGTTGATGGGATTTCTAGTTAACCCACAATCAAAGAGCATCCTGAACTCCACCAATGATGGACTTTAACCAAACTTGGCACACTGAACTCTCATGAGACCAATAGAAAGTACTGAAAGTGTTTGCTGGGCATTGACCTTGAGTTTTGGAGTTGTAGTTCTCCTACATCCAGAGAGCAATGTGGACTCAAATAATGATGGATCTGGATCGAACTTGGCACGAATCCTCAATATACCCAAATGTGAACACTGGGGAAATTTGGGGAAAATAGACTGAGACATTTGGGAGTTGTAGTTGTTGGGATGTATAGTTCACTTACCTTGTGGAGCAGAGTCATGGCGTACTGGCTGGCAGTGAGGAGGGCAGCCAGAAACCGCTCCAGGGCCTCCTCGCCCAGGCAGGGGCTTCGCAGCCTCCCTTCCCTGCATTGCATGAGGGGCAGCGCAAATCCACTTGCCGCCCAGGCCTAATCCCCTCGTCTGCAAGCAATGGAAGCGGGCGAGGGGAGAAGTAGGAGGGTAGAGGGAAGGAGGGGGTGCCGTGAGGGGGTGCCGTCAGCCAGCCACGCCCCTCTTGTTCCCACCAACAGGTAGGGAAAATGGGCCCGCGTGACATCACGGTGGCGGCGTGACGTCACGCGTGCCATTTTTCCTACTCTTTTGGCAGGAACGACCACAAACACTTCTTGAACGGATGATAATATATTTTGGAGTGTAAGCAAGTGAAACCTTGGATATCAAACTATGGATAAAGTGGTTGTAGTATAATTTAATGTAATGTTGTAAAGAATATTCACCAATGTTCTCATCCCCTAAAATAAATGATATCTAAACATGTCTAGAGATAAAAATGCTTTCTTACTGTGAAATAGTTCATATTTTGGCAAATTCTTATGGAAAAGGTTGTTCTAAAATCTCTGCTTTGTACAAAATTGCGTGTAATATTTTCCCCACAAAATATACTGCTTTTGTGCAAAAACTGTTTTCTGCAGAAGTGAAAATTTTGCAAAGTCCTCACATTAATAAAAACCATAACAACATGCAAAAACTGCTGTACTCACCCCGAGAAAGTGGAAAACAATTATTTGCATTACTGCATACAATATCTGCTTTCAATCTGAATACCAAGCACCAAGTAACATAGACAAATGGACAAGTCAAAATATTGCATCAGTGGAAACAAGATGAAACTTGCCATGCACTGAAGCATTAGAGCCCTCGCTTCCAAGTGCACACAGCATTAAATGAAGATTTAAATTCATACTCTATAGCAGTGTTTCCCAACCAGTGTGCCGTGAGCGATCAGCAGGTGTGCCGTGGGAAATTGGCACTCTTCCCCCTTCTACCAGCTCTTTCTCCCTGTGAATGCTTCAGCCTCCCAATGCTCCCAGGTTCAGTCACTGCCCAATTCACCGAAGTGGAGCTTCCGGCATTCGGCCGAGCCCTTCCTTTGCCTCGGGGAGGATCTTTGGGGAGGGAAAGAGGGAGAAAGAGCTGGTAGAAGGGGGAAGAGTGCCAATTTCCCACGGCACACCTGCTGATTGCTCACGGCACAATTCAGATTGAAAGCAGATAAAATTCAGGCTAAATATGTCCAGCTTTTCAAGCCGCTCCTCATAGGGCTTGTTATCCAGACCCTTGTGAAATTTCCCCCTGAGTGAAACTTGCTTCCAGATAACAATGGATGTCATGAAGTTGTTATAAACAGTTCCTGCGGGGGGTAGGGGAGGCAACTCTCGAAAAATCCAGTAAAACAGTAAAAAAATAAACATTTCCAAGCAGAAAGGCTCAATTTGTTTCTTGGAAATTGGCACTCCCCCCCCCCTCCTAGCAGCCCCCTCACAGGTTTCAAGAAACAAATTGAGCCGCCCACTTGGAAATATTTTTTTTTACTATTTTACTGGATTTTTTGGGAGCGGCCTCCCTACACCCCCGCAGGAACTGTTTATAACAACTTTATGACATCCATTGTTATCTTGAAGCAAGTTTCACTCAGGGGGAAATTTCACAAGGGTCTGGAGAACAAGCCCTATGAGGAGCGGCTTGAAAAGCTGGACATATTTAGCCTGAAGAAGAGAAGGCTGAGGGAAGGCATGATAGCCATGTATAAATATGTGAGAGGAAGTCATATATATGTTGTGTTCATCGAAACAGGCCCAGGCTTCACACTGAGTGTATAAATACATTTAAAAACATATTAACTATATGTATTACTGTGTTAGAGTGTCATTTTGTGTCATTTTGGTTGGTGGTGTGCCCCAGGATTTGGTAAATGTAAAAAATGTTGAAAAACATTGCTCTATAGGAATTAGAACTGCACAGAAGCAAACGAATGGATTTTATTACCTAGTTAAACACTAGGCATGCTTTAGAACCCAAAAATAGGGAATCGAAAATCTAAGGGGGGGGGGGGATTTTGTTTTTATTAGTAATAGGAAGACTTACAAAAAATTTCAAATATTTCTAAAATGTAACTTAATTACTAACGATATTCGTTAGTAGTTCGTAAGCCAGCGCTTGCGCATTCCAGATGGTTTTGGCCTACAACTCCCAGAAATCCTAACAGCTGGTAAATTGGCTGGGATTTCTGGGAGTTGTAGGCCAAAACCTGAATAAATCACACTGAATTCTAGATGGGACTCTCCAAATAGGAAGGAGGGAGGGAGGGGGGGTATTCTATTCTTGGAAGCAGCAAAAAAAAAGGAGGAGGAGCCCCCGGCTCCTCGCTGCCTCTCTCTCACCCCGATCCCGAGGAGCGAGGGGCCCAAGTTTGCCCAGGCTGGTCATATACCTACATTCCATGCACATGCAATAATACAGCAGTAATAACAATGGGTATAAGAAGGTGGGGGGGCTCAAACCGAGTATTCTGACTGGTCCCTCCTCATGCGGTGCAAACGGGCTCTTCTCTGTGAGCCTGGGAAAAGCCAGCGTTTTCTGCTTGGGTGCACACACATACATATTCTTTGGGGGAGGTTGCTGCAGAATCTTCTCTATGAGCCCGGATTCTGCAGCAAATAACCCCCCAAGAATATGTATGTGTGTGCTCCCAAGCAGCAACGCTGGCTTTTCCCGGCTAATAAGAGAAGAGCCCGCTTGCACCGCATGAGGAGAGACCAGTCAGAATACTTCGGGTTTGAATTTTACCTCTTGTTTTTGTTTTGACTGCTGTATTATTGCATGTGCATGGAATGTAGGTATATGACCAGTTGGATTACTTATAATATTAGGCACTTACAGTAGCATTCATTCTATTATACATTAGGTTGGTTTCTCACCCCAATACTCTTTGATGCTTTAGATCCTGGCAGGCAGGAGAGGCAGGGAAGCCTGGAAAAATGTAAACAGAGAGGTTTACTCAGAAGTAAATCCACAAGGAGGGCCCTTCATCCAAAGTGCCCTCCTTGCAGATTTACTTGAGTAAACCTCTCTGTTTACATTTTTCCAGGCTTCCAGCCGAAAGAAGGAGCGAGTTTAGGGCTTGCCTTGCCATAATACTTATTGGCAAGGGAGGCGGAGGGTGGTGAGAGAGAAGGAGGGTGCCCCCTTACGACCTAATAACGACACTTAAGAAAATCCTGGCCCCGAAGTTCGAAAAAGAAAGTCCACTTCCTGGTTGGCGTTCAGGTGCGGAAATACTCAAAGTAGCATTTCTTACGAATTTCTTACGAAGCGAATCATTTTCATAACTTTTTCTCATGCCTATTAAACACCATCAGTTTAAACTGAGTTAAAAAGCAGACTGGCAGACTCTGCTTAAATGTGTCTTAAATGTGTTTTAATGAACTAAAACAACTGGACAATAAAGAAAGACTATTTATATGGGTTTACTCCTCCCCCGTCCCCTGCTATTTAAAGCACAATGCAAGTTTCAGCTAAAAATATTTGTGACCTTTGGGCACTGCCAGCCCCAAGACACTAACGGACACTGATCCTAAGAGAAAGGTCAGCCTGCTATGGTCAGCAGAAAGGAATAAGTCAAGGCTTGGAATGGCTGAGGGGTCCAGCAACAGTACAGAAAGAGACCTTTTATTTATGTACCAAAGTGGAACAGAGCAGAAAACAATGTCACGTTCCCAGAAACTCCTCTGTCAACTCCAACTCATAGATATGTAGGAGCAGTCCCGGGTTACAAACATCTGATTTACAAATGACTCATTGTTAAGAATGGGGATGAGAGAACAGGAAGTGAGAGAAATTTACCCCTAGGAAGGGAAATTCAATCCTGAAAGAGTTATCAAGGGGAAAAGTGCTTTCTCCTTATTTTCACAACAAGCCATTTTTTTTCCCCAAATCTTCTGAATATTTATTTATTTACTTACTTTATTTATATTCCGCTCTTCTCACCCCGAAGGAGACTCAGAGCGGATTACAGGTACACATACTTAGCAGACAATCCCTGCCGTTTCCACATTTACACATATAGACGAACAGAGGCAAACTCTGGCCACCAGGGGGAGCTGACGCACTCCTAATCTCTCAGCGTTCCCAGCCTCCCTTGTTGTTCCTTCCGCATTCCTCAGCGTTCCTGGAGTTCTTTAATGGCCTCCTAATTCAGTCAAAATTTACCTCCCCACTTAATGTGGTACCTTTATCTCCTACTTGACAGATGCAACTGTCTCTCGGGCTGCAAAGGTCGACAGCAGGCTACACTTAAAGGTCGAGCACCCATCTCGACCCGGGCGGGAATAGGGACACAGACAGCAATACAAACACCACAGGGGTGGTAACCCTTTCCTATGCTATACAAAGCATGCACGTGTGTGTGTGCGTGTGTATTCAACAATGCAGAATTAACTGCAACTTGGAAACAACATCACCCAAGGAGACTTTCTGCTGTGCTTTCTGCAACTGGACTTGCCTATCTCGGATTGGCCTTCTTAGTCATCAACACACTTGTAGAAAGTGTGGGATGAGTCCTTCCTGAATCTTTGTTCGCAAAGTTGAGTCGCGACACACTTTTAACATTAAAAAAATCCGGGGGGCACACCACCAACCAAAATGACACAAAATGACACTCCAACACAGTAAAGAACAGCTGGGGGATGGTGGCCTGCTGGGACCAGCTGCTTGGAGTGCCGAAGCCGGGGGAGGGGGAGGAGCCAGGCTCAGCGGTGGCTGGAGAAGCTGTGGGAGAGCTGAAGCCGGGGGAGGGGGCGGAGCCAGGCTCTGCGGTGGCGGGAGAAGGAGCCAGGCTCAGCGGTGGCGGGAGAAGTTGTGGGAGAGCTGAAGCTGGGGGAGGGGGAGGAGCCAGGCTCAGCAGTGGCTGGAGAAGCTGTGGGAGAGCTGAAGCCGGGGAGGGGACAGAGCCAGGCTCAGCGGTGGCTGGAGAAGCTGTGGGAGAGCTGAAGCTGGGGGAGGGGGAGGAGCCAGGCTCAGCAGTGGCTGGAGAAGCTGTGGGAGAGCTGAAGCCGGGAGGGGGCGGAGCCAGGCTCAGCGGTGGCTGGAGAAGCTGTGGGAGAGCTGAAGCCGGGGGAGGGGGAGGAGCCAGGCTCAGTGGTGGCTGTAGAAGCTGTGGGAGAGCTGAAGCCGGGGGAGGGGGCGGAGCCAGGCCGCACCATGTCCTGCGCCCTCCCCTGGTTTCAGCTCTTCCACAGCTTCTCCAACCTTGAGGAGGCAGTGCGAGTGGGGGGGCGGGAGTCATGGCCCCCGTCCCCAGCTCCGCTCTCCGCCATGACTCCCGACCCTCACTCGCTGAAGCCGCGCGGAGGAGGAGGATGAGCGGTGGACGGGCTTCAGTGGGCGGGGCTCCTCCACGCAGCTTCAGCGAGCGAGGGGTGAGAGTCATGGCAGGAGTCATGGCGGATTGGAGGCTGGCTGGGGAAACGGCCGAAGGAGGCGACGCCCCGCCCCCTTTTTCTTTTTCTTCGCCGCCACCCTCCTCCCCCAAGCAGCAGGAGTTCGGCAGGAGGAGGGGGAAGGAAGGCGGGCAGAGAGCTTTTCTCGCGGCACAGCAGGAAGTCCATCACGGCACATTACTGTGCCGCGTCGCAGCGGTTGGGAAACACTGAGTTACAGAATATGGACTGCCTAGAATTGTAGAAGGCTCTCTCTCACTTCCAAATTTTCTAGACCTTGGAGTTACCGAGCCTGATGAAACCTCCTCCTTGTGCGTGGCTCTTGTAATTTTGACTACATTTGTGTGAGCACAAGATGAGATGGATCAGGAACAGAACAGAAACGTGGGATCCTGACTTTCACTCTTCACAAGGACTAAGCCAGTGTTTCTCAACCTGGGGGTCGGGACCCCCAGGGGGGTCGCGAGAGGGTTTCAGAGGGGTCGCCAAAGACCATCAGAAAACATATATTTATGATGGTCTTAGGAAGCCCTTTGGCAGAGAAGGTTGAAGATCTCTCTGCTTGTCCTTCTCTTTCTTTTTGGAAACAGACTGTGAATTCTCCCACCTAAAGCTCTCCTCTGCGGTGATTGGCAGGCCTCCCAGCCAAGGGGAGGGCTGTTTCTGAGACTCCAAGGGGGGGGGGGGGAAGCAGGCGTGCTTGGCGTATGGCAACATAATGCGCATGTGTGGATGAGGGAGAGTGTGTGAGGTGGGATGGAGGCTCACGCCAGCTAGTCCCTTCAAGGCATGAGGGTTCTGTGTAGGAAGTTTGACCCAATTCTATCATTGGTGGGGAGCAAGGGGCTCTTTGATTGTAGGTGAACTATAAATCCCAGCAACTACAACTCTCAAATGTCAAGATCTATTTTCCCCAAACTCCACCAGTGTTCACATTTGGGTATATTGAGGATTAGTGTCAAGGGTGGCCAAGATCCATCATTATTGAGTCTATAGTGCTCTCAATGTAGATGAACTACAACTCCCAAACTCAAGGTCAATGCCCACCAAACACTTCCAGTATTTGCTGTTGGTCATGGGAGTTTTTTGTGCCAAGTTTGGTTCAATTCCATTGTTGGTGAGTTCAGAATGCTCTTTGATTGTGGGTGAACTATAAATCCCAGCAACTACAACTCCCAAATGTCAACATCTATTTCCCCCAAACTCCACCAGTGTTCACATTTGGGTATATTGAGGATTAGTGTCAAGTGTGGCCAAGATCCATCATTATTGAGTCTATAGTGCTCTCAATGTAGATGAACTACAACTCCCAAACTCAAGGTCAATGCCCACCAAACACTTCCAGTATTTGCTGTTGGTCATGGGAGTTTTTTTTGTGCCAAGTTTGGTTCAATTCCATTGTTGGTGAGTTCAGAATGCTCTTTGATTGTGGGTGAACTATAAATCCCAGCAACTTCCAAATGACAAAATCAATTCCCCCGGTCAAAAATACAGTTATGAAGTAGCAATGAAAATAATGGTTAGGGGTCACCACAACACGAGGAACTGTATTAAGGGGTCGCAGCATTAGGAAGGTTGAGAAACACTGGACTAAGCATTTATGAAATATCTTTGAAAATTTAACAATTTCTTTAGTAGCCTTTTAGTGTGTTTGTTAAAATGTGGTCAATTATGATTATTTGCTGAATATTATTCAGTATTGTAGAACATGATTCCTTTTTGTTTTTTTAACATTCAAAAATTGGGCAAGTGTATGTTATTGTCTCTCCCACCAATTTCCCGTATTAATAACGCAATCCTTTTTTCTGGGCTGCTCAATTATTGGCATATAAATAAAACTAAGAATAAATAAAACTATAAATAAAACTAAGAAACCAGCAAAATAAATAAATAAATAAAAATTATTGGCACGTATCTGGAAGGCGGTGAAAAACAACATATTTCCACTTCCAAGTGCTGACAACCTTCCTTATTTCTTTCTATTAACAAGGATTGATTAAAACAAACGCTATCCATTAAGTAACACTAAATCAATGCCATTTTACACAGAACATCTTGGAAGCAAACTCGACAGTTGCATTAACAGTAAATGAATTCACTGTGATCAATTCATAATGATTACACTGAACAGGAAACACATATTACATGATAAAAAGCTTTTTTTTTTCTTCACAGAGCGGGATTTGACAAGAAAACCACTTAGCTATGTTCTCCTTCACTGCACTAAACCCAAGATCTATTGATGCATTCTTATCCATTTCAATGAAAAGTCCTTTCGGTACATTCTTAATAAATCATCACTATTATGAGAACTTTTACAGGACAGTTTTCTGCCCTCACCCAGAAAGATTTAGCTGCCCAAGGTACTGATACGAGGGCGGGTCAATAAGTCCGTGACTTTTTGAATGAAACACAGGTTTTGGGTTTAAAAAATCATTTTATTTTTCAACGCTGTCTCCTTTGACCTCTATACACTTTGTCCAACGTTTCTCCAATTTTTTATCCCTTCCAAAAAAATAAGATTTGCCGAGGTCATCAAAATAGGTGTTTGTTTGTGAGATGATTTCATCGTTGGAGTCAAATCTCTTTCTGCCGAGGCATTTCTTCAGGTTTGGAAACAAGAAATAGTCACTCGGGGGCTAAATCTGGAGAATAGGGCGGATGAGGGAACAATTCGTATCCCAGTTCATGGATTGTTGCCATGGCAACTGCACATCTGTGCACCCTTGCATTGTCCTGGTGTAAAAGAATTTTTTCTTGGCCAAATGCGGTCATATTTTTTTTCAAATCGTTATTAAATTGACCCAATAAGTTGGCATAATATTCACTATTGATTGTTTTACCCTTTTGAAGGGAGTCAATCTGGATTAAACTGCGTGCATCCCAAAAAACGGTCACCATGACTTTATTGGCTGACAAACCCACCTTGGCCTTCTTTGGCGCCGATTCACCCCGAGAAACCCACTGTTCTGACTGCTGTTTGGTCACATTTTGTCCACGGTTACAAAATGGCGCAAAAATGTATTTATTACATGTAAACAGATGAAAAATACGAGGGCGGGTGTGACAACCCCTTGTTGACCGGCCTCAGACTGGACAATCTTTCTATATCCAAACTGCTGACCCTCAATGCAAGGGGACCTCGAAGTTACCTCAGCAACTTCCGTCTTATGGCAGGGTAGACTATCTCCCCAATAACCATTGAACTGCAGAGATTTTAAATTTCTCAGTAACCACTTGACCACGCTGCCACCATTTATCGGTCTGACCACTGACCTTGAGGGTCACCACCAATAAAAGAATTAGGAGAGGTGTTTTTCTTTTAAGATGCAAATAATTTATTATGACACAAATGGGTACAAATCTTGGTTGGTTTTATACTTCCTCAGAGGCACAAACTTATTCTGTTACACAAAACACAATGGGGATATATTATAGGGTTTCCACTAAACCTCTATAAACCCCTGGACTCTTCCAACTTTAACTAGGTCTCTACACCCATAAAACTGGACTGCTCTCTTGCAGACCTTAAGACCAACTAAAATACTGAACTGTTCTCTTACAGTCCTTAGGACCAACTAACACAAAACAAAACTCCTCCCCTCTCTTGTGGCAGTTGGCTTTCAACCGCTCTTACCAACTGTATAATTCATACATTGAACATTCTAAAAGCCTCTAGCCCTGGTTGCTATGGCGAAATCTCTTCAAAGCTTCTGCCAAGCCTCCCTTCTGTTTCACCCACAGCAACAATCCATAGAATATTTCCCCGAACTACACAAAACAACATACATTTAACATATGTCACACAACATTTACACACAAATAATCGACATCATTACAGCGGGTCAATAAGTCCATGACTTTTTGAACGAAGAACAGGTTTTGGGATAAAAAAATCTTTTTATTTTACAACGTTGTCTCCTTTGAGCTCTATACATTTAACCACTTTTTTACCATTGAAACTGATGGTGCAGAGTCCCCATAGTATTTATCAAGCTTAGCCTTGCTTTGAGTGATGGTTTTATCCACAAAAATGAGCACACAAAATTCACTTTTTTCCATTTTCTCCTCCAATCACGTAGTAGTCTGCTATCATTGGCTGTCAAACACAAACTAAATGACGCAGCTTGTTCAAATTTTGACAGGAGTCAACTGACAGATGCCTGTTGACAGGAGCAGTGTTGCCCTTTCAGTTAAGAGGCAGGAAATTCAAAAAGTCACAGACTTATTGACCCGCCCTCGTATATAGGACCAAGAGTTCTTTACTCGGATGAGAGACCTTTGCCCAAGAGGTTTTTATTTTTAAAAATCTTCGACATTCTGCACCAATGTCATAAAGATTCTGAACTGGGAATAGTTTATACAGATTAAAAAGTTTTGGCCTTCAGTTCCAGGTTACCAAAAACATTTTGGAAGTTGGAGTTCCAAACACCTGGAGGGCCACAATTTGCAATGTGTGCATGGGGTCTGATCTGTCCATCGTTCTTGTTTGTTTTTCTCAACCTGGGGGTCGGGACCCCTGGGGGGGTCGCGAGAGGCTGTCAGAGGGGTCGCCAAAGACCATCAGAAAACTCATTTTCTGTTGGTTATGGGGGTTCTGTGTGGGAAGTTAGGCCCAATTCCATCGTTGGTGGGGTTCAGAATGCTCTTTGGTTGTAGGTGAACTATAAATCCCAGCAACTACAGCTCCCAAATGTCAAGGTCTATTTCCCCCAAACTCCCACCAGTGTTCACATTTGGGAATCTTGAGTCTTCATGCCAAGTTGGGTCCAGATCTATCATTGTTTGAGTCCACAGTGCTCTCTGGATGTAGGTGAACTACAACTCCAAAACTCAAGGTCAATGCCAACCAAATCCTTCCAGTATTTTCTGTTTGTCATGGGAGTTCTGTGTGCCAAGTTTTGGGTCAACTCCATCATTAGTTGAGTTCTGAATGCTCTTTGATTGTAGGTTAACTATAAATCCCAGCAACTACAATTCCCAAATAACAAAATCAATCCACACACACCCCAACGTCCGTCCCCCACCAGTATTCAAATTTGGGCATATTGGGTATTTGTGCCAAATTTGGTCCAGTGAATGAAAATGCATTCTATCAGATATTTACATTACGATTCATAACAGTAGCAAAATTCCAGTTATGAAGTAGCAACAAAAATAATTTTATGGTTGGGGGTCACCACAACATAAAGAACTGTATTAAGGGGTCGTGGCATTCGGAAGGTTGGGAAACACTGGTATAGACCCTAATGCTCTGCCACACCTAACATCCTGCTTTGCAACAGCTGCAGAGCTGTTTGGGTTGGAAGTCAGCCTGAAGAAAACAGAAGTTCGCTACCAGCCCGCACCACAGGAAGAACACCATCATCCCCACGTCAGCATAGGCACATCTGTGCTTAAGTCCGTTCAGCAGTTCACCTACCTGGGAAGCAAAATCTCTTCAGACGCCAAGATTGATAAAGAGATAGAACACAGATTAGCAAAGGCATAGAGTGCATTCGGAAGGCTTCACAAGAGAGTCTGGAGCAACAAGCACCTGAGGCAAAGCACTAAAATCAGTGTGTACAGAGTTATTGTTCTGTTTATCATCCAATATGGGCCTGAAACATGGGTCACCTATTGTCAACACCTACGACTCTTTGAACGCTTTCATCAGCGTTATTTTCGCTCAATCCTAAATATACATTGGACCGACTATGTGACGAATGCCGCTACCCTTGAGCAAGCAGGGATCACCAGCGTTGAGGCCATGCTATTGAGATCACATCTGCGCTGGGCAGGGCACGTCTGTAGGATGGAAGACCACTGCCTCCCAAAGATACTACTCTACGGTGAACTCACCACAGGTCAGTGCAAGAGAGGCGCCCCAAAAAAGAGATATAAGGACTCCCTGAAACAGCATCTCAGGCTCGGCCAGATTGATCACCAACAATGGTCCACCCTAGCCTCACTATCCTGGCCTCACTATCCATAATGCTGCGGCCTCTTTCGAGAAGACACGCCGAACGAGTCTAGAATAGAAAAGACAATGCAGAAAGAACCGCAACTTGGAAACAACATCACCCAAGGAGACTTTCTGCTGTGCTTTCTGCAACCGGACTTGCCTATATCAGATTGGCCTTCTTAGTCTTCAATGAGCTTGTAGAAAGTGTGGAACGAGTCCTTCCTGAATCTTCGTTAGCGAAGAAAAGCCAAGAAGAATGCTCTGATGAGTCAACTTCCTTAGCATCTCAAGATCACTGAAACAGAAGCAGAATTCCATGGATACCTTACAAAAAACCATCCAAGCATTTCCTTACCAAAACCAACTTCACACACAATCATATATGCCCCAGTCAACCATCTGTAAGATAGTATCAGCACTCTCAGGGCATTTCCAGACAGCAGTAAATCACAGGTTTGAAACAGAGGCAAAAAATCCCGGGACTTCAGAAGAGGTCCACATACAGACCTGTTGGTTGGTCATGGGATTTCTGCCTCCGTTGTACTGACTTGATGCTTTGTTGAGCAGTTTAGAGGCTCCCAGATGGCCGCCATGGGACTTCTGCCAGAAACTTTGGCTTTTTTTGGGTACCTTGGGAAGTCTGATCTGGCTGCGGTCGTCCACGCTCTGGTCACATCCCGAATAGATTACTGCAATGCACTCTACGTGGGGCTGCTTTGGAGGCCGTTCAGAAATTGCAGCTAGTCCAACGGGCGGCAGCCAGATTACTAACAGGAACTACATACAGGGAGCATACCACCCCCCTGTTGTGTCAGCTCCATTGGCTGCCTGTCCAATTCCAAGCTCAATTCAAAGTGCTAGGTTTGACCTTTAAAGCTCTATACGGTTCTGGCCCAGCTTACTTGTCCGAATGCATCTGCCGCTACGTCCCACCTCGTAATTTAAGATCATCCGGGTTGGTGGGGACGAGAGAGAGGGCCTTCTCGGTGGTGGCTCCCCGTCTGTGGACGCGCTTCCAAGTGACATACGATCAACCCCATCCCTCCTAGCATTCAGGAAAAAAGTGAAATCTTGGCTGTGGGACCAGGCGTTTGCACATTAGCACAATGTAGCACTTTGGACTCGATTTGTAATGGCAAGTTGATGGAGATGGCTCAATGCTCCTGTTATGGACGAAATACCGTTTTAACTTAAGATAATGTGTATGATGTATTAATGTTAATTGCATTTTAATGTATTTTAATGCTGTATGTTTTTGGTTTTATATTGTATTTTATTATGTTGGCATCGAATTGTGCCTTTTGTCAGGCCACTCGGGGGTTGAGAAGAGCGGGGTAAAAATGTTGGAAATAATAATAATAATTTTTAAGAAATAAAAAAACCCTCAAGATGTGGATATGCGGATATCACTGCAAAAGTTCAATTCTTTGTCCTGGCCAGAGAAAACGTGCCCTCCACACATTTCATGAAGTTTCTGGCACACAAACAAAGTTTTTGCCTTCTACTCAAGCGTCACCCTTTTTTTAAGAACCGATCAATCAGGAACAAATATCTAAAACCCGGGAACAAGCCCAGATAAAAAAACCCTGTGATTTCCGATTCCGGAAATATACAGACATGCGAAGATCTGCAAATTCAGCTCAAAACCACGATATTCCTGCACCTGGAAATCTTGCGTTTTTTGCCCTTTGTAATGATTGTTTCCACATTTACAGGTAAGAGCAGGTGCATGGTTATTGCTGTTCAAGTATATTCTTTTGTATATTTTATTTAGCTTTGGAAAAAGAATAAGACTACAAACATGGATTTTTTTTATAAAGTTCTTTAATTTCCACATTTTAACTTGGAGGTTTTAATGTGCCCGTTAGCACCTCTAAGGAAGCACTTGGAGAAAACCACGACATTGAGTCCATGATGAAAATAATCTCTTCCCAGGCAGATGCCTCTGCTGGCTGCATTATCGCACAAATGGCATCTAGAGGCTCATAAAATGTGCAGCAAATGGCTTTGGAGAACAGCAACTGTAATTTTTCATCTAATTTTGATCCACAGACATGTAAACACCACATTGCCAGGTTTGATGGAAAGTCAGGGCAACTAGACTGATTGGTGGGAAAAGCCACGGCAATACCCAAAATGGAAGAGCATGCCCATTTTTTCTTAGTGAAGAACAAAATGAATCCACACACCTTTACTAAACGTCTCTCTCTCTGGAGAATGGACATTTGTGCAGATCGCATTTCTCAGTATCGCTCTCAGCTTTGGAGAGATGGAAAGGGATTGGCAATTCTTTCATGCTTGCTCTGAAAAATAGCCTCTTTCCATTTGAGTCTCTCTTTCTCCTTCCTATTCTAAACCTCAGCCATTTCTTGTTCCACTAGATCTCCCTGGGCCCTCTCACACACAGGCCCGGATTACCCATAAGGCCACCCTAGGCCATTCTTCGGCGTTGAGTATTTATGTCACAGCGGATAGGCAACAGAAATATAGAAGTTTAATTCCCCATCGGCCCAAAAACTCCAGTCTCTGTTCGAGTGAATAATGAAACTCTCATTCAATTCACAAGGTAAATATATAACTTTGTATTGAATTGTATTTAACAATAACTGGCAAAACATCGAAAAACAACAGCCATCACAGCTACCTTTCTAAACATCCTTTCCTCACAGATATTGAATCCCAACTGACAAATCCCAACTGTCACTTTGTAACTGACATTCCTCAAGGTTCCATTTAGCAGTGTTGAGACAGCGCCATCTGGTGTCAAACATGTCACACTGCAGTTCATCTCAAACTGCGAAAATATATCTTGTGCTGACTCATGAATTGCTATTCAAAATGCAATAATCTGACAGCCATGGCCTAGGGCGGCAGCCATGGGACACCAGCAGGTCCGGATCCCCCCCCCCCCAAAGTTTAAAAAAATTAAAAACAAAAAAAATCCAAAAAAAGTGCGCATGCACATGGCGGCGGAAGCGCCATCCATGGCCGCCCCGCCCCCCCCTTTGCTCTGCTCCCCTCGGCTCCTCCATCCATCACTGCTCGCGCCGGCCCCGCCCCTCTTCCTTCAGTGAAGGAAGAGGTGCAGGACCCACACTGACGCGAGAGAGGAGGGGGCAGAGGGACAGAGGGGGCAGAGTGAAGGATGAGGGGTGGGACCGACGCTGACGCAAGAGAGAGGAGGGGGTGGAGGGAAGTCCTAGGCCCTCTCCTCACTGCTTGCACTGGCCCCGCCCCTCTTCCTTCAGTGAAGGAAGAGGGGCGGGACCGACGCTGACACGAGAGAGGAGGGGGCAGAGGGGGCAGAGTGAAGGAAGAGGGGTGGGACCGACGCTGACGCGAGAGAGGAGGGGGTGGAGGGAAGTCCTAGGCCCTCTCCTCACTGCTTGCACTGGCCCCGCCCCTCTTCCTTCAGTGAAGGAAGAGGGGCGGGACCGACGCTGACGCGAGAGAGGAGGGGGTGGAGGGAAGTCCTAGGCCCTCTCCTCACTGCTTGCACTGGCCCCGCCCCTCTTCCTTCAGTGAAGGAAGAGGGGCGGGACCGACGCTGATGCGAGAGAAGAGGCGGCAGAGGGACAGAGGGGGCAGAGTGAAGGAAGAGGGGCGGGACTGACGCTGACGCGAGCGAGGAGGGAGGGCCCCCCGCAAGCACCCCGCCCCCGCAAGCGCCCCACCCCCACAAGCGGCCCTGCCCTCACCAGCGGCCCCGCCCCCGGGGCAGGGGCAGCACTTCCAGAGAGTGGCCTAGGGCGCCACAATCGGTTAATCCGGGCCTGCCCACATAGCCCTATATCCCAGAATATCAAGGCAGAAAATCCCACATTATCTGAGTGTGGACTCAGATAACCCAGTTCAAAGCAGATATTGTGGGATTTTCTGCCTTGATATTCTGGCATATAGGGCTGTGTGGAAGGGTCTCCTGTTGATTAGCGGGTTTGGCTTGCAGCAACTTTTGCTCATAAGTTCCCATCCAAATGGCACCCAGTTACTTCTGCGCCTGCAGCCTGGGGCAACCTCAATACCGGACAATTTCATCTTATGCCTGGAAGCGGTAACGAATTGGCTGCGCGCTAGCAGACTGAAGGTAAATCTGGAGAAGACCGAGATCCTGTGGCCCGCCCGCCCGACAGGAGTGATGCATCCCCTGCCCACTTTCGACGGGGAACCTTTGTCTCCATCTGCCACCGTCAAAAGCCTGGGTGTTGTTCTAGACCTGCTGCTGTCAACAGAGGCCCAGGTCGCCGCTGTCAGCAAACAGGCCTTTTTCCATCTCCGCCAGGCAAGACAGCTGGCACCTTACCTTACGAGAGAGGCCCTGGCAACTGTCATTCATGCTACTCTTACATTTAGGCTGGACTACTGTAATGCACTATCCGTCGGCCTTCCTAGATCTATGACCCGGAAGATTCGCATTGTTCAGAATGCGGCAGCCAGGCTACTTACAAAAATGCCTTTGAATTGCCACATAGCGCCAACTCTTCAACATCTTCATTGGCTGCCAGCGGATTCTGTATAAGATATTGGTCCTGACCTTTAAGGCCTTATACAGTCAGGGGCCGATGTACCTCAGAGACCGCCTCTCACCATATGGCTATCAGTGGTCGCTTCGACCCTCTCAACATAACTTGCTCTATATACCAGGTCCCAAAGAGGTACGTCTTGTGAGGACGAGGCATAGGGCTTTTTTTCTATCTCTGCCCCAGCCTTATGGAACTCATTGCCACCGTACATGAGAGCTATGCGCGACCTGCAGCCTTTTACCCAAGCACTTAAGACCTGGCTATTCAGTAGAGCATTTGATTTGTCACTTTAATTTTTATATTTGGTCTATGTAATATTTTGTCCTGTTTTAACTTTGCTTTTATGTAAATCGGCCAGAGCATCCTGGATGGAGGGCGATTAACAAATATTAAATTGATGATGATAGATGACGGTGATATTCATCACTACACTAGCTGAGGACCCGGCGGCGCCCGGGTTATTTGAGGAAGGCATTGGGTGCCAAGGTTGGTTCCTATTAGATGTTTATGTGGCTTGCAGTGATCTCAAGGACTTAGTGAAGGCACTGCGAGTCCCGGGGGCCTAGTCGGGAAAATCAAGTTGAGGGAGCCTAACAGTATCCCATGTGCTGAGGCCTAGTCAGGAAAATCAAGCTAAGGAAAATCAAGCTAGCTGAACCCGGCACGCGTTGCTGTGCCCTATTTTGGAGATGTGAGTAAGTCTGAGTATGTAAGGGTTTGAATTGATGTTGTGTAGTATGGTGGGTAGGAAAGGTAGGAAAGAGGTAAAGTAGGAAGGAAAAGGAATGTAAGTGGGGTGGGCATACGTGTGTCTAATGTTTGTTTTTCTGTATTATTCTCTATCTATTTATCTGTCTGTGTCTATCTGTCTGTCTATCCCTGTCATTGTTTCTGTTGTATTAATTTGTGATCTTTATGTATTTCTCTCTCTCTGTGTTTATCATGTTCTGTTCTGTCTCTGTCCTTGTCTGTATGTCTGTATCAATCTGTAGTAGTATGTTTCTCTGTGTGTATCTGTTTTTCATGCTTTCTCCATTATTTTTTTCTCTCTCTCTGTCTAATTATCTTTATATCACTCTTTTTTTCTTTCTCTCTGTATAATTCTCTATCATTCTCTTTCTCTTTTTTCTTTCTCTATCATGCTCTCTTTCATTCTCTGTTTATCATTCTCTCTGTCTCCGTCTCTGTCTCTATCATAGTATCTGTATAATTCTCTCCCTGTCTCGCTTTCTCTCTCTCCCTGTCTCTGTCTGTCGTTGATTAATCTTACCTTTTTCTTGGTGTCTTTCTCCCTGTATGTGGCGGGGGGGGGGCTGTTCGAAGCAGTTGGGAGGACGGGAGGAGGCAGCGGAGGGGGCGGAGGAAGCGGCCATGGTGGCGGTCGTTTGAGGCTGGTTTCGGAGAAGGCGTGGGCGTCTAGGGGACTACGGCTCCCAGAAGGCTCTGCGCGGCCATTGTGGCCTATTTCCGGTGCTGTTTCCGCCCTTATTTCGAGTGAGCCGCACAGAGCCCTCTGGGAGTTGTAGTCCCGTGGGTGTGCTGTTCTCCCTCGGCGTTTAGTTGGCTCTCCTGGTGGAGGGTCGTGCGGGCGGGACCTTGGTGGCGTCCTCCCGGGATGTTGGTATTGGGTGGCATGCGGCGGCCGTGCTGGTGTGGTCCGGGGGCCGCGTGGAGGATGTGGCTTCCTTGGTGTTTGGAGTGTTTGGTAAGCGGTGGAGGAGGGGGGCATGGCGTCGGATGTTGCGCATGCGTGGTATTGTGATGGTTTTATGGGGGCCATGTTGTGTGGGGGGTTGTTGGCGCATGCGTGTTAATGTTGTGTTTTGGGGGATGTTTTGGGGGTGTTGTGTTGTTTTTCGGGGTGTTTTAGTGGGTGGAGTTTGTACCTCGGGGTGGGGATGAGTGGCCCTGGGTTTTGTTGTGTGTGTGGGAAATGTAGTTTTGGCGTGCATTTGCCCCGTTGCACGACCACTTCCCTTTTATATATATAGATAGATGTTGTGGCAGCAAATTGATCCCTAGTCCTTGTAGCTCTAGGCTTCTTTTCTCCTAAATTAACAAACATAAAGTTATAGACGCCCATGTTTCATCCAAGTTATTCCCTAGCTTCTTTCCTTGGCAAAAACACCAGTGTCCAATGACTGATGTTGTGGGGAAGCATCCCCGTCTTACCAAGTAACATTATTCTATAATGCAACCAAATTACAGGATACTAATTAATTTGACAGGTAATGTCATCCTATGCAACTTACTTTGAGACTTCTGTCTTAATTGGTTTTTATAGTAAAGTTACTGTTCAACCTATTCAATTTCACTATGTGGTGTTTCATGGAGATGTTTACCATATAGTATCTTCTGTATATTGTTTGGGGGTGGGGGCGGGGGGCATTGTTGTTGGGAGTGTTTTCCATCAAGTTCTGCTAAGTCCCTTGTTTAGAACATTCCATAATCCGTTCTGTAAACATTAAGGCTGATAAGGCAGGGGTGAAATGTAGAAAGCACATTGGGGGTCGGGTGTGGGGGTGGATTAAGGCTGTGGGCTGGCTGTAACCAAAATCTGACCTCCAATTAGTAAGTTATTGGAATGAGAGAGTGGCCATATCTTATTTCTTTTAGGAAGGGAAATAGCATAGTTCAATATAGAGCTATTTTATTTTCATAAGATGTCAAGTATTTATAAAAGAAATATAGAGCTGTTTACATTTTTGGGGTAAGAAAAAAATGTACAAAAGGGGACAACAAATTACTAAGACTAAAAACATTGTTTGAAACGGACGGCATCAGTGAGCTAGGAGTTCAGAGGGGAGAAAGTTTATTCCAACCTAAACAAAGTCAGAGGAGTGTGCACGATATTTTCTTGTTTGAGATACCATGATGCCACCTAAGGCTGGCCCTGACAGCTCAGTCTGGGCCTTCACCATTTTCTCCATTCACGTGCATAGTATTACTCCCACAGAGTCAGTTTGTCTGTATGAGCCCTGCTGCTTTTTCATTTGGCTCTTATTTTTGCTATATGATAAAATTGTCAGCATGAACCATACTGCCATTTATGAGCTAGTCTAGGTCAGTGTTTTTCAACCCTTTTTGAGCTGCGGCACATTTTTTACATTTACAAAATCTTGGGGCACACCACCAACCAAAATGACACAAAATGACACTCTAACACAGTAATACATATAGTTAATATGTTTTTAAATGTATTTATACACTCAGTGTGAAACATGGGCCTGTTTCGATGAACACAACATAGATATCCTGGCAGGAATGGCAGAAAGACACACAAAATGACACTCTAACACAGTAATACATATAGTTAATATGTATTTAAATGTATTTATACACTCAGTGTGAAACATGGGCCTGTTTCGATGAACTCAACATAGATATCCTGGCAGGAATGGCAGAAAGACACACAAAATGACACTCTAACACAGTAATACATATAGTTAATATGTATTTAAATGTATTTATACACTCAGTGTGAAACATGGGCCTGTTTCGATGAACTCAACATAGATATCCTGGCAGGAATGGCAGAAAGACACACACAAATGACACTCTAACACAGTAATACATATAGTTAATATGTATTTAAATGTATTTATACACTCAGTGTGAAACATGGGCCCGTTTCGATGAACTCAACATAGATATCCTGGCAGGAATGGCAGAAAGACACACAAAATGACACTCTAACACAGTAATACATATAGTTAATATGTTTTTAAATGTATTTATACACTCAGTATGAAACATGGGCCTGTTTCGATGAACACAACATAGATATCCTGGCAGGAATGGCAGAAAGACACACAAAATGACACTCTAACACAGTAATACATATAGTTAATATGTTTTTAAATGTATTTATACACTCAGTGTGAAACATGGGCCTGTTTCGATGAACACAACATAGATATCCTGGCAGGAATGGCAGAAAGACACACACAAAGGTCTTGCTCAATAGCTGTCAGTCTCTCTCTGTGTTTAGTTTTTATTGCAGTCAAGCTAGAGAAGCTCATCTCACACAGATAAGTGGTTGAAAACGGGAGCAATGTCAAAATAGACCAACAGAAAATACTGGAAGGGTTTGGTGGGCATTAACCTTGAGTTTTGGAGTTGTAGTTCACCTATATCTAGAGAGCACTGTGGACTCAAACAATGTTGGATCAGGACAAAACTTGGCATGAATACTCAATATGCCCAAATGTAAACACAGATGGAGTTTGGGGAAAATAGACCTTGACATTTGGGAGTTACAGTTTCTGGGATTTATAGTTAGCACACAATCAAAGAGCATCCTGAACTCTTGCAACAATGGAATTGAACCAAACTTGGCATGTTGAACTCTCATTACCAACAGAAAGTACTGAAAGGGTTTGCTTGGGAATTGACCTTGAGTTTGGAAGTTGTAGTTCACCTACACCCAGAGAGCACTGTGGACTCAAACAATGTTATGTTATGTTGTTGTTTGTTTTCTATCCAGAATCACAATGTTGGAAGGAGGCTCACCACTTTAAGGTCCTTAAAACAGGCATGGGAAAACTTCGGCCCTCTGGGTGCTTTGGACTTCAACTCCCACCATTCCTAACAGCCTGAGGCCCTTTCCTGCTTAAGTGGCTGAGGGAAGGCTGCTAGGAATGGTGGGAGTTGGAGTCCAAAACACCTGGAAGGTCCGTTTGCCCATGCCAGCTTTCGACAGAGACCTCTTCCTCCCCCTTCCCCCTCACAAGAGAGAAGAGTAAGGTGCTTCTTAATGTGGGACTAACAATTTCCAAAACAGTGACTCCTATTTCAGACCCGAGAAAAGAGCAAGTATGAAAATCTCTCAGGAGCCAGATATCCCACACCTGGACCAGAGTGGACACTTGATCAGTTAGAACTGAAGCCTGACAGAATCAGGCAGATATTCATTGAAGCCTGCTTATTTTTATTTACTTATTTATTTACAGTATTTCTACCCTGTCCTTCTCAACCCTCCCTGGGGGGACGGGGACGGGGGGGGGGGACTCAGAGTGACTAACACAGGCAGCAATTCGATGCCTAAATAATACACAAAATAGCCTTAAAACATACAAAATTAAAACAAAAACAATTAATTAAAAACAAAATAATCAATTAAAACAGCATTAAAAACAATGTTCAATCCAAATTTTATTCGTGCAGCCCTGCTAAAAACGTGGCTTAAATATAAACACCGATTCTACCAAGCTACACCCATGTGGATTTCACCAAACGAAGCCCAATATAAACGTGAACTCCCCCCGATGGAATGGCATATATATAAAGATTTATTGGAAAAAATAGGGGAAGAATGGAACCTAAAGACTAGAGAGCAGCTGAACTCAGTGGGCATTGACCTCTCGTGGTTCCAATACGCCCAGCTTAAAGATATCTACAAAATTGACAAGAAAAACAATTTTGCCCAACAAGACACACTCTGGGATGTTGTGATGAGAAAGAAAAGGCAACAGATAAGAACTCTATATGGCATCCTGTTGGACTGGGAAACGGAAACGGAGCTGGTCAAGGGCAACATGATAAAGTGGGCTCAAGACTTCAAACATACTATCCTATTAAGAGAATGGGAGGAAGTCTGGAGGAAAAATAAAAACTATACTGGGTCAACAGCAGCCTCAGAAAATTGGCTAAAAATATTCTTCCGGTGGCATCTGACTCCTCAAAAACTCTCTAAACTATATAAGAACCTTAATAAAAAATGCTGGAAGTGTAAAGAACAAACAGGCACTGACTTACACTGCTGGTGGGGATGCCGCAAGGTCAAAAAATTTTGGAAGGCTATTCATGCACATTCACAGACTATGCTTGAGACGGATATAGAATTTAAACCAGAAACCTTCTTGCTTAACCTGACAGGAGGCAGATTTGAGGCCAACAAGGAAAAAATCTTCTACTACATCACGGCCGCAGCAAGAACCATTCTTGCAAGAAACTGGAAAAAAGAGAAGCCCCCAACGACGCTGGACTGGGCCTCCAAACTTATTGAATACTCAGACATGGATACACTGCAAAATATGGTCAATAATAAAAAACCCCAAAAAAGGATAGATTGGCAGCTGGTTATAGACTATGTGAAAAGAACAAAGTTTTGATATTATATTTTTAACCAAACAGACCAAGGAGTGAGGAAAACCTTTTACAACGAAGATAGGGTGATATCAAGCAAAAGGGATCTCCCGTACGCCCGGACTGGAAGAAGATTTCTTTCTTTTCTTTCTTTTCTTCACACACCCAACCCTTACCTACTGCCCCATCTCCCCTCTCATGAACCCCACTCCCCCATACCCTATCCCGACCCCTATCTCCTACTCTATTCCGCTATTTCTTTTTTTACCCCCCTGTTTTACTTATGTATGATAAAAAACAATCAATAAAAATTATTCATCAAAAAAAAAAAAAAAAAAAAAAACAATGTTCAATCCACACATCCAGTTGCTAGAGCAATAAAACTGTGCCCTCATCTTATGTCGGAGGGTAGCAGAAATAGCATAATCTTTTTTATTCGGGTGGCTCTTTGTTTACTCGTTCTGAGTCTCCATGTGGATGTGGTCACCTAGACCAGTGTTTCCCAACCAGTGTGCCGGGAGCGATCATCAGGTGTGCTGTGGGAAATTGGAACCTCCAATACCCTTTCTTCCCCCTCCTGCCGAAAACGTACTTTTTCTTCTCCAAGAACATTGATGACTAAGATAGGCAAGTCCGGTTGCAGAAAGCACAGCAGAAAGTCTCCTTGGGTGATGTCGTTTCCAAATTGCGGTTCTTTCTACATTGTCGTTTCTCTTCGAGACCCGTTCGGCGTTACTTCTCGAAAGAGGCCGCAGCATTATGGATAGTGCGTCTCCATGCCTCCCGATGTGAGGCCAAGGTGGACCATTGTTGGTGATCAATCTGGCCGAGCCTGAGATGTTGTTTCAGGGAGTCCTTATATCTCTTTATTGGGGCGCCTCTCTTGCGCTGACCCGTGGCGACTTCACCGTAGAGTAATATCCATGATTTTGGATTTGTCTTAATTAACAGTTAATTGGTTTTCCTTGCAGTACATCAGAAAAGCTTTCAAAGCTCGCTCCAGACCCACTTTTGTGTAGGCAAGTATTACTGCATCATCTGCATATAAAAGCAGAGGTATGCTCACTGTCGATAGTTTGGGAGGGTGCGAATTCTGTAGTGAAATACAACTAGCTAAGTCATTTATATATAGGTTAAAAAGTGTGGGAGCTAAAATGCTTCCCTGGCATACACCCTTGTTGATGTGAATAGACTTACTCAAATTTACTTGGGTGCCGCATCTGACCTGGATTGTTGTATTTGTGTATAGCTTTCTAATTAAACACAGTAGTCTTTTTTCTATTGAGGAAGAAGAAAGTTTGGCCCAAAGGGTATTACGAGAGATTGAGTCAAAGGCTCCTCTTAAATCAATAAAGGCGGCATAAAGCCTTTTAGGAGGGATACTTGTATATTTCTCCACAAGGTGGTTTAATACAATACAATGATCAATAGTAGATTTTCCCTTTCTAAAACCAGCATGTTCTTGCCCTAGATTTTTTTCTGACTCAATCCAGTCAAGGAGACGATTATTAAGGTACAGAGCATAGACTTTTCCTATAATTGACAATAGGCATATGGGCCAATAAGTTATTTGGATTGTTCCTATCCCCTTTCTTATAAATTGGCACTACAATGCCTTGTGACCAAGTAGATGGTAGTTGGATGTACAATTTATATGTGTAAAAAGGGTTGCCAGGAGTGGTGCCCACCATGTAATTTTCGCTTTAAGTAGTTCCGGCATAATTAGGTCGGGCCCTGGGGCTTTACCTGATTTAATAGATGAAATTAGCCTTTTAATTTCCTGCGGACTTACTGGAGGCCATTGTGGAATATTTATCGATAATGTTGGTGTTACAATATCTTTGGGAGGCGGTGGTCCTCCATCCTAGAGACGTGCCCTGCCCAGCGCAGCTGTGTTCCCAATAGCATGGCCTCAATGCTGGTGATCCCTGCTTGCTCAAGGACAGCAACATTCATCACATAGTCGGTCCAGTGTACAAGGCGACGACAGCGCTGATGAAAGCGTTCGAGGAGTCGTAGGTGTTGGTGATAGGTGACCCATGTTTCAGACCCATATAGGAGAATTGTCAGTTTTATATTATGTATTAAGACACACAGCAGTATTTTTTATGCTCCAGGTAATTTGGGAAATGAATTTGTTCTTCACTAAAGTGTTGGGTTTGTTGTTGTTTTTTTTAAAAAAAAATCAAATTATGTTTGAAATAATTCTAAACTTACATTTCATAAAAGAGTTTGAAAGCAGATTTTCTATTGGTGGAATATAACAGGGCTGTCCAACTTCTACCAGCCCAGGGGCCTGAATTCTGGTCACTGATGACCTGGTGGGCCGAAGGGACTGCCCCCGCCCCCGGCTCCGGCTCTGCCCCTCCCCCGGCTCCAATTTACTTACAATTCATAAGAGGCATCCATACAATCAAATATAATCTTTTACTAAGGGAAATGCAGGGAGGGAATTCATAAGAAGCATCCATACAATCAAATATAATCTTTTACTAAGGGGAAATGCAGGGAGGGAATACATAAGGGGCATCCATACACAATTACATAATAATAACATAAAGGTAATTTTTTAAAAATATTATTATTTAATTTATTTTTTATTTTTATTAAAAAGCTTAGGGGGCCACAGGGAAGGGGTTGGGGGCCCGTATACGGCCCCCGGGCCGCCAGTTGGACAGCCCTGGAATATAACAAGGATTGCGCACAAAGATCTCTCTATCAGGAGGAATGGACAAAACAGCATTCAGAATGGAATATTTGGAGTAAAATTTGTGACGAAGAAGAACTGATCTAAAAGAAATCCCTAACAGGCAGTACTAATTTTTTTCTTCTTTTTTTATTTTTTAGAAAAAAGATTTTATTTACATACAATAACAACTTACAATGTAAACAAAACACAAAACAGTGAACATTTTACATACACATAGCCCACCACCAAGGCCTGAACAGGTATCCTTTACTTTGCCATATCTTTATAAATCAACCGTTAATCAAATGTCATATCCAAAATTCCTGACCAACAGGGTTATATTGCATTCCACTTTCACTCTCTACAGTGTATTTAATAAAGACCGACCAGTATGCCTCAAAATCTGATCTATTAGTTTCCCCCCTGAATACCTTCATTTCCATTGTTAGTTTATCATTTAAGGCTACGTTCCAAACCTCCCTATACCAAGCTTCCAGTGTAAGATTAGTTATTATTTTCCAATTCCTTGCTATTATAATTCTTGCCACAGTGAATAAAATAATCATCAATTCTTTCTTTTCCTTTTCTAAATTCAACATTGTGGCGTCCATTAGTAATGCTAACCTAGCATCCGGAGTAATATTTAGCCCTATAATATTGCTTATTTTGATAAATATAGCCTTCCAAAAACTCTTCACTTGGGGGCACTCCCACCATAAATGAAAATATGTCCCTTTGTGCATGCCACATCTCCAGCAGAGGTTGCTTTGCTTGCTGTCCATCTGATGTTGTTTGACCGGGGTGGTATACCATCCCCATATAACTTTAAATACATTTTCTTTTAATCTTATGGATAAATTCTTAACCACTCTCCACTTCAGAACCCTTTTCCAATCGAAATCTGTCCGAGGCCCTAGGTCTCCTTCTCATACTTTCTCAAACAGCTTCAGCCCTGTTTCTTCACCAATTAATCCATTATATATTTTCCCAATTAATCCTTTCCCTCTTATTTCTTGGGTTTTGAGTTTGCTTAGCCATTCCTCATATTTATTCAATGCTCTCCATCTGGGATTTTTACTTAAGAAGTCCCTTTTCCCAGTTATACAGCTGTTGTCTCTCAAACCAGTTCAGAGCACCTTGTTCTTCTAACTTATTGAACTTGCCCATTGAATTTTGTATCCATTCTTTCCAGGAAAGAGCAGTTTCCACCTCCACTAATTTTTTATATTTAAGTTTAATTCTCAGGTCTTCTGGAAAATTCTCCAGCAACACTATTGGGGTTAAGGGGGAAACTCCTGGGAATATCTTGTTTTTTAACTTAACCCATATCTCCATAACATCTTTCGCCAGGTTACTTTTGCACTCCTTAATTTCTTTGCTTATTTTTGACCTGAAAAACATTTCCCCATAATCTCTTTGCCGACATTTCCCTTCCAGTTCCTGCCAGATCAATTTAGGTTCCAAGAGCAGCCTAAACACTCCCTTTATAATGTGTGCCTGGTGGTATGTTTTTAGTTCTGGTATTCCTAGTCCCCCTAATTTCTGAGAAATATACCATAAGAACAGGCAGCACTAATAAAAGCTTATATAATTCCAATGTATCCAATGTATCTAATATATTAGAACTGTGCAATGGAAACTCACTTGACCATGATGATCTTTATTTTGGCATCCTGTGACTTCTTTTTAAAGAAAATCATGTCATTCTTTTTTTCTGACTGGGGTCATGCAGTAGCCATGGTCAGAGGCTCATGTTTGAGCCCAAGTGACTTTTTGACACATTGCAATGAAATATTTCAAACACTGTACCCAATGCCACTATTTTATTTTATTTTGCTGAAGACAATGTCTGATTGTTGTCTGGAACGTTTCGTTCTACATTTCTTGGAATGGGTCAATGCAATGTCACACAAGAGTATTAAGTGGCTTTTGTTTTTCTTGTAATGACTCTTTAACTTGGCTATCCTAGATGTACTTATGCTTCCAAAAACTGCAAACACTCTTAAGACAACTGATCTTGTTTATTTTTACGATGTTGTTTGCAGCACTGAAAGTTTAGATATTCAGACATATTCCTGTTGTAACTGTTGCAACGTGTACCGTATTTTTCGCACCATAAGACGCAGTTTTTTTCCTCCCAAAGTAGGAAGAAAAATGAGCCGCGTCTTATGGAGCGAAGATGCAGGCAGGGGGAGGCGCTGGAGCAGAGGGGGCGGCGATATACTCACGCTATATTCGCGCCCCGGCGGCTCCCGGCTCCCGGCTGTGCCCGCAAGATGGCCAGACTCCGCTGCCGTGTCGCCGCAGCCAGTCGGGCGGCGCGGAGAAACGGGGCGGAAGAGGGACTCACGGGGCGGGAGGGAGGGAGGGAAGGAGGAAGAGGCCACAGCGCCTCCGCAGGGGCTCTCCCTCCGGCGAGGCCTTCCTCCTCTTCCTCCTCGGCAGAGAGCGCGACGGAGTGATGTCACGAAGATGCGCCTCTGTCTTGGGCCCTTCCGGGGGCGCTGCTGCTGCTACCGCTGCGTCTCCGGAAGGGCCCGAAGCCAGAGGCGCATCTTCGTGACGTCACTCCGTCGCGCCTCTGGCGAGGAGGAAGGGGAGGAAGGCCTCGCCGGCCACGTGCTGTAAGGACGGCCGGAAGAGAGGCCGGAGGGAAGGAGGGAACCACTGCAAATCCTGTCATCCATGGTCCATCCTCCCTCAGGTCATGGGATATTGTTTAGGGCCTGAATTGTCAGTAAGGCTTCCTCAACTTGATTTTCCTGACTAGGCCCCCAACAATGACAGAACAAGACCAAACTTGGCACACAGACCCCCCCAATATGCACCCTACATCCTGGTGCAGTTTGAGGGAGGATGGACCATGGATGATAGGACTTGAAGTACTTTAATTCACTTCCTTAGAGCACTGTGGCCCACACCAATGATGAATCAGGACCAAACTTGGCACACAGAGGTCAAATGGCCCACTTTACACACCTGGTGCAGTTTACGGCAGGATGGCCCACATATGATGGGATTTCCATTACCTTCATCCAATTCACATCCCACAGAACATTGTAGCCCCTACAAATCACAGAACAGGCCCAAACTTGGCATACAGAATACTCATGACCCACTCTACATCCTGATGCTGTTCTAAGGGGGATGGTCCATGGATGATGGGATCTGCAGTACCTTCATTCACTTACTGAAACCACTGCGACCCTCATCCAATGACCAATGCAGACCAAACTTGGCACACAGAGCCCCCATGACCCACTCTACGTCCTGCTGTAGTTTGAAGGAGGATGGACCATGGATGATGGGACTTGCAGTACCTTCACTCACTTCCTGAAAACAACGCGACCCTCATCCAATGACCAATACAGACCAAACTTGGCACACAGAGCCCCCTTGACCCACTCTACACCCTGGTGCTGTTTCAAGGAGGACGGACCACAGATGATGGGACTTTAAGTATCTTCACTCACCTTCCGAGACAGGTGCAACCCTCATCCAGAGAATGATCAAGACCAAACGTGACACACAGAGCCCCCATGACCCACTCTACATCCTGGTGCTGTTTGGAGGGGGATGGATCATGGCCGATGGGACTTGCAGTACCTTCACTAACTTCCTGAGACCACTGCAAGCCACTTAAACATCTGATAAGGACCAACCTTGGCACACAATGCCTTTCTCAAATAACCCGGGCAGGGCCGGGTCCCCAAGCTAGTATTAATTAAAGCAAATTATGACAATCACTCCATTGAAGATGTCATGGAAGGATTTACATAATTATATGTCACATTGTCTGTTGGTTTGCTTTTTAATGGGAAAACATAGCTGTTGCATTTGAACTGAAACATTGTTTATTCATTGGGAATGAGTTGTAAGCTCAGACATACAGTATACACTCCCTTCTGCCATCTTCTGCTGTGGATAAGGATAAGATCGAACACTTGTGCTTCCATGCGAAATTAAACACACTTTACCGTGTTTTTTGTACTCCAGACTGTGGTTAATCTTACTCATAGTGTGTTAAAACAACTGGTATGAGGATTTGGGGTGCTGTAGTTTTTTGGTTTTTTAAAAAAATCTGTTTCAAACTCTGATTTCCCCCCATATTTGATTATAACACTATAATTAATAATATCAAATTTGTTTACGTGGTTTTAGAGCATTCCAGTTAAGGGGAAATCCCAATTGTTCCAGATATATAATTTGAATGTCTGTGTCCAGGACTGTTTCTGGCGCATGACAACCGTGCTAACAGATGTTTCTGGTCAAACCATCTGTAATGTGAATGGAGTGGCTTAAAACATTTATAGAAACAACCAGCAAGAAGACAAGGTCTGTTCAGATCCCTTAAACTGTGGTGGAAAAGTGACATACTGTTTTAGTAAACCACATTTGCATGGTAAACCAATAAGCTTAGAATGTCTCCCGGGCTTGTTAAAAATAGTAAGATGACTATTCCATTGGAGCAGAGGTTATTCCTCCTCCCCACTTCCCATTTCATAAATGAGGGTTGTTTCTATGAGGGTGACATGGATGTAGGGTTGCCATATGTCCCTTATTCTAAGGGACGTCCCTTATTTTGGCCCTAAAATTTGTGTCCTGTTTTTTCAGACCCTGTCCCTTATTACTGACTATTGGAGGCACGCGCTACGGTTTCCACGGCAATGCCTGCCCGGGGATTCCAACTTGCAGGGCAGGTTGACAGTCGCACGCTTGTGAGTGTGTGCCTGTCTGCGTCCCTGTTGGAAGGAAGAGGCAATACAGTAGACTCAATTAAGCATTACCCAAGGGGAATGTTAGATCATGTTGGGTAAAGATAGTGTATCCCAATACTATACAATGCTGTGTGTCCCATACTATACTATACCATTAACTATTGACATAATAATGAAGATGCATTGTCTTATAAATTTTATTTATTTTAATGTTTAGACAGTGCACTTTTAAAGTCAGCAAAGTCAAGTAGTAAATACAGATGGAGAAAATAAGGTAGTTCTAATAATGTTTTTTTCTGCATGACAAAGCACGCAGAAACATACCATGTCCTGTTAAGAGGGTGTAACTCAGTTTCTTTTGTGAGTTTCAATCATTATCTTATTCTGTTAATAAAACGATTTATAACCAATGTTTGAGTTTCAAGTTTTTAATGAAGTGTCTCTTATTTTTGTGAAAAATCCCGTAAATGTCCCTTATTTCTTATATCAAAAAGTGGCAACCCTACATTGATGGGGGGGGATAACAGCAACACAGGGGGAAATGGTTTACTCCTTCAACACCCCTCCTCCCCAAAATGGACTATCCTTCTCTGTCCAGGCCCCCTTTTAGGCTCTGCCCAGATGTGGCACAGCAGTTCTCGTTTGTGCCTGGGGGGCAGGGAATGGGACCGGGGGTCCCATTGGCATTGGGGCCTGCAGCAGCGGAGATGGATTCTGAAGAGGATTTAGAAGGGTTAGCAGAAGGAGAGTTTCCCATCACTGGGCCTCCTTCTCCCACAGAAAGCCTGGCTTGGGATGAAGGTTGGCCTGACCCTTACGAAGAGATAGATCACCAGGTGCAAATGGAAAGCAGTGATAGCGAAACTTATGAACGGCCGGGGGGGGGGGGAGGTTCACAGGATCCTTTAAGTGAAAACATGGAAGAGAGCGGCTGGGAAGAATCTAGGGAGGAGAGCTCTCATGAAGATAGCGCAGCAGATGTTGGCAGGCAAGGCCGTACCTTCGATAGGAGACGGGACATCGAGACTAGCAGAAGGGGATGGTTCCATAGCCTCTACAAGCCGAGGTCTGAGAGTGGAGATTGGAGACGAAGAAGCCTAGAGTGTCGGGGACCTCGGCAGAAAGATTAAGTATAGGATCCGTGGGAACGGATCCTCAGTACTTCGGCCACGTCTCATCTGAGCAGATGTGTAGCGAAGCCTGACCACGGAGCCAAGTCTGGCTAGTGGCCTACTCAAGCCTTGTTTTGTATCTTGCAACCTTGCTTTGTTCCTTGATCCGCTTTGCTGAGCGGAGCCTTGCCAAGCCTTTGGAAACTTACCCAGTGTTTGGATTATTGAACATTTACTGCCTTTGGATTTGCTTTTGCTATTTTTATGGACATTATACCTTTTGAACTGTTTTCATATTCAATAAAGTAGTTAGCCTTCAGTCCGTCTCTGTGTGTGTGATTAAGGGGCCGGTCAAGTCCGTGCATCGTGACACCAGATAATGGATTTAACACAATAGTTGTGATTTTATTTTAAGTGCAATTTTATTTTAAGTGCAATTGCGATACACACATCAATGGCTGCAATATCTTAAATGCAGCCATCTAATATAGTCTAATAGCACGTCTTCTGCAAGCGTCTGCACAAGCATGTCATTTGTGGTATATAAAAAAGAGCTATAATAACTTCAAGGTTTTGGTTACATTTTGACCAGAACAGCTGCTGTCACTACTGCAACTAGTGCCCATATAATTTTGGTATAGACATGATTATGTCTGGTTTATTCATTTGTAGTCTGGGGGTATCCCATTTTCAGTTTATAGTAGTAAGTTCCTTTGAAGCTTCCTGCTTGATCACATACTGCACATCAGAGTAAGTTTTGCCTGCTTACTTGACTTGAATTTGGGATGCAATTTAGAATATAGAGAATTCAATAAATTAGCATACACCCAACAGAAAAAACTTAACAGACTTGAGCAACATTCTTGTTTCTGAAAAAAAAAATAAGTGAAAAGTAGAATATAATGATTTCTCCCCATAAGTTTAAATTTATCTATCTAGATATGATGACCTTTGAAAAGATTTATTATGTTCTATGTAAAGATCTGCATCTGGAGAGCATCAAAAGTTGTCAATTGATAAAACCTATAGAATGAGACATGAAAGAAAGGAAAGAAAGAAAGAAAGAGGCAGCTGGAGTGCTATCAGTATGCTGATGACACCCAGCTTATACTGCGTTTATTATTTATTTATTATTTGCACTTGTTAGTCGCCACTCCCAATATTGCTCAGGGCGACTTACAGAAGTGAAATCACAAAGTAAAACATAGTAAAAACACAGTAAAAACACAGTAAAATCGATGTGGACTAGGTAAAATACAACTCAACCAGAATTGCATATACAATGGAGGGCAAATATCCGGGGAGACAGCGGCCTTAATCCCCAAAAGCCTGCCGAAACAGGAGTGTTTTGCACACCTTCCGGAATGCCAACAGATCTGTGAGGGCACAAACATCAGAAGGCAGTGCATTCCACAGAGTAGGAGCAATTATCGAAAAAGCTCTCCTTCTTGTAGTCATAAGATGGTACATTTTAAAACTCAGAACTTCCAGGAGTTGTCCCGACTCTGAATGTAGCGGCCTAGTAGGCAGGGGCGGTCCTACAAGGTAGGCCAAGTAGGCGGCCGCCTAGGGCGCCATCTGGGAAAGGGGCGCCATCCTGGCCACATGGGGCGCCATCCTGGCCCTGCTGATGTTCCTCAGACAACGCCACAGCTGCCTGCTTTTGGGCCCCGGCCTTGTGCGCTTTGACGCCGCTTCTGGGCATGCGCGGAGGTTTTCGCACAGGTGCAGTTGCTCCAGAGCTGAAGTTGAGCGCAGGAGCAACTGCAGATCCGCGAAAACCTCCGCACATGCCCAGTAGCTCCCTTGCGCAGAAGCCTGTAAGCAAAGCACTCCCTATCGGGCAGGTAGGGAGTGCTTCCCTCTCCTTTGTCTCCGCCGCGCAAGCGCTTGCAGGGAAGGAGAAAAGAATCAGTGAAGGAAGTGTAAGTGAAGGAATGACTGAAGGGCTTTCCTCCTCTGCGATCTCTTCTCCCCTCCTTCCTTTCTTCGGCACTATTTCTGTCTAGACCTGAGGGGCCTGAGGCTATGAGGAGTTGTGGGAGTTGGAGTCATTTGAACATTTTGGCTGTTTTTCTATTTACATTTACATTGGGATCCTAATTTTGGACTTATGGGAGACTCCTATGAATTATGAGACGGGTGGTCGGTAATAGATTCTGATTTTGATGCATTTACATTGCATTTCTTGTTGATTATTATACAGTTCTGCTTAATATTGTCATACAATATAATAAAAATACAATATAACAATAGAATAATGATATATTTTATATTACATGTAATTTACAAACAATATTGCAGTATAGTGGTATTGTACAAAATAGTAATATATAATATTTTATTTTACTTTATTTTGGGTTATTTGAGTTTTATAGGAGTCATGAAAATATTTAGATGATGATAATTTTATTGAAATAAATAATTTTATTTATTATTTTATAATAATAATATAATAGAATGTTATATTGTATTATAATGTCAATATATTATAATATAATTATATTGTAATGTAGTATAATATAATTATGATATAATATAGTATGAGTATGGTATAATATATTGTATATACATTGATACAATATAATACTACTAATGGTATTGTGATATTATAATTGTATATTTGTTTTACATGGGGGAAATAATGTTTTTGGGGGCACCAAAATAATGTTCGCCTACCATTTCAAATTACCTTAGACCGCCCCTGCTAGTAGGACAGTATGGGATGAGGCGCTCCCTAAGGTACACTAGCCCCAGACCATTCAAGGCCTTGAAGGTCAATACCAGCACCTTGAAAGTGATCCAGCATTCCACGGGTAACCAATGCAGCTCGCGCAAAATAGGTGTAATGTGGCTGATCATACGCAAGCCAGCCAACTGCCGAGCTGCCGCATTCTGTACCAGTTTCAATTTCCGGATCACCGACAAAGGAAGGCCAACGTAGAGAGCATTACAGTAGTCCAGTCTTGAGATGACCGTGGCTTGGACCACTGTGGCTAAATTGGGACGGGAAAGGTAGGGAGCCAACTTCCTCGTCTGACGGAGGTGGAATAAAGCTACTCTACTGACGGTGGAGATATGGGTCTCCATCGTCAGTTGAGAGTCCAAGGTGACGCCAAGACTTTTAACTGTTGATGACGGACATAATGTCACGCTGTCCAGGGTAGGAAGTTGGATCTCCACCCCACCCGGGCGACCCAGCCACAGGATCTCCATCTTAGCTGGATTCACCTTCAACCTACTGGCTCGCAGCCATCCAGTGACGGCCTCAAGGCACTGATGGAAATTATCGGGTACGGATTTGGGCCGGCCCTCCATCCCTAGAACGATCTGGGTGTCATCCGCATATTGGTGACACACCAGCCCAAAGCTACGAACCAGCTGAGCAAGTGGTCGGACATAGATGTTAAATAATAGGGGGGAGAGGATTGCCCCCTGAGGAACCCCAAAAAGAAGTGGGGAACCCCCGGAGACATCCTCGCCCCTCTTCACTCACTGCGATTGGTTCCGGAGGAAGGAGGACAGCCAGCTTAAGACTGTCCCCCTCACTCCAGCTCCGGCAAGGCGGTGAGTCAAAAGATCGTAATCGACTGTGTTGAACGCTGCTGTGAGGTCCAATAACACAAGCAGCGCCGATGCGCCCTGATCGAGCTGGCACCGTAGCTTGTCCGTGATGGAGATCAGGACTGTCTCCGCCCCATGCCCCGAACGGAAGCCGGACCGGAAGGGGTCTAACCAAGTTGCGTCATCTAGAAAGGACTGCAACTGCTCCATTGCTGCCCTCTCAATTACCTTGCCCAGAAACGAAAGGTTTGAAACTGGGCGGTAATTGGAGGCCTGGGTGGCTGAGGTACCCGATGATTTCACTCTCTGCTTAGAAGCCATGACTAGATGGCTGTGTGCCAGCAGACTGGAGATGAACCCGATGAAGACGGAGATCCTATGGCCTGGTCGCCCTGTGGGAGTGGAGCGCCCTCTGCCTACCCTTGACGGTGAGCCATTTGTTTCATCGGCCACCGTAAGAGCCTTGGTGTTATGTTTGAATCATTGTTGACGATGGAGGCTCAGATCTCCGCCGTCAGCAAGTTGGCATTTTTCCACCTTCGCCAGGCAAGGCAGATGATGCCCTATTTCTCTCGGGAGGCCTTGGCCATGGTGATCTATGCTAGATTTTGTAATGCTCTTTACATTGGCCTTCCTCTGCTGGTGACCCGGAGGCTTCTCGTGGTTCAAAATGCAGCAGCCAGGCTTCTTACAAGGACATCTGTCAGATGTAGTGTTACACCTGCCCTGTGTCAACTGCATTGGCTGCCTATCGAGCACCGGATCTCCTACAAGGTGATGGTTTTAACCTTTAAGGCCTTGTACGGCCAGGGGCCGTCGTACCTGCAGGACCGTCTCTCCCCCTATCAGCCACAATGGTCACTCAGATCTGCACAAGAGAACCTATTATGTCTTCCTGCCCGCAGGGAGAGTCGCTTAGAATCCACTAGGCGTAGAGCCTTCTCAGCAGTGGCGCCTAGATTATGGAACGCCTTGCCATCAGACATTCAAGCGCTCTGAGATACTAACAGCTTCTGTATTGCACTAAAAACCTGGATGTTTGGTAGAGCGTTTGATGGATGTTAAATTTAAATTGGGTTTTAAATTGGGGTTTTTTTCCCCAACTGTCTGTCTCTCATGACTGTAAGTCACCTATAGCACATTGTGTGAGATGGTGATGAATAAGCAATAAATGATTTGATTTATGAAAGAGAAGGTAGAAATATTTTATGCTAGTATAATATAGTAGTTAAAGGTATGTATGTATAGTATCTTCGGTCAAATCTCAACTGAGCCGTAAACACGAGAAAAGCTTTAACTTTCTCTAATGCCAGAATATTTCTAGCTTTCTGTGAAGCATTAGAAACTATAGTCTCGGGATATCCTCTCCTAAGAAATTCAGAGCGCATCTGTCGCGCTTCCATATCAAAGTCAGAAACAAAAGAGGAGTTGCATTTAATACATAAAAATTGTGTGTAGGGTAGATTGTACTTAAGGGGAAGGTATGATAACTTGGAAAGTGGAGATAAAATTACGTTTCACAGGGTTTTTAAAAATAGTTTTTGTTTTTAAAGCACCCTCATGCTCAAAAAATAGTGAGGTCAAGAAAATTGACCTCTTGGGTGTGGGAGATGAAAGTAAAAGAAATACTTTCATGCCACTGATTCATCCAATGTTGTATGTCCTCCATATTAATGCTATTATCAATGACAAAAAAGAGATCATCTATATATCAATAATACTTAATAGCGTTAGAAAATTCATTGGGCACTTCAGGGAAAATATTATGGTTTTCCAAATAGGCCATAAAAAGATTGGCCAGGGAGGGGGCAGATGCCTGCCCCATAGAAACACCCAAAGTCGGATCACCACCTCCCGCCCGCCAAACCTCACAGGGGAAGGGAGCAACAGAGGAAAGAAGAAGAGACCAACTTGGGAGAAGAGGGAGGCTCAATAATTCAGTGCAGACTCTCGCCCTGTTTAGACCTGGGCAGCCAATAATCACTGCAAACCGGGAAAACAAAAGAAAAGGACACCCAAGACAGTAAAGGGTGAGTCTGTAATAAACCTGGGGGCAGAACCGGGTCCCCCCTTACCACTGAGTGGGCGAAGATGGCCGGTGTAGATCGAGCGGTGAGATAAGGAGTAGCTGGAAGCCGGGAAGACGGAAGTGACGCCGCAGCGCGAAAGGCCAGCCACCAGTGTGCGAGTGAAGGGGTGGAGAGAGGCGGGAAGATCAACATCCAATCCAGAAGCAGGGAGGAGGGAAGGAAGGACGGGAGCCCTGGCCCACAGAGATAGTGAAGACGAAGTTCACAGAAACTCGCCACCATAGCCTGGAAAGGGGAAGACTTTGCAAAGGTGCTGTGAAGGAGCCGGAAAGCCGCCAGGAAGGACGACATTGATGTCAGGGGGAACATAGAGATAGTAACCCCCCCAGAGTATAGAAAACGGATTCCAAGTGTGCTTTTTCGCCAAAAGTAGAGATTATAACTACAACTGTCAACTCAACTCCAAAGTAGTGTAATAATAAAACAATACAACAACACAATAAGGAGACGGCTTCTTCAATGAGTCTCACAGTGATGCCCACTAGAGCCAGAATGGAGAAGAAAGTAGAAGTCCCAAGAAGACTCTCCAATGCATCAGACCCTGGCTTCAAAGAACTGATGGCTGAAATGCTGGGAATTAAGAAGATGCTTAAAGGAGGTGAAGAGGATAGAAAGAAGATGAAAGAGGAAATCAAAGACTCTCGGAAAGATTTAAAATCAGAGCTGAAAGAAATGAAATCAGAACTAAAAGGTGACCTCATTGATATGAAAGAAGAAATGGCCAACCTGAACAATGGTTTGACAATCATGAAGGAGGAGGTGGAAAGCATTAAGAAAGAAAATTTGGAGCTTAAGAGCAAACAAAAATCAATGGAGGGGAAAGTGGAAGATTTGGAGAACCAAATCTGCTCCTATCAAGAGAGACAATTGAGAATGGACCTCGATAATAAAGAACACCAATTGCGTTTCAGAGGGGTGGAGGAAGAGGAGGGTGAACGTTTAAAAGAGATTATCATCGCCATATCGGCTAAGATCCTGAACGCTTCAATGGCATATATCGAGGGAAAAATCGACAGAGTATTTCGGCTCAACTCGAGTTTTGCCAAAAGAAACAAAGTCCCTAGAGATATTATTGCAACATATTCTTTAAAATGCATAAGGGATGACATTCTGAAATGGCAAAGGAAAACAAAAGGATCTTATAAGGGAAAGTCGGTTTTAATACTAAAAGAAGTTCCAATTGAAATCCTCGATAGGAGAAAAGATTATTTTTTCTTAACGGACATTTTAAAGGCCAATGATATCCGCTACCGTTGGGAAAAAATGGAGGGGGTTATGGCCACCTTCAAAGGCCGAAAATATTGGCTGACCTCGATCCATAAGGCAAAGGAGTTCTTAAGGAGATTTGCGAAAGAACTGAAGGAGGAGGTTCAGGATGAGAATCAAAGGGCCACCAGAGGGGACAGAAACCCCAAACGTTGGACTGAGTCAAAAGAGTCTACATTAGACGGTGAAGAGGAAGCCTCTGGAGGGGATCTAGAATATAATCCCAATAGAAGGGAGGACAGAGAGAATGATATTGGTCTGGAGAGCGGAGAAGAGGAAGCAGGAGAAGAAAAAGGAGAAAGAGAAGAAGAAATTGACAAAGAGGGGACTGAGGAGGGCAGGACATCAGATATTGAATGAAACACCTCAGGTGCATTACCCTCAATGTTAACGGTCTAAATAGTGGGGGGAAGAGGAAAAGAGTGTTTAATTATCTAAGAAAAAGGAAAGCCAATATTGTGGCGATCCAAGAAACCCATGTTAAAAGTAGCGAGAAGCACTTATTGCGGAAAGAATCCTTGGGAGAACTGTTTGAGGCCTCTGCCAAAGAAAAGAAAAAAGGGGTAGCCCTCTATATAGACAATATATGGCAACCAAAATTAGTATTCAAGGATGTCGAGGGCAGATATATTGGGGTCAAAATCCGACACGGTAATCAATCATGGCTGATTTGCAATGTATATGCACCGAATGATAGCAAAACAAATTTTTTTAAGACCATAGAGGATAAGATGTTGGATATTGAGTATGATAGTCTAATTGTAATGGGGGATCTGAATGGGGTGATGGATTCACATCTAGATAGGAGCTATCAGAGAAAAGGAAGATCGAGACTACACGGCAGGTTGCCCAAATCCTTCTTTGAGTTGGAAAAAAACACAGGGATTTTAGATGTGTGGAGGGCCCAATTCCCAAAGACCCGGGACTTCACCTTTTACTCGGATAGACACCAATCATGGTCGCGAATCGACTACATTTTGGTATCAATGAACTTAGCGAGCCTAGCAAGAGCTATCAAGATCCATCCCCGCCATGTTTCAGACCATGGCGCGGTGGAACTGGATATAGCGGATAGAAATACAGAGTTTATCTGGAAATACCCGGCTGCATTAATGAAAGGGGTAGGACAAAAAAACAAAAGTAAACAAATAGTCAAAGAATTCTTTGAAATTAACTGCAAAAACAATAACAATACGAATATAATCTGGGATGCCGGTAAGGCGTTCATGAGGGGGTTCTACATGAAAATGCAGTCTATTCAGAAGAAGAAAAAAGAAAAAGAGTATACTGACACGATAAACAAAATTGAGAAGGCTGAAAAAGTATTAAAAAGTGACCCCAAAAATAAACAGGTTCAAAAAGAGTTAACGCTTCTACAAAACAATTGGAATTCTTTGACTTAGAGAAAATTGCCAAGAATCTAAGATATACAAACCAGAAATATTTTGAACAGGCCAATAAGCCGGGTAGGCTACTTGCATGGCAGCTAAAAGAAAAAAGGAAAAGGAATGTGATTCATAAGCTAAAATATAAACAAAAAGAAGTAACATCAGAATCAGAGATAAAAGAGGTGCTAGAGAATTATTTCTCTAATCTCTACCAAAAAGAGGATGTAAGGGTGGAGGATCTGATCGCTCACATCAGCGACAAAAAAATGGCCAGAGTCTCCGAGGAGGATAGGGCAATGCTAAATCAGGAAATCTCCAAGGACGAGATACTAAAAGCAATTCAAAGAGCAAAGCGGGGAAAGGCGTCGGGTCCTGACGGCTTCACCGCCGAGTTTTACAAAGACCATAGCGCGGAGGTAGTGGATATGCTCAAAATGGTTTTCAATGGAGTAATGACTCAGGGCAAAGTCCCTGAGTCTTGGTGTGAATCGAACATAGTTCTGATTGGCAAAAAGGGAAAAGATCTAACCCTACCAGAGAACTATAGACCGATTTCACTGCTTAACGCAGATTATAAAATCTTCGCTTCCATAATTGCTGAGAGATTGAAGGGGTACTTAAAGCTCAAAATCCACAAAGACCAGAATGGGTTTTTGCCAGGTAGGCACCTCAAGACAAATATACGATCCATTATAGATATTATTGAATATTATAACCAAAACATCAATAAAAAAGTAGCCTTGTTTTTCCTAGACGCCGAAAAGGCATTTGACCGTACTAACTGGGACTACATGGAACAACTGTTAAAAGAAATTGATATTGGTTACAATATCCTCAATATAGTAAAAGCAATATACACCAAACAAAAGGCCAAAATCTTAGTTAACGGCTCAAGAACCAAGCCAATCAACATACAAAAAGGGGTAAGACAAGGATGCCCCATGTCCCCGCTACTTTTTATATGGATTTTAGAAGTATTACTGGAGGAGATAAGAAGGGATGAGTCACTAAAAGGTCTTAGGTTAAAAGGGGAATCCATAAAAACTCTGGCGTTTGCGGACGATCTTGTACTAATTGTGGAGGAGCCTAATGCTCTCTCAGAAAAGTGGCTTAGAAGGGTTGGAGAATTTGGAAATTTGGCAGGATACAAAATTAACAAAACCAAAACACAACTGATCACGATAAACTTAACTGATCCCGAGAAGAGAGAACTGGAAAAGAGAATCGATATTACCATAGCAAAGAAGGTGAAATACTTGGGGATAAATATTACTCCTAAGAACTCTCACCTATATAAAAATAACTATGATGGGACTTGGGTGAAGATAAAAAAAGACCTTAGCCAATGGACCAAGCTGAATCTCTCCTTCCTGGGTAAAATTGCGGCAGTTAAGATGATGGTCCTCCCTAGGATGAATTTCCTCTTCGCAACATTGCCAATAATCAAAAAAGATTCACAATTTAATATTTGGATGAGGGACATATCTAAATTTATTTGGAACGGCAAAAAACCTTGAGTACGAATGAAACTACTTCAAACAGGGAGAAAAAGAGGGGGGTTGGGGGTACCAGATTTAAAAAGATACTTTGAGGCTAACTGTCTGGCATGGGTCACGACCTGGATAAAGCTAGATGATAATAGGTTAACAAATTTAGAAGGTTACGACCTTAAATTTGGCATACATGGTTATCTAGGATATAATAAATTAATCAAAGATCAAAAGTTTAAAAATCACTATATTAGAGACCCATTAATCAGAATCTGGAATAAATACTACAGTAAAATATACTCAAAAACGCCCACATGGCTGTCACCGATTGAGGCTTTTCGTCTAAGACAACTGCAAGATACAAAATGGTACACATACAAAGAGCTGCTATATTGGAATGGGCAAAATTTTAAGCTAAAAAGTAAGAGCAATTAGCCCGGGAGGGCAGGGATATAAGTTGGTTCACATATTATCAAATTGCCGAGAAATTTAAATTGGATAGAGTAAAAGGATTTGAGGGCGAGCAACACGAGTGGGAGGGGGTTCTCCTTGGGCCCGACAAAAACTTGGTCAGAAAGATATATAATCTACTATCGATAAGTGATGCCAAAATAGATGACCATGTTAAAAAATGGTCTCGGAACATAGGCGTTAAAATAAAATGGAATACGTGGCTGTCCGTCTGGGGGAAAAATACCAATTTCTCAGCTTGTTACAAATATAAAGAGAATTGGATTAAGGTCTTATACAGATGGTATCTGACCCCAGATAGACTTGCCAAAATGTATCACAACACCAAACCGAATTGTTGGAATTGCGGCGCCCGTTGCGGAACCTTCTTCCACTTATGGTGGCTATGCCCTAAGGCCAAAAAATTTTGGAACGTCATCCATAGAGAAATTAATAAAATCCTTCCCAAAAGAATTGTGAGAAAACCAGAGATCTTCCTCCTGGGGATGATAGACCCAACTTGGAGTGCCAATGAAAAGACTATCTTTTTGGCTACAACTACATCAGCCAAATTGATATATGCTAGACATTGGAAAACTGCCGAGGAACCTGGGAAGGAGGAATGGCTATATAAACTAATAGAAATGGTCCAGATGGAATGGCTGACCCAAGAGATGAGAAGTATGGATGGGATAGAAGTTAACAAGACAGACTGGTCCCCAGTCCAAAGCTACTTTAAGAGGGAGCATGAGATCGCTCTCAGATTGAATTGGTAACTGAGATATAAATAAATGTATAAAAAATATCAGGCACATTAGTAGTTGAGTGAGAATGGATTCAAGGAACATAAGACAAATAAAAGATAGGACGGCCGGGCCCGGGCGACCTATCCTAAAGGTAATCCGAGGTTGGGTGTAATCAAAATGGACACTTATGTAGATATATTTTTGTATATCCAAATGCAGGCACGGAAAAAACTCCATCGAAATATAGAAGATGAAGATGTGTAATGTCTCCACAAGTTGTAAATCCAAAATGGATCGATCTTTCTTTATCCCCCTTTCCCTTTATGTACTGTTACGCTTTGCACAACCTTTTCCTTCCCCCTTTTTCCCTGCACCCCCTCGATGTTGCTTTCCCATCCCCACCTTTCCCTTTCTAGACCCCGTGTGGGTCTGTTGTATGTTATGTGTTATGTGTCTTTTTAATATTGAAATTGAAATAAAGCATTTAAAAAAAGAAAAAAAAGAAACACCCAAAATTTGAATATAAAACTAATTGTCGAAATAAAAATAATTATAGTCCAGAATAATGTCCAATATTTCCATGAGAAAATTAACAGGGACATCTGGATTACTGTTATCATCTAGATTCCCTTAGGAAAGCACTTGAGAAAGTGGATCCCATACCTCCTTTGCCAATTAGAATGTAAATGGATCACTCTCCGCAATACCAAGTACCCAAAAGGGTTAAATGACTCCATCAGTTTGCAATCATTGATTAATTAACTTCATCAGCTGAAATGACTGTATATAAACCTGACTCTGTTTAATGTACTCACCTTTATGGTCACCTCGCTCTGAATGGCGAGGTTAGGCTCCTGACTATCCCTATAATGGTATGTATATTTCTATATTGTATTATTGGGTTTTTACACTTGGATATTGTCTTCACCATACTATTATTATGTTCCTCACAGATAAGGACGACGGTATCACCATGGAGGCCTTGATAAAGCTCCGCCCGGGAGCGAAACGGATTACAAGCAGCCCGAATACCTTTGGCATCGCCATCCCGTTGGCCTCTTACTAATTGCCTCATTTGGGAGTATACTGTACACCAGTCTCCTTTTTGGTCCTTGCGTGTTCTAGAATATTGTGCCTATCCACGGACTAGAGACATTTATTTTGGATATTTATGGACCCTCATTTGGAACACCTACACGTGACTGCGAACTAATGGATATATAATCCGAATTATTTGCTATTTGGACATTGCGCCAGTCTGCATTCTACTCCGTGTGCCTTCCTGTATCCTGCAATGGGTATAGTATGTGTTATGGGTTCTTTATGATTGAATATATACTCTAGTACCGTTAATATATATTTTTATATGGAACTAGCTGTACCCGGCACGTGTTGCTGTGCCCTATTTAGGAGATGCGAGAAAGTCTGAGTATGTAAGAGTTGGAATTGATGTTGACTTTCAAAAGGCTTTTGACAAAGTCCCTCACCAAAGGCTCCTAAATAAGCTCTTTAGCCATGGAATCAGGGGACAGGTCTTGTCCTGGATTGGAACCTGGCTAAACTGTAGGAAACAAAGGGTGGTAATAAATGGACACTTCTCTGGGTGGAAAGAGGTGAGAAGTGGCGTACCCCAAGGTTCAGTTTTAGGACGATTACTTTTTAATTTATTCATAAACGATCTGGATGTAGACGTAAATTGTGAGGTAGCAAAGTTTGCAGATGACACTAAACTGTTCAGGGTAGTTAAAAATGAAACTGACTGTAAAGAGCTCCAGAAAGATCTCTCGAAATTGAGTGAATGGGCAACAAAGTGGCAAATGCATTTTAACCTAAACAAGTGTAAAGTCATGCACATCGGGGCAAAGAACCCCAAATACACTTATCAACTGATGGGATCAAAGCTTTCTGAGACAAACCAGGAAAGGGATCTTGGGGTTTTGGTGGACAGCTCAATGAAGATGTCAACCCAGTGCGCTGCAGCAGTGAAAAAGCAAATTCTATGCTTGGCATGATCAGGAAGGGAATCGAAAATAGGTCGGCAAATGTTGTATTGCCTCTCTACAAATCTATGGTGAGGCCCCATCTGGAGTACTGTGTACAATTCTGGTCACCGCACCTCAAAAAGGATATAACGGAACTGGAAAAGGTACAAAGAAGGGCAACAAATATGATCCAAGGGATGGAGCAGCTCCCTTATGAAATCAGGTTGCAACGCCTTGGTCTTTTCAGCCTTGAAAGACGGCGTTTAAGAGGTGACTTGATCGAAGTGTATAAAATCATGCATGGGATAGAAAAGGTGAACAAAGAAAAAATATTTTCTCTGTCACACAACACTAGGACTAGGGGGCACTCCCTGAAGCTCCAAGGTAGGAAAGTTAGGACTAATAAAGGGAAATATTTCTTCACCCAGAGGGTCATTGGGTCATGGAACTCACTTCCAGAGGAGGTTGTGACAGCGGTCAGCCTGGACAGCTTCAAGGCAGGATTAGACAGATTCATGGATACCAAGTGTATCGGTAGTTACTGAAAAGGACATCCAAGTGCCACCTCTGTGTTGATGGAGGCAGGCAGGATTTTCCCCGGGTACTGGTTGTGGGGGGTCGGGAGCAGGTGAGGGTTTTGCCCTCCTTTCTGCTAGAGATCCCCGTGTACAACTAGTGGGCCACTGTGTGACACAGAATGCTGGACTAGATGGGCTGAGGCCCGATTCAGCATGGCTCTTCTTATGTTCTTATGTTCTTATGTTCTTACTTATGGTCTTGGTGGGGTCATGGCTGTGTCGTTGTGGGTTGTTCTGGTGGGTGGGATGTTGAAGTCCTGTGGAGTTGTCAGTGTGTGGTGTTCCTGGCGTTCTGCAGAGCTTGTGGATATACAATGTTTTTTGTCTTTCTGTCTGCTGTGTTGATGTAGAGGTTCTGTGGTTTCCCAACTCTGGAGCATGCTACGTAGAGTTGTCCGTGGGAGAAGCATTCTGTGTCAAGGTCTATGCCACAGAATTGTAGTGTTTGTCCTTGAGCCTTGTTTATGGTGATGGCAAAAGCTAGTGTAGTGCAGTGTCTTTCTGTTCTGGCGTTTGTTCTGCCCTTTTTTGTGTAATGTATGTAGCGTTGCGAGTGTGTCGTCTGATGCTGTTCTTTTAGGAGGCATGGCTTGTCTTTTGGGTCAGCTTATGCCTGTGTGGAAGGAAGGAATGGCATACAAATGGGTTGAGCAGTAGACACAAGGTTGTGTTATGTGCGTATTGTGTTGTGTGTAGGTATTACTTTTGTGTTATTCTGGGGATATGTGTTTGTCAGTGGTGCCTGTGTCCCTGGTGCCCTATTTGTCTCTATCCTAGATCTTGGCCTTGACAGTTTAACCCTTAAACACCAACTGTCTAAACTGAAATCACCCAGCATTCTAATCTAGCCTTGGCTGGCTTTGGCCACCGTTACTATGGTAACTGATGCTGGCCAATGGGTTTCGCTGGCAGCTGCAGAGGATGCTGGGAAATGTAGTTTTTTAAATTGTTGTTTTGGGGGCCTTCTAGGTTTTTTGGGGGGGGGAAAGGTTTTTTTTTTGCTAAAAACTTTTCTTGCCTGAGGCCTATTTTTGTTGCCAAATTTGGTGTCTCTGCCTTGTAAGGTTTCTCTGCCTAGGACGGTCGTTCGATGACGACTCTTCCTTTATATATATAGATATTGCCCTTTTTGTGTAGTACTTGTGCGTTTACGCAACCCTTGCTCTGTTTACACCATGCCTTTTGCAGAGCCAGGTCTGAAGAGTCCTGTCATTCTGCCGGGGGAATCTTTTTCTCATAGTATGTACGTATATACATTTAGTTGAATTCAGTCTTATATATATAAAATATGGTTCTCACTGAAATAAATTTCCACTAAAATTGAGTCGTTTTACCCATGCCAATACATGCCAAATACACTTGATGGTTGCAAACATGAATATATGGATACTGTTGTTATTCCAACAGACAATTGGACTAGATAGCCACAAAACATAACCAATAATTCCTATAAATTGAGATATATGGATGCAGACTTGTCTGTAATTATTGTCTTCTATAATCACAGCACACAAAAAATAACCCTAATTCAACATTACCATTAGCAATACTGGAAACTTACATAAAATTCACGCAGCCTGTTCCTGCGGGTGGGGCAATCCACACAAAACTGAGATTTGTAGTCGGTAGATGGCTTACATGCGATGCAACCACACTGCACATGAACTGATTTCCAAACTGGTGATCCGCCATTATTCCTACAAGAAAAACATATTAAAAGTACTATGAAACACATATTCGTTTAGACACAAAATATTCATTGCACTGCATCAAGAAGGATGCTTAAGAAATGTGTAATATATTCAGTTGTGTGGCCATTTTATTTGCAATTTACTCCAGTTTTTAGATATTTTAGACATGAACATTGTTAAAGGAGTGGCGTGATCTTGATTGGAATTCCATCACTATGATTTTTATATGTAACCAGCTTGGGGACCCGGCGGTGCCCGGGTTATTTGAGGAAGGCATTGTGTGCCATAGTTTGTCATTGGTGTGGGCCACAGTGCTCTAAGGAAGTGAATTAAAGTACTGCAAGTCCCATCATCCATGGCCCATCCTTCTTCAAACTGCACCAGGGTGTAGGGTGCATCTTGGGGGGTCTGTGTGCCAAGTTTGGTCTTGTTCTGTCATTGTTGGGGGCCTAGTCAGGAAAATCAAGTTGAGGAAGCCTAACAATATCCCATGAGCTGAGGCCTAGTCAGGAAAATCAAATTAAGGAAGCCTTGTTGTCAATTTTGGGCCTGGTCTGTGATTTATAGGGGCTGCAGTGTTGTTTGGGAAGTGAATGAGGTGAAGGTACTGCAAATCCCATCATTCATGGCCCCTCCTGCCCTAAACCACACCAGGTTGTGAAGTGGCCATTGGTCCCTTGTTTGCCATGTTTGGTCCTGATCCGCCATTGCTGTGGGCCACAGTGGCTGAGTGCCGGAGGCCTTTTGCTTTCCCTCTGAGTCACCTTAGAAGTATATTGGGTGAAGGTACTGAACATTCCATCTCCAACAGAAAAAACTGTCAACTGGATAACTTCAACTCCCCTCATTTATGCCTGCCTCAGCGCCCCCCCCCCCTCCTTTCCTCTCTGTGCTGTGTTGGAATGTTGGGAGGCTGGCCAGTCACAGCCATTTATGCAAATAATCCCACAGTGCCAGCCAATCGAAACGCTGCCACATATTCCTCCCACCGCACCGCCGCAAACACTGACTTTTATTAGATAGATAGATAGATGGATGGATGGATGGATGGATGGATGGATGGATGGATGGATGGATGGATAGATAGGTATTTAACCCCCCCCCAGTATTGGCTGAGCTTACACATTTTTTTTTGTATTTGTGATTCTCAGTAAGGGCCAAACATCGGCGGCGAGGGCGAGCTCTATCCTCACATGGAGGATGCAGCAGGCCAGGCTTCTTCGGCGTTGAGTATTTATGTCACAGCGGATAGGCAACAGAAATATAGAAGTTTAATTCCCCATCGGCCCAAAAACTCCAGTCTCTGTTCGAGTGAATAATGAAACTCTCATTCAATTCACAAGGTAAATATATAACTTTGTATTGAATTGTATTTAACAATAACTGGCAAAACATCGAAAAACAACAGCCATCACAGCTACCTTTCTAAACATCCTTTCCTCACAGATATTAAATCCCAACTGTCACTTTGTAACTGACATTCCTCAAAGTTCCATTTAGCAGTCTTGAGACAGCGCCATCTGGTGTCAAACATGGCACACTGCAGGTCATCTCAAACTGCGAAAATATATCTTGTGCTGACTCATGAATTGCTATTCAAAATGCAATAATCTGACAAGGCTTCCCTCCAAAGGCTCACAAAGCACATGCAGAGGGCAAGGGGGTGCCTCTTCATAGGCCCCAGGACCAACCAGGTCCAGCCATGCCGGCCAAGGCCAAGCAGAGCCCTGGTCCAGGGGACAACTGCCACCAAACAAGCAGCTCCGACCCATGGAATCCGCCAGAGGCCCGCTCGGCAACAACGATGGGGGAGGGCCAGCCGGCAGTGACCTACTCTGCCATCCTTCCTCGGCCTCCACTTCCAACGTCTCGATCCGTGGCAATCGGCTCCGTGGCCATTCTCCAGCCTCCGTAAACAGTCGTGAATTATTGCGAATGCATCTTGCTTCGTTCTTGGAATTTCACAGGAGAGTAGCTGATACTGTCTTCATGTTTCGCTCTGCCTCCCTCCCCCCACACACTAGTTCTTTCTTCTAACAAAAACAAAAAATCAAACCAGATCCTATATTAAGGAGGCTGGCAGAACATTTCCTTCCAACTGATAGCATTAGGAGCCCTCTGTCAGAACTCATCCTTGGAATACAGTCCTTAGTTCACGTCATTGAATTTAGTAGCTCAGGTGAAATAAAGGAATGCTTGGTTTATTCATGTTGTGCCCATAGAGCAAGAATATACAGTATACTTGGAATATAATCTTTAACAAATAAAACCTTCTTTTAAATGATCGAAATTTTCAAATGTGTTTCGGTTATCAGAAAATATATCCAAGGTCTAAAGCAACTGAGCATCACTAAATCATCAATCATCTTAAATGTGAAGAAGAACCTCTCTGAACTCGCCTTCCCTTGAGTTTTATTGTTTGTGTTCATTGTGTTGAAATAATTTATATGCCATGCTACACAGTCATCTCTCTCTCTCTCTCTCTCTCTCTCTCTCTCTCTCTCTCTCTCTCTCTCTCTCCTGCATATTGCTTTCTGTGGAACTATTAAGCTTACTGGATATATATCATGCCTGACCCAAAGCCACATAAAAAGTACTAGTAGGAGTAGAAACAAACTGCTTAGACATATAGCAATATATAACACTAGCTGACCCGGCCACGCTTCGCTGTGGCTGTTTGTGTTTGCGGCGGGGTGTGAGGGATGCTGCCTTTTCCCCGGGCATCTCTTTCTCCTCTTCTCCCTGCCCTCCTTCCTTCAATAAAGGGAGGATGGCGGCAAAGAGGAGAGAGAGGTGCCCGGGAAAAGGGCAGCTTGCTTCCTGTCTTTGCCGGGTTCATGTGGTCTCTCTCCCCCTCTCTCTCTAGGTCTGTGTGTGTCTCGCGGGAGCGCGAGACACATAGAGATCAAGAGAGGGAGAGAGACCGTGCGGCCTGGGTCCGGGAACAGCTGGGAGGCGGCGGAGGAGGCCGAGGAGGTAGCGGAGGCCTCGGCCATGGCGAGGTTGAGGGCGAGGGGCTGGGTTTGTGGGGGGTGTTGAGTGCGCTGCCAGCATTGTTAAGCAGGGCTTTCCCTCCCGTCCCTTGCGGGTGAAGGAGGCCATTGCCATTCACTATGCGCCGCTATGCCTGGCAATGGGCATTTTTGGGGGCTGTATTTCGGGGGGTTGCGAGGTAGGGAGGCCGGGTTTTTTGTGCCCTGTAGGTACCTTGTGCCATGGGGGAATGTGTTTGGGGAGTTTGGTGGTTCTGGGGCTTATAGTTTTCGTGTCTATTTGCCCTGTTGCACGACCATTCACGTTTTATATATATAGATAGTCTACTCCAGTGTTTTTCAACCTTTTCAAAGCCGGGGCACATTTTTTACGTTTACAAAATCCTGGGGCACACCACCAACCAAAATGACACAAAATGACACTCTAGCACAGTAATACATATAGTTCAGGCATGTAGCCCGAAATTCTCAGGGTGGTCCGCGAGAAGGCCTTACTGGTACATTATTTAAACTGTTATGTTTATTCATATCATGATCTGATCACCATGCTCATTATATCCCACATTAATGGGGCTATTGGGATAACAATACAAAAGGTTTGCTAGGGTAGACCCTCTTTCACCCAGTCTCAGTCCCCCCCCCCCGAACCAAACTCCCCCCCCCGAACCAAAATCCTGGCTACGGCCCTGATATAGTTCATATGTTTTTAAATGTATTTATACACTCAGTGTGAAACCTGGGCCTGTTTAGATGAACACAACATATATATGACTTCCTCTCACATACTTATACATGGCTATCATGTCTTCTCTCAACCTTCTCTTCTTCAGGCTAAACATGCCCAGCTCTTCAAGCCACTCCTCATAGAGCTTGTTCTCCAGACCTTTGTGAAATTTCACCCTGAGTGAAACTTGCTTCCAGTTAACTATGGATGTCATGAAGCTGTTATAAACAGTTCCTTGGGGAGGGGGGGGGGAGGCAGCTCCCAAAAAATCCAGTAAAATAGTAAAAAAAATATATTTCCAAGTGGAGCGGCTCAATTTGTTTCTTGGAAACCTGTGAGGGGGCTGCTAGGAGGGGGGGGGGAGTGCCAATTTCCCACGACACGCCTGATGATCGCTCACGGCACACTAGTGTGCCACGGCAAACTGGTTGGTAAACACTGGTCTACTCTCCAGCATGCACTGTTAGGATGGATAGATGATATCTATTCATCTATCCATCCTAACCAAGTCAAAGCTATCTGTAGGAATCTGATCGCTTAAGAACTCAGCACTGCCAGAGAACTAAAGGCAGAATCACTGGAGCCCTGTAATCACTTCTAATGTTAGGATTAAAGCGCTTGTGATAATAATACTTAGTATTTACATTGAATTTTATAATCCTTACCAAAAAAATCCTGTAAAATTGATCGGCATTATTATTGTTATTCCCCATGGCACAAATGGGAACTGATGATAAGCCACTGAAAGATTAATGTAAAGGCAAAAGCTGAACTGGGCATCTCTTTATACATAACTCAGTTATTCAGCTAATTATTAGGCATGAGAAAAATGAAACGGAAATTTAAAGGATTTGTAAGAGATGCGTATGTAATGGGACTTTTGAGGTTTTACGGATCGCTCCCGCGATCCCGGAAGTAGACTTCCTTTTACGGTCCTTGAGGCCAACAATTTGCGTTATGATCGTAAGAATTTCTTAAGTATTAATTAATTAATTATTGTACTACTCACTTCTCCCTGTCTTCTCCCCCCCATTTCTTCCCCGCCTTCATTCAGCTTCTTCTTTTTCCCGCATTTCTATGAGGAACTGGAAGTGACGCTGCTGCTAGGTAGGCTAGGCAATGCATTCTGGAAAGTGTAGTCCTCCAGGCTTCCCCCCCTTCTCTTCCCCATTGCTCTGCTGCCATGCCCCATCGCAGGGGCCTGCTTCACACACACGCGCGCTTCTCCTCCTCTCTCCCCTCCCTGCGCCTCTCAGATGCTTCTCTTCCCGTTGCTCTGCCATGCCCCATCGCAGGGACCAGCTTCAGCCCTCCAGGTACGTGTTTTTGGACTTCAACTCCCACCATTCCTCACAGCCTCAGGCCTCTTCCTTTTCCCTCTCAGCCTGGGCAAACTTGGGCCCTCGCTCCTCAGGATCGGGGTGAGAGAGGCAGCGAGGAGCGAGGGGGCTCCTCCTCCTTTTCTTTGCTGCTTCCAAGAATAGAATACCCACCTCCTTCCCTCCCTTCCTCCTTCCCTCCCTCCTTCCTATTTGGAGAGTCCCATCTAGAATTCAGTGTGGTTTATTCAGTTTGCCTTAACTCCCAGAAATCCCAGCCAATTTACCAGCTGTTAGGATTTCTGGGAGTTGTAGGCCAAAACCATCTGGAATGCGCATGCTCTGGCATACGAATTACTAACGAATTTCGTTAGTACTTAAGTTACATTTCCGAAATTTTTGGGAAATTTTTTGTAAGTCTTTCTTTTACTAATCAACCCCCCCCCCCCCCATTTGATATAAGAATCGCCATTTTAGGATTCTAAACCATGCCTACTAATTATGCCATGTAAAGTCTCTAAAGTAGCGGTCGGGAACCTATGGCTTGCGAGCCATATCTGGCTCTTTTGAAGACTGCATCTGGCTCGACTGTGCCCGCTGCCGCCAGCCTGTGCTAGCTCCGTCTCCGCCTTTAAGCCTGGAGCGGACACCGGGCTTGAGGGCAGAGGTTGAGCTAGCTGCACCAGGCTGAAGCAGCCAGGCCTAGTGGCCGCAATGACAAATCAGAGGAGGGGCGATGCTGGAGATGAGCCTGCTGGAGGTGAGCCTGCGCGGCAAAGGCCCGGCGCAGGGACGAATAAGGGAGGGGGGCATGCAAACGCGGGAAAAGGCCTCCCCACAAGTAGGACTGCAAGAAATGGAGGCCCCAGGATCCCAACCCGGGTCTCCACAGTATCCCCCAGGAAAGTGGGCCCAGCTAAGGAGAGGGCTGCAGGGGAGCCGAGGGAGGAAGAGGCAACCCCACTGGGCAAAACGCCGGCAATGAGGAAAAGGAGGCCTGGGGAATTATATGGCTGAAAACAACAGTAGGGTCTAACAAACAAACTATATGTAAATGATGTATATGTAGACCATAAATCAATAAGATATATTATATAGATACACAAGTGTTTAACATCACAATGAAATGCGCCGCAAGGTTTCCTACCAGTACAAGTCCCGGTTCAATAGTCCACTTTTCTCTATAAATGTTCTATTTATAGTCCATAAGTATGTTTCTAAATCATAAAGTTCCAAAGTTGGTGGGTGTTAACATCACACCGCTTTTCTTGGTAATGAAACCTCAATTCCAAAATTAATTTATAATCCAAACGATGTAGGAAAGTTCGTTCACCGTCTTTTTTCTTTATGAAAATACCATTAATCCATTAGTAGGTTTGTAATCCATACACAAATAAGTGTAGTTGAAGTCGACTTCAGCCGACTAGGACGCCAGTGTGTGGGACCCTTCTCCCGTTTCGACCAACTCCGGTCTTTATCAAGGCCAATTGACTAATATATAAAATCACTCGGTGAATGACGATCTATTACATAGAGACGGACGTACTCCTCTATGTAAATCCTATGGCAAATGCCTATATCTATTATATAAAGGAAGAGTCATCATGTGAAGACTACCTCAAACAGAGAAACCTTACAACGCAGAAACACAAAACTTGCCAACAGAAATAGGCCTCAAGCAAGGTACGTTTGTAGCAAAGAAACTTCCCCCCCCAAAACCTAAAAGCCCCCCAAAACCACGAGTAAAAATCAAACTACATTTCCCAGCATCCTCTGTGGCAGCCAGCAAAACCCATTGGCCAACATTAGTTACCATAGTAATGGTGGGGAAAGCCACTTAGAATGCTGAGAGATTTCAGTTGAGGGTTAAACTGCCACGGCCAAGATCTAGGAGGGAGACAAATAGGGCACCAGGGACACAGGCACCACTGACAAACACATACCCCCAGAATAACACAAAAGTAATACCTACACACAACACAATACACACATAACACAACCTTGCGTCTACTGCTCAACCCATTTGTATGCCATTCCTTCCTTCCACACAGGCATAAGCTGACCCAAAAGACAAGCCATGCCTCCTAAAAAGAACAGCATCGGACGACACACTCGCAACGCTACATACATCACACAAAAAAGGGCAGAACAAACGCCAGAACAGAAAGACACTGCACTACACTAGCTTTTGCCATCACCATAAACAAGGCTCAAGGACAAACACTACAAATCTGTGGCACAGACCTTGACACAGAATGCTTCTCCCACGGACAACTCTACGTAGCGTGCCCCAGAGTTGGGAAACCACAGAACCTCTACATCAACACAGCAGACGGAAAGACAAAAAACATCGTATATCCATAGGCTCTGCAGAACGCCAGGAACACCACACACCGACAACTCCATAGGACTTCAACATCCCACCCACCAGAACAACCCACAACGACACAGCCATGACCCCACAAAGAACATAAGTAACATCAATTCCAACCCTTACATACTCAGACTTTCTCGCATCTCCTAAATAGGGCACAGCAACGCGTGCCGGGTACAGCTAGTATTATATATATTATATGGCTCTCACTGAACTAAATTTCCAAATATTTTGCTTTTATGGCTCTCTGAGTCAAAAAGGTTCCCGACCCCTGCACTAAAGTACCCAAGTTCAAATGAAAGAATTCAGATCAGATAAACCATGATTTAGAGCAGGTCTCTTCAACCTGCAGCCCTCCAGGCATTTGGGCCTCCAATTCCCATAAGCCCTAGCCAAGAATTCTGGGAGTTGAAATCCAAAAGACGTGGTGGTTCGCAGGTTGAAAAGATCTGACTCAGAGTGCCCATGTACCCATTCTAGCTGTTCCCTGCTCTTTTTCTACCATGCCATCATTCAGTGTTTCCCGGGTGTTTTAATAAGGTTTAGAGAAGATGAGATTAGCGATTTTACCATATTACTTAAAATAGTGCCTAAGGCTTCATCTACACCAGGGCTGTCCAACTGGCAGCCTGGGGGCCGTATACGGCCCCCCAGCCCCTTCCCTCCGGCCCCCTAAGCTTTTCAATAAAAAATGAAAAATGAAAAATAAAATAAATAATAAAAATTTTAAAAAATACCTACTTCCGGGTTCGGAGCAAGTATCGCGAGAATATGCAATCCGCACGGGATTTCGCTGCCAACGCGAGATCACGCTGCCGTTGACAGCGAAATCCCATGTGGATTGCGTATTCTCGCGATACTCTTCGGCTACTCTACTACTGGATCGCTGAGGCCCACATTCGCGATTAAGACCTTCTTCGACTCAGTCGGTCGTCGCCTCTCTCGTCGTCTGGGTACTCTTGGATCCTGCGCGTTTGAAAAGGTAGGCCGAAGCAGGGGGCTCCTCAGGGGGGCTCCTCATTCCCTCCCCCATCTCCCCTCATGTATTAAATATAAAATTAAATATATTTAAAGATGAAATAAGGAGAGATGGGATACATTAAAATAAGGGGCAGGGGAGGATGGAATTAAATATATTTAATATTAAATTAAAATAAGGGGAGAGGGGAGGATGGAATTAAATATATTTAATATTAAATTAAAATAAGGGGGAGGGGAGGATGGAATTAAATATATTTAATATTAAATTAAAATAATTTAATATCTTATCCTTGCATTTTATCTCAGTAAAAGATTATATTTGACTGTATGCATGCAGGGGCGGGGCGGAGCCAGGGGCGGGGAGGGGCAGAGCCGGGGTGGGGAGGGGCGGAGCCAGGGGCAGACCCTATGGCCCCCCAGGTCATCAGTGACCGGAATTCAGGCCCCTGGACCGGTAGAAGTTGGACAGCCCTGATCTACACTGATCATATAATTCAATTTCTGACTGCAGATTATCTGCTTTAAACTGGATTATATGAGTTCACACTGCCATATAGTCTAGTTCAAAGCAGATAATCTGCATTCAGAAACTGGATACTATGGCAGTGTATATGGGGCTCAAGACACCCAACATCATTAAAATAATGTAAAACTATATCACACTTAAATTAAACAAAACAACTTATTTCATTAATTGATCAATTGTTTTATTTATATCTTGTTTTCTCTCTCTAAAAAGAGACACAGAGTTTTTACCTATAAAGCTCTAAATGGTTCTGGCCCAGCTTACTTGTCCGAACGCATCCACCCCTACGTCCCACCTCGAAATCTAAGATCATTTGGGGAGGCCCTGCTCTCGCTTCCGCCAACAGCTCAAATGCGCCTGGCGGGAACGAGGGACAGGGCCTTCTCGGTGGTGGCTCCCCGACTATGGAATGCTCTTCCAACTGAATTAAGATTGGGCCCCTCCTTCCTGGCTTTCCGTAAGAAATTAAAGGCATGGTTTTGGGGCCAGGCTTTTGGGCAACAGATATAGCCGCACTTTACGGGTCAAATTGCAATGGTGATATGACTGTTAAGACTGGTTTTTATTATTATTCAATTTTTGTATGGTTTTTAACTATGTATTGTTTTTATGATGTGATGTTTTAATATGTGATTTTATTATTGTAATTTTGTAAATAGCCTCTAATTGGGCTTAATTGTAATGCCGTCCTGAGTCCCCCTTCGGGGATTGAGAAGTGACGGGATATAAATGCGATAAATAATAAATAAATAAATGTGGCGCAGCTGGCTGGGTGTCAACTGCATAAGATCTCTACTGATCAGAAGGTCATGAGTTCGAGGCCTGCCCGGGTCGGGGTGACCTCTCGACCAATTGTGTAGCTCGTTGTCGACCTTTGCAACCCAAAAGACAGTTGCATCTGTCAGGTAGGAAACTTAGGTGCCACTTGTGTGGGGAGGCTAAATTTAACTGATTTACAAGGCCCATAAATCTCCAGGAAATACACACAAAAAGAATGAAGGAATGCGACAACTCCTCCTGGTGGCCAGAAGCTGGGATGCTAAATTGCCTCTGAGTGTCTGTCTATATATGTTGTATGTCAAATGACATCGAATGTTTGCCTGTATATGTGCATTGTGATCCGCCCTGAGTCCCCTGCGGGGTAAGAAGGGCGGAATATAAATGATGCAAATAGATAGATAAATAAATGTGTCACAAAATTACAAATCTTGGGATTCCATAACATTGATCAATTACAATTTATGTGATAGTCAAACTGCAAAAATTGTGCAATATGGATGTAGTCCACTTATTCTTTTGTAATCTCATCAACATAATACACCACTTTAGAGGTTCCTGTGCATGTTATAACCATGGAATTCTTGGTAGACACTGATTATCTGGATCCGGCGCAGTCTGGCTTTAGAGCAGGACATGGCACTGAGACAGCCTTGGTCGCCTTAGTGCAGTCTTTCTCAAGTGTGCTGTGACGGACCTCCTGCTGTGCCGCGAGAAAAGCTCTCTGCCCCCCTTCCTCCCCCCCTCCTGCCGAACTCCTGCTGCTTGGGGGAGGAGGAAGGGCCGGGCAGTGGCGAAGAAAAGAAGGACCGGGCGCGCCTCCTTCGGCCGTTTCCCCCAGCCAGCCTCCAATCCGCCATGACTCCCACCATGACTCTCGCCCCTCGCTCGCTGAAGCCGCGTGGAGGAGGAACCCCACCCACTGAAGCCCGTCCACCGCTCATGCTCCTCCTCTGTAGGAGAGCTGAAGCTGGGGGGAGGGGGCGGGGCATGTTGCGGCCTGGCTCTGCCCCCTCCCCCGGCTTCGGCACTCCCAGCAGCTGCTCCAGACTTGAGGGGACAGTGCCAAGTCAGCATTGTGCTGGCTCTGGCACGGCTGGCTTGGCACTGCCTCCTCAAGGCTGGAGCAGCTGCTAGGAGAGGTGAAGCCGGGGGTAGGGGGCGGGGCATGGCGCAGCCTGGCTCCGCCCCCTCCCCGGCTACGGCACTCCCAGCAGCTGCTCCCAGCAGGCCACCAACCCCAGTCGTTCTTACTGTGTTAGAGTGTCATTTTGTGTCATTTTGATTGGTGGTGTGCCTCGGATTTTTTAATGTTAAAAGTGTGCTGCGGCTCAAAAAAGGTTGGGAAACACTGCCTTAGTGGATGATCTACACCGGGAGCTCGACGGGGGGAGTGTGTCCCTGTTGGTTCTGCTGGATAGGGTTGCCATTTTTTGATATGAGAAATAAGGGACATTTACAGGATTTTTCACAAAAATAAGGGACACTTCATTAAAAACTTGAAACTCAAACATTAGGTAGAAATAGTTTGATTAAGAGAATAAGATAATGATTGAAACTCAAAAGAAGCTGACTTATACCCTCTTAACAGTACGTGGTATGTTTCTGCATGCTTTGTCATGCAGAAAAAACATTATTAGGACTACCTTATTTTCGCCATCTGTATTTAGTACTTGACTTTGCTGACTTTAAAAGTGCACTGTCTAAACATTACAATAAAATAAATTTTATAAGACAGTACAGCTTCATGATTATTATGTCAATAGTTAATGGTATAGTATAGTATGGGATACACAGCATTGTATACTATTGGGATGCACAGCTAGGCCTATTTTAAGAGTAACTCTCAAGCAACCAGAAACTATCTTTATCCAACGTGATCCAACATTCCCCTTGGGTAATGGTTAATTAGTCTACTGTACTTTGAAAAAGTCCTGTATCGCCTCCTCCTTCCAACGGGGACGCAGGCTGCCCTGCGAGTTGGAATCCCCGGGCAGGCATTGCCGTGGAAACCACAGCGCGCACCTTCCTCTGGTCAACCCCGCCCAGTCCTGTCCTGTCCAGGGCCTGAAAATAAGGGACATACATTTTAGGGCCAAAATAAGGGATGTCCCTTAGAATAAGGAACATATGGCAACCCTACTGCTGGACCTCTCAGCGGCCTTCGATACCATTGACCACGGTATCCTTCTGGGACGCCTCGCTGGAATGGGCCTTGGAGGTACTGACTTGTAGTGGCTCCAGTCCTTCCTCGAGGGTCGCTCCCAGAGGGTGTTGCTAGGGGACTCCTGCTCGACCCCACGACCATTGTACTGTGGGGTCCTGCAGGGTTCAATACTGTCCCCTATGTTATTTAACATATACATGAAGCCGTTGGGGGAGATCATGCAGAGATTCGGGGTGCGGTGTCATCTGTACGCAGATGATGTCCAACTCTGTCACTCCTTCCTACCTGCCACTAAGGAGGCTGTTCAAGTCCTGAACCGGTGCTTGGCCGCTGTAACGGACTGGATGAGGGCTAACAAATTGAAACTAAATCCAGACAAGACAGAGGCACTCCTGGTCAGTCGTAAAGCCAAACAGGGCATAGGGTTACGGCCTGTGCTTGACGGGGTTACACTCCCCCTGAAGGCGCAGGTTCGCAGTCTGGGAGTGATCCTGGACTCATCGCTGAGCCTGGAGCCCCAGGTCTCGGCGGTGGCCGGGAGAGCTTTTGCACAGTTAAAGCTTGTGCGCCAGCTGCGTCTGTACCTTGGGAAATCTGACTTGGCCACGGTGGTCCACGCTCTGGTTACATCCCGAATAGACTACTGCAATACTCTCTACATGGGGTTGCCTCTGAAGACTGCTCGGAAGCTGCAATTAGTCCAACGTTCAGCAGCCAGGTTACTAACAGGAGCGGGGCACAGGGAGCATACAACTCCCTTGCTGCGCCAGCTCCACTGGCTGCCAATTAACTTCCGAGCACAATTCAAAGTGCTGGTTTTAACCTACGAAACCCTATACGGTTCTGGCTCAGTTTACCTGTCGGAATGGATTCTCCCCTACGAAGCATCAAGAACATTAAGATCCTCCGGAGAGGCCCTGCTCTTGGTCCTGCTGGCTTCGCAAGCACGGCTGGTGGGGACGAGAGACAGGGCCTTCTCTGTGGTGGCCCCTCGGCTGCGGAACTCTCTCCCAAGTGATGCTAGATCTGCCCCCTCTCTGTTGTCCTTTAGGAGGCTGGTGAAGACCTGGATGTGGAACCAAGCCTTCCAAGAACAGGCTGAGATGGGCTATTGTTTGAATGTATGACCACGTTTACAGATTGAGTTGAATTGTTGTAATGGCCATGTGGTTTTATGCTGGGTTTTTAAAAATGTATTTTAATATGTTGTTGTAGTTGTTTTTAAATTGTATAGCATTGAATTTTTGCTGTTATGTCGGTCTGAGTCCCTCGAATGGGGGTGGAAAGGTTGGGGTACAAAAGTTTTAAATAAATAAATAATTGCATTATGTGCCACCAGGCTACACTAATAATTTAATGTAGCCTGTTGGCACAGAATGTTGTATCAGGAAAGTTATCCTGATTTCACCACTTTGATTTTCATACTCCTTTACCTGTTCAAAGATGAGAGTAATGCATGGAACGATTCTGCCACCAACTCTCAGATGATAATCGCATTCAAGTCAGCAGAACTACTCTATTAACAACCACCCCAATGGCATTTAGAACGAAGGCCTAAGTGAACTACGCTCACATCTAACATACAGCTGCTGATTGATTTTTTTCTGGGTGATTACATTCTGTTTCACGGAGAAAAAACATCCATCTAGATTGATAGAATGGAAGAGACGTCAAAAACACTTGCTGGCTTTTGCAATCAATTAGGGGTTAGCAAGACTTGATAAATTATTAAATAACGCAAAAGGAGAGAGAGAGAGAGAGAGAGAGAGAGAGAGAGAGAGAGAGTACACAGTACTGACAATTCAAAAAGCCCTGCTTTTCTATTGCTCAGAAACAAAGCAATAGCAATGGAAAAAAATACCATCAATAAAACTCAACACAAACACTAACAGACAATTTAAAACCATTTCGGGTGGGCCAAATGTGAATGTTAAAGTTTTAAAATAAATAAACACTGGGTGCAGACAGAAGTAGTTTGCATATAGCAGGAAGGCTTCAAGGACAAAATGGGGCAGACACACAACAGGTAATTAAAGTGCTTCTGAGGACTTTTGCAGAGAAAGAACACAGCAAGGCGTCATTTACTTTATTCAGGGAAGGCACATTGGAGCGGCCGTGTCTTCAGGCTCCTCCGAAAGACTTCTATACACACTGCTAAACCACAATGTTTAAAGGGGCAGTGTCAAAGGAATACCAAGACATAGCATATATAGGTAAAAACCACTATATTGCATGGCAGTATATGCTCAATAACAGAACAATATTACAAACAGTACAATGTAATGCAAATAATCAATCATGTGATTAATACACAGTATGAGCATGAATCACAAGCCCATATACATGGTTGGGCGAAGGAGTATTCCACTTGGCACTGAGTAACCCTTAGTGAAGTCCTGGGTGTAGTGACCAATGGCCTGCCTCTTCGGCGTTGAGTATTTATGTCACAGCGGATAGGCAACAGAAATATAGAAGTTTAATTCCCCATCGGCCCAAAAACTCCAGTCTCTGTTCGAGTGAATAATGAAACTCTCATTCAATTCACAAGGTAAATATATAACTTTGTATTGAATTGTATTTAACAATAACTGGCAAAACATCGAAAAACAACAGCCATCACAGCTACCTTTCTAAACATCCTTTCCTCACAGATATTAAATCCCAACTGACAAATCCCAACTGTCACTTTGTAACTGACATTCCTCAAGGTTCCATTTAGCAGTCTTGAGACAGCGCCATCTGGTGTCAAACATGTCACACTGCAGGTCATCTCAAACTGCGAAAATATATCTTGTGCTGACTCATGAATTGCTATTAAAAATGCAATAATCTGACACTGCCCACCATAGCAGCCACCAGCTCTGCCACCTGCCAAGGTTCCCCTATTGACTCAGTCGCAGGTCCATGGGTCACTACACCCAGGACTTCACTAAGGGTTACTCAGTGCCAAGTGGAATACTCCTTCGCCCAACCATGTATATGGGCTTGTGATTCATGCTCATACTGTGTATTAATCACATGATTGATTATTTGCATTACATTGTACTGTTTGTAATATTGTTCTGCTATTGAGCATATACTGCCATACAATATAGTGGTTTTTACCTATATATGCTATGTCTTGGTATTTCTTTGACACTGCCCCTTTAAACATTGTGGTTTAGCAGTGTGTATAGAAGTTGCAATAGTGATTACTTTGTCGTGTATTGAAGTCCTCCGAAAGACTGCCAATGAGGGGGCTTGTCTGATATCCTTGGGGAGCGCATTCCAAAGTCAGTGTGCCACTACAGAGAAGGCCCTCTCCCTCATCCCCACCAACCGTGCCTGCGAGGCCGGTGGGAGTGAGAGTAAGGTCTCTCCAGATGATCAGAGAGATCGTCTGGGTTCGTAAACAGAGTTGCGATCACATAGGTAGGCGGGTCCCAAACCGTTCAGGGCTTTGTAGGTAAGAACCTGCACCTTGAATTGGGACTGGAAGATGAACGGCAGCTAATGGAGCTCCTTAAAGAGGGGTGTTGACCGCTTCCTGTAAGTGGCTCCAGTTAGCACTCTGGCTGCCGCCCGTTGAACCAATTGAAACTTCTGGGCCGTCTTCAAGGGCAGCCCCACGTAGAGTGCATTACAGTAACCCAACCTGGAGGTGACTAAGGCGTGGACAGACCCGACTTCACAAGGTACGGTCGCAGCTGGCGCATGAGTTTTAATTGTGCGAAAGCCCTCCCAGCCACCGCTGACGCCTGAGCTTCAAACATTAGCGACGAGTCTAGGAGAACACCCAAGCTGCGGACCTGTGACTTCAGGGGGAGTGCAACCCCATCAAGCACAGGTTTGGAGAGAGTGACAAGACTGGCTTTCAGACTCACCCGAGTGAAGAGCTATAACTGAAAGGGGAGAGATGATGTACATGAAACTGTTTTATGTACAGTTCATCAAGACACGTGAAGAGGAAGCCTGGGGTCCTCCCTACACTAGCAGCTAGATTGTTTGCATCACTGCATGCAAATCGTCTCCCAGCAGTACGTTGGGGCAATAAAGCAAAAGCACGCAATGAAAGCAAAAATGCTAAATTCCACGTGCTAAATTCCATGAGCTTCTTGTGAGTTGCTGGGGAAAAGGTGAACTGCCATCAGATCTCTGAGATGCAGTTATCATCACCCTGTATACGAAAAAAAGGAACAAAATTTGATTGCTCAAACTATCGAGGTATAACACTGCTCTCCATTGCTGGAAAAATCCTTGCAAGGATACTCCTGAACAGATTAGTCCCTGCTATTGCAGAAGAACTTCTCCCGGAAAGCCAATGCGGCTTCAGAGCTAACAGGAGCACCACAGGTATGGTTTTTGCCCTTAGACAACTGCAAGAGAAATGTAGAGAGCAGAACGAAGGACTTTATGTAACATTTGTCGACATCACCAAAGCCTTCGACACTGTGAGCAGAAAAGGTCTGTGGCAGATCCTGGACCGTCTAGGATGTCCCCCCGAATTCCTCAAAATGATTATCCTGCTACATGAGGGCCAGCACGGTCAAGTCAGATACGGTGATGCTCTCTCGGAGCCCTTTCTCATAACTAATGGAGTGAAACAAGGTTGTGTTCTTGCACCAACCCTATTTACAATCTTCTTCAGCATGATGCTCCAAAGGGCTACGGCAGACCTCGCAGAACGTGGCAATGATTAGGTGGTGAAATATGGTCACACACACACACACATATATAATACTAGCTGTACCCAGCACGCGTTGCTGTGCCCTTTTTAGGAGATGCGAGAAAGTCCAATCATCCACGGTGTGCCCTCCTCTAAACTGCAGTTGGATGGAGTGTGGGTCATGGGGGGCATGGTGTGCCAAGTTGGGTCTTTATTGGTCTTGGTTCTGGGCCACAGTGGTCTGTGGGGAATGATGGGTTTTGAAGTACTACAAATCCCATTTTCCATGGTGGTACTTCAAGTCCCATCATGCATGGTCAGGGCTCTGTGTGCCAAGGTAGGTTACTGTAAATTCAGGCCATACACAATGTCCCATGAGCTGAGGACTAGTTAGGAACAGCAAGTTAATGAAGCCTTACTGTCAATTCAGGCCATACACAATGTCCAATGAGCTGAGGCCTAGTCGGGAGAATCAAGTTAATGAAGCCTTACTGTCAATTCAGAGCGTAAACAGCTTCCCAGTAAGTGAGGGCTAGTTAGGGAAATCAAGTTAATGAAGCCTTACTGTCAATTTTGGGCGTGGTCTGTGTTTTTTTGGGGTGTAAATTTTCGGTTGGAAGTGATTTGGGTGTTTGTGTTGGGGATTGGCTCAGGCCTTTTCCTTATTCTGTTTTGGCAGTTTGTTATGGTTCGGAATTTTCATGTTGGCTGGCCAGTGCAGCAGTTATGCAAATCCGCCCTTATTGGCAGCCATTCATGTTGTTCAGAATGTAGAGGCTGGGTGAGTCTTTGGCTGCCCCGGAGGATGCTGGTAAATGTAGTTTTATTTTTACTCGTTGTTTTGGGGGCCTTTTAGGTTTTGGGGGGGAAAGTTTCTTTGCTACAAACGTACCTTGCTTGAGGCCTATTTCTGTTGGCAAGTATTGTTTTTCTGCGTTGTAAGGTTTCTTTGTTTGAGGTATACATCACATGACGTGAACCCATTTATATAATAGATACTACCATATTTTTTTATTTATTTATTTATTTATTTCTTCGATTTTATATTCCGCTCCTCCCTGCAGGCTCGGGGCGGGTAACAATGGAGTATACATGGGCGACATGTCCTCAACATGCAGCCCTACAATTACATAAAAACAAATTAAAAACACAGTCCGACGAATTCCAAATACAAGGGGCATACGGGAATGCCTAAGGGAATGCTAGTCCAAAGAGGGCGGTCTTACAGGCCCTTCTGAAGGGTACCAGTTCTAGGATGGCCCGGGTACTGTCCGGCAGAGAGTTCCATAGGGCTGGAGCTGCCGCGGTACGCAGGCCCTAGACCGTGCAAGGCCTTAAAGGTTAATACCAACACCTTGAAGACAATTCGGTACTCAATAGGAAGCCAGTGCAGCTGCCGGAGGATGGGCGTGATGTGCTCTCTCACCACCGACGAGCCCGTCAGCAAGCGAGCAGCGGCATTCTGCACTAGCTTGAGTTTCCGGATTGTCGGCAAGGGAAGGCCGACGTAGAGGGCGTTACAGTAGTCTAGTCTCGAGATGACCGTCGCTTGGATCACCGTAGCCAGGTCGTTCCTGGACAGGTAGGGTGCCAGTCGCCTAGCCTGCCGTAGGTGATAGAAGGACCCCCTGCAGACCGCGGCGACCTGAGCCTCCATGGCCAGCAGGGAGTCCAACTGCACACCCAAGCTCTTAACCGAAGATGACGGGCTAAGTTGCCCGCCGTCCAGGGTAGGCAACCGGCACCCACCCAGCCCAGGGCGACCGGGCCATAGGATCTCCGTCTTCGACGGGTTCACCTTCAGCCGGCTGGCGCGCAGCCAACCAGTCACGGCTTCTAGGCATCGATGGAAACAATCGGGTACGGTATCCGGCCTGCCGTCCATTCTCAGCAGAAGCTGGGTGTCATCCGCATACTGATAACACTCCAGACCAAAGTCGCGGGCCAGCTGGGCCAGGGGTCGCATATAAACGTTGAATAATAAGGGGGAGAGGATGGCCCCCTGGGGGACCCCACAGTTAAGCGGGGACCTCCCGGAGACCTCCCCACCCCCCTCCACACGTTTATTTAGTGCCACCATTTTGCTTCCATACAGTTTCACACTGGAATAACCCAAGTTCAGTATTAGTGGGGATTTTCAGCCTTATCTAGGTTGGGATCAAACTAGACAAATTAGAAGAGATAAAATATTAATAAACCTGCCCTTTCCACTGCCATTCCTATCACACGAAGAACAGCCGTGAGGATTAGAGCCCCTACTCTACACGTGCCCGCTGAAATACCTTCTTGATAATTTTTTCCTCCGTGCACGTTAGTAAGCCAATGAACATAAGCATCACTAAACTGGCTTTATGCTTAATGTTATTATATTCCATTTTTATGCAAGATGGTTATAAATGCTGCTCCTAGGAAAAATCAATGGACTTCCCTTTATTTGAAAGTCACAGTTGTGTCTGGCCCACAATATGTGAATTTAATACTTTTCTTTAATCTTTTAAATGACCTGAATTTGATGGGTAGTTAATTAACATTTTCAAGCAAGCTTTTTGTCGGAATCCACTAGAGATGTATCTTCATCTCAGGGATTTACGAGTTCAAGCTGACATGAGTTACATATATGTAAATGAGAACCTACTGGGAGGAGAATATAGCCTCTCATTTGCATAATTCCCCAAGACACTGAATAAGGTTCTTTGACAATTTATTAAGCGTGCGTATTTGTAAAAAGGAAGGCCAGAAATGGATACTACTCTCTGATGTACTTGCATTTCTAAAGATGTTCACTGAGGAGGATACCCAGAATGCAAAACAGGAGTTAATTATCTGAATACAAGGAAATTTAGTAAATACAGATAAATCAGTCAATACACAAACCAGAATTATCAGGCTGTTACTAAATTTCCATTGATGGGAAAATGGAATCCATACTGAGATAATCCTTTTGTGTGCAAAGCCTGTTTGGAGTTATCCATTCAATGTGCATGCATATATCACCTGGTACTACATGCTACCTTTTGTTATATTGTTCCTTCTAAAATATTAACATTGTGTGAATAGACAAGACAAACTTTACACCGCACTGAAACTGCTGTCATTAATTTTAGAGATACGTTCACTGAATCCTTTCTCTATTTACTTATAATTACTGTAAGTGGATTTGAAGGCTGCCATCAGATCTAAATATTTATCTGCCTAAGTGACCTGGTCTTTTCTATGTGTGTCATCGCACTCGGGCTATCAATGCCTTGCGAAAGGGCAAGGGCGTGGTCTATCTTTCCCGGGGATTGCTTTTTTGCTTCCCTTTAAAGGCTCAGGGCTCCAAGGACCAAACTGGACACTTTAGTTAACACATGGTTTCAAATATCAGTGTAAAACAAAGTCCATAGAGGTAGTAGAGCTGAGTTCATATATTTACGCTGCGAAAGTAGTCTTGTGGAGCTTATAGAGCTTACAGAGCCTCACAGTCAGTAATATCAAAGCGTTAAAGGGACACACGAACTCACGGGTCCCAAGCGTAAAAAGCGAGAGGAGCTGGCATCACCACCAAAGAATAGGGTAGCTGGAAACACGGCTATGGCTGTCGGTGTACGAATGCCACGGTATGACCATTTCGCGTGGCAAGCACGCTTCCTCAGGGCGTTCCTGCTTCGGGACGCACCTCCTTGGTATTGTATCAAAGCAAATTGCATCACAAAGGATATCTCCTAGGGCTGGGTGCTACTGACTTTTGAATTTATGAATGTCTTCTAGTAAAAATACCAGCGGAATTTGCTTTGATACAATACCAAGGAGGAGCGTCCCGAAGCAGGAACGCCCTGAGGAAATGTGCTCTCCATGCGAAATGGCCATATCATGGCGTCCGTACAGAACTCAGGCAAGGGATCGAGCCCCAGCTAGGGCTTCCCGGTAGGACAGGAAGGCTCTCTCTCTCTCTCTTCTAGCTCCAATTTGCCACGGCACACCTGACGATTGCTCACGGCACACTAGTGTGCCATGGCACACCGGTTGGGAAACACTGGTCTAGACTTATACATAAATATACTGTATATAGTACATATATTCATGTATAGTATGTATATATAGCATGTAGAGTTATCAGGAACAGTGGGAGGAGTCAACGATGGGAAAAGTGTGGGTGAGTCAGACCTGATGATCAACCTTTTTTTGTATTAAAACCTAAAAAACCCACCTTATTTTTAAAAGATTACGCAGTCAAAGTGAAATCTGAGCCTCCTGCAATAGCAGCTCTCCTTAGGTTTTGGATTTATGACCTAACACCAGCTACAGCCTAAACACATCCATTTCTTCCCAAGAGCTCTTTCTCTCCTCTAATAGCAAATTAGTTCACTGGATAGCCATAGGCCCATGGAAAGCAGTTCTCCATTTAGCGCTGCCTGAGTTAGCACAGAAAGGCTGTCTTGTTCTACCATTAATGGCCAGAAAAATACTGTAATTTGGTAGTTTCTTCATGCTGGGAGAAACTGAAGAAATGTGTGTGAGTGTGTGTGTAGAAATGTTTTGTCCAGCCAGTCTATGTTTTTGTAATATATGCAAGAACGTATATGTTTTTGAAATTGTTAACTGGGACAAAGGAATCTTATATATACAGTATAAAGGAAGAGTCGTCATGGAATGACCGTCCCAAACAGAGAAACTTTACAACGCAGAGACACCAAACTTGCTAACAGAAATAGGCCTCAGACAAGGTAAGTTTGTAGCAACGAAACTCCCCCCAAAACCTAAAAGGCCCCCAAAACAATAAATAAAAAAAACTACATTTCCCAGCATCCTCCGGGGCTGCCAATGACTCTCCCAGCCTCTACATTCTGACAACATGATTGGCTGCCAATAAGGGCAGATTTGCATAACTCCTGTACTGGCCAGCCAACATGAACATTCCGACCCATAATAAACTGTCAGAGGAGGATAAGGCAAAGGGCTGAGGCACAAACACAAACACCCAATTCACTTCCCACAGAAAATTTACACCCCTACAAATCACAGACCACGCCCAAAATTGACAGTAAGGCTTCATTAACTTAATTTCCCTGACTAGGCCTCACTTAATGGAATGCTGTTTACGCTCTGAATTGACAGTAAGGCTTCATTTACTTGATTCTCCCAACTAGCCCTCAGCTCATTGGACATTGTGTATAGCCTGAATTGACAGTAAGGCTTCATTAACTTGCTGTTCCTGACTAGGCCTCAGCTCATGGGACATTGTGTATGGCCTGAATTTACAGTAACCTACCTTGGCACACAGAGCCCCTATGACCCACGCTACATTCTACTACAGTTTGGAGGAGGGTGGACCATGGATTATGGGACTTGAAGTACCACCATGGGTAATGGGATTTGTAGTACTTCAAAACCCATCATTCCCCACAGCCCACTGTGTCCCAGAACCAAGACCGATAAAGACCAAACTTGGCAAACAATGTCCCCCATGACCCACACTCCATCCGACTGCAGATTAGAGGAGGACACACCATGGATAATGGGATTTCAAGTACCTCCACTCACTTCCAAATTACCCCACCCACACACGTATCAACGTCTACATCAACATAGCAGACGGAAAGACAAAAAACATTGTATATCCACAAGCTATGCAGAACGCCAGCAACACCACACACTGACAACTCCCCAGGACTCCAACATCCCACCCACCAAAACAACCCACAACAACACAGCCATGACGCCAACAACAACATAACTAACAACAACTCCAACCCTTACATACTCAGACTTCCTCGCATCTCCAAAATAGGACACAGCAACGTGTGCCGGGTACAGCTAGTTAAATATATTACGGTCCAGAGGATATGCTACAGTATAAAATATTAACTTGAAAATAATGATATAATGCCATGTTTTCTATCAGGAGATTTTTTTTATTTAAAAAAACCCCCACCTAGAGTATATTTTCTTCAAAGATGGCAGCACCAGCGCTTTATATTATCTTTGTAACATTCTTTACTTATTTATAAGTTGAGACTGAAAGTGCCTTCATTTATTCAGAAACAGCGTGTATCCTTAGAGAAAAGTCTCTCTCAGTTTCTAAAGACTTCACTTTCAAAAACTAACAGGCAAAGAGTTATTCAAAAGTTTTTTTTTCAATGTTGCATGAGTTGTAACTAACTTAGGTTCTACAAAACCTTTTACCATATTGAGCCATGTTTGATCTCATGAGTTTGCTCCAACTAACAAGACAGTGATGTGTTAACTCTCCCCTAATACTATATTAAACTTTTAAAAATATGTCACAAGAATTTTTTTGTTGTTTGTAGTAAGACTGCAGAGGTGTTACTTTTCCCCCAAAAGTAATAAATCTGAACTGAAGCAGTACCTTGACTGGTGGTGTTTGCTTGGTTTCTACAGATGACTGCAATCAAAAGGGGAAAGGGTGTCACATGGTAGCAGATGTGGTACAGGAGCTGATATGTCAGCACTCTGCAAGTAGCAGTAAGTATGTGGTAACCTTTGACACAAGAGGTGTATGGACAGTGCCGGCCCAAAGTAATTTTCAGGTGTAGGCAAACAACTTGTTCAACTTAGCCATCTGAGGGCTGCCCTTGTCGCCCATTCAGAAGCAGCCCTGCGGTGCCTCACATCCTGCTTTGCAGCAGCTGCAGACCTGTTTGAACTGGAAGTCCGCCTGAAGAAAACGGAAGTTCTCTACCAGCCTGCACCACAGGAAGAACACCATCATCCCCACGTCAGCATAGGCCAGGGGTGCTCATTAGGTAGGTCGGGAGCTACTAGTAGATCTTTGGCCCTCTTCCAGGTGATCTTTGGGCCTCACCAGCTGGATGGGGCGCTCCTGCCATGCGCGCACACACCCTGCACGCACGCGCACTCCTGCTGCTGGCTTCCGCTCTCGTGGTGCTTCTTTCGCCTGCGGGGCATTGCAGGAAGAAGGAAGCACAAGGCGGGGCCTCTGGAGGGAGCGCCCTGCCTCTCTCTCGTCCAGAAGCAGCTGTGCAGCCTCCGTTGCCGGCGAGACAGGCAGGGTGGAGCGCTTCCTCTGGATGCCCCGCCTCGTGCTTTCTCTTTCCTGCAATTCCCCACGGGCGGAAGAAGCGCTGCGTGGGCGGAAAACAGCAGCAAGAACATGCGCGAGGGAAGAGCGTGCAGCGGTAGGAACGCACGGTGGCGGGGGCAGGTAGATCTTTTGGACTTGGTTGCTTTAAGAGTAGCTCGCATGCTGAAAAAGTGTGAGCACCCCTGGCATAGGCGAATCTGTGCTTAAGTCCGTTCAGCAGTTCACCTACCTGGGAGGCATCATTTCTTCAGATGCCAAGATTGATAAAGAGATAGATCACAGAAGGCTTCACAAAAGAGTCTGGAGTAACAAACACCTGAGGCAATGCACCAAAATCAGTGTGTACAGAGCTATCGTACTGTCTATTCTCCTATATGGGTCTGAAACACGGGTCACCTATCGCCAACACCTACGACTCCTCAAACGCTTTCATCAGCGCTGTCTTCACGCAATCCTAAATATACACTGGACTGACTATGTGACTAATGTTGCTGTCCTTGAGCAAGCAGGGATCACCAGTGTTGAGGCCATGCTATTGAGAACACAGCTGCGCTGGGCAGGGCATGTCTCTAGGATGGAGGACCATCGCCTCCCAAAGATATTACTCTATGGTGAACTCGCCACGGGTCAGCGCAAGATAGGCGCCCCAAAGAAGAGATATAAGGACTCCCTGAAACAGTATCTCAGGCTCAGCCAGATTGATCACCAACAATGGTCCACCCTGGCCTCACATCGGGAGGCATGGAGACACACTATCCACAATGCTGTGGCCTCTTTTGAGAAGACACGCCGAATGGGTCTCGAAGAGAAACGACAACGCAGAAAGAACCGCAACTTGGAAACAACATCACCCAAGGAGGCTTTCTGCTGTGCTTTCTGCAACCGGACCTGCCTATCTCGAATTGGCCTTCTTAGCCATCGACATGATTGTAGAAAACGTGGGATGAGTCCTTCCTAAGAATCTTCATTCGCGAAGAAAAGCCAAGAAGAAGACATTTCTATTTGCTTAAAGAATGTTTTTACAAAAAGACAACCATCTGGCGCAATAAAGTCCATAAAAACGACATTAGTAGCTTGGAGATTCTAGACCAGTGTTTTTCAGCCTTTTCTGAGCCGCGGCACATTTTTTACATTTACAAAATCCTGGGGCACACTACCAACCAAAATGACACAAAATGACACTCTAAAACAGCAATACATATAGTTAATATGTTTTTAAATGTATTTATACACTCAGTGTGAAACCTGGACCTGTTTCGATGAACACAACATATCCTGGCAGGAATGGCAGAAAGACACAAACTTCCCACACAGAACTCCCATAACCAAGAGAAAATACTGGAAGGTTTTGGTGGGCATTGACCTTGGGTTTTGGAGTTGTAGTTCACCTATATCCAGAGAGCACTGTGGACTGAAACAATGTTGGATCAGGACCAAACTTGGCATGAATACTCAATATGCCAAAATGTGAACACAGATGGAGTTTGGGGAAAATAGACCTTGACATTTGGGAGTTGTAGTTGCTGGGATTTATAGTTAACACACAATCAAAGAGCATCCTGAACTCTTGCAACAATGGAATTGAACCAAACTTGGCATATTGAACTCTCATTACCAACAGAAAGTACTGAAAGGATTTGCTTGGGAATTGACCTTGAGTTTGGAAGTTGTAGTTCACCTACACCCAGAGAGCACTGTGGACTCAAACAATGTTATGTTGTGTTGTCGTTTGTTTTCTATCCAGAATCACAATGTTGGAAGGAGGCTCACCACTTTAAGGTCCCTAAAACAGGCATGGGAAAACTTCGGCCCTCTGGGTGCTTTGGACTTCAACTCCCACCATTCCTAACAGCCTGCGGCCCTTTCCTGCTTAAGTGGCTGGGGGGGGGGGGAGGAAAGGAGCCTGAGCAAAGCGAGGCAAAGCGAGCAGAGCAAGGTTGGGAAGAAGGGAGCCCGAGTGGAGAAGAAAAAGTGTTCGGCAGGAGGGGGAAGAAAGGGTATTGGAGGTTCCAATTTCCCACGGCACACCTGATGATCGCTCACGGCACACTAGTGTCCCACGGCACACTGGTTGGGAAACACTGTTCTAGGATATTGAACTGATTTTTCTGATCTTTTACCTTGAAAAAGAGAACGATTCAACTTACCTTTAATGGCAGGAGGGGGCAATGTTAAATTTTAATGTGTGTTAAAATTGTCACTTTTACTACAGAAGAAAATAAATGGATGTTAATACCCCACTGTAGTGATATTGAGATTTATTCCAAATGTGTCTGTCACAATAAATAAAACTGAGCAGCCTCAAGCAGGAGGCAAAAACGATGGGGGGAAAGAGGGGGGAAACATCTCAGCTTCTGAGCTGTCAATCTGCCTTTAATGAGAGAACATGCTCTCAAGAGACATGGAGAATTACAGCCAAATTCCTCCCTCTAAGTAATATTTGTGCTACCCCATTGATTTCCAAAAGGAACATAGGTAAGTAAGGGGCGCATGGTGAGTCCGATATGGCTTCTTAATTGTTTTTCTTGTAAAACAGATTAGCAGATCAGAAAGCTTAGGGGTTTTTTAACCTTCATTAATCTCAGCCCCCTAGTAGTATGTTAATGGGACTTCTTTCTCCCTGGTATTCCTATTCCGCTGCATAATCACTTTATCAACTCCAGATGCCAGAAGTCACAAGTCAAATCACAGAACAATAACAGGATTGCCATTAAAATTATGCAAAGAAATCCTTGAGCCTTCGGGGGCAATGTGGCAATTCTGCTTTTGGAGTTTTCTCCATTAATGATGTGAGCAGCACATAAAACCAGACTTTAAAAAAACATATAAACTATGTGTAGAACATCAGCGGGAAAAGATGCCAAATGAGAAGAAAGCAAGCAAAGCATAATCATATCCAGAAACTGCTCACAATTTATTATTAACATTTTCACCACCTTTTTAATGAGTTTTAAGTATGGTACTCATTGGAAAACGGGTCAGGTCTTTATTTCAAAAATCAAAAACTTTATTACGGTCACAGACCCGCACAAAGCGGGCACAAGCGCCCTAAGAGGAGAAGGACAACTCCCCAGTAAACAGTTATTTAAAATCAGACTAGTAATCAATATAGAAATATATATATATATATATATATATATATATATAAAAATTTTTACCATCTTAATACCATCTTTTTTTAAATTCATTTTTTTTGGAAATATATTTATTGGGGTTTTGTCGTAAACAGTAAAAGTGGGGGAACAATTTCAGGTAAAGGACAGTAGGAACAGGAAAGAGAGAGAGAGAGGCCTGGGTGATGGGCTTAGGATAAAGAGGTGGAGAGGCAGGGGAGGGGAATTGGGGAGGAGAGTCTGGGTGGGGGTGTGATGGGGGGGGGAGGAAGGGGGCATGGTGAGTTGACTTCCGGTATTGTTATATAATCCTCTTTGCTTAGTCCTCGTAAGGGGTGTGTGTGTGAATTAAGATGCGAGTGTCGTTGAGAATAAGGGTGCAAGGTACTCTTGGAGGTTCCGTTTGGTTGACCTTTGGTGGTTTCCTTCCCCTTTGTCAAGTATCTTGAATGTGTTGGTTTAGCTCTCCAGACTTTAGGTAATTCACAAAGGGCGTCCAATCAGTTCTCCTCAATTTTGTCCCCTCCAATTCGCTCATGTAGTATGACAACTTGTCCATACTCATGTCTTGGGCTTTGTTTGCCCATTCTGCGAGCCTGGGCACCTCCGCAGACTTCCACTCCCTTGCATACACCATCCTCGCTGCCGTGGAGAGGAACAGGAACAGCCTTTCATCATTCTCGTCCGGGAGTACTCTTTCATCCACTATTCCTAGTAGGTAGGCCTCTAGTGTCAATTCCAGTGTGACCCGTAGAATCTTCTGCATTTGAATGTGCACCGCTTTCCTGAATTTCGAGACTTCCTGACAGGACCACCACATGTGATAAAAGGTGCCTGTCTGTACCCTGCATTTCCAGCACTTAGTCTGGACGTTCTTGTACATCAGACCAAGCTTATGGGGTGTCATGTACCATCTGTAGAACAGTTTGTACCAGTTCTCTTTAAGATCGATGGCGTATGTGATTTTAATTTTCTTCCGCCAGATCCTTTCCCACTCTCGCATGCTGATTGTGCGTCCGATGTTTTGTGCCCATTTTGTCATACAGGTTAGAAATATATTTTAAGAGACAGGATATTGTTGCCTTACGGTGTCAATCACCACCCGTCTGATATTAAGGGCAGCAGCACAGAACTTAGCAACACTGTAAGTCATTGCAGTGTTAGAGTCCGAAAGCAGCAGGGTGGAATAACATCTTTCACTGCGCCCCGGGTACTTTAAAAGCCATGGCCCAATGAGATTGGATTTAAGATCTCTGTAGAACATGCATTGAAGAAGCACGTGTTCAGTTGTTTCCACATCACCAGACCCACAGGGGCATAGTCTCTGCTTGAAGGGGGTCTTCCGATACCTCCCCTCCAATACAGCCGATGGGAGGGCATGGCATCTTGCCAGGGTAAAGGCCCTTCGGTGTTTGGGCACCTCCAGGTCTGTTAGGTATGCCATGGGGGCAGTGAGGTATCTAGTGGCTTCCCTAACAATGAAGGCTGGGGAACAGGCTAGGTCGGATTGGCGCTCTATGTCCAGGATCCGTTGCTTAATGAGATCCTTGGCTTGGTCCCATCTCATGCTTAGCCATTGTCCTCGGGAGAAACCTAGCGTTGTGATGTTTGCTGCTACTGTTTTAATCCATGTGGACTGGAAGTCGTCTCTCATGATGAGGGGGCAAGACCACATGGGGAGAAGCATAGGTGTAGCCAGTAATTGAGAATAGCTGTCCATATTCTCGCTTCCACTTTCACGAAGCCTGTCTCCAATCGCAGGGTGGCGTTAGGGACACATCTGGGAGCCTGTAGAGCCGCTCTTAGGAGTTTCGATTGGACACGCTCTAGTGGGGCATCATTTGAGAAGGGTCCAAGCTGGGCTCCATACAGCATTTGTGTGACTGATTTTGCTTCAAAAAGTTTAAGTGCCGCCGGTATAAAGTGACCTCCTCCCGTCCTGAGATATCTTAGGATAGCGGATGAACTCTTTTGTGCTGTCTCTGCTGCGGACTCTGCGTGGGCTTTCCTGCTGTTGCTGCTATGGAGGGTAACACCAAGATATTTAAAGCTTGAGACCTGCTCTATTTTGTTTCCATCTATTCTCCAGTTGTGCCTCTTGGGTCGTTTAGCAAACACCATAATTTTAGATTTCTGAAAGTTGAGGTGCAACTGTTCTTTCTGGCAGTAATTTGTTAATGCTCTCAGGGCTCTTTTGAGTTTTTTTATTTAAATTATTTTCACTTTCTCAAGGGCTGTCATACAATTAAGATTGTATAGTTATCACATCCTCAACACAATTCTTGATTGACTTTAATCATCCATAACTGCTGAACGGACTTAAGCACAGATTTGCGTATGCTGATGTGGGGATGGTGGTGTTCTTCCTGTGGTGCAGGCTGGTAGAGGACTTCCGTTTTCTTCAGGCTGACTTCCAGCCCAAACAGCTCTGCAGCTGTTGCAAAGCAGGATGTCAGGCGCTGCAGAGCTGCTTCTGTATGGGCGACAAGGGCAGCATCCTCAGCAAAAAGCATCTCACGGACTAGATAGTTTAGAGCTGCCCAGGAAGTTGATCGCAATTGACCAGTCGATCCTGGGACTGAATGAGGTTGATCCCAGCCAGATGGGGTGCTTCTCAGAGAGGGCAGAGCCAGGCCGTGCCAAGCCCCGCCCCTCCCCTGGCTTTGGTATTCCCAGCAGCTTCTCCAGGCTTGAGGATGACAATGCCAAGCCAGCCTTGTGCTAGCTATGGCACCACTGGTTTGGTACTGCCATCCTCAAGCCTGGAGAAGCTGCTGGGAGCTCCAAAGCCAGAGGGAGAGTGTGGGGCTTGGCACGGCCTGGCTCGCCCGCCAGCTTCCGCTCTACCAGCAGCTTCTCAGGCTTGAGGATGGCAGTGCCAAGCCAGTGGTGGCATAGCTAGCACAAGGCTGGCTTGGCATTGCCATCCTCAAGCCTGGAGAAGCTGCTGGGAGCTCCAAAGCCAGAGGGGAGGGGGCGGGGAGGGGGGCACGGCCTGGCTCCGCCCCTCCTCTGGCTTCCGCTCTACCATCAGCTTCTCCAGGCTTGAGGATGGCAATGACAAGCCAGTGGTGCCATAGCTAGCACAAGGCTGGCTTGGCATTGTCATCCTCAAGCCTGGAGAAGCTGCTGGTAGAGCGGAAGCCAGAGGAGGGGCGGAGCCAGGCTGCGCCAAGCCCCACCCCCACCCCACCCCTCCAGCCGTGAGGAGGTAGGTAGATCTTTCTGACTTGGTTTTATTATAAGTAGCTCGCGTGCTGGAAAAGTATGGGCACCCCTGGTTTACAGTTATTTTGGAGATGTATTGTTTTATTCTCATTTTGACAATTCTCCTTAATAGCCAAGCCCCAGCTTTGTTTGCATTCTGAAAATGGGATTGTCTTGCATACTTTAATTTTCTAAATAGTTGCTCCGTTTCCTATTTGATTCTTTGTCGATGGAGAGTTTCTAAATCTTGTGTTAGCTTATTATTCTTTGGGTCTTTTTTCAATTTTATTTTTATCTCCTTTAGTTTGTCTAATATAATCTGCATCTCTTCTCTTCTTTTCTTGTTCCTAATTGCACTTTGTTGTATACAGATGCCCCTTATCATCACTACTTTGTAGGTGTCCCAGATTGTCTGTGTAGTGACATCTTCTGTTTCATTAAATCAGAAGAATCCTTTTAAATTGGTTCTGATTATTTGCTATATTGATGTGTCTTTAATTAGGTTGTCACTTAGTCTCCAACTTCTTGGTCCACTTTTTTGGTTGTAGATGACTTCTATAGGGCTATGGTCCGAGTCTTGTCTTGTTAGAATTTCAATTTTGTCGATTTTGGAGGTCAGTGAGTATGAGGTCTATATCATGTCGATTCTGGACCAGCTTTTGTTTCTTGTAGAAAAGAAAGTAAAGTCTCCCCCGCCCCCGATGGTGGGATCCCCATGCATCTTGGAGATTTAGGTCATCTAGTACAGTGTTTTTCAAACTTCTTTGAGCCGCGGCACATTTTTTACATTTACAACATCCTGGGGCACACCACCAACCAAAATGACACAAAATTACACTCTAACACGGCAATACATATAGTTAATATGTTTTTAAATGTATTTATACACTTAGTGTGAAACCTGGACCTGTATCAATGGACACAACATAGATATCCTGGCAGGAATGGCAGAAAGATACAAACTTCCCACAACCAAGAGAAAATACTATAAGACTTTGCTGGGCATTGACCTTGGGTTTTGGAGTTGTAGTTCACCTATCTGTCGTTGTCCGAATCAATCCAAGGTCATCAGCATTGAAGTCATCAAAGGGTTGTCCAAGAAGGTATCCAAAGGGGCGCAGGAGAGATGTAGTCCAGGAGCCAGGCCAAGGTCAAGGAGAGGAGATAGACGTAGAAGCAAAGACACAACCCACAGTCCAACTGGGGAGCAATCCAGTGGAGTTCAAACCCCACCACAGGAAGCAGCAGAATCAGTCTGGAACCAAGGCTTCAAGATGTCAGAATACAAGATGCAAGATTCCTAGGATCCAGAGGCAACTCCTTGCTAGCCACAGAGGTTAGTCCCAAAATGTCCACCTTTTAAGCTCACTACAAGCCAGATCCACTTGATGAGGTCAACGCCCTATCATCATCCTCAGGTGTTACTCTCCCAGCAGCTGCTGCCCTTTGACTGACCCTCCAAGATTTCCACCTGTGGTTAAGACTTAGAACATCCCACCCCCCATTGTCTGGGGACTCTGAGGGCCAATCCTGATTATCAGTGAATCCTACCCAGGTGTCTGAACTTGTGGGCTCCTCACAAGCCCTCTGAATTTCTCTTACTTGAGTCCAATCCATTTCAGTAGAAGTGTCCTCTGTACTCTGACTCCCATCATTCCCAGAGAATCCCTCAAATGTCTCAGAGTCTGTAGGTGCTGTAATTATTTGCTTGACTCTCTTGAGTTGCAAGTGATCCTCTTCACTTGACTCACGAGTAAGCCTCTTTCTGCAAACACCAGTACTCCTGTTACAAACAGCCCCACCCAGTTCGATACTCTCCCCAGATGCTGAGCCAACAGAGTCTTCTGAATCACTACTATCAGTAGCAGCTGGAGGCTCAATCACAACATTGAGAGTATTAATACTAAAATAACAGCCACGGAGAAATCCTAAGTTGGTTGAATTCAGAAGGAAGACCAAAATTGGTTTGATAAGATAATGACTTCAATGGAAAGTAATTGACAAACTGAAATAAAAAAATAAGGCTTGGCTTTTTTTGTTTGTTTTTTGAAATGTAAATAGTATAGTAGTTTTCAAAAGAAACCATGTTCCATTTCCTAGCCCCAATTTCTGGATGTTTATCCTAAAGAATTAGTTCCATTAGTCCACGGCCAAAGGGCTTGTTTTCATCTAAGGCAGGCTTCATACACGTTATCCAGCAGCTAATGTTGTCAGTATTTATTGATTCAGTGTAATGATAATTATGTTTTTCTGATAGTAAGTCAAGACTTCTCACAGTGATTGTGATTTCATTTGACTTTGCGCATCCGTAATGTCACAAGGCATTTGCACTTGCTATATATCTGAAAGCACATATATAGGTAAAGCCCAAGAAGGCAAAGAGCAGAACTTTGGTTTCCACTACAAAGCTTGCATCACAATAATTCATTTCTGTTAAAATTTCAAAACATGACCTCAGTTCGTTGTTCATTGCATTAGATAGTGCTACTCTTCCTAGAGCAGGGGTGCCCACACTTTTTCAGTATGCAAGCTACTTATAAAACAACCAACTCACAAAGATCTACCTACACGGAAATGTAAAACGTATAACTATTTTCTAATTTTTTATTATTATTATTTATTATTATTATTATTATTTCAGGATTTTACCCCGCTCTTCTCCACCCCCGAGGGGGGACTCAGAGCGGCTTACAGTACGGCACAATTCGATGCCACATCATACAGTATAAAACCCCAAAACCCCACAACAATTAAAATACATTAAAACACATTAAAATACAGTTCCATCAGCAACATACACAGTCATTCCAAGTTAAAAACAATATTCACTCCATAAAAACATTGGCCCTCTTCATCCATTCCATTAAAATCCCCATCTAACATGCTGTTAGTGCTGGTGTGCAAACGCCTGGTCCCAAAGCCAGGATTTTACCTTTTTCCTGAATGCCAGGGGGATGAGGTGGACCGTACCTCCATAGGGAGCGCATTCCACAGGCGGGGAGCCACCGCCGAGAAGGCCCTGTCCCCGTCCCCACCAACCGCATTTGAGAAGTCGGCGGAGCGAGAGCAGGGCCTCCCGGATGATCTTAGGTTACGGGGTGGGACGTAGGGCCGATGCGTTCGGACAAGTAAGCTGGGCCAGAACCGTATAGAGCTTTAAAGGTCAAAACCAGCACTTTGAATTGAGCCCGGGTGGACAGGCAGCCAGTGGAGCTGACACAATAGGGGTGGTATGCTCCTGTATGTAGCTCCCGTTAGCAATCTGGCTGCCGCCCGCTGGACTAATTGCAATTTCCGAACTGTCTTCAAAGGCAGCCCCACGTAGAGTGCGTTGCAGTAATCTATTCAGGATGTGACCAGAGCGTGGACGACCGTAGCCAGATCAGACTTCCCAAGGTACGGGCGCAGCTGGCGCACGAGTCTCAACTGTGCAAAAGCTCCCTGGCCACCGCTGAGACCTGGGGTTCCAGGCTCAGCGATGAGTCCAGGATCACTCCCAAGCTGCGAACCTGCGTCTTCAGGGGAGTGTAACCCCATCCAACACAGGCTGTAACCCTATGCCCTGTTCGGCCTTACGACTGACCAGGAGGACCTCTGTCTTGTCTGGATTTAGTTTCAATTTGCTAGCCCTCATCCAGTCCGACACAGCAGCCAAGCACCGGTTCAAGGTCTGGACAGCCTCCTTGGTGACAGGTGGGAAGGAGTGACAGATCTGGACGTCATCTGCGTACAGATAACACCTGACTCCGAAACTCCGAATGATCTCTCCCAGCGGTTTCATGTAGATGTTAAACAACATCGGGGACAGAACTGAACCCTGAGGGACTCCACAGGACAACGGCTGTGGAGCCGAACAGGTGTCACCCAATGACACCTTCTGGGTACGACCTTCCAGGAAGGATTGGAGCCACTGCAGAGCAGTACCCCAAGCCCCATGTCTGCAAGGCGACCCAGAAGGATACAGTGGTCAACGGTATCGAAAGCCGCTGAGAGGTCAGCAGAACCAACAGGGACACACTCCCCTGTTGAGTTCCCGGCGTGAATCATCTACCAAGGCGACCAAGGCTGTTTCAGTCCCATGTCCCGGCCTAAAGCCAGACTGTGCCAGTTCAAGATAATCAGTGTCTACTAGGAACCCCTGGAGTTGCGAAGCCACCACACGTTCCATGACTTTGCCCAAATAGGGAGATTGGAAACTGGTCGATAGTTCACTAATTGAGTGGGGTCCAGTGATGGTTTCTTCAACAGCGGTTTTATAACAGCTTGCTTTAAGCTGGCTGGAATTTTGCCCTCCTGTAAGGAGGCATTCACCACCACCTTCACCCACTCTGCCAAACCCCTCTGGCTTCCTTTGATCAGCCAGGATGGGCAGGGGTCTAGGATGCATGTAGTGGGCCTTGCCTCTCCAAGGATATTGTCCACATCCTCGAGCTGAACCAATTGAAACGAATCCATTAAAACCGGACAAGCAGGTGCTCGTGTCACATCCTCAGAGACTGCCGTTAAAGTGGTATCGAAATCAGAACGGATCAGCGTTATTAAGGATTCTTTGTATGTACAATGTATGTTGATGTACCTTGCATAACTGAATGAGCCAATATTGCACAACACACATAATAAGTAATTATTTACATATTTTTTTTTGCAATTACCTGAGTTTACTTTGATGACTTGCACTGAATTGAATCAGCCAGGGATAAACTGGCAGAATGAAAGCACACAGACCTTTCAACTGCAAGGCCATTCAATGCTGATCAATGTGAACAATGGAACACTGTCATATATTCCAGTTCAAAGCAGAGATTGTGGGATTTTCTGCCTTGATATTCTGGGTTATAGAGTTGTGGAAGGGCCCTGAGTCCACACTGCCATATAATCCAGTTCAAAGCAGCTAGTGTGGGATTTTCTGCCTTGATATTCTGGGTTATATGGCTGTGTGGAAAGGCTCTGAGTCCACACTGCCATATAATCCAGTTCAAAGCAGCTAGTGTGGGATTTTCTGCCTTGATATTCTGGGTTATATGGCTGTGTGGAAAGGCTCTGAGTCCACACTGCCATATAATCCAGTTCAAAGCAGCTAGTGTGGGATTTTCTGCCTTGATATTCTGGGTTATATGGCTGTGTGGAAAGGCTCTGAGTCCACACTGCCATATAATCCAGTTCAAAGCAGCTAGTGTGGGATTTTCTGCCTTGATATTCTGGGTTATATGGCTGTGTGGAAAGGCCCTGAGTCCACACTGCCATATAATCCAGTTCAAAGCAGCTAGTGTGGGATTTTCTGCCTTGATATTCTGGGTTATATGGCTGTGTGGAAAGGCTCTGAGTCCACACTGCCATATAATCCAGTTCAAAGCAGCTAGTGTGGGATTTTCTGCCTTGATATTCTGGGTTATATGGCTGTGTGGAAAGGCTCTGAGTCCACACTGCCATATAATCCAGTTCAAAGCAGCTAGTGTGGGATTTTCTGCCTTGATATTCTGGGTTATATGGCTGTGTGGAAGGGCCCTGAGTCCACACTGCCATATAATCCAGTTCAAAGCAGCTAGTGTGGGATTTTCTGCCTTGATATTCTGGGTTATATGGCTGTGTGGAAAGGCTCTGAGTCCACACTGCCATATAATCCAGTTCAAAGCAGCTAGTGTGGGATTTTCTGCCTTGATATTCTGGGTTATATGGCTGTGTGGAAAGGCACTGAGTCCACACTGCCATATAATCCGGTTCAAAGCAGCTAGTGTGGGATTTTCTGCCTTGATATTCTGGGTTATATGGCTGTGTGGAAAGGCACTGATATAATCCAGTTCAAAGCAGCTAGTGTGAGATTTCACTGGGCTGCGTGGAAGGGAACGGGGGGGGTTGGTTTGGGGCGTAATTCCAAAGTGTGGCCTAGGGTGCCAAAAGGGGTTAATCCGGGCCTGTTGAAAGCTATCTGGTAGTATAATTTGCATGTAGATCAGAGGTAAACAGATATAATCAATAGGCTTAATGGGTCCTGGCATCTTCTCTGACCCATTTTGGCTTCTTGTAGAGGGGGGGGAGAGCGAGAGAGAGAGAGAGCGAGAGAGAGAGAGAGAGAGTGAGAGAGAGAGAGAGAGAGAGAGGACCTCTACCTGAGCATGTGATCACCTACCACCCTCATATGCCTCTTATGCCCCTAGGAGTGGCAGGAATCTTTCCATCCCCAATTCGCTGTCTAAGAAATTGATTGCGTGGCTTTGAAGATACACCATGGATCCTGATTCTTTTGTTTCTGTATGTATCTTCCTATATGTAACATTTTCCAAATGTTTAATTCATGCATCCTGAAAGACATTGCTGCACTCTGCTCTGTGCAAAAACTCTTTATGCGATGAGTTGAAGTCTGGATAGGTGTATCTTCTCTCCCAGCAGGGCAGCTTGCTACACTGAGTCAGACCATTGGTCCCTACCAATTGGTCCCAATAATGTTGACCGTGACCAGAGGGACCAAAACTCTGACATCCTGTATACAAAGCATGTACTTTCTCACTATCCTACAGTCACGCTAGCTTTTCCCTTGAGCCCAAACAGAAGATGGGTGAGTTCATTTCTGACATTAATAGTATGATTGATGGTAAAAGACCCCCCACAGTCAGCAGTCTGCATACAACTACTGGAAAGATTTTTAGATGATGGCATAATGGTCTGATATCACAGTGTGGTCATGCAGAAGCAATTAAGCCTACTCAGAGCCCATCTCCACAACTACATAACTATTCTTAGCTACTTGAGTGCTGGATTTTGTATTGTATCATGCACCTGACAAAGTAGATTGCAATCTAGAAGAGAATATGCTAAAACAAATGTGTTAATCTCAGAACGTCTCTTTTTCATTTAATACTGAAACAGGGATTTATAGTTCGCCGACACTCAAAACAGCTACTACAGTATTTTGAAAATTAGAGGGATCAGTTGAGCGCCCAATTCTATGACAATCGTGCACACAGAACAACATTGTCAAAAATATTGATAAAGAAGATGCTCATGGGCAGGGGCGGTCCTACCGGTAGGCAAAGGACGCTGCTGCGTGGGGTGCCATCTGGGTAAAGGGCGCATTCCCCCGCCCACCAGACAGCGTCCGGCCGATGTTCCATTTCCGTAGCAAACCTCCCTGCGTGCCAAATAGGGAGTGCTGTGTTTACAGGCTTCTGCGTCTGCGCACAGGAGCTTCTGGGCATGCGCGGAGGGGGTGTGTGTGCCAAAATAATGTTTTTTTTTTTTTTTTTGGCGGCAAAATAATGTTAAACACCATTTAAAATGACCTTGGTCATGGGTCAAAGCAAGATCATACTCAGACTATTTAAGTTGTTAGTTAGCATTCACAGTACAGCAATTAGAGTAATGGGCAGAATTGACCTGTGATCAATAGCTTGTTCAGCCACGAACGTTACACACTAGCACTCAGCAAGTCATTAATTCAAAGGAAGTCGCAATGTAAATGGTATAGTTGCATGAACATCTATTTAAAAACATTAGAATAAACAAGTATATCTAAAGTATTTTTTTAAATGATGAACTTTATCTTAATATATAAAAATGCTTATGTTGTTGTTAGTACCTTAAAATCATCAAAACCACTGAACGCAGACACACCAAATTTGGCAACTAAATGTCTCACAAAACGAGGTGTGACCAACAATAATAAAAAGAAAAAAAACCCTAAAAACAACTTACAAAACCTAAAAAATGAGAACATGCCACAGCACATACATGGGGTGCGCACATGCATCCAAGACAGCTCCTCCAACTTCTTGCGGCCGAACCTGTGGTGGCAATGGCCAGGAGGCCTCCCGGAGCCAGCCCCGCCTCCTCAACATCCTCCAAAATTCTCAAGGCCATCCCTGCCTCTCGTCTGACCAACGGGGATGGAGACAGAATGGCCTGGCAGTGGGCGGGGCCTGCTGCTTCCCCGGCTCAGGTGCGGGGCTTTTTGGCCCCCAGGAAGAGATGCCGGAGGCGAGGCTGCAGAACCATTACAACTTGGTAGAATAGGCTGGGGAGGCAAGGGGGCCACCCTGCACAGCGAGGAAGCCTTCCACCATGGCATCGTCTACCAGGCCAAAGTGAGGAGGAGGAGTAAGACCCCGCCCCCCTGCTCCTTTCCCCCTTTTGGGAGGTGGCGGCGAGGGGTCCCCAGAGCATGCACAGAGTGCCAGCTCATTGGGAGGATCGGTCCAAGGAGCCAAGTGGGGCTTGATATGGTCAAGGACTTGGATGGAGTGCTTTGGCATTGTTGTCCCTATACAGCAGGCCTGGGCCAACTTGGGCCCTCCTTCCCTCCAGGTGTTTTGGACTACAACTCCTCTGAACTCCACCAACAACAGAATTGAACCAAACTTGGCACACAGAACTCCCATGGCCAACGGAAAACAATAGAAAGGGTTTGGTGGGCATTGAGCTTGTGTTTTGGAGTTGTGGTTCACCTACATCCAGAGAACACTGTGGACTCAAGCAATGTTGGATCTGGACCAAACTTGGCATAAACACTCCATATGCCCAAATGTGAACACTGCTGGACTTTGGGGAAAATATACAGTACCTTCACATTTGGGAGTTGCAGTTACTGGGATTTATAGTTCATATACAATCAAAGAGCATTCTGCAACCCACCAATTGTAGAATTGAGCCAAACTTCCCACACAGAACCCCCATGAACAACAGAAAATACTGTGCTTTCTGGTGGCCTTCAGTGACCCTTCTAATACCGCCCCCCCCCCATGACCCCCAGGTTGAGAAATGCTGCCTTACAGGTCCGGATTAGCTCCTTTTGACGCCCGAGGCCAAAAGAAGCACCGCCGCCCTCAGTTCAGGGGGAAACCCCGCCCCAGGGCGTGCTGCATCTTGTGCAGCGGCCCCAAGGGTTCTCCTTCCTTCCTTCAGTGAAGGAAGGGAGGGGGCCGAGGGAGAAGGAGGCAGCGCAAAGGCGGCGTCGCGTCAGAGGCCTTGCTGTGACGCGACACGCTTTTGCGCTGCCTCCTTCTCCTCCTCGGTTCCCCCTCCGTTCCCTTGAGTGAAGGGAGGGGGGACCGAGAAGGAGAAGGAGGCGGCGCAAAGGTGCGCCGCGTCACAGCAAGGCCTCTGACGGGACGCCCCTTCGCACCGCCTCCTTCTGGGCCCCCCTCCCTTCCTTCAGTCAAGGGAGGGAGAGGGAACGGAGGAGGAGAAAGAGGTGGCGCGAAGGGGTGCCGTGTCACAGACAGGCCTCTGACGCGCTTCCTTCTCCTCCTCGGTTCCCCCTCCGTTCCCTTGAGTGAAGGAAGGAGGGGGCCGAGAAGGAGAAGGAGGCGGCGCAAAGGGGCGCCGCGTCACAGCCAGGCCTCTGACACGCCGCTTCCTTCTCCTCCTCAGTTCCCCCTCCGTTCCCTTGAGTGAAGGAAGGGAGGGGGGCTGAGAAGGAGAAGGAGGGGGCGCGAAGGGGCGGTGCGTCACAGCCAGGCCTCTGACGTGCCGCTTCCTGCTCCTCCTCGGTTCCCCCTCCGTTCCCTTGAGTGAAGGAAGGGAGGGGGCTGAAAAGAGAAGGAGGGCGCGAAGGGTGCAGCGTCACAGCAAGGCCTCTGACGCGTCACCCCGCGCCGCCTCTTTCTCCTCCTCGGTTCCCCCTCCCTTCACTCAAAAAATCAACCTTTTAAAAAAATATATTTCGGGGGTCCTAATCTGCCACCCCCCCCATTTGTGCCGCCCAAGGCCATGGCCTCGGGTGGCCTTATGGGTAATCCGGGCCTGCTGCCTTAAGGTCGTCTAGTCCAACTCCCTTCACCAGGGCAAGAAAACATAATCAAAGCCCTCCTGACAGAGTCATCCAGCCATAGATATAGAAAGCTATATCTGATTCACACACACACACATGTATATGACAGATATATTGCCATAGATTTGAAAGGGACAAAGAAGGACAATTTGCCCTAAACAAGGACAATTCTGTTGTATGTTCCAGAGTAGGCAAAGCAGACGATCTCCACATCAACACTGACAAAGAAACAAAAAGAAATACTGTTTACCCACAAGCATAAAGAAGTAACAGTAGAAACCAACACTTTCTCATTACTTTATTTTCCAGATCACCAGACTGGGCCACAGCAATGCGTGGCAGGGCACGGCTAGTATTTTTATAAATAGGTTCTGTAACAGTTGGCTAAACTAAAAATGTCATCTTATAATTGTCATTAATTTTAACAGGTATTAGCAAGGATGTTATACCTCTAGCAAATATGATGAAAATTACATTAGATAATTGCAAGACATTATATTAAAACAGCTCATTCCTCTTGTTCCTTAATGCCACGTGTAAAATATGTTGTAACAATGAATTTAAATATCTCCACTTCAATGGAACAGAGAGAGGATAATACAATTGCTTTTAATAAATATTCTGATTTGGAAATGTTTATTAACTAATTTATATAAACTTTTATCAAAGTTTATTATTAACTAATTTTATGGTTTAAATATAGATAAATTAAATATAGATAAATATAGATTACTGCAATGCTGTCTACATGGGGTTGCCTTTGAAGACTGTTCGGAAGCTGCAACTAGTCCAACGGACAGCAGCCAGGTTGATAACAGGAACGGCATTCAGAGAGCGTACAACTCCCCTGCTGTGCCAGCTCCACTGGCTGACAGTTTGCTACTGGGCACAATTCAAAGTGCTGGCTTTAGCCTTTAAAGCCCTAAACGGTTTGGGTCCTACTTACCTGTCCGAACGCATCTCTCTCTATGAACCATCGAGATGTTTAAGATCATCTGGAGAGGCCCTGCTCTCGGTCCCGCCTTCTTCGCAGGCGCGACTGGCGGGGACGAGAGACAGGGCCTTTTCAGTGGTGGCTCCTCGGCTTTGGAATGCCCTCCCTAGAGACATCAGATCGGCCCCCTCCCTCCTGACATTTTGCAAGAAAGTCAAGACCTGGCTGTTTGAGCAGGCATTTGTTGATGAAATATAAGGCTTAATTGGATATATGGAATGACGACGGTGTGATGGAAACTGATTTCAACATGATGCTGAGGCTGCAATTGTATGTTTTTAATTGTGAAATTGTTATTATATGTTTTTTTCTGGGGGTTGACTTGTTGCTGTGTTGTATTGAGGGCAGAGACTGCCTGTGTAAACCGTCCCGAGTCGCCTTCGGGCTGAGAGGGGCGGTATAGAAACGTGACAAATAAATGACAAATAATAAATAAATGATACTACCACTCCTTAGTGCAGTGCTTTTCAACCTTTTTTGAGCAGCGGCACATTTTTTACATTTACAAAATCCTGGGGCACATCACCAACCAAAAGGACACAAAATGACACTCTAACACAGTAATACATATAGTTAATATGTTTTTAATGTATTTATACACTCAGTGTGAAACCTGGACCTGTTTCGATGAACACAACATAGATATCCTGGCAGGAATGGCAGAAAGATACACACGAAGGTCTTGCTCAACAGCTGGGAGTTATAGTTCACCCGCAATCTAAGAGCATTCTGAACTCCACCAATGATGGAATGGAATGAAACTTCCCACACAGAACTCCCATAACCAAGAGAAAATACTATAAGAGTTTGGTGAGCATTGACCTTGAGTTTTGGAGTTGTAGTTCACCTATATCCAGAGAGCACCATGGACTCAAACAATGTTGGATCAGGACCAAACTTGGCATGAATACTAGGCATGGTTTCGAACCCAAAAATCGTGATTCTAAAATCAAAGGAAAAGGGGGGGATTTTTTTATTAGTAATAGAAAGACTTACAAAAAAAATTCCAAAAATTTCTAAAATGTAACTTAATTACTAACGAAATTCGTTAGTAGTTCGTATGCCAGCGCATGCACATTCCAGATGGTTTTGGCCTACAACTCCCAGAAATCCTAACAGCTGGTAAATTGGCTGGGATTTCTGGGAGTTGTAGGCCAAAACTTGAATAAATCACACTGAATTCTAGATGGGACTCTCCAAATAGGAAGGAGGGAGGGAAGGAGGGAGGGAGGGAAGGAGGGAGGGAGGGGGTATTCTATTCTTGGAAGCAGCAAAAAAAGGAGGAGGAGGCCCCCCCTCGCTCCTCGCTGCCTCTCTATCACCCCGATCCTGAGGGAGCGAGGGCCCCAAGTTTGCCCAGGCTGAGAGGAAAAGGAAGAGGCCTGAGGCTGTGAGGAATGGTGGGAGTTGAAGTCCAAAACACCTGGAGGGCTGAAGTTGGCCCCTCATGAAGCCTCTTCAAGGCTTTAGATCCTGGCAGGCAGAAGGGGCAGGGAGAGCCGTCCACTCCTCCTGCCCTGCCAGGATCTAAAGCATCAAAGAGTATTGGGGTGAGAAACCAACCTAATGTATAATAGAATGAATGCTACTGTAAGTGCCTAATATTATAAGTAATCCAACTGGTCATACCTACATTCCATGCACATGCAATAATGCAGCAGTAATAACAATGGGTATAAGAAGAGGTAAAATTCAAACCGAAGTATTCTGACTGTGCTCCCTCCTCAAACTGCAAAAGGCTCTTCTCTATGAGCCCGGGAAAAGCCAAAACCCCGGGCACAGCGTTTGCTGCCTGGGTGCACACACTGTGAACACAGATGGAGTTTGGGGAAAATAGACCTTGACATTTGGGAGTTACAGTTTCTGGGATTTATAGTTAACACACAATCAAAGAGCATCCTGAACTCTTGCAACAATGGAACTGAACCAAACTTGGCATATTGAACTCTCATTACCAACATAAAGCCTTGCTCTGCTTGCTTTGCTCTGGGGAAAGTCTGTGCAGTAGCGCCCGCACGGGTCACATCTTCCTCCCTCCCGCAGAAGTGGCAGTGCGAGCAAAGCGAGGCTGGGAAGAAGGGAGCCCGAGTGGAGAAGAAAAAGTGTTCGGCAGGAGGTGGAAGAAAGAGTATCGGAGGTTCCAATTTCCCACGGCACACCTGATGATCGCTCCCGGCACACTAGTGTGCCACGGCACACTGGTTGGGAAACACTGCCTTAGTGTAACACACAGCATGCAATGAAGTATACTAAATATCAAGGTCACATTTTCAACAAAACTTGACTGTATCATAAACCTTTATCTTTCCCTGGTTCCTTTGGAGCCATAAATGCTGATTACAGTGGGAGAATTTACAAAGTAAATCTGAAATGTAAACTTTACTGACCAATGTCAATTTGGCTTCCATTTGCAATTTAATTAACTGTTAGCAAATTCTCCCAGATACGATGCTATACAGATATTTTATCTCCCTGTTAATTAGTAATTATGCACTGGCAAGGAAAACACTATTTCTTTCCAATTATTCCGGAACTCAGTGATTATTTAAACTAATTAGCAGTGGAGGGCTGGTACATCTTCTGGACAAATTGTGTTTGATAATCCCTATTAAAATATACATGACAGTTGTTGACTTGTAACAAAAAAGTGACAGTTCAAAGGGTAATAAATACAGCACAAGGCAAATGGGGGCCTATTAAATGTTTCCCAACTGTTCTAATGAGAATGCCGAGGGTCATTTTTCCTAGTTTACCATCTGTTGGGTTTCTGGCATGAGTCTCTGCTGCAAAGGGAGGGTCCGGCAGCCCTTTCGGTTCGTCACAAAGTAAACCAAGGACACGAAGCAATCCCAACGGTTCGCAGAGCAACATGTTAAGTATGTTGTGATACATACTCAGAAACTTTCTTTAGATGAAGCAGATATTCACTATAACTCTTGCTTTTGAAACAATTTTGAGAACAAAATTCACAGATGTTAACACAAATTCGACAGCGGAAATCTACTTTTCTTCCCCCACTTCTCAAACAGTGCAATAGCAGCCAGGCCCAGATTACCCATAAGGCCACCCAAGGCCATGGCCTCGGGCGGCGGATTTTGGGGGGCGGCATTTTCGGGCCTGAAGGAAGGGGTGAGGGGAAGTCCTGACGCCCCTAGGGCGACACGCTCCCCCGCCACGCCCCGACGGGGTGGGCGCCACTCCTTCCTTCAGTGAAGGAAGGAGGGGCACTGTGCAGGCGGCGGCGGCAGGGGGAAGCCGCGTGAGTCGCCCTAGGGGTGGGACTTCCGGCGGCGCCTTCTACTTCTCGCTGGCAGCGGCTCCACCCCTCCTCCCTTCAGTGAAGGGAGGGGGCGGAACCGGCGAGAGGGAGACGGCACCGCTGGAAGTCCCGCCCCTAGGGCGACTCACGCGGCTTCCCCGCCACCGCCCGCTCGCCTGTGCCGTGCTCGCAGACCGACGCCCCTCCTCCCTTAAGGGAGGAGGGGCACCGGTGCGAGCGCAGCAGCAGCGGGGGAAGCCGCGTGAGTCACCCTAGGGGCGGGACTTCCGGCGGTGCCTTCTCCCTCTCACCAGCCCCGCCCCCTGCAAGAGGCCCCGCCCCCCCGGGGCGGCATTTAGGCAGGCGGCCTTGGGCGGCACAGTCCGCTAATCCGGGCCTGATAGCAGCATGCCTTTTCACATAAAAGTGGCTTCCCATTTAAATTAGTTGGGGGTGGAGGTTGCTGTGTAGTATCCAGAACAGTGTTTTTCAACCTTTTTTGAGCCGCGGCACGTTTTTTTACGTTTATGAAATCCTGGGGCACACCACCAACCAAAATGACACTCTAACACAGTAATACATATAGTTCATACGTTTTTAAATGTATTTATACACTCAGTGTGAATCCTGGGCCTGTTTCGATGAACACAACATATATATGACTTCCTCTCACATACTTATACATGGCTATCATGTCTTCTCTCGGCCTTCTCTTCTTCAGGCTAAACATGCCCAGCTCTTCAAGCCGCTCCTCATAGGGCTTGTTCTCCAGACCCTTGTGAAATTTCACCCTGAGTGAAAGTTGCTTCCAGTTAACTATGGATGTCATGAAGCTGTTATAAACAGTTCCTTCGGGGGGGGAGGGGAGGGGGAGGCAACTCTCAAAAAATCCAGTAAAATAGTAAAAAAAAAATATTCAAGCGGAGAGGCTCAATTTCTTTCTTGGAAACCTGGGAGGGGGGAGAGTGCCAATTTCCCACGGCACACCTGATGATCGCTCACGGCACACTAGTGTGCCACGGCACACTGGTTGGGAAACACTGATCTAGAATAAATCTTGCACTCCATCAATGGTCAGATATTTTGAGGCAAGTCCTTTTTAAGAAGTCCTTGAAGTAGCCAACCCAGCATGCACACAAAGCATGCTGACCCAAGGCGCATCCTGACCCAGGCCCTTTTATGGCGTAACTCCTGCAATAAAGAAGGGACTGTCCAAATCAGTGGCTCCCAAACATTTTTTGGCCTACTGCCCCCTTTCCAGAAAAATCTTTACTCAGCACCCCCCTATAAATTTTTCCCCTCCCGCTGTTACTGTTTACCGTGTCATTGTGTGTTTGCTTTATGTATTGTGTTTCTTTGCATTTATGCTTCTTGTGAACCGCCCCGAGCCCCTGGGGAGTGGCGGGTTAGAAGTCGAAATAAAAAAATAAAAAAATTTAAAAAAAAATTAAAAAAAAATTTTGAAAAATTTAATAGCAATTAAACAGAAAGCTATATGTATTAATGCAGTGGTTCTTTCTAATGCCGTGACCCCTAAATAAGGTTCCTCGTGTTGTGGTGACCCCCATCCATATTTTCATTGCTACTTCATAAATAATTTTGCTACTCTTACGAATCTTAATGCAAATATCTAATATGCAGGATGTATTTTCATTGTTACAAATTGAACTTAATTAAAGCATAGTGATTCATCACAAAAACAATATGTTTGGGGGAGTAAGGACAACGGATGATGGGATTTGCAGTACCTTCGACCAATTCAGCTCTGACTTCCACAGTCAAGACCCCATGAATGACAGATCTGGACCAAACTTGGCACACAGAACCCCCATGACCAACGGGAAATATGGGGGAAGGTTGGGAGGAATTGACAGTGATTTAGGGGAGATGTAGTTCACCTACATTTGGAGAGCACTCTGAACCCAAACAACCTTGGATCTGGACCAAATTTGGCACAAATACGCAATATACCCAAATTTGAATACTGGTGGGTTTGGGGGGATTGATTTTGTCATTTGAGAGTTGTAGTTGCTGGGACTTATAGTTCACCTATAATCAAAGAGCATTTTGAACTCCACCAACAATGGAATTGAGCCAAACTTGGCACACAAACTCCCATGACCAACAGAAAATACAGTAATCATTTAATGCAGATCATGGGTAGGCAGCCAAACAGACAAGATTTAATGCAGTGTTTCTCAACCTGGGGGTCGGGTCCCCCAGGGGGGTTGCGAGAGGGTTTCAGAGGGGTCGCCAAAGACCATCAGAAAAGGAAGTCCTTTGGCAGAAAAGATTGAAGATCTCTCTGCTTGTCCTTCTCTTTCTTTTTGGAAACAGACTGTGAATTCTCCCACCTAAAGCTCTACTCTGCGGTGATTGGCAGGCCTCCCAGCCAAGGGGAGGACTGTTTCTGAGAATCCAAGCGGGGAGGGGAGAGCAGGTGTGCTTGGTGCATGGCAACATGATGCGCATGTGTGGGTGAGGGAGAGTGTGTGAGGTGGGTTGGAGGCTCATGCCAGCCAGTCCCTTCAAGGCATGAGGCTTCTGTGTAGGAAGTTTGACCCAATTCTATCATTGGTGGGATGCAAGGGGCTGTTTGATTGTAGGTGAACTGTAAATCCCAGCAACTACAACTCCCAAATGTCAAGATCTATTTTCCCCGAACTCCACCAGTGTTCACATTTGCGTATATTGAGGATTAGTGTCAAGTGTGGCCCAGATCCATCATTGTTGAGTCTATAGTGCTCTCAATTTAGGTGAACTACAACTCCCAAACTCAAGGTCAATGCCCACCAAACACTTCCAGTATTTGCTGTTAAGTCATGGGAGTTTTTTGTGCCAAGTTTGGTTCAATTCCATTGTTGGCGAGTTCAGAATGCTCTTTGATTGTGGGTGAACTATAAATCCCAGCAACTTCCAAATGACAAAATCAACCCCCCACCCCTCAAAAATACAGTTATGAAGTAGCAATGAAAATAATGGTATGGGGTCACCACAACATGAGGAACTGTATTAAGGGGTCGCAGCATTAGGAAGGTTGAGAAACACTGATTTAATGCATAGTGTGTTACCATCTTATAGTCTGTTAAACTCTGCTGTAGCTCAATGTTTCCAATCGAAGATCTTTTCCTAACCAGTATGTGTGGTAGCTCTGCCTTTGTAATCTTGATCGCATTGCATTCTTTGCATCCGACTATCCCGGTTAATTTTGACAAAAAACACAATCATCTATTTAGGGGCACACAGCATTCTGAATAAAGTTTGTGTATCAACTAGAGACACTTTGAGCTACAGCGGGCCTGTTCAACAGGCGGCCCGCGGGCCGCACACGGTCCGCCAGTCCCTTGGATCCGGCCCTCCTACCCTCCTGCAATAAAAAAAATCTGATTTTTTTAAAAAAACCAAAATCCCAACAAAAAGTGTGCATGCGCACGGCGGCGCAAGCGCCATCCACGGTCGCCACCCCCTTTGCTCTGCTCCCCATGGCTCCGCCCTCCCTCCTAAAGCGTCACGCCGGGCGGAAGAAACGGGCGAAATCGCCGCTTCTTCTGCCCGGTGTGATGCTGTAGGAGGGAGGGAGGGAGGAGGCAAGGGGAGCCCCCCATGGCTTCGCCCTCCCTTCTACAGCGTCACGCCAGGCGGCAGAAGCGGCGATCTCGCCCCCTTCGCAATCGACCCCGCCCCCGTGATGCCCCCCCCCCCTGTTGCGGCCCCCCAGGTGATCACTCACCGGAATCCCGGCCCTTGGGCCAGTAGAAGTTGGACAGCCCTGAGCTACAGCAATAGCTGCAATCACTTTTGAATTGCCCCCCCCGGTCTAGCAGTACATTTTCCCCACTCCAGTGAAATAGAGAATTAAAATTTCAGCTCTCCACCTGACCCACATCTTCTTTGAATGTGTGGGATGTTTTCAAGTAAAGGTGGAATACACCTGGGATGCTATATGCCTCACTGTTCTTATTAGGAGTGACAGATGCATATGTGTTAAATATAAAATAAATTAAAATACATCTGAAATGCAAAAGATGCAATCAAGAAGTGAGCATTTGCCAACCTAATTTAGCATATTCATATTTATTTATGTTTAATGTTTGCTAAACTGTAAAGCCTTGGAGAGCAAAACACATTAATTTAATTGACTGAGCACTACTGGTAGTACATGGGGAAAAAAATCTAAATATTATTTAGTGTCAGCTTTTTCCTGGAAGAAATAGGAGCTTCAGGGGGAAATCCCACCTTGCACACGGCGGCCCTGGATTGAACATCCTTGTAGTTGCCATGTTAAAGAAAATATGTATCATTTAATTTAACCCTCAGGTAGGAAAACACTGAAATACCAACATAATTTAACATACGAGTAATTATTTCTCTGAATATAATATTTATTTATTTATTTTCACGTTTCTATACCGCCCCTCTCAGCCCGAAGGCGACTCGGGACGCTTTACACAGGCAGTCTCTGCCCTCAATACAACACAGCAACAAGTCAACCCCCCCCCCCCGAAAAAAAACATATAATAACAATTTAACAATTAAAAACATACAATTGCAGCCTCAGCGTCATGTTGAAATCAGTTTCCATCACATCTTTGTCATTCCATATATCCAATTAAGCCTTATATTTCATCAACAAATGCCTGCTCAAACAGCCAGGTCTTGACTTTCTTGCGAAACATCAGGAGGGAGGGGGCCGATCTGATGTCTTTAGGGAGGGCGTTCCAAAGCTGAGGAGCCACCACTGAAAAGGCCCTGTCTCTCGTCCCCGCCAGTCGTGCCTGCGAAGAAGGCGGGACCGAGACCAGGGCCTCTCCAGATGATCTTAAACATCTCGATGGTTCATAGGGAGAGATGCGTTCGGACAGGTAAGTTGGACCAGAACCGTTTTAGGGCTTTAAAGGCTAAAGCCAGCACTTTGAATTGTGCCCAGTAGCAAACTGGCAGCCAGTGGAGCTGGCGCAACAGAGGAGTTGTACGCTCTCTGAATGGCGCTCCTGTTATCAACCTGGCTGCTGTCCGTTGGACTAGTTGCAGCTTCCGAACAGTCTTCAAAGGCAACCCCACGTAGAGAGCATTGCAGTAATCTATACAGGATGTAACCAGAGCATGGACCACCGTGGCCAAGTCAGACTTCTCAAGGTACGGGCGCAGCTGGCGCACAAGTTTTACCTGTGCAAATGCTCCCCTGGTCACCGCCGAAACCTCATAATTACTACAAGCACAGGCTCAACTTTCACTCTCTTCTTGTACACAAATGGTGACTCTCACCTCTCCACAGATCCTGTCCACAGCCTCAGGCTGCACAGATTGAAAGGACAAGTAAGAGCCAGGTTATGTCCAGTGGAAATGTATCATTCGCAGCATGTAAACTGGAGTGGATATGAGCAATTTAATCTGCAAAGCAAGACGCAAATTGTTTGCAGCAAGCCTTTAAGTACCGTATTTCATCACATAACAGTTACACTTCTTATCCCCCTTTGTAAGTGAAAAAAGTGGTGCTGCTATTACACTGTGAAAAAATTTCCATCAATGGAGCTCCACTTGGTTGACAGCCGAGTGAAACCCCGTAACTCCAAGGGGGCAAGCGCGGGTGAGTGAACTAAGGGTGCAACTATTATGCAAGGAATACTAAAATACCAATTTTGACATCCAAAAAAGGGGTGTGTGACCATTACCTAACAGCAACTATTATGCAATGAAATATGGTAGTCTATATTTTCTATTTGGGGACCAATGGGCAATAAGCAATAAGCGTCTCACCCAGTGTTTCCCAACCGCTGTTCTGCGGCACACTAGTGTGCCGTGAGCGGTCACCTGGTGTGCTGCGGAAAAACCTCCCTTCCCCCCTTTCTTCCCCCTCCTGCCGAACTCCTCCTGCTGCTGCTTGGGGGAGGAGGACGAGGAGGAAGGGCCAGGCGGCGGCAAGGAGAAAGAAGAAGGGGCCGGGGCGCCACCTCCTTCGGCCGTTTCCCCAGCCAGCCAGCCTCCAATCAAAGGAAAGCAGGGAACGGAAGCGTAAGTGAGGAGCGCAGTCCGAGGCAGGCCCACCGGCTTCTTCTTTCGAACCGCAGGAAAAAAGGAAGGAAGGCAGGCAACCGCGGACCGAGTGAGTGCCTTCCCTTCTGGTGTGGAAGAGGGAGAGAGCCATTCAGGAAGGGAGCCACCTGGGGGTTCTGCGTGGGAAGTTTGGCCCAGTTCTATCATTGGTGGGGTTCAGAATGCTCTTTGATTGTGAGGGAACTATAAATCCCAGCAAATGCAACTCCCAAATGGCAAGGTCTATATCCCCTGAACTCCATCTGCGTTCATATGTGGGGATATTGTGTAATCATTTCAAGTGTGGTCCAGATGCATCATTATTTCAGTCCACAGTGCTCTCTGGGTGTAGGTGAACTACAACTTCCAAACTCAAGGTCAATTCCCAAGCAAACCCTTTCAGTACTTTCTGTTGGTAATGAGAGTTCAATAAGCCAAGTTTGGTTCAATTCCATTGTTGCAAGAGTTCAGGATGCTCTTTGATTGTGTGTTAACTATAAATCCCAGAAACTGTAACTCCCAAATGTCAAGGTCTATTTTTCCCAAACGCCATCTGTGTTCACATTTGGGCATATTGAGTATTCATGCCAAGTTTGGTCCTGATCCAACATTGTTTGAGTCCACAGTGCTCTCTGGATATAGGTGAACTACAACTCCAAAACTCAAGGTCAATGCCCACCAAACTCTTATAGCATTTCTCTTGGTTATGGGAGTTCTGTGTGGGAAGTTTGTGTCTTTCTGCCATTCCTGCCAGGATGTCTTTGTTGTGTTCATCGAAACAGGCCCAGGTTTCACACTGTTCTAACCACTTGAAACAGCTCCGCTTGATGCTTCCTTGCAGATGAAATCATGGCATGACAGAACAATTTATTTTCTGTCAACATTGCCACGAAACAGGCCTTCAAATAATCTCTATTTTATGTTAAGTCAAACTTATTCTAGGTCCTCCGCTAACACTTCAGTGCAAGTACAGGAAACTCCATTGCGCAGACTGCGCATGCCCGAACACCATGAAAGCTGGTATTCCTCCTCCAACACAAGGAGGGGACTCCTCCTTACTGGAGAAAGAAGCACAACTGCCGGCTACGGCACATGCGCAAAGCCCAGTACAGGAGAGAAGCCCAACGCGGCAAGCCCCGTATCGGGGAGAAGCGCGGCATCGGTACAGCTGTGGACTACAACACATGCGCAATCCCCAATACCGGGTAGGAGCCAAGTGCCTCAAGCCCTGGCATCGGGGAGGAGGCTCCTCCCCCCATGCCTGCATCCATAGTGCCTGCCGAGAGGGAAACTCCTGTGGCGGACCTAGTGGGGCCACACCGGGAGAGCTGGATGCGGGGCCCTAAGGGGGACGAGCGGATGAAAGGCTGTGGAAGGGGGTGCGGTAGAGGTTGGCTTAAAGGGGGCGTAATTCCAAAGTGTGGCCTAGGGCGCAAAAAGGCGTTAATCCAGGCCTGACAATGTTTCTCAGAAAAAAAGGTGGCATAACATGAAATATTAAGGAGTCGAAAGAGACGGGTATATAGGATATATTTCAATGGTTTAATCTTCATATAATAAAGTAAATGTTCATCCAAAAGTCAAACAGACGCTCCGGGCGTCTGTTTGCACCGGTGGCTGCGTCCACCCATACCCGGACCAGTGGAATGGTCACACTATTTGTTTACTTACACCCGGGTCCAGAAGAAGCCTTAGTATAGGCGAAACGGCGGGGCCTTTCTCAGACTGTTGACCCATTTCCCTCTCTGACCGTCCCATGAAGAATGTACAACTGATTTGCCATTTATCTATGATTTTCTTTGGGACTTTCCATGGCCAGAGAGTGCATTTGCAGTGACCTATTTAGTAGGCATGTTTTAGAATCCTAAAATCGGGATTCTAAAATCAAATGGGGGGTTTTTTTTTGATTAGTATATCAAAGACTTACAAAAAATTTCCCAAAAATTTCGGAAATGTAACTTAATTACTTATGAAATTCGTTAGTAGTTCTAAAGTAGGCAAAGCACGGAAACAGGACTGATACTGATTTAAACACAGGCAATTCAAGGGGCACCATTTCCCTTGGTTTCCTTGCAGGAGATATAAAGCATTAATATATTATTATTATTAATATTATTAAAGGACAGGGTTCCTTTGCAGGGACACATATAATGCATTAATATATTATTATTATTAATATTATTAAAGGACAGGGTTCCTTTGCAGGGACACATATAATGCATTAATATATTATTATTAATATTATTAAATAAATGCCTAGGCCTACCTCTGGTGCAGGCCTTGCTAATCTGTAGAGTTCTCCTCACTCCATCTTTTTTTCCCCATTCAGTTTTACCATAGCAGTCTAGGACCTCCGTTGGAACTCTATGGCTTTTCTTGATTCTGAACTCTTCCTTCTCCTCTCCGTGCTCTTTTCACTCCTGCTGCCCTTCTCTCAGCAGTTCTTATGTCCTCCTACTCTGTTCTTCTATCTAAACCCCCTTCCTGGGTGTTTAAATCGCTTTTTTCGTCAGTCCTCCAGCCCCTCTAGGAGTCCCGATTTCGGGCTCTCTATGGTTTCCAGCTCCCTTTTCACTTCCTGGAGGAGGCCTTCCACTCTAATTAGGCTTCAAGCATGGAAAGGCCCCAATTTCACTGTGAGTTATGTCTGCAAAGCTATTTTGGAGGGGAAATTTTCCTGTTGGGGGACATCCGAAATATTTAATAATCTAACGAAATTTTGGGCCCAGGGGTGCGTAAAGAAAGTCCACTTCCGGGATTGGCCTTGCGATCCGTATAAACTTGAAAGGCCCATTACATACGAATCACTTACGATTTCTTTTAATTTCCATTTCATTTTTCTCATGCCTACTATTTAGACACACATTCCACTTCAAAGTTGACTTTTGGATGAACATTTACTTTATTATATGAAGATTAAACCATTGAAATATATCCTATATACCCGTCTCTTTCGACTCCTTGACGTTTTCCAAGTACACCCAGTCTCTTTTCCATAACATGAAATATTCCCATAGAATTCAATGAGAGCCAAAATGCATGCCCCCTGCCTCTTGCTCCTTCGTGCAAACAGCCATGATGAAGCACCATACTCTGATTAATTCAACAAGCACTTGTAGCTCACTTGCGGCAACAGTACGCATAAACCCTGGAAAGAGGATCTATAACTCAGACGGGAGGGCTGAGGAACGGGTCATAACTTTCTGTACTCAGGCTGTGCATGTGTAGACTACATAAAAGGGAACTATAGTGATGGGAACCATGCTGAAAAGGCACTTTGTGTACAAATGGCCAGCGTGAGTCCATTTGGTCTTTTAGAGCATTGCCAATTTCCTTGTTCCAGTGGATACTCGGGCCATTGATTTCTCTTATATTTCATGGAATGAAGTTTAAATGGCATCTTTTTAACAGAAGCGAAAGCTCCTGTTTTGCTTTCAACACATTCAGGAGAAACGTGGCAGAGCAGTGTTCCGTTTCAGGCTGGTAATTGTCCATTTACACAGACCAACTAAGCCAAGTCCTTTCTCTCCACAGCCACTAAGACTCACCAACTGGATGTCACACTGCACTCGATGGCCTTTTCTCTTTGCAAAGCCCCCTTTATATTCAAGGGCAGTCACATTAGCCATGCCGCAAAATACAACCTCACAACCTCTAAGGATGCCTGCCATAGGTGCAAGCAAAATGTCAGGAGAGAATGCTTCTGCAACATGGCCACACAGTCTGAAAAACTTACAGCAACCCAGTGATTCCGGCCATGAAAGCCTTCAACAATACAAAACCCAATCTAATTATTTTATTTTTACCCTTCTCACCCCGCAGGGCACTCAGGGTGGATCACAATGCACATATACAGGCAAACTTTCAATGCCATAGACCAGGGCTGTCCAACTTCTACGGGCCCAAGGGCCGGAATTCCGGTCACTGATCACCTGGGGGGCCGAAGGGTCTGCCTCTGCCCCCGGCTCCGCCCCTCCCCCAGCTCCACCCCCTCCCCGGCTCCAATTTACTTACAATTGACCTTGAGTTGTGGAGTTGTAGTTCACCTCCATCCAGAGAGCACTGTGGACTCAAATAATGATGGATCTGGACCAAATACTTGGCACGAATACTCAATATACCCAAATGGGAACACTGGTGGATTTGGGGGAATGTTTCCTAATACCTTTGAGTTATTTGAGTCCACACACAAATTGGGACACACCAAAAAAAACCCAAACACCTCAATGCCGTCGCTGGGCTTGATGGGGCCTCCTTTCCCAGAGGCGGGTGGAGGAGGCCCAAAGAGCTCCCTCCCTCCCTCCCTGAAGGGAAAACAAGCCGCGGGGGAAGGCGCAAAGGAAGCCACGTTGCGCCCTGCACGTGGGGGAAGGCAGCACAACAAGGGGGAGGGGCGCGGAGGAGGGGAAGAAAGCGTCACCAAGGAAACCGCTGCTGAGGGACCCCTCCCTCCCTCACCCAACGTCCCACTGTTTTTAGATTGATTGATTCGAGCCAGGCCCTTCCTTACCCATACTGCGGGAGCCCCGCCACAGGGCCGAAGCGCCAACGCCGCCGCCGTCCCCGAAGAGCCCCGCTGGAGCCGAGGCCAAGCTCAGGCCGGGCGGGGGGTCTCTCCCATCCGCGGTGCGGGAAGCGAGGGCCCTCCACAGGAAGAGGACGGAGCCAGGAGGGGCTTTCCCTGCCTCACTCCCCTCCTCCCTCTCTCTGAGGGAATGGGGGCTGGCCTGGAAGCAGCCGCGAGGGGGGAGGAGGCGCGCGCCCAGGCCGGCCGCAAATCCCGCGGGACCCAAGATTTCGGCAGCTATCGCGAGACTACGCAGCCACAGACAGGATTTCAACCTCCCTCGAAATCCCGTCTCTGCCTGGCGTAGTCTCGCGATGCTTGCCTAAACCCGGAAGTAGGTATTTATTTATTTTTTTTATTATTATTTTTTAAATTTGTATTTTATTAAAACAAGTTAGGGGGCCGGAGGGAAGGGGCTCGGGGGCCGTGTACGGCCCCAGGGCCACCTCTTGGACAGCCCTGCCATAGACCAGGGGTGCTCACACGTTTTCAGCATGCGAGCTACTTATAAAACAACCAAGTCAAAAAGATCTACCTTCCGCGCACGCGCCATGTCCACAGTTGCTTCCGGACGAGAGAGAGGCAGGGCGGAGCGCCCTGCTTCTCTCTCGTCTGGAAGCAACTGTGGATGGTGCGCCGCATGGAAGGTGCATGCGGAAGGTGCGCCGCGCGGGGGGCAGAAGCACCCCATCCGGCTGTGATCGACCTCCTTTGGACCCATGCGGAAGGTGCGCTGCGCGGGTGGTGCACACGCACGGAAGGTGCGCCGCGTGGGGGCAGAAGCACCCCATCCGGCTGTGATCGACCTCCTTTGGACCCGCAATCGACCAGTCGATCGCAATCGACTTCGTGGGCAGCCCTGCCATAGACATACAACATATATAGACAGAGACTCAGAGGCAATTCAACATTCCAGCTTCTGACCACCAGAGGGAGCTGTCACATTCCTTCATTCTTTTGATACTTCCTGGAGATTTTATGGCCTCATAAATCAGTTAAATTAGCCTCCCCACAAAGTGGTCCCTAAGTTTCCTACTTGACAGATGCAACTGTCTTTCGGGTTGCAAAGATCGACAACAAGCTACACAATTTGGTCGAGAGCTCACCCCGACCCGGGCAGGCCTTGAACTCATGATCTTTGGGTCAGTAGAGATCTTATGGAGCTGACACCCATCCAGCTGCGCCACATTCCCAGTGCATCTAACCCAATATCTACAAGCACTAATACTATTTGTGGGCTAACTCTAAAGCACAAAATACACTTTTTTCCCAAATTTTTGAAGTTTCATTAGCTTCAAAGATATTAAAAACCACATAGGAGAAAATGGTGACAAGCCTACATTCTGTCTGAGATATTGTCAGTTAAGATAATATTGAGGGATTTCAATGGGGCAGAGGCTACTCCTATTATTTTTATTTTTATTATCAGTAATAGTAGTAGTAGTAGTATCGGGAAATTTGCATCACAGTAGGGGCAGGACTCAAGGTAATTTTTCCATTGAAACTTCCTCCCCAGCTGTATTTTCCTTCACTTGTGGGCATGCAACTGTCTTTCGGGTTGCAAAGATCGACAGCACCACCAATGAACAGCACCACCAATGTCACTGAGGTTGGAACTACACTGCCCTATATCCCAGGATCTGATTCCAGTTTAAATGCTTATTCCATATTTTCTGGTAGTCTAGACTCATATAATCCAGTACAAAGCAGATAATCTGGGATCAGATCCTGGGATATAGGGCAACATAGACCAAAGAGGGCGATGAAGTAGGAGATAGTGCATCAATAAGGAGAGGTGAAATGCTCCTCTCTCCCTCTCTCCATCTCATGCAGGCCCGGATTGCCCATAAGGCCACCCTAGGCCATGGCCTATGGGCGCAAGCCGTGGGGGGGGGGGGCAGATTCACGGACCTTCCCCCTCCTCCTCTGTTCACTGGTAATCCCAGCCCGGCTCAAGCGCCGCCCCCTTTGGTTGCCGCCGCCGCGCTAGTTCCTCCTGCTGCTGCTAAGGCATAGCAGCAGGAGGAGGAGCTGGCGTGGCGGCGGCAGCCAATGGGGGCACCTGGGGCAGCGCTTAGCAGCTATGCACCGCCTCGGGAGCCTCCATTGGCTGCCGCCACCGCGCTAGCTTTTCCGGCTGCTGCTACGGCATAGCAGCAGCAGGAGGACTGGCGTGGTGGTGGCAGCCAATGGGGGTTGCCCGGGGCGGCGCTTAGCATGAGGCCTCTTCCTTCAGCCCATGCTGGTCGCGATTGGCTCCTGAGGCGGAGGAAGGCCCCGGTTCTCTGCAGCTGCTGCCCTCCGCACACCCAGCGCGAGGCCGCAGAGCCGCCTTCGAGGCCGTAGGGGCTGTTGGGATGCGGCGGCAGCACCAGCCTCTCAGCCGCGGGGCATGCTGGGACCCGAAGTTCTTTGGGATCGCCGGGCGTGTGTTCCCGGCGCGGGGAGGAGCCTCAGCGGTGAGTGGATGGATGTCATGGGTAGACGGGGAGGAAGGGCTGGGGGGGGGGGGGACTGGGGATAGGCCTCTCTCATGCGGCGGCGCGAGGCGGGGGCATAATTCCAAACTGTGGCCTAGGGTGCCAAAAGGTGTTGATCCAGGGCTGATCTCATAACAGAAGCAAGTAAAGGGCGAGAGGTAAATCAGGTAGAAGTAGGAGACTAGAATCAAATAGTTTCAGTTATTTGAGGTTTTCAGATATCAGAGTTCCAATTAGGCATGTTTAACCTGTATAAACTATGAATAATTTGTTAGGAAATTTTTTATAAATTTGACAAATAATGTTAAGTTTTTTTGCTAGTGTGTGTGGTTGGATGTGGTATTAGTTGTTGTTCAACTCCCACTTTCTCAATTTAATTGCCCTGCTTGATAGTTCCATTAATATCCCACATTTCCCAGCATTTTCAAAGATGCCTGACAACGTGTGTTTGCGTGTGTGAGAGAAAGAGAGACAGAGACAGATGAAATAAACTGGACTTACCAAATCCAAAAGCACTGGAGCCAGCAATACTCTGTGAAGCTTGAACACTGGTAGATGTATAGAGTCCTGTGACCAGTAAGCCATCAAAAAAGGTGCTTGTTGAAATAGTCACTGAAATAGAGAAAAAAATATAAATGATTACCAATTCCAAGGTAAAGTTTCACCCCTGACCTCACAACCTGTCAGTCTATTCCTCATGCACATATACGTTGTACAAAGTTTGTAGTCATTACATAATTTCATTTTTGATGGGAATTTATTTTCTTCTTGCAATTTCTTGGGAGTTATTATGCAAAAAATGCACACAAATGTGATTGTTTTAGCTCAGAAAATGCTGTTTTCTCCACATAAAATGCAAATATTTTCAGGCTACGAAAGTGAAAAGACTCTCACTAGTACATATTTGCCTAACACTTGAAAAACACGCTTTAAAAATATTTTCAGATATTATTTCTACTCATATATCACAAATACACATGCATAAAATGTACAGACTAATCCAGGGGTGGGCAAACTACGGCCCCCGGGCCGGATAAGGCCCGGCAGCCGGTTCTATCCGACCTGGGGGAAGGGTGGCGGGGGCGGGGCCAAGAAGAAGGGGTGTCACTGCCGCCATCCCATCGCGGCGGCTTTGGCGTGCCCCAGGTGCTCCGCCTCTTCCTCATATCTCCAGCATGGAGGGCCGTGCGTCGGTGGAGTGAGGGAGGGCCCGAGGGTGGAGGCAGCACCAGCTCCGGGCTCTCCGCCTCCTCCTCCGGCATGGAGAGGCTTCGGATGGCCAGCGTGGGGAGTGTCAGTGTCGGCAGCGTGGTGGGGAAGAGCCTTTGGATGACTTCCTGTAGTCCCAGATGAGCTGGCTGAGACATTCTGGGAGCCGTAGGAGTCAGGAAAATACGGCTCCCAGAATGCCTCAGCCAGCTCATCCGGGGCTACAGGAAGTCGTCCAAAGGTTCCTCCCCGCCAGGAAAGTTCAGCCAGGAAAGTTTCTCCCCACCGCCGTAGAAGGCAGGAAGGAACCCCCGCTGCCCTGGTGCAGACCGGCCGTGGCAGCCCCCACTTTGAGGCAGGACCATGGCAATACGGCCTGCTGCTCCTCCTCCCTGTGCCCTCCCCCTCCTCCCTTCTTTCTAAGGCACTCCATGGCAGGGCGATCAGCTGGGGGCGAGAGCGGGCGGAGGCCTGCAGCCTCCGATTGTCTGCTGCTGTGCTCTCCTCTGTTGCAGCGGCAGCTGGGTCCGCTTTGCTATTCCATCCATTGGGCCATTCCATCTTGGTTCACACCTTATCTTCTTGAATTTAATTTGATTTAATTTTAGTGGTTTTTATTATTTTTTTATAATAATTTTATAATAATATTATAATAATATAATAAATAATATAATATAATGTTATATTATATTAAAATTTCAATATATTATATATATATATAATATAATAATTATGATATTATTACTAATAACATATGAATATTTCTTGATATATTAATATGTTAATATTAATGATGTGTAATATATAGTACCGTGTTTCCCCGAAAGTAAGACACCCGCGATTGTAAGACGTATCGGGGGTGTCAGCGGGGTCGGCTAATGTACTCCATTCGAGCTCACGAAGGGAGGGGGAAGAAGGAGCAGGAGGCAGGGCAAAGCGGCGTCACGTCAGAGGCTTCGCCCCGCCTCCTGCTCCTTCTCCCCCCCCCCTTCGTCCATTCGAGCTCACGAAGGGAGGGGGAAAGGAGCAGAAGGCGGGGGTGAAGCGGGGTGAAGCGGCGTCGCATCAGAGGCCTGGCCTCTGCTGTGACGCCGCTCACCACCTTCTGTTCCTTTCCCCCCCGTGAGCGAATGGACGAAGAGGGAGAAGGAGCAGGAGGCGGGGGTGAGCGCTGCTCGCGCGTCAGAGGCCTGGCCTCTGACGTGACACTGTCTTCAGCTGCCTTCTGCTCCTTTCCCTCCCTCGTCGTGAGCTTGAATGGACGAAAGGGGGGGAGAAGGAGCAGAAGGCGGGGCGAAGCCTCTGACGTGACGCTGCTTCGCCCCGCCTCGCCTCTCTTCCCCTCCTTTCCTTGGACGAAGAAAGGGAGGGGAAGAGAGCAAGGCGCCTGTAGACGTTCCTGCGCGTGCGCCGCCGGCCGCCGCCGGCCACACACGTGCAGAAAGCTGTGCCGCGGAGGTGTGCCACGGCCGATGGGGCCGGTTGCGGTGGCGGCGGCATGACGGCGGCGGCATGACGGTGGCATGGCGTCGGGGTACGTCTTAGTTTATATAACGACCCGAAAAGTAAGACATAGGGGACTTTTCGGGGGGGAAAAGAAAGTAAGACGCTGTCTTACTTTCGGGGAAACACGGTACATATAGTAAATAAATAAATAAATAGGTGCAGCCCTCCATAATATTTTTCGGCTCTCGTGTGGCCCCTTGGAAAAAATAATTGCCCACCCCTGGACTAATCCCATACATTTTGAACCCTTAGCAAATTATGAATGCATACATGTTACTCTGTACACACAAACTTTGTTAGGAACCTTCTAAACATTTGCTTAAAATGTAAGTTTTACCCATCTAAGCCACCTTTCCATTTTTACAACTATCTATTTCACAGCATAGCAAGAAGACTTTTGCATGTGTTAACCGTTCCAATTATTTATCATCATTAATGAATCAGAAATAATTGTTATCCTTAATTATCTTTCTACCATGAAGTGGACACACATTGTGCATTACAGCAGCAGGATCTCAAGGTAGCGACGAAAGGTTACTCATCTCAATCAGTTTCTGAAAGACATTATTTGCCAAGAAGTCTAAAAACCCTGTTTTGATATAAACAACTCCTTCCAGTTGAGAAACTGAAAAGTTATACTCCCAATAAAACAAATGGTTTGTAACAATCCTCCTGCCAAAACTGGGAGTACAACCATCTCTGCAGGGGAAAAAAGTTTATAATGCTGTGCCTTTCACATTTATTTTCCACAACAGTTTTAACACACATTAGAGCAGGGGTCGGGAATCTATGGCTCGCGAGCCAGGTGTGGCTCTTTTGATGATTGCATCTGGCTCGCAGATTTCGACTTTTCAGATAAGACCAATGCTGGAGCAATCTTCCACTAAAATACTGGTAAGTTTATGTTGGTCAAAAAGTTTCTCCATGCCTGATATATATATATTATATATATATAATAAAGCAGAATGTTTGTTTGTATGTGGGTGGGTTTGTGGGTGGGTTTGTTTGTATGTATGTGCCGGCGTTCTGATTGGCTGCCACTTTCACAGGCCACAGCGATCAGCGCGGGTGATGGACCTGCACCAAACTTGGGACACATAACCCCCCTGACCCCCTTTACATCCTGGTGCGGTTTGGGGGACATGGACCATGGATTATGGGATTTGTAGTCCATTCAAACACTTCGGTTCCCACAGACCACTGGGGCCACCTAAAAGGACCAAAACAGACCACACTTGGCACACACATCCCCCATTACCCACTCTACGTCCTGGGGCACTTTGGAGGAGGGCGGGCCATGGATTATGGGACTTGAACTACCTCTACACACTTCCTAAGTCCGCTGCGACCCTCTTCCAATTACTGAACGAGACCACACTTGGCATACATAACCCCCATGACTGCCTTCACGTCCTTGTGAGATTTTGGGGGGGGGGGCTGCCAATGGACAATGGATTTGTAGTACTTTCACACCCCTCTACTACCACAGACCACTGCGGCCCCCAACAAACACCTATAAAACCACACTTGGCACACAGAGCCCCAGTGACCCATTCTACATCCTACTGCAGTTTACAGTAGGGCAGACCATGCATGATGGGACTTGAAGTACCTTCTTTCACTTTCCAAGACTGCTACAAACCTAATCCAATGACAGATCAACACCAAACCTGCCACACACAGCCCTCATGGCCCACTCTACATACTGGTGCAGTTTTGTGTGAGATGGACCATGGATGATGGGACTTGAAGTACCTTCACTCACTTCCTAAAAACAATGCAACCCTCATCCATTCGCCAATACAGACCACACTTGGCACACAGAGCCTTCATGACCCAATCTACACCCTACTGCAATATGAAGGAGGGTGGCCCACAGATGATGGGACTCGCACTACCTTCACTAACTTCCTGGAACCACTACGAGCCACGTACATTTATGATAAGGACCAACCTTGACACACACTACCTTTCTCAAATGACCCCTGGGGCCACCTGTTGGCTCCGCCCCAGTCCCCGGCCGCCTTTTTTAAAAAAAATTTAAATGGCATGCACGCACATGCACGCACGCACACACACACACACACACACATTGTATATAATATAATATATAAACATGTTTTGGAGTGCCACAAAAAACTTTTGCTTCGAAAAGGGTTCCATGGCTGAAAAGATTTGAGAACCCCTGCTTTATTAGGTAAGCTATAATGCAAAATCCCATTGCAAGCAAGTGACCCATCTACCTCTGGGAGAAGTGAGTGGGGTTTTAACACCAATTACGTTTCTGAACCAAACATGGGAAACCAGCAGCCTGCATTTTGTATGATCACACATTGGTCCATTTTTATATACCTGAAAATAGTATGGGTTCTTTATTGTGCCCATGGTAAACAGCCAAATATCTCTAGCATGTCGCCATTCCCACCTCCAAAACCAATACCTATACACTGTTACTTAGAAGGAGAATACATTTAATAGAAGGATCAAAATAATAATGTTATGATTCTAAGATTTTAACAGCTTCTCCATTTATCTCAGCTTTTTAAAAAATTTGCAACCCGAAAGACAGTTGCATCTGTCAACTAGGAAATTTAGGTACCACTTGGTGTGGGGAGGCTAAATTTAACTGATTTACGGGGCCATAAAATCTCCAGGAAGTACACAAAAAAGAATGAAGGAATGCGACAGCTCCTCCTGGTGGCCAGAAGCTAGAACGTTAAATTGCCTCTATGTCTGTCTATATATGTTGTATGTCAAATGGCATTGAATGTTTGCCTGTATACGTGCATTATGATCCATAAATGATGTAAATATAAATGATGTAAATAAATGATTTTTAGAAGGAGCGAATCAGGTTGTATATAATAAACAGTACATAATAAAGACAGGCACATTGATGAGGCTAGTTTTTTTAAAAGAAATTATTTAAAAAATTTTGTCCAGCATCCTAAGAAGAAAGGTTCTGCCTGGCCTCACTTGAAATCATTATGAAACTAAAACTAGCCTTGGCATTTGACAAGGTGAACCATGTTTATCTGTATGAGGTGTGCAAAGAACTAAATTTGGGAAATAGCTTTTGTGAGGTGATTAGGAGTTTATATATAGGGAGTCAGGCGTATATAAGAGTTAATGGAAATAGGACGGAAAAGATCAGGATATTGAATGGAACTAAACAAGGTTGCCCACTATCTCCAATGTTATTTGTAATGGCAATAGAAACATTAGCGAATAAGATAAGACAAGACACAACGTGGAAAGGATACAAGATAGGGGGGATAGAGATGAAACTAAATTTGTTTGCGGACGATGCAATTATATTAACCCAGACCCCCTTGGAGATGGTTAAAGCAATGAAGGGAACTTTGAGAGAGTTCGAGAGGCAGTCAGGGCTTAGGGTGAATATGGAAAAGTCGGAGATAATGTTTATAAATACAGGCCCAAGGGAACAGATTGAGGTGAGGAAAGCGACAGGGTTAAAATTAGGAATAAAGAGAATGAAATATCTGGGAGTGTGGATTTATAAGAATGTGGAGAGAATAGTAGACGCAAACTATGGACAGGTCTGGAAAAAAGTCCTGAAACAAATTAAAAGCTGGAAACACAAATGTCTGAGGAGAATGGCAAAAATAAGAGCGGTTAAAATGATGATATTGCCTAAATTCTTGTATTTAGCCCAGGCTTTGCCAGGAGTTCTTTCAGGAGCTAAGATAAAAGAATGGGACAGAAAAGTGAACCATTGGGTGGAAGGAGATAATAAGGAAGAAATGGTTGATAGCGAGTGAGAAGGAAGGAGGATGGGGAATCCCAAGCTTAGAGCTATATAGAGACGCGTTTCAGATAGAAAGGCTGATAGAGCTACAGGTGGAAGATAAAAAATGGGTGAAACTGGAGAAAGAAGTGAATGCAATTGGATCGGAGGAACTGATATTCAGGAGATGGGGAAAAGGTGAGGTGGATAAACTGACAGGGCCTATGAGAGCCACTTTGGAGGTGTGGAGAATGTGGCAAGGGAGGATGGCACCGGGAGTCTCGAAGGTAGCCTCGCTACAGGTAATGAACCCTAAAAAGGAGGAAAATCTGAGTAGAGTAATAAGGGAATTGAAAGGGAAGGGGGTCACAAGATTGGAGCAATTAGTGGATGAAGGGGGCAGAATTAGGAGAGACAGATTAGAGAACTGGTTGGGACAAAGATGGTGGCTGCAAATCTGGGCAGTATGTGAATTTCTTATGCAGAGGGAGGTTAGAGAGGCAATGCAAAGAGAGGACACTGCTTTTGAGAAGTTGGTCAGGGAAAGGAAGGAAGGGAAAAGGGCTCAGGTGGGAAAGATATATAAGCTGTTAGTAGTGTCAGGGGAAATCCCTGTACAAGAATTAACCAAATTGTGGGAGAGGGAAGTACAAGTATCAGAATTAGAGATGGAAAGGATAATGGGAAATATTGCAAAAATGAACAATACAAGAGTGAGGGAAATGAGAAGGAAACTCCTGCATAAGTGGTATCGGACTCCGGCCCAATTTGCACACTTCTTTCAAAACGTGAGTAGCCGATGTTGGCACGGGTGCCAAGTGAAAGGGGTATATATGCACCTGATTTGGGAATGTGTAGTAGTCCAGAAATTCTGGAAAGAGATACAAGGGGAAATTAATAAGGCACTGAATATAAATTGGGCAATTACGAAGGAGATGGCGATATTGGTGAAAAAGAGTGATTTGGGCGAATATGGAGGAATCAAGGAATCTATGATTGAAAGCGCACAGTCTGTCATAGTTCTAGGCTGGAAGGACTCCTCCAAATGGACAATCAAGAACTGGCTGCGATACCTGGTAGAACACATTCAATTTGAAATTATGGAGATCAGGGTTAATGAGTTGGATGAGAATAAATTGCAGGAACTGCTGGGGCGATGGGACCGGGTAAGACAATATATTGTTTGGAGAACCCGAGATCAAGATACGAGTAATAAGTTGGATCTACTGTTTAATTTGTAATGTAAACTGTCCAAAGGCTTGAAAGAAAAGAAGAATAGTGATGGAACCCTCAGAAGGGGTGGAGGGGTGTGGATGCTTGTGAGGGTGGAAGGGGCACTTTCACAGTGCACTTGTTGTTATGGTTGTTGTATGGATGTTGTTTTTTTCTTTTTTCTTTTTTCTGTATGTCAAAAAACCAATAAAAAAATATATTTTAAAAAAATGAAACTAAAACTAGTACTACTCTAGGTCAGTGTTTCCCAACAGCTGTGCCGTGGCACACTAGTGTAGCGATCATGAGGTGTGCTGTGGGAAATAGGAGGGAGCTCGGCCTTGGAGGTGGCCCGCCGTATCGGCGGCACCAAGGGGGAAGAGAGCATGTCACTCTCCCTGGCCGCAAACCACGTGGCTGGCCGTGGTGGGCCCAAAGGATGCAGCAGCAAGGAGGAGGCACCCCTGGAGCGCTTGGGGGATGCCCGGAGTTCTTTTCCCACCCCCACTTGGTGCAGGAGGCTCCAAGCAAGGCGCCCAGAGCAGGCCACCGAATGGAGGCAGGCCCTGCCGGGCCCGAGGCAAGCAACGGCCGGAACAAACACGTGGTGGGCTCTGGCGGGCCCACGGAGGCATCTCCGGCAAGCCAAGGGCGGGCGAGCAAGAATGGGCCCCAGTGAAAGCTTGGGAGAGCCGCGGGGGGGGGGGGGGCAGAAGGACGCCCATCCTCGCCACCGAGGAAGGAAGTGGGGCGGGCTTGAAAGCCCCTTTTGCAGAGCGGCCCACAAAGAGGAGGTGTGTCCACGCCGCGATCCGGAGGCCTGAGCATACGGAGGGCAGGATGGAGGTCCCCTGGGGCAAGGAGGTCGCGGGGGCTTGTGCCAAGGTACCCGAACGGCCGGTAAGGATCTCGGGGAAGCCCCTCCCGGCAAGGAATGGGCCGAGCCCCTGGGAGGGCCTGCTCTGCTGCAGGCCCAGCTGGGCCTGAGCCTGGAGAGAGGTAGCCGTAGGCCCCTGCGGGGAAAGTCAGGAGTCCCCACGGGGATACCAGGCAGCGTGGGGACAAGGACTCGAGAGGAGGAGGCAGAGAAAAAGGGGGGCAGCGCCAGGAGCCCAAAAAGACCGGGTCTCCAACAGGCCAGGGAAAAAGAGAAGAATGGGCTCCAGGCCCTGTACACAATCACAGGGTATGGGTGCAAGTACAAGCGCAAAAACACAGTGCAAAATATATCATATATAACAATAAGGAATATTTATGTAGGACTAGAGCATCAATATAAAAACATACAGACAGACCCAAACCGCAGCAATACAGGGTGTGACAGCGAGTCCCGAAGGGAGTTACTCCGGATGAATATCCTGTAACCCCACAGGCAAGTGTCTGAGTCCTCGAGTACGCCAAAGTCACTAGGGTAGTCCACAGATATGGTAGTCAGGCGACTAGTCTGAAAAGAGGCTCTTTCACTACTCATATTAGGGAGTAGGATTGGGCTCCTTCATGTCCTTGCCTTGGTGATACTATTCGGACTAGTCGCCTGACTACCATATCTGTGGACTACCCTAGTGACTTTGGCGTACTCGAGGACTCAGACACTTGCCTGTGGGGTTACAGGGTATTCATCCGGAGTAACTTCCTTCGGGACTCGCTGTCACACCCTGTATTGCTGCGGTTTGGGTCTGTCTATTGATGCTCTAGTCCAGTGCTGTCCAACTTCTTCCGACCCAAGGGCCGGAAGAAATGTCACTCATCACCTCGGGGGGCCGTAGGTGATCAGTGAGCAGGGGGCGGGGCCACACGTAGGGGCGGGGTGGGGCGGGTGGCACCAAGGGCAGCGCGTCATGCCAGGCCTCTGACGCACTGCCCTTGGTGCCGCCTACCCCCCGCCCTTCCTAGGGAAGGGGAGCTGGCGAAAAGGAGCAGAAGGCGGCGCCAAGGGCAGCGCGTCAGAGGCCTGGCGTGACGCACTGCCCTTGGTGCCGCCTACTGCTCCTTTTCGCCATCTCCCCCGCCCTTCCTCGGGAGGGGGAGCCGGCGAAAATAAGCAGAAGGTGGCGCCAAGGGCAGCGCGTCAGAGGCCTGGCGTGACGCGCTGCCCTTGGCACCGCCTACTGCTCCTTTAAAAAAAAAGAGAGGACGGAGGGGGCGGTGCAGGGAGGAGGAGCTAGCTTTTGATAAATTTAAAAAATGGCGGCCGGGGGCATAGCGGGGGCCGTGTCCAACAGGCTGGGGGGCCGTGTACGGCCCCCGGGCCGCCAGTTGGACAGCCCTGCTCTAGTCCTACATAAATATTCCTTATTGTTATATATGATATATTTTGCACTGTGTTTTTGCGCTCCAGGCCCTGTAGCCAACCGTGCATCGCCGCCTCCTCGAAGCCGGAGATAGCTGCTGCCACTCACTGCCGCTGCTGCTGCTGCTCCTCTCCTATGCCACTGTTGCTCCTCTTAGCTGATCGTAATCAGCTGATACAGGCACAAAAACAGGAACAGGCCCAGTGTATAAATACATTTAAAAACATATTAACTATATGTATTGTTAGAGTGTCATTTTGTGTCATTTTGGTTGGTGGTGTGCCCCAGGATTTTGTAAATGTAAAAAAAATGTGCCGCAGCTCAAAAAAGGTTGAAAAACACTGCTCTAGGTGATGATAGGTGTGGCCCTAGAGAGGTCCTATCGGAGGAAGTAGGAGTACATCTATGGCCAAGCAAGATTAATGATACATGGACTTGGTCAATTGGGAATGATGGGTGTGCTGTGAGGGGAGGGGAGGGGGCAATTTATTAGACTGGTGAGGACCACAGGGCAGGGCAGATGCACTTCACAGCAGTCGGGTGCTTTCTGCATGCTGCCACTCAGCTGATTGCTGGCAGGCTGCCCAAAAACGTTGGCAGGCTGCCCGGAAGGGAAGCAGCAGGAACCAGCCGCAGGGGTTCCTCATCTGATTTCTTGTCTAAAGCCCCAGGGAGACTGATGTGAGAAAGTCAGTGGGGTAGCAATCTCACAGGAAGTAGGTTGCATATCTTTCACATGGTTGGGAATATTACTTGGGATGCCAGATAGCCAATCTAGCAGGTGCACTATTAATGCTGAAGGAACTGAGTTGTGGTAAGATTAGAAATGTGGCAGACCATACCGTTCATCATTACTGTCTTTTTCCTATGCTCTTCTCACAGAGTCTTGGCAATAGCATATTCTTGCTCCCGCTTTATTGATTTCTTTATATAAGTAAGTTAGTGTGACATTAGAATTGCAGGGCCTTGTTTATTCTTATTTATGCCCTGTTTTATCTCTCCCAAAGGAGACTCAAAGAGGTTTAGTGAGTCGCCTTGTTGAATGTATTATTCACAGTGACTTACAAAACCTAACAGAACAAGGCATCTTAAATGCAATTCGCATATTGTTGCTTCTCAACATTAAAGGCAAGTTGAAAATTTAAAATTTGTTTTTAATTTGTTAAAGGTACTATTGATTTTTTTAAAGTTTCTGAACACAGTGGAGGAAAAACACAAGGCTAGGGCGATGATAGGGATGTAAAATGGACTACATTCAGGGGCGGATCCGGCCGCCAGGTTCCGCGCATGCGCCATTGCTGTGGACGGACTCCAGCTGGACCAAGACGCCAATCGCCCGAAACGAGACCGAAAAGGAGGAACTTCTTGCAGCCAGAGGGGGGAGGCTCCGCCCTGGCTGCAAAAAGTTCTTCCTTTTCGGCCTCGCTTAGGGCAAGTGGCGTCTCAGTCCAGCTGGTCCCTGCGCAGCAGTGGCGCATGCGCTGAACTAGCTGGCCCTGTGCATGCGCACCCGATGTGTATGCGCAGAACAAGCTGGCCCTGTGCATGTGCACCTGACGTGCATGCGCAGAACTAGCTGGCCCTGTGCATGTGCACCTGACGTGTATGCGCAGAACTAGCTGGCCCTGTGTATGCGCACCCGATGTGTATGCGCAGAACTAGCTGGCCCCACACATGCACACTTGTCATGCATGCGCAGAACTAGCTGGCCCCGCGCATGTGCACCTGTCGTGCATGTGCAGAACTAGCTGGCCCCACGTATGCGCCCCTGTGCTCATGCGCAGAACTAACTGGCCCCCGCATGCGCACCCGGTATGCATGCACAGAACTAGCTCGCCCTGCGCATGCGCACCTGTTCTCATGCGCAGAACTAGCAGGCCCTGCACATGCGCACCCGTTGTGCATGTGCAGAACTAGCTGGCCCTGCGCATGTGCACCTGACATGTATGCGCAGAACTAGCTGGCCCTGTGCATGCGCACCCGGTGTGTATGCGCAGAACTAGCTGGCCCCACACATGCACACCTGTCATGCATGCGCCGAACTAGCTGGCCCCGCGCATGTGCACCTGTCGTGCATGTGCAGAACTAGCTGGCCCCACGTATGTGCCCCTGTGCTCATGCGCAGAACTAACTGGCCCCCGCATGCGCACCCGGTATGCATGCGCAGAACTAGCTCGCCCTGCGCATTCACACCTGTGCTCATGCACAGAACTAGCTGGCCCCGCACATGCGCACCCGTCGTGCATGTGCAGAACTAGCTGGCCCCACGCATGCGCACCCGACACACATGCGCAGAACTAGCTGGCCCCGTGCATGCATATCCGGCACACATGCGCACCCTCCACGAGGTCAGAGAGTGAGGGGGCGCCAAAATAATGCTCGCTTACCATTTTAAATTACCTTAGTCCAGCCCTGACTACATTGCTTGACAGCTCTACCTTCTTAACTTCACCTGGATGAGAGTTCCACAGTTGGCTATCAGAAGGTACCACTGATTATTGGTATGCTAATTTCTGCCTAATTCAGACTGAATGGTAGACTTGAAATTTGATATAATATTCCAATAACTTTCGCATGCCAGCTAGACATAAGCTCTTTAGAATTCTATAGGATTTGTTTAATAAACACGCTTAAAATTGTGTACTGATTGAGCATCTCTTATCAGGAATTCTGAAATCCAAAATATTCCAAGCTCTCCAACTGTTCACATGAGTGATTGAGATAGTAACGCATGTCGTTCCCCCACATCAGACCATCAATGCACAGTATTACTGCTTATTTTTGGAACACCATCTCAGACCAGGTTTGAGGGGAAAAAAACCCGGCAACACTTTCTGCAGAACGCCCCAATCATTTCGCATGACAATGCTTGGCCCCATGCAGAGCAAACTGTGGCTGATTTTCTCAATCAATGGGGCTGGGAAGTGCTGTACCATCCACCATACTCCCCAGACTTAAGCCCTTGTGATTTTGACTTAATTTCTAAGATGAAGGAACCACTTCGTGGCATTCGCTTCAGAACTGTTCCAGAGATTCTTGCGGCAAGAGACCGCTCCATTCGAACTATCAACGGAACAGGCGCTGCAACAGGTGTCCTACAACTTCCACATCGTTGGAAACAGGTTGTACACAATGCTGGTGACCATATAGAAGGGCTGTAAAACTTGGAGGCATGTATCACTTTTGTATTATATGTAAATAAATAGTTGCCACTATTAAAGTTCCAACCATCGTTTATACAGTAAACCAGTGCTTCCCAACCAGTGTGACGTGGCACACTAGTGTGCTGTGAGTGATCATCAGGTGTGCCGTGGGAAATTGGAACCTCCAATACCCTTTCTTCCCCCTCCTGCCAAACACTTTTCCTTCTCCACTCGGGCTCCTTTCTTCCCAGCCTCACTCTGCTTGCTTTGCCTCGCTTTGCTCACGCTGCCGCTTCTGCGGGAGTGGGGAGGGAGGAAGACGTGACCCGTGCGGGTGCTACTGCGCAGACTCGCCCCACGCCTTCCTCCCTCCCTCCACAGTGCTCTCTGGATATAGGTGAACTACAACTCCAAAACTCAAGGTCAATGCCCACCAAACTCTTATAATATTTTCTCTTGGTTATGGGAGTTCTGTGTGGGAAGTTTGATTCTACTCCATCATTGGTGGAGTTCAGAATGCTCTTTGATTGCGGGTGAACTATAACTCCCAGCTGTTGAGCAAGACCTTCGTGTGTGTGTTTCTGCCATTCCTGCCAGGATATCTATGTTGTGTTCATCGAAACAGGCCCAGGTTTCACACTGAGTGCATAAATACATTTAAAACCATATTAACTATATGTATTACTGTGATAGAGTGTCATTTTGTGTCATTTTGGTTGGTGGTGTGCCCCAGGATTTTGTAAATGTAAAAAATGTGCCACGGCTAAAAAAAAAAAAAAAAAAAAAGTTGAAAAACACTGCAGTAAACCACAAGGACTATTTTTGAGGAGAAATAACTGTGGTCATTGGTAATCCACACAAATGTAGAGTATGAAGTTTTATGAAGTTAAGATCCATTTTATGAAGGTGGGACATTTTGATTATGCAAACAAACAAAAGTGTTTTTGAATCCTTTGTTTCTGATGTGTTACTAGACTTAGATTATGTCCCTCAATGGCGTTGCTCTACCCTATAAGGAGGAAAACAGAAGCCTATTATGAATAACTCCGGGAATTGTCATTCTTGTTTTTATTGCTAGATTTCATACTTGAAATTGCTGCATAATATCTGGCTCCTACTTCTTATTTTCTCTTTTCTCCAGAAAACACAATCTTTCCATATATTATGAAGAACTACAACTATATATTTGTATCCAATGTAATACAAATATTACATTATGTAATATTTGTACAATATTTTTAATGATGTATTTTATTATGATATTGTTAATTTTAGTTCTTAGTTTGCTTTGTTTTTTTTACATTGCTGTTTATGTATTTATTCTATTTTTGGTTTTGGTTTTGTACCATGACTTATTTTTTGTAAGCCGCCCTAGTCCTGTTTGGAGAGAGGGTGGGATATAAATAATGATGATGATGATGATTATTATTATTATTATCATCTGGGACTGTAGCACAACTGGCTGGGAGTCAGCTGCATTAAGATCACTACTGACCGGAAGGTCATGAGTTTGAAGCCTGCCCAGGTCGGGGTGAGCTCTCGACCAAATTGTGTAGCTTGTTGACCTTTGCATCTGTCAAGTAGGAAATTCAGGTACCACTTGTGAGGGGAGGCTAAATTTAACTGATTTACAAGGCCATAAATATCCAGGAAGTACACAAAAATGAATGAGGGAATGTGACAGCTCCCCCTGGTGGCCAGAAGCTGGAATGTAAAATAGCCTCTAAGTGTCTGTCTATATATGTTGTGTGTCTATGGCATTGAATGTTTTCCTGTATATGTACATTGTAATCCCCCCTGAGTCCCCTGCAGTGTGAGAAGGGCGGAATATACATGATGTAAATAAATAAAATAATAAATTATTATTATTACTACTATTATTACAATATTCAACTTTTAAAAAAAGAATACGGTGGTAAAAAAAAAACAAGTCACTGACTTTGATTTTGAAAATTCAACCCACTATTTTACCACTAAGAAAAAAAAGGGAGACATCAGCATGTTCAGAATAACGGCAAGATTTGCAGAAGTACACAAATATACTAGTGAAGAGGAATAGCAGAAGGACATAGTGTGTCTGAAAAGCCTAGTGAGGAGTAAATATACTCCTTGTTTGGATGGTGCTAGCACCGGGAATGTGGCGCAGCTGGCTGGGTGTCGGCTGCATAAGATCTCTACTGACCAGAAGGTCATGAGTTCGAGGCCTGCCCGGGTCGAGGTGGGCTCTCGACCTATTGTGTAGCCTGTTGTCGACCTTTGCAACCCGAAAGACAGTTTCATCTGTCAAGTAGGAAATTAAGGTACCACTTAGTGGGGATGCTAAATTTAACTGATTTATGAGGCCATAAAAAAGATCTCCAGGAAACACGCTAAGGAATGAAGGAGTGTGACAGCTCCCCCTGGTGGCCAGATGTTAAGTTGCCTCTGTCTGTCTTGTGTGTTTGTGTGTCTAAAGACAGCCTTCTACCATCTGCGGCAAGCAAAACGCCTGGCTCCCTACCTCTCCCGCTGCGACCTGGCCACGGTGATCCAAGCCACGGTCATCTTGAGGCTCGATTACTGTACATTGGCCTACCTTTATCAGCAATCTGGAAACTCAAACTGGTGCAGAACGCGGCAGCCCGCCTGCTACTGGGAGCCACCAGAACATCCCATATAACACCTCTCCTGCGCGAACTGCACTGGTTGCCAATTGAATTCCGGGTCTCCTTCAAAGTGTTAGTTTTGACTTTCAAGGCCTTACATGGTTTGGGGCCAGTGTACTTGAAGGAGCGGCTTACCCCATATGTGCCCAGAAGATCACTGCGTTCAGAGGGTCTTAACATGCTTGAGGTCCCAGGCATGAAACTCTATAGACTTTCCAGCACACGGCAGAGAGTGTTCTCGGTGGCTGCCCCGGTCCTGTGGAACTCGCTCCCGGCCGAGACGCGGGCCCTGCGGGACGTGATGGCCTTCCGCAGGTCTTGCAAGACCTGGTTGTTCAGGCAAGCATTCGGTGGCTGATCGATGCCTGAACTTCCTCGCCCAGTAGTGCTGCTACTGTTTTTAACACATATTAGCCTTGTCCTGATTCGTGTGATTTTATGTGATTTTATGTGATTGTAATTGGTTGGGATTGTTTTATGGTATTTTATGAGGTTTCTAAATCTTGATGTGTTTTTATAGGTTGGAAACCGCCCTGAGCCTCGGGAAGGGTGGGTTAGTAAATGGAAATAATAAATAAATAAATAAATAAATGTAATGTGTATAACATTGTAATCCGCCCTGAGTCCCCTGCGGGGTGAGAAGGGCAGAATAGAAATAAAGTAAGTAAGTAAATAAATAAATAAATAAATAATGTATTTGGGAGAGCAATGGAAGTCATGCTAGAATAGAAGTTATGATACCTCTGGTTGGCTGGCACCTTGAAACCATATGCTTCGCACTACAGCATTTTGGTGGCCTCTTGATTAGTTACATTTGGGAGTGAGCTCCAGTCCTTACGCAGCCAAAGAATACTGCCCAGGCTCAAAAGTTATACATAGCTGGATATATCCAAACTTAAATATAAATCCAAACACAAGAGAGGATCATGATCAACGTTCCAGAAGAGCAAAAGAGTTGACCTGTTTTGGCAAATCATGTCTTACTAACTTGTTAGAATTCTTTGAGGGTGTAAATAAACACATAGATAAAGGGGACCCAATTGATATTGTTTACCTTGACTTTCAAAAGGCTTTTGACAAAGTCCCTCACCAAAGGCTCCTAAATAAGATCTTCAGCCATGGAATCAGAGGACAGGTCTTGTCCTGGATTGGAACCTGGCTAAACTGTAGGAAACAAAGGGTGGTAATAAACGGACATTTCTCTGGGTGGAAAGAGGTGAGAAGTGGCGTACCCCAAGGCTCAGTTTTGGGTCCGTTACTTTTTAATTTATTCATTAATGACCTGGATGTAGGAGTAAATTCTGAGGTAGCAAAGTTTGCAGACGACACTAAATTGTTCAGGGTAGTTAAAAATGAAACTGATTGTAAAGAGCTCCAGAAAGATCTCTCGAAATTGAGTGAATGGGCAACAAAGTGGCAAATGCATTTTAACCTAAATAAGTGTAAAGTCATGCACATTGGGGCAAAGAACCCCAACTACACCTACCAATTGATGGGGTCAAAGCTTTCCGAGACAAACCAGGAAAGAGATCTTGGGGTTTTGGTGGACAGCTCAATGAAGATGTCAACCCAGTGCGCTGCAGCAGTGAAAAAAGCAAATTCTATGCTTGGCATGATCAGGAAGGGAATCGAAAATAGGTCAGCAAATGTTGTATTACCTCTCTACAAATCGATGGTGAGGCCACATCTGGAGTACTGTGTACAATTCTGGTCTCCGCACCTTAAGAAGGATATAACGGAACAGGAAAAGGTACAGAAAAGGGCAACAAGAATGATCCAAGGGATGGAGCGGCTCCCTTATGAAACCAGGTTGCAACGCCTTGGTCTTTTCAGCCTTGAAAGACGGCGTTTAAGAGGTGACTTGATCGAAGTGTATAAAATCATGCATGGGATAGAAAAGGTGAATAAAGAAAAAATATTTTCTCTGTCACCCAACACTAGGACTAGGGGGCACTCCCTAAAGCTCCAAGGTAGGAAAATTAGGACTAATAAAGGGAAATATTTCTTCACCCAGAGGGTCATTGGGTTATGGAACTCACTTCCAGAGGAGGTTGTGACAGCGGTCAGCCTGGACAGCTTCAATGCAGGATTAGACAGATTCATGGATACCAAGTGTATCGGTAGTTACTGAAAAGGACATCCAAGTGCCACCTCTGTGTTGATGGAGGCAGGCAGGATTTTCCCCGGGTACTGGTTGTGGGGGTCGGGAGCAGGTGAGGGGTTTGCCCTCCTTTCTGCTAGAGATCCCTGTGTACAACTGGTGGGCCACTGTGTGACACAGAATGCTGGACTAGATGGGCTGAGGCCCGATTCAGCATGGCTCTTCTTATGTTCTTATGTTCTTATGTTCTAACCTTTTTCCACGACACAGTTAATAGCACTATGATTTCACAATGGCTGCACCCCATGGAATCCTAAGTTTTGTGGTTTGCGTAGCTCTGGCTAAGAATAATGAAGACTTCTCCTTAAACTTCTAATACCAAACCTAATAGCGATACAAATGAAAGTAACATCATTCAGCCAATTCTAATAACTATACAAGTGGATGCCTTCTCTATTGGCGCCCCCTTGTTGTGGGGGAGAGGCCTGCGCACCCTAATGAAGTTGTGAACTATGCTGGCAGTGGGAAAATAGCCTCCCATGCCAGACAGGTCACAACCGAAGGGTCTGAGAAAGAGCGTCAAAGGTCAGGATGGGCTCTCTAGCCTTTTGGCAACCATTCTAGGAGAAGGTAAACTCTGATTTCAAACCCGGGCAGATGGTGCTCGTCTAACCCTGTAAGGTCAACCCTCTAGAGCAGTGTTTTTCAACCTTTTTTGAGCCGCGGCACAGTTTTTACATTTACAAATTCCTGGGGCACACCACCAACCAAAATGACACAAAATGACACTCTAACACAGTAATACATATAGTTAATGTGTTTTTAAATGTATTTATACACTCAGTGTGAAACCTGGGCCTGTTTCGATGAACACAATATAGATATCCTGGCAGGAATGGCAGAAAGACACACACGAAGGTCTTGCTCAACAGCTGTCAGTCATGGGAAAACTTCGGCCCTCTGGGTGCTTTGGACTTCAACTCCCACCATTCCTAACAGCCTGAGGCCCTTTCCTGCTTAAGTGGCTGAGGGGGGAAAGGAAAAGGACCTGAGGCTGCTAGGAATGGTGGGAGTTGGAGTCCAAAGCACCTGGAAGGTCCAAGTTTTCCCATGACTGACAGCTGTTGAGCAAGATGAACACAATATAGATATCCTGGCAGGAATGGCAGAAAGACACACACGAAGGTCTTGCTCAACAGCTGTCAGCCATGGGAAAACTTCGGCCCTCTGGGTGCTTTGGACTTCAACTCCCACCATTCCTAACAGCCTGAGGCCCTTTCCTGCTTAAGTGGCTGAGGGGGGGAAAGGGCCTGAGGCTGCTAGGAATGGTGGGAGTTGGAGTCCAAAGCACCTGGAAGGTCCAAGTTTGTCAGCGCCGCTTGGCCCGTTTGTTGCCCTAACGGACCAAACCCCGCACGCCATCAGATAAGAGCAGCATCTGGCGGGCTTTGAACTGGAACCGCCCTTTGAAGTGCCAGGCACCTTTCCTGAACTTTGATATGTGGAGAGCCGGATGGTCATCCCTGAGGAAGGAGGGGCCCAGCAGGGGGGCGGGCTGGGGAGGGCTTTTGAAGAGACTCTTGCACGGGAAAAAGTTAGTCTATCTTTGCTTACCCTGGATTAAGAACCTATTAAACTACTTATCCTTCAGCATCGTTTGGAGTGAGCGTGGTTCATTAGACCCCCCTTGCCGGAGCTGACAGTTTGCCCATGCCAGCTTTCGATTCCATCGCCACGTCTACCTTCAGCCTCTGGCGGTTTGAATATATGTGATTACCTATGTGATTTTCTACCTTGTCGCTATGATTATTGTGCTGCTTTTTTAAATTGTCCACAAACTGACTGTGTTATTGTGCTGATCCCGGAACTGACATTGGATAACATCGTGAGCATACACTTTGTTTTTTGGACCCACTTCATCAAATATTTCATCAAATATTGCGAGTTTTCCGTAGAGGAGCGCTCCGTGAACTCGCTACTTCCTGGTTCGCAACTCCTCCGCTCTCTGTGGCAACCATGCCGAACTACCTTATGTAAGACTTTTGATTTTCTCCAGCAGGATTGGGTACTTTGGATGTGTTTTTTTGCGTAATATTATGTATGATTAATTGTGCATTTTGTACTGTGACGTAGCGGCGCTCTTTTGATAAGTAAGGGTATTGGAGGTTCCAATTTCCCACGCCACACCTGATGATCGCTCACGGCACACTAGTGTGCCCTGGCACACTGGTTGGGAAACACTGCTCTAGAGAAGGAAACTCAAACCAAACCTACGACCTGAGGACCTCGCTGCCATCGTCCCAGCTTGCTAGGCCCCGGCAGACGAACCTTTGGTTTAAAGGGTGAGGCCGGTTCTGTGCACGCTGCGCTCCACCAGAAAAACCCATTGCACAGGCTCGAAGGACACATCCAACCTCCGAATCATCAACGCGCTTGTAGAAAGCGTGGGATGAGTCCTTCCTAAATCTTCGTTCATGAAGAAAAGCCAAAAGAAAAGAAAACAAGTGGATGCGATACTAAAGTTTTTGAAGACGTGCTGATTTTGAAGTTACTCTTTTATGTCACAACTGCAGTTAATAACAAATTCCATGTAATATAAGAGTAATGTCAGAAATGTAACAATCGCTCTTCCTAAATCTAGTCTTATTGCTCATGCTTTTCAGGTTTATGTGTAGCCGGCTGCTTGATACCAATACATAAAAATTTCATACTGTTGGCACTGCTCTAAATAAATTATTGAGCAGATATGAATACGAGTGTTGTGTTTAGATTTCCAGCATTGTTTGGTAAATCCCTTTCATTCTGTTTCCATCATAAGATAAGCCTTGACTGTAAACAGAACCAGTAATGGCATTTTAAATACATGCATGCCTTCTTCTGCTAGGATATAAGAATCATTGTTTGCGGAGTATTTATTATAAACGCTTGCTAGACGTTAGATTTATTTTTAGATTGGAGGGCATACTAGCCAAACATGGGCTCCTGAGCATAGTGACCCCAGTTCAGAAAGATACAAAACCTCTTACATCATGAATTATGATAATACTAAGCAAACTGGGTGGATAACTACTCCAGTGACACTAAAAATTAAGGGAACATCTACAAATTAAAATATCACCCAATAACCTTATACAAATATTTGTACAGAAGTGTAGTTTCGTATCTGCATTTTTCAAAACGGTCATTATTCCTCATTTGCAAAACACGAGATACTCTTCTTACTCTATTTAATGAGAGCGATTAATTTCTGCAAGAACCCTTTATATCAGTGTTTCTCAACCTTTCTTGAGCCGCGGCACATTTTTTACATTTACAAAAATCCTGGGGAACACCACCAACCAAAACGACAGTAAATGACACTCTAACACAGTAATACATATAGTTAATATGTTTTTAAATGTATTTGTACACTCAGTGTGAAACCTGAGCCTGTTTCGATGAACACAACATAGATATCCTGGCAGGAATGGCAGAAAGACACAAACTTCCCACACAGAACTCCCATAACCAAGAGAAAATACTATAAATGTCTGGTGCTCATTGACCTTGGGTTTTGGAGTTGTAGTTCACCTATATCCAAAGAGCACTGTGGACTCAAACCATGTTGGATCAGGACCAAACTTGGCATGAATACTCAATATGCCCAAATGTGAACACTCAATATGCCCAAAATAGACCTTGACATTTGGGAGTTACAGTTTCTGGGATTTATAGTTAACACACAATCAAAGAGCATCCTGAACTCTTGCAACAATGGAATTGAACCAAACTTGGCACATTGAACTCTCATTACCAACAGAAAGTACTGAAAGGGTTTGCTTGGGAATTGACCTAGAGTTTGGAAGTTGTAGTTCACCTACACCCAGAGAGCACTGTGGACTCAAACAATGTTATGTTATGTTGTTGTTTTTATTTTCTATCCAGAATCACAATGTTGGAAGGAGGCTCACTACTTTAAGGTCCCTCAAACAGGCGTGGGAAAACTTCGGCCCTCTGGGTGCTTTAGACTTCAACTCCCACCATTCCTAACAGCCTGAGGCCCTTTCCTGCTTAAGTGGCTGGGGGGGGGGGGGAGGAAAAGGGCCTGAGGAGTTGGAGTCCAAAACACCTGGAAGGTCCAAGTTTGCCCATGCCAGCTTTCGACAGAGACCTCTTCCTCCCCCTTCGCGCCCTTTCTTCCCCCTCCTGCCGAACACTTACTTTTTCTTCTCTACTGCCGCTTCTGCCGCCATTTTGATCCGAGGGGGCAGCGTGAGCATGTTCAGGAGGGGAGGGGGGAGGGACGAAGACGTGACCCGTGTGGGCGCTACTGCGCAGACTCGCCCCAGAGCAAAGCGAGGCAAAGCGAGCAGAGCGAGGCTGGGAAGAAGGGAGCCCGAGGGGAGAAGAAAAAGTGTTTGGCAGGAGGGGGAAGAAAGGGTGTTGGAGGATCCAATTTCCCACGGCACACCTGATGATCGCTCACGGCACACTAGTGTGCCACGGCACACTGTTTGGGAAACACTGCTTTATATAATGGATAACAGAGAGCAATATTAAGAACAAAAATAATGATTGCTAGCTGGTGTATTTCTTAAGTAAATCAAATAAAAATTACAGCTAAGAATCTGGATTGGGTCCCAAATTAGATTACACAAATGCATTTCCTGTGTACTTTTTGATATTAGAACTAAAAAAAACCTTAAAATATTTCAAACATAACATTGATAAATTAGAGAGCATTTCAGCACGCAAGGTTACAAGGAAAGTTAAATATTTAGGTATATGGATAAGTAATAAAAATAATTTATATCAAAATTGCTATGGGAAGGCATGGAAGAAGGTTAAAAAAGACGTGGATAGATGGCAAAGGATTGGGTTATCCTAGTTAGGAAAGATAACCGTGCTAAAAATTATTATTTTACCAAAAATGCTGTTTCTATTTCAAAATTTACAAATAATTAAAGGAGTGCATGATTTTGAGAAATTGAGAAAGAAATTTGTTAAATTTATATGGAATGGATGTGAAGCTAGAACTACATATAGAAATCTAACCAAAGCAAAAGACTGAGGAGGATTGGCATTTCCAGATCTTAGATACTATTATACTTGTATTTATACTTGTATTTTGATTGTTGAATCTCAAAGATAGGCTGGCTCCCTACTTATCCAGAGACGACCTGGCCACGGTGATCCAAGCTACGGTCATCTCGAGATTGGACTACTGTAACGCCCTTTACATGGGCCTGCCCTTGTCCTTGATCCAGAAACTTAAGCTCGTCCAGAATGCTGCTGCACAACTTCTTACTGGAACTCCAGTGAGAGGTCACATAACTGTCAGATTATTGCATTTTGAATAGCAATTAATGAGTCAGCACAAGATATATTTTTGCAGTTTGAGATGACCTGCAGTGTGACATGTTTGACACCAGATGGCGCTGTCTCAAGACTGCTAAATGGAACCTTGAGGAATGTCAGTTACAAAGTGACAGTTGGGATTTGTCAGTTGGGATTTAATATCTGTGAGGAAAGGATGTTTAGAAAGGTAGCTGTGATGGCTGTTGTCTTTCGATGTTTTGCCAGTTATTGTTAAATACAATTCAATACAAAGTTATATATTTACCTTGTGAATTGAATGAGAGTTTCATTATTCACTCGAACAGAGACTGGAGTTTTTGGGCCGATGGGGAATTAAACTTCTATATTTCTGTTGCCTATCCGCTGTGACATAAATACTCAACGCCGAAGAATAACTCCCATCCTTCTGCAGCTTCATTGGCTTCTGGTCGAGCACCGGATCACCTTCAAGGTGATGGTGTTAACCTTCAAGGCCTTGCATGGTCTGGGGCCGTTGTATTTGAGGGACGGCCTTACCTCCTATCAACCCTGGAGATCACTCCGCTCCGAACACCTGAACCTCCTCGAGGCACCTAGTGCTAAATCTATCCGTCTGGCGTCCACTCGGTGTAGAGCCTTCTCTGTGGTGGCACCAGCAATTTGAAACACCCTCCCAAATGAAGTCCGGGCTTTGCAAGACCTTCCATCATTCTGCAAGGCCTGCAAGACTTATCTCTTTCGGTTAGCATTTGACTGCTAAATTGTGTAACTATTTTTGGTCAATTTAAATGCTGTTTGACTGTAGTATGTTTTTATGTAACTGTAAGCCGCTCCGAGCCCTCGGGGGAGTGGCGGCATACACGTTCAAATAATAAATTAATTAATTAATAAAGATTGAATATTGTTGTCATTTTCTCATATATCACAAAAAATTACACAAAAAAGTTCATGGTAATCTAGGCTTTTGAAATGGTACTGATGCTAGCTTCTTAATTTTTTTAAACTTATTTGAACATACTTTTGTTGCTCAAAGCTTTGATTTTAATTGTGAAATGAGTGTTCAAAGTGGAGGGAAGACTACATTGAAAGAAGTGTTAAAAGTTAAAACATGGGTCACCTATTGTCAACACCTATGAATCCTCGAACGCTTTCATTAGCGCTGTCTTCACTCAATCCTAAATATACACTGGACTGACTATGTGACTAATGTTGCTGTCCTTGAGCACGCAGGGATCACCAGCATTGAGGCCATGCTATTGAGAACACAGCTGCGCTGGCCAGGGCACGTCTCTAGGATGGAGGACCACCGCCTCCCAAAGATACTACTCTACGGTGAACTCACCACGGGTCAGCGCAAGAGAGGCGCCCCAAAAAAGAGATATAAGGACTCCCTGAAACAGCATCTCAGGCTCGACCAGATTGATCACCAACAATGGTCCACCCTGGCCTCACATCGGGAGGCATGGAGACGCACTATCCACAATGCTGCGGCCTCTTTCGAGAAGACACGCCGACCGGGTCTTGAAGAAAAAACAACAACGCAGAAAGAACCACAACTTGGAAACGACATCACCCAAGGAGACTTTCTGCTGTACTTTCTGCAACCAAACTTGCCTATCTCGGGTTGGCCTTTTTAGTCATCAACGCGCTTGTAGAAAGCGTGGGATGAGTCCTTCCTAGGAATCTTCGTTCGCGAAGTAATGCCGAGAGTGAGATGTAAACCGCCCCGAGCCTCCGGGAGTGGCGGTGTATAAATCCAATAAATAAATAAATAAATAGATAAATAAATAAATAGCATTTAAACTGTTTTAAATTAATTCAATATTTTTAAACAAGATGATGTAATTATGTTTCATTATTTAAATGTTGTTGATTTTGATTGCGTGTTCTATATTAATCTGTAAGCTTGCGAGAAAGCTGAACAGGTGGCCTACGGTTACCATCTTCCGAAGCTTATGAGGATATGGGAAGTGGATACAATAGTCCTGTCAAAGGGCATGGGACTTATTCCGTTTCCCTGAAGCAAACCGTGCTTGCCAATGGTAAACAAAATCATTTTACAAAAGGGACATCACGCCAGCTGCTTGGTCTGGCCACAAAGCAATTTGTAACTAAATAATACAAGGACCGCCCGTGGTTTCCAATTTATTTAAATGAGAATCCTCCTTGGGTTTATGTCACATCGCACAATTGTACAATTCTAGAAACGTGTATACTGTACTCATTTGTAAGCCCAGGCGGGGCAAAGCAGGAATTCATAAGAACAACTACGATCATAGGGAAATGTAGTTCTGTTATAGCAGTGTTTCCCAACCTTTTTTGTATGTGCTGACAAAATCAATGAACACACTTTTTATGTGAATAGAGGGCATTTGCAAAATCCTGGGGAACACACCACCAATCAAAATGACACAAAATGACATTCTACAAAAAGAAATGAAAGCACAGTAATACAATATAGTTAATATGTTTTTAAAATGTATTTATAATGGACACTCAGTGTGAAACCTGGGGAGCCTGTTTCGATGAACTCAACATAGATATCCTGGCAGGAATGGCAGAAAGACACAAACTTCCCTGCTGGGGGCGGGGGTTATGTCACAGAACTCCCATAACCAAATGGCTGTGGGTAAGGCTGGGGAAAATGCTATAAGGGTTTGGTGGGCATTGACCTTGGGTTTTGGAGTTGTAGTTCACCTATATCCAGAGAGCACTGTGGACTCAAACAATGTTGGATCAGGACCAAACTTGGCATGAATACTCAATATGCCCAAATGTGAACGCAGATGGAGTTTGGGGAAAATAGACCTTGACATTTGGGAATAGTTGCTGGGATTTATAGTTCCCCTACAATCAAAGAGCATTCTGAACCCCACCAATGATAGAACTGGGCCAAACTTCCCACACAGAACCCCCAGGAGGCAAGAGGAGGTCTCTACTTGGGGAAAGGGAGGCGGGCCTTCCCAATGCATGGAGAGGGAGAGACCAAGTAGACAACGGGTGGGGAGGGGGGTGTTTATCGAGGTAGGTTTCTTAGGGTTTTTATACTTCAACACACTAGACTCTCTCCTCCCCCCTTTCCTGGAGGTTCCAATTTCCCACGGCACACCTGATGATCGCTCACGGCACACTAGTGTGCCCCGGCACACTGGTTGGGAAACACTGTGTTATAGAAACGGTTAATATAATAGCTGTTATTTAGATTCTGGGAAATAACTATGCATTTTCCCATGAAGTTCATATATTATGCTTTTTTATTCAAGCAGGTAATGGGAAAAATATAGGCTTCTAGATTTTCTTAATAAAAGGATTAACATTGGTGGATGAGTCTTGTTGAAAACAAATGTCTGTTACTAAATCTGCTCGACGCTGTCGGCCCCGACAAGTGGGAAGTCTTGAACTCAACGCTGTCAGGTAAGGTTTTGACAGGTTTTTTTTTTACATGAAGTCCCGTAACCGAAGAATCCAAGAACTTAACCCGTGACCTTTCTACAATCAAAGCATAAGCTATAGAGCCATACGCACATAATTTACCATAATGTATTTAAACTAGATCAATCCTTAGACAAAATTCCTCTTTAACTAAACAATAGATCCTTGCTTTTTGAGAAATTCACTGTTGCAGGATTCCAGTGCTAAGGCTGTCACACCAAATTACGAAAGAAATCAGTGAAAAGGTTGGAATACTGGTTGGCAGGCTCCGTGACCTGAAAGAACTGGGTTCACCAGTCACTGACAGGTTCAACCTCCACTGGTTACAAAGGCTGTTATGTCAGAGTGTTTCCAGACTTATAAGGACTATTCTCTCTCTGTCTCTGTCTCTCTCTATATACACACACACACACACACTAGCTTGGGGACCTGGCGGTGCCCGGGTTATTTGAGGAAGGCATTGTGTGCCAAGGTTGGTTCCTATTAGATGTGGCTCGCAGTGGTCTCAGGAACTTAGTGAAGGTAAGTCCCATTGGCCATGGTCCACCCCCTCCAAACAGCACCAGGATGTAGAGTGGGTCATGGGGGCTCTGTGTGTCACATTAGGTCTTGATCATTCTTTGGATGAGGGTTGCAGCAGTCTCGGAAGGTGAGTGAAGATATTTCAAGTCCCATCATCTGTGGTCCATCCTCCTTGAAACAGCACTAGGGTGTTGAGTGGGTCAAGGGGGCTCTGTGTGCTAATTTTGGTCTGTAGTGGTCATTGGGTGAGGTTCGCGTTGTGAAGTGGGCCATTGGGCCCCTGTGTGCCAAGTTTGGTCCTGATCCGTCACTGATGTGGATGGGCAATCGGAGTCCTTTATGCAAATACCATTTCAGTGGCAACCAATCCCCTCTGTCTGGGGTCGTAGAATGTTGGAGTTCTGAGGCTGGCCAATCAGAGTCCCTTATGCAAATAATCCCATAGTGGCAACCTATCGAAACGCTGTCACATATTCCTTGACAACTCTGCACCTCCCAGAAAATGAACATTCCATTCCCAATGGGAAAAAACTGTCATTTGGCTAACTCAAGCATTCAGTTGCATTCTGTTTTGCTGGCCAATCAGAATCTTTTATGCAAATAGTTCCTCAGTGGCAACCAATGCCCTCTGTCTAGTGCCTTAGATTGTTAGAGTTCTGAGGTTGGCTAATCTGAGTCCTTTATGCAAATAATCTGGTGCCTTAGAGTGTCGGAGTTCTGAGGCTGGCCAATCAGTGTCCTTTATGCAAATAATCCCACAGTGGCAACCAATCGAAATGCTGGCACATATTCCTCTGCACCTCCCGCCCTCTGCACCACCGCAAACACTGACTTTTATTATATACATAGATAGATATATCTCAGGATGCACCACTAGGAATAATTTTCACCACCACTATCTGGGACAATGTTGCAAACCATTCTGACTTGGTAATCCTATCATAAATCAATTATATGATCATAAGTATGTGGCTGCACTGTGGTTGGTGTGCTTCTTCATGTTTTGGAATATTTGGGTGTGCTAGAGAGGCCACACTACCAGTAGGATATCTCTCTGGCATTACTTCACGAATAAAGGTTCTTAGGAAGGACTCATCCCACGCTTTCTACAAGCGCGTTGATGACTAAGGCGATTGGATGTGTCCTTCGAGCCTGTGCAATGGACCTTTCTGGTGGAGCGCAGCGTGCACAGAACTGGCCTCACTGTTTAAAAATCCAAAGGTTCATCTGCCGAGGCCTAGCAAGCTTAGGACGGTGGCAGCGAGGTCCTCAGGTTGTAGGTTTGATGGGAATATTCCTCTTAACTAAACAACAGTTGAGTTAAGTTAGTTTAGTAGGATATACTACTGATTCTAAACACACAGGATATCCAAAGTGAGAGCTCCACGCACAAAGATATTACTTTGGTGTTTAGAACTTATAAAAACTTGAATTGTGGTGACAGTAGAAGTCAGTTTTCTTTGCCAGCAATCAGGCCCAGATTAACTCCTTTTGGCGCCCTAGGCCACACTTTGGAAGCCCCGCCCCCAGGGCTGCTGCTGGGCATGGGCGGTAGCGGCCCCGGGGGCGGGGCTTCCCTCTGCCTCTTTCTCCTTCGGGCCTTCCTTCAATCAAGGAAGGCGGTCGCGGGAGGAGGAGGAAGGGAGCCCCGCCCCGGGCACTGCTGGGGCTTCCTCTGCCTCTTTCTCTCCTGCCTTCCTTCAATCAAGGAAGGCGGTCGCGGGAGGAGGAGGAAGGGAAGCCCGCCCCCCGGGCACTGCTGGCATGGGGCTGCCTTCCTTCAATCAAGGAAGGCGCTCGCGGGGAGGAGGAGGAAGGGAAGCCCCGCCCCCGGGGCACTGCTGGGCATGGGCGGTAGCGGCCCCGGGGGCGGGGCTTCCCTCTGCCTCTTTCTCCTTCTCGCCGCAACTGCCTTCCTTCAATCAAGGAAGGCGGTCGCGGGGAGGAGGAGGAAGGGAAGCCCCGCCCCCGGGGCACTGCTGGGCATGCGCGGCAGCGGCCCCGGGAGCGGGGCTTCCCTTCGCCTCTTCCTCCTTCTCGCCCTGCCCTCCTTCCTCTGCCTCATCCTCCTTGCTTCCCCCGCCTCATCCTTCTCGCGCCCTCCTTCCTTGACAAGGGGGCAGGGGCAATGGCGAGGGGGCGAGCGATTCCCTCCTCCCCCGTCCCCTCGCAGCGCTTTCCCCTCACCCTTCCCCGAGAGAGAGAGAGAGAGAGAGAGAGAGAGAGAGAGAGAGAGAGAGAGGGTCATTTGTTTGAACTTTTTTTTTGTTTCAACTTTTATTTTGGTCCTTGTTCTGGCACCCCCCTAGGCCTGCGCCCATAGGCCACAGCCTAGTGTGGCCTTATGGGTAATCCAGGCCTGCCAGCAATAAATAGAAAGCTTCCTTATAATGAATCAGACTATTAGTCCACCCAGCCCAATACTATTGATACAGGCTGGCAGCAAATCTCCAAAGTTTTGGGTAGGAGTCTTCCTAGCCCTACCTGAAGGTACTAAATATTGGACTGGGGCAGGGCAATGAGCCATTTGCAAGAGCAAATCTTCATGTTATGAATGTTTTTTTGCATGGCCTCAAAGTCCTTTCCAACATACAGCAACCCTAACCAAACCTATCACAGGGTTTTCTTGGCTTGCTTTGTTTGGAGTGGGGTTTCCCCATTGCCTCCCTCACAGACTGAGGGAGCATGAGTTGCACAAGGTTGCCCAGTGGGTTTCCACGGGTGAGCAACAATATTAATTGCCTGTGTTGAATCCCATACTGGAAGAAAGGTGAGATATAAAATAAAATAATTCAATACATAAAGCAATTATAATGTACACAACAAATTAAAAAACAGGCAAAATGCAACACTTTCCTGTATACTTAACGAACAGTTTGAAAACCAACTTGCTGGGCATTATTTTTAAGTGTCTCAGGGAGATCACATTCTGGCGAAAGGAGGACTGAACTCTCGACAAGCAGATGGATCAGCAGGGAAACAAGAAACAACGGAGCCAGGCATTTCTGGCCAAATGGTATGTTTACTCCAATTTCACTAGCCATTCATTCCTTTCTTACAATCTATTCTACATAAATACCCTTGCCTGAAAGCTGCATACACCAAAGCTCTTCTCATTTCTACTAACCTTTCTCCAAGCAATAAAATTACTGCCAAGTGGTAGAAGCAGTAAAGGATTCAGGCCAGTCGAGGAGTATTCCAGCAGTGCTACTTGGAGACATCACGGTCAAGACCACTTTTGGAATTGTGAGCTCCAATTGGGTGGTTTTGAACTAACGTGAATACATGCATGGCTACAACACATACACACTCTACCCCTGATCAGGCCCAGATAGAAATCTCACCGCAGAAGGTAATATGCACATGTACCAGGAGAGTTGCCCACAGCTTTGAAAACAAAGATGGTGATTGTGGCATGGAGCTATCGTTGCAATAATGCAGGCAGAGCTGACGGAGCACAGAAACTAGAGAGTCGTGCATGTAGGAGAGCTACCGTATAGTTAGATGAAAAGGAAAGTTCGCTTCCCAGTACTCTTCCTGCAAGGACCAGAAAGACATAGTTCTTTTTTTTAATACGTTCACTACAACAGTCTTTCTCAACCAGTGTGCCGTGGCACACTAGTGTGCCGTGACGGACCTCCTGCTGTGACGCGAGAAAAGCTCTCTGCCCCCCTTCCTCCCCCCTCCTGCTGAACTCCTGCTGCTTGGGGGAGGAGAAAGGGCTGGGCAATGGCGAAGAAAAAGAAGAAGGGACCAGGGCGCCGCCTCCTTCGGCCGTTTCCCCAGCCAGCCTCCAATCCGCCATGACTCCCACCATGACTCTCGCCCTCGCTGAAGCCGCGTGCTGAAGCCCCGTCCACCGCTCATGCTTCTCCTCTGTGGGAGAGCTGAAGCTGGGGGAGGGCATGGCACGGCCTGTGGAGAGCTGAAGCTGGGGGGGAGGGGCGGGGCATGGCTTTGCCCCCTCCCTGCCCCCTCGCACTCCCAGCAGCTGCTCCAGCCTTGAGGGGACAGTGCCAAGCCAGCATTGTGCTGGCTTCTGGCACCGCTGGCTTGGCACTGCCCCTCAAGGCTGGAGCAGCTGCTGGGAGGTGAAGCCGGGGTGGGGCGGGCATGGCACAGTCTGGCTCCGCCCCTCCCCAGCTTTGGCACTCCCAGCAGCTGCTCCCAGCAGGCCACCAACCCCCAGCCATTCTTTACTGTGTTAGAGTGTCATTTTGTGTCATTTTGCTTGGTGGTGTGCCCCCGGATTTTTTTAATGTTAAAAGTGTGCCGCGGCTCAAAAAAGGTTGGGAAACACTGCACTACACAATCCTACCTATCCCAAACAATAACAGAGGACAAAAGCAGCAGGAGCAAATAGGATTGTGGCAGGTTGGGAACAGATCATGACATCAGGTGATGGTCAGACCATGACAATGGAAGAATGTTTTGCTCTTCCACTCTGACTGTCCCACTGTCCACAATAAAAAAACAAGGTCCAACGTGTGACCCGCCTGATGTGTGGGGCCAGATATTACTTGAGTCAGCCCCATGGTTGTCATGGCAACCATGAAATACTCTAAGCTTCTAATTCATACTAATGAACTAATATAACTATAAGAAATATACTTATATATTCTTAGTATAAGAAATAAAGATTTGTAATTTTGAATTCCCAAATCTTATTTTATCGTGCACAGAGATGAAGCCTTTGTCCACAAGGAAAGACCCTTCTTTCATGTGGTGCCTCATTTTCAACACAACCTTCTATAATGCGGTCTTACTATACTTTTTGCACCCATTCTAGTTGGTCTGTGCATGTTAAGTTTTTTTAAAAAATTCCTGGAGTTTTTATTTTTCTATTCTGATTAAACACAGCTACAATATGTTTTGGCGAATGTGGCTAGTAAATATGACAATAAATAAATATATACATATACTATATTCCCTTAAGCATCAACTCCAGCTGAATGCAGTCTGGAACAAAGAAAGATCTGCATGAACTGGTTCTCATTCTCTCCAAAACCGGGGTGCAAAAACAACTGTAGGAAGGCATCGTGTCGCTGACTTTTGGGCGGGCGAATGCTGCAATAGCTTGGCTAGAATGCTGATATTGTAGTTCGCTGTTTTATGTATACAGTCTGGCTGACAGGAAGCTGTTTCAAACCCCAAAGGACACAATTAGTATGAAGAAGTACCTTGCATGACAGAAGGTGACATTCAACATGCCAACATGTATTACAAGATGGTAGTGAAGTTTTCAAAAAACAAAAGTTATTTCCTAGAGAGAAAAAAAAATTCTACCACTTTTCCCTTTGGTGTTTTATTTATTTTTGAAAACATTTCTCAAATTTCCCTCATGAATAAGGTTATTATTATTCTTCTACCACAAAGGGCAAGCAAATTATGAATTCCTTTTCAGGAATGAGATGCCACGAAACTCCAAAGCTAAGCAATCTCTTATAAAGAAGCAATTCCAAGTTAAATATATATATATACCTGTCTATCAAATGTCTTTGTTATGTACTGGCCTTACTAGAAGTTGTGTAGGAAACATTTGATAACAAGAACATCAACTAGCTCGACTTTAAAATGTTTTTTAAATAGTAGGCAATATTATAGCAGTGAATCAGAAAAAAAATAAATAGAAGTCCACATAAGTCACAACAATCTGCTAAACACTTGGGACCTCGGTCATCACAGAGGAAAACAATGTCAATATCACCATTCTTCTGATAAATTTTCTATCAGGAGGGGAGGCGCCCCCCTTCTTTGTGGGGTGCCTCAGGGGGCAATCCTCTCCCCTTTATTGTTTAACATCTACGCCCGACCACTTGCTCAGTTGGTACGCAGCTTCGGTCTGGAGTGTCACCAGTACGCGGATGACACCCAGCTCGTTCTGAGGATGGAGGGTCGGCCCGAATCCGTACCCGATAATTTCCATCGTTGCCTTGAAGCCGTTACTGGATGGCTGCGAGCCAGTAGGTTGAAGGTGAATCCAGCTAAGACGGAGATCCTGTGGCTGGGTCATCCGGGTACGGGAGAGATCCAGCTTCCAACCCTGGACGGTGCAACGCTATGTCCGTCGCCAACTGTTAAGAGCCTGGGAGTCACCCTTGACTCTCAACTGTCGATGGAGAAGCATATCTCCATCGCCAGCGGAGCAGCTTTCCACCATCTCCGGCAGACGAGGAAGCTGTCCCGTCACAACCTAGCCACAGTGGTCCAAGCCACAGTCATCTCAAGATTGGACTACTGTCATCTCAAGATTGGACTACTGTAATGGCGAAGAAAAAGAAGAAGGGACAGGCGCCGCCTCCTTCGGCCGTTTCCCCAGCCAGCCTCCAATCCGCCATGACTCCCGCCATGACTCTCGCCCCTCGCTCGCTGAAGCCGCGTGGAGGAGGAGCCCCGCCCACTGAAGCCCGTCCCACCGCTCATGCTCCTCCTCTGTGGGAGAGCTGAAGCTGGGGGAGGGCATGGCACGGCCTGTAGGAGAGCTGAAGGTGGGGGGGGGGGCGGGGCATGGCGCGGCCTGGCTCTCTGCCCCCTCCCCCGGCTTCGCACTCCAGCAGCTGCTCCAGCCTTGAGGGACAGTGCCAAGCCAGCATTGTGCTGGCTTCTGGCACCGCTGGCTTGGCACTGCCCCCTCAAGGCTGGGGCAGCTGCTGGGAGAGGTGAAGCCGGGGGTGGCAGCTGCTGGGAGAGATGAAGCCGGGGGTAGCCTGGCTCCGCCCCCTCCCCAGCTTCGGCACTCCCAGCAGCTGCTCCCAGCAGGCCACCAACCCCAGCCGTTCTTTACTGTGTTAGAGTGTCATTTTGGGTCATTTTGGTTGGTGGTGTGCCCCCGGATTTTTTTAATGTTAAAAGTGTGCCGCGGCTCAAAAAAGGTTGGGAAACACTGGACTACTGTAATGCTCTCTACATTGGCCTTCCTTCGTCGGTGATCCGGAAGCTTAAGCTGGTGCAGAACGCTGCAGCTCGGCTGCTGGCAGGCTTACCATCTTGCTGCCACATTACGCCCGTTCTGCATGAACTGCATTGGCTTCCAATTGAGCACTGGATCACCTTCAAAGTGCTGGTTTTAACCTTTAAGGCCTTGAATGGTCTGGGGCCAGTGTACCTAAGGGACCACCTCTCCCTTTATTGTCCCGTAAGACCACTGCGATCAGAGTCCTTGAACCTTCTTGCGGTGCCAAGCTGTAAAACCCTTCACCTGACTTCAACGTGGAGGAGAGCCTTCAGTGTCATCGCTCCAGTACTTTGGAGCAGTCTTCCTCCTGCAATTCGCGCCTTGTCTGACTTACTAGCCTTCCGGAAGGCTTGTAAGACCTTTCTGTTTGTACAGGCATTTGGTCAGTAAATAACCCCAGGCCTTTACTATGTAGCCGTAGGGCCATGGGAGTAATTTCTGGTGCCTGGGAGTTGTGCACTATTAACAGGGTATGTCAACTGTGTTTTTATCGTATTTTAGGTGTTTTTAAACCTTGTAAATCCCAGAAATCCTAACAGCTGGTAAACTGGCTAGGATTTCTGGGAGTTGAAGTCCAAAACACCGGCAGGGCCGGCAGTTGGACAGCCCTACACTATTGTATAATTTTAATTGTATAGTTTTAATCTTGTGTTTTTATTTCTTTACAGCAATTCAACTTGCTCTCGCCCCCTATATTGTGCATGCTCAGATGGACTTTCCGCCAGTCCCGCCCCCTTTCCCACACATTTACAAAAATCCCAGTCTATCTATATATATAAATCTGTGCGTCGCAGTCCCAGGCTTAAAAACATCAAAACCGCTCAATGCAGAAACGCCACGGTGCAAGGTTTGTCCAGCACCTGGAAAATTCCACAAAAATAGAAACAAAATGGAATTTAAAAACCCCAAAACCACTGGGACTACACTACTCATGATCCCCCACACTACAGCAGCACTACACATGCGCGGAAATACTTCGCGCACGTACAAACCCCCTTCTCTCCCCCCGTCATCTTACCTGAGGAAGATTGCTGCCTCGGCCTGACCCCCCTCTCTCCTGCGCCGGCTTGCACAAAAGGAGGAGGGAGGCCCACTAGCTTTGCCAAAGCCGGGGCCTCGATTGGTGACTCGCCTCCGGAGCCTGGGCCGCACTACCAATCGAGGCCCTGGCTTCGGCGAAGATGTTGGGCCTCCCTCCTTCTTTTGGGTCTTCCCCAGCCAGCAGCGGCACCACCACACAGAGAGACGCATTCCCCTTGCTGGCCTGCTTTAGGGTCCAGCGTGGGAGAGAGGGAGCCCAGCCCGAGGCAGCAATCCAGGTCCCGCCCTCGGGGAAGATGGCGGGCCTTCCAACGGCTCTCAGTCTCCTCCTTTGACACCCCCCCCCCTGCGTTCCTACCCAAGGGAAAGAAGGAAGCATGGAAGGAAGGAAGGAAGAACCCAAGGAAGGAAGAAGACAATGTAGAAAGGGGAAAAAATGAGGGGCAGGAAAGAGTTAATGCAGGAAGGAAGCAGAGAAAATATACAAGCAAGAAAAAGGTAAGAAAAGGCAATAAAGGAGGGTGAAGCTGGTGAGGGGGGGAAATGGAAGGAAAGAGAGGAAGAGGAGGGATGGAGGGAAAGAAAGGGAGGGAGGGGTGATAGAAAAAAAGGAAAGGATGGGATGAAGGAGGGAAAGGAAAGACAGGAGGAAAGAAAGGAAGGAGAGAAGGAAATAACTGAAGTATGACAGAGACAGAGAGGAGAAGAAGAATGAAAAGCAGGAAGGAATGCTGCTGTTGTTCTTCGACACAGCAATGCGTGGCCGGGTACAGCTAGTTTGATACAAGAATCCTCTCTCTGCTGCACATAAAACAGAACTAAAAATCCCTAATCTCAAGTGCCAGCCTAAGCAGCAGAGGCAGAGAGGCCTCTTCCTGCACCTCCTGCCTCGCTCAAGACCTCAAGGCCACCTTGAGCCAGGGAGCGGGAGTAGGAGGAGGCCTCTCCATCTCTGCCGCTGTGCTGCTGGTGCGCGGCGATGGCTGTCGTAGTGACTGTGCCTGGCTGAGGCCTGGCCCGCCTTGTCCAAGCACAGTTGCTGACAGAGAGACCGCTGCATCCTCCCCCGCCCCCTCCCCTGGCTCAAGGCCCGGAAATGTCACAAAGAGGATTTGGGGCTGCTCCGCCGGTTATGGAACCAGGGAGCTCCGCCCCCTCCACCTTCCCCACAGGCTGCAAGACATGCACAGTGCTGAAAATGTGCCAAAAAGGCAATGTGTGAGGAGGGAAAACAACCCCACCCCCAGGCAGCTGAGTTCAGACTGCTGTTTGATTGCAGGTGAACTATAAAGAAATGTGAAGGTCTTCCCTAAACTCCACCAGTGCCCAAATTAGGACATATTGAGTATTTGTGCCAAGTTTGGATCTATCTTTGTTTGGATTCACAGTGCTCTCCGGATGTAGGCAGGGGCGGTCCTACAAGATAGGCCAAGTAGGCGGCCGCCTAGGGCGCCATCTGGGAAGGGGGCGCCATCCTGGCCACATGGGGCGCCAACCTGGCCCTGCCGATGTTCCTCAGACAGTGCTGCAGCTGCCTGCTTTTTGACCCCGGCCTTGTGCGCCCGACGCCGCTTCTGGGCACACGCAGAGGTTTTCACGCAGGCGCAGTTGCTCTGGGAGCTGAAGTTGAGCGCAGGAGCAACTGCACATGTGCGAAAAACCTCCGCGCATGCCCAGTAGCTCCCTTGCGCAGAAGCCTGTAAGCAAAGCACTCCCTATCGGGCAGGCAGGAGTGCTTCCCTCTCCCTTTGTCTCCACTGCTGCGCTGCTGCAGGGAAGGAGAAAAGAATCAGTGCAGGAAGTGTAAGTGAAGGGCTTTCATCCTCCTCCTCCGTGACCTCTTCTCTCCCTCCTTCCTTTCTTCGGCTCTATTTCTGTCTAGACCTGAGGGGCCTGAGGCTGTGAGGAGTTGTGGGAGTTGGAGGCCAAAACACCTAGAGGGAGGGAGGGCCCCAGTTTGCCCAGGCCGCGCTGCCTGTATTCGACCTCATTTGAACATTTTGGCTGTTTTTCTATTTACATTTACATTGGGATCCTAATTTTGGACTTATGGGAGACTCCTATGGATTATGAGTCGGGTGATAGGTAATATATTCTGATTTTGATGCATTTACATTGCATTTCTTGTTGATTATTATACAGTTCTGCTTAATATTGTCATACAATATAATACAAATACAATACAACAATAGAATGATGATATATTTTATATTACATGTATTACAAACAATATTGCAGTATAGTGGTATTGTACAAAATAGTAATATATAATATTTTATTTTACTTTATTTTGGGTTATTTGAGTTTTAAAGAAGTAATGAAAATATTTAGTAGAGGATAAGTTTATTTAAATAAATAATGTTATTATTTTATAATAATAATATAATAGAATGTTACGTTATATTATAATGTCAATATATTATAATTATATTGTAATGTAGTATAATATAATTATGATATAATATAGTATGAGTATGGTATAATATATTGTATATACATTGATACAATATAATACTACTAATGGTATTGTGATATTATAATTGTATATTTGATTTACATGGGGGGCGGCAAAATAATGTTTTTTGGGGGGGGCACCAAAATAATGTTCGCCTACCATTTAAAATTACCTTAGACCGCCCCTGGATGTAGGTGAACCTCTACTCATCATCATCATCAGAGGCTGAATGGCCATCTATCAGGAGTGCTTTGATTGTGTTTTTTCCTTTATAGCAGAAAGGGCTGGACTGAATGGACCTTGGAGGTCTCTTCCTACCCTAGGATTCTATTATTATTATTACTATTATTAAGCAGAGGGTGTATGTCCATCTGTCAGGAGTGCTTTGATTGTGGGGCATGATTGGATGGCCCTTGGAGGTCTCTTCCTAACCTAGGCTTCTATTTGTACGAATACTACCGTGTTTCCCCGAAAGTAAGACAGCGTCTTACTTTCTTTTCCCCCTGAAAAGTCCCCTACGGCTTACTTTCGGGTACGTCTTAGATAACCCAAGACGTACCCGTCGCCACACCCACGCCGCCGCCGCCGCCACCGCGCCGCCGCCGCCGCAACCGGCCCCATCGGGCCGCGGCACACCTTTCCGCCAGGCCTCCAAGGAAGGGAGGGGAGAGAGCCAGAGGCGTGGCGAGCGGCGTCGTCACTGATGCGGCGCTGCCTCGCCACGCCCTGGCTCCTTTCCCCCTCCCTTCCTTGGACGAAAGGAGGGGAGGGGAAAGGGGCGTGGAGAGGCAGCAGCACCGCGTCAGAGTGATGGGCGCTGCCTCGCCACGCCCCTGGCTCCTTTCCCCCCCTCCCTTCCTTGGACGAAAGAAGGGAGGGGGAAGAGCCAGGGCGTGGCGAGGCAGCACGCGTCAGAGTGATGGCCGCTGCCTCGCCACACCCCTGGCTCCTTTCCCTCCCTTCCTTGGACGAAAAGAAGGAGGGGGAAAGGAGCCAGGGGCGTGGCGGCGGACGGGCGCATCACTCTGACGCGGCGCTGCTTCGCCACGCCTCTGGCTCTCTTCCCCCTCCCTTCCTTGGAGGCCTGGCGGAAAGGTGTGCCGCGGAAGTGTGCTGCAGCCGATGGGCTGGTTGCGGCGGCGCGGCGACGTGACGAGGTACGGCTTACTTTCGGGGTACGGCTTATATTAGCCGACCCCCCTGACACCCCCGATACGTCTTACAATCGGGGGTGTCTTACTTTCGGGGAAACACGGTATTACTGTTGTTATTATTATTTTTAAGCAGACTTTCTCATTACTTAATTTTCCATACTACGAGACTGCGCCACAGCAACGTGTGGCCAGGTACAGCTAGTGTTAAATAAAAGCAAGCTACTCTTAAAGGTGCTGCCATATTTTGTGTCCCCCTCCCCCTCTTCATTATTCAATTTCAAGATGCCCCCTATTCCTACCCGCTTCAGTACAACTACTGGCTAGTGAAGGGCCTGAATGTATTGCATCAACGGAACCAGTGACAATCTGGCCTTAATCGACTGTGGTTGGAGGTGCTGTCCCAGCAGCAGTGCTGAAACGATATTCAGCTCTAGTTGAATTCTCAATATGGAGTAAAAGGAGTCTTTGTACTCTTTGTACTTGTTTAAACACTTGCAGGTAAAACTGCTCAGTCCCATTTGTTCTTTCTTCAGTAAACAAGATTCTACATTACTTTAGTTTAGGTTATATAGTAACTAAACCTTCAGGGAAAAAAATATGACAGAAAGAAAATATACACTCTTACATATTATGTTGATTTAGGCTAGCAAGCAAAGAACTATTTCATTTGAATCCAACAGTTTGCACTTACCCAGTGGGAAGTCTTTTCTGTTTTCCTTTGAGTAGCAGACCACCATGCAATATCATAAAACACTTTGAAATCCCCCACCATTTTAAAAATAGCTTGCCTTATTATGTACTATATGGCACACTGCTTGGCAGCATTCAATGTGGCGGAAATGGTCTCATCTCTTATTTTCTTTCATTCCCTTTTCCTTCTAGAGAGGAGACCCTTAGATTTGAAATCAATTACTACGAAATGCTGTAGCTTCTTTGAAGACTATGAAAAACATGTCTACCGTCCTCATTTCTTTCGCAAGTTGTCTTGAAATGACTTATTCTTATATCATGTGATCCCACTGCTACGTTGTACATTAGTTCAGAGGCAATCTAAATTGCCTCCCAGATTTCTGCCTATAGAAAAAAAAATAGCTACTGTATATACTCAAGTACAAACTGATCCAGATATATGAGGCACCTAATTTTACCACAAAAACTGGGAAAACATTTTTGGCCTACCGCCCCCTTTCCAGAAAAAAATTTACTCACCGCCCCCTAGAAATTCATTTAAAAATGCTTTAATAGCAATTAAACAGAAAGATACAGTATATGTATTAATGCAGTGGTTCTCAACCTTTCTAATGCCGTGACCCCTAAATAAGGTTCACGCAAACTAAACAAGTACTGTTATTACCAGAGTACAAGGAAAAGGTAAGGACCAAATAATAATGCCGTAATACTGTTACACATTCAATATTTCACTTATATTTGATAATAACAGAGTGGAGTTATACTCACGGACCACACAAATCAATAGCGTCTTTATACAGTCAGACTTGGGCGTATCGTCATAGAGCAATTCAAGCCCACATATTCCCATTAAGGGTCCCCAGATAGTTCACGCGGTACAAAATGTCCAAATTAATAGAGTATAATTCCCAATGAAGTAAATGAAGTAAAGGACACAATTGTCAGTAAGTGGAGCCAGTCAAAATATATTCCAGGAGCCGGGTTAACGGAAGTCACCAGGTCCTGCTCCGTTTCACGCAGATTGCGCTTTATCAAAACCCAATATTTCACAGTCAGGCTATCGAGGCGTCCACAGTTCTATGGATAAACACACAGATGGGTCCAGGTAATAAACAGTAGTCCAATCCCATGTAAACATACAGAAATATATATACATATGCATTAATTAGGAATATACATAAGAGATATACATAAGAGATGTATACATATACAATAATTAGGTACAGTTAGATATAGCATTTCAAAATTTGCAGTGTATAATAAAAAAGATACATACCAATAATCAGTCATGCGACATGCACGGGCCAAACTCAGGGGAGTAAGGCACAGATAGAGGTTAAAGCAAGTAATTTAACAGTCATCCAATTAGCCATTATTCACAACACCAGAAGGAGGGGGGGCGGGCAGTTAAAGGAGTAGGGAAGAGAGAGCTATACTTTCATTCAACCCACGTGGGGACTCTGTGGAGAGGGACACGATCCACCGGGTTTCGGCGCGAATGAGTGCGCGGTGTTGATCTTCATGGGGAAGTGTTGAAACTTTCTCAATACAAATGAATTTAAGGTCGTCTGGTCTATGTTTATGCGTAAAGCAATGCGAATTGTCTGTCCTATGTAAATTAGTGGGCGGGGGCAAGAGCAAATTAACGCAAAACGTGCCTTTCGTCTCAGAATTACTGAACACAAATCGTGCATTAGATCCGGCCGTCAGGATTCAATTCTATATTCGCATTGCTTTACGCATAAACATGGACCAGACGACCTTAAATTCACTTGCATTGAGAAAGTTTCAACACCTCCTCATGAAGATCAACATCGCGCACTCATTCGCGCCGAAACCCGGTGGATCGTGTCCCTCTCCACAGAGTCCCCACGTGGGTTGAACGAAAGTATAGCTCTCTCTTCCCTTAACGGGAATATGTGGGCTTGAATTGCTCTATGACGATACGCCCAAGTCTGACTGTATAAAGACGCTATTGATTTGTGTGGTCCGTGAGTATAACTCCACTCTGTTATTATCAAATATAAGTGAAATATTGAATGTGTAACAGTATTACGGCATTATTATTTGGTCCTTACCTTTTCCCTAAATAAGGTTCCTCATGTTGTGGTGACCCCCAACCATATTTTCATTGCTACTTCATAAATAATTTTGCTACTCTTACGAATTCTGATGCAAATATCTAATATGCAAGATGTATTTTCATTGTTACAAATTGAACACAATTAAAGCATAGTGGTTAATCACAAAAGCAATATGTTTGGGGGAGTATGGACATCGGATGATGGGATTTGCAGTACCTTCCATCAATTCAGCTCTGACTTCCACAGACCACTGAGATCTCCCACAAATTACAGAACTGGACCAAACTTGGCACAGAGAACCCACATGACCAACAGAAAATACTGGAGGGTTTGGGAGGAATTGGCAGTGATTTAGGGGAGATGTAGTTCACCTACATCCAGAGAGAACTGAGAACCCAAACAACTATGGATCTGGACCAAACTTGGCACGAATACTCAATATGCCCAAATTTGAACACTGGTGAAGTTTTGAGAAAATAGCCCTTCTCATTTGGGAGTTGTAGTTACTGGGATTTATGGTTTACCTCCACCGGGGAAGGCCGCGTTTTCTTCTGCGGTGGTGGGGAGGCTCAGCCAGAGGACGCAGAAGCCTTTGAACTGCAGCCTTCACACTGCACTGTGTGTGGGGGTCAAAGTGAAGGGGGCGGGACCAAAGAAGACCCCTCCTAAATGGCCAATCGTTCACCGCCCCCTTAAAGGGGTTCACCACCACCCAAATTCCCCTGAGCCTCTCACCGCCCCCCTTGGATCGCCTCACTGCCCACCAGGGGGTGGTACCGCCCACTTTGAGAATCAGTGGACTAGAGCAGGGCTGTCCAACTGCCGGCCCTGCAGGTGTTTTGGCCTTCAACTCCCAGAAATCCTAGCCAGTTTACCAGCTGTTAGGATTTCTGGGATTTGAAGTCCAAAACACCTGCAGGGCCGGCAGTTGGACAGCCCTGGACTAGAGTATAAGCTGAGTGTGGGAAATGTCAGGGAAACCATGAACATGAACTTGAACATGAACATCATTCTCATTCCCATCATCCAAAGCAACCTGATCATCAGACTCAATCACAGGCTGAACAGGCTGACATAGAACAGTCCACCCCAGGAGGCTTATGGATCCAGGCAGATTCCTGATGGCTCTTGGGGAATTTCCCGCTGCCTGGCTAGGTGATACTGTTGATGCTCTTGTCACTCTCTGGAATAGGGAGATGACTAGGGCAGTAGACACAATCACTCCAGAACATCCCCTCTCAAACAACTGAGCTAAATCATCTCCTTGGTTCAATTATGAGTTGGCAGCAATGAAGTGGATAATAGAGTGTGTGTGACGGAAAAAGCCTAGTGAGTCAAACCAAACATGGCTGAATGCCTATTTATGGGCATATACCAAGGCGATAGAACCTGCATAGAAATCCTTCTTTGCAACCAATATTGTGTCCACAAGGAACTGTCCAGCGGAGCTGTTTCAAGTAGTCAGAGGGCTGTTAAATCCCATCTCTCGAGACGGGAACTCTGACAACTCATGGTGAAGCATTTGCTCGGTTGTTTGCAGACAAAGTTGCTCTGATCCGCTCTGGCTTGGACACCACATTAAAGGCAGTCTCTGAGAATGTAACACGAGCACCTGCTTGTCCGGTTTTGATGGAGTCATTTCAATTGGTTCAGCTAGAGGACGTGGACGAGATCCTTGGGGAGGCAAGAGCAACCACATCCATCCTAGATCCGTATCCATCCTAGCTGATAAAGATAGCCAGAGGGGGTTTGGCAGGGTGGGTGAAGGTGATGGTTGATGCATCCTTACAGGAAGGCAGAATTCCAGTCAGCTTAAAAGAAGCTCTAATAAAACCTCTGTTGAAAAAACCATCACTGAACCCCACCTAATTGAACAGCCAATTTCCTATCTCCCCTTTTTGGGAAAAGTCCTGGAATGCGTGGTTGCCTCGCAGATCCAGGGGTTCTTGAAAGACACCAATTATCTAGATATGGTGTAGTCGAGTTTTAGGCCAGGATATGGTACCAAAACAGCCTTGGTCGCCTTAGATCAGGGGTGCCCACACTTTTTCAGCATGTGAGCTACTTATATTAAAACCAAGTCAGAAAGATCTACCTACCTCCTCAAGGCTGGGGAGGGGAGGGGGCGGGGAGAGGCTTGGCCACAGGGGGCGGTGCCATGCTGCACCAAGCCCCGCCCTCTCCTCTCTGGCTTTGGAGCTCCCAGCAGCTTTTCCAGGCTTGAGGATGCCAATGCCAAGCCAGTGGTGACATAGCTAGCACAAGGCTGGCTTGGCACTGCCATTTTCAAGCCTGGAGAAGCTGCTAGTAGAGCGGAAGCCACAAGGGGGCGGAGACAGGCCACGGCAAGACCCGCCGCCTCCCCTCTGGCTTTGGAGCTCCCAGCAGCTTCTCCAGGCTTGAGGATGGCAATGCCAAGCCAGTGGTGGCATAGCTAGCACAAAGCTGGCTTGGCACTGCCATCCTCAAGCCTGGAGAAGCTGCTGGTAGAACGTAAGCCACGGGGGGCGGAGCCAGGTCTCGCCAAGCCCCGCCGCCTCCCCTCTGGCTTTGGAGCTCCCAGCAGCTTCTCCAGGCTTGAGGATGGCAATGCCAAGCCAGTGGTGGCATAGCTAGCACAAAGCTGGCTGGCACTGCCATCCTCAAGCCTGGAGAAGCTGCTGGTAGAACGTAAGCCATGGGGGCCCAGGTCAAAGCCCCGCCCCTCCCCTCTGGCTTTGGAGCTCCCAGCAGCTTCTCCAGGCTTGAGGATGGCAATGCCAAGCCAGTGGTGGCATAGCTAGCACAAGGCTGGCTTGGCCCTGCCCTCCTCAAACCTGGTGAAGCTGCTGGGAGTGCCGAAGCCAGGGGAGGGGGCAGGGCTTGGCGCGGCCTGGCTTCGCCCCCGTCTGAGAAGCGCCCCATCCGGCTGGAATCGACCTCCTTCGGTCCCGGGATCGACTGGTCGATCGCGATTGACTTCCTGGGCAGCCCTGATCTAATAGATAGGTGATCTATTTTTGGAGATAACCCAGTTCAAATCAGATATTGTGGGATTTTTCTGCCTTGATATTCTGTGTTATATGACCGTGTGGAAGGGCTCTGAGTAGTAAACCTCCCGTCTTGTAAAGCAATCTGAGGCACGATCTACACTGCATATAATGCAGTTTGAAAGTGTGTATACTCATATAATGCAGTTTAGCTGCATTACACAACTCTACATTGACCATATAATGCAGTTGTAAATTGCATTATATGGCGGTGTAGGTGGGGCCTGAGGTAGGAGTTCCAGAAGGAGTGTGGGAAAGAAACAGAAACACCACTGCATAAACTCAAACCAGTGTTACATATTTAAGCTGTTGCCTATAATTCTCACATTAAGTCTGAAAACAGGAGTTTTAAATGAATGGAAATATAATATTTTCAAAACATCCTAGCAGCTGTACGTGAAAGCACAAAATGAACGTAAGTTCTTAGACACGACTATTGTGTCAAGTAGCATTTTTTTTCTTGTAATTTTCAGGGTTATGGAAATAATGCCTTGGGAACAATGGTAGAGTATATGGGAAAGGCAGGTGCTGCTCTTCATTGTTATGCTAAAAAGACAACTCCTTACATTTTCTATAGCAACTGCAGCTGTCTTCTTTTCTTAAAAGAACTGCATAACAATTATCCTTCTGATTAGCAAGTGAAACCACCAGCAGTTAACTGGTTTACTAGTTTAGCTCCCTTATGAGACAAGATATATCTTTAGAATAAGGCATCTGGCATCTTTTGACAATATTGGTTGAACACGAAAACTGCATTTTTAAAATACTGCAGGCTATAGTTTTGTAGGATAGTCCTACAACCTTTCTGTTCTGTCAGTATACTAAAGTTGGCATTGTTGTATCTCTTACAATATAATTCGGAAGCCAGAGAATCAATGCTACATTAAATGTCGAGGGAGGAAAAGGTTCAACATATTTAACCATTTCTTATAGAATCTGAATTTTTCCATTTACCCACATTTGAAACTTCAGCAAAATGATAGGAATGTTAAGAATTATATAAAATGTCTACCCAATCTCATAAATTCTAAAGAGTCTATCTACTTAGGTCTAACAATACAGGTAGCCAGGAATGGGCAAACAGCTCACCTGCACCTGTTAGGCTGTACCTCCCATCATTTACGCCTGTTCTGCGTGAACTGCATTGGCTTGCAATAGAGCAGGGCTGTCCAACTTCTACCGGCCCAGGGGCCTGAATTCCGGTCACTGATGACCTGGGGGGCCATAGGGTCTGCCCCCGCCCCGGCTCCGCCCCCAGCTCTGCCTCCAGCTCTGCCCCCCAGCTCCGCCCCCGGCTTACTACTCATAAGAGGCATGCATACAGTCAAATATAACAGGATTAGACAGATTCATGGATACCAAGGGAATCAGTAGTTACTGAAATGGACATCCAAGTGCCACCTCTGTGTTGATGGAGGCAGGCAGGATTTTCCCCGGGTACTGGTTGTGGGGGGTCGGGAGCAGGTGAGGGTTTTGCCCTCCTTTCTGCTAGAGATCCCCGTGTACAACTAGTGGGCCACTGTGTGACACAGAATGCTGGACTAGATGGGCTGAGGCCCGATTCAGCATGGCTCTTCTTATGTTCTTATGTTCTTATAATCTTTTACTGAGATAAAATGCAGGGTGGGCATTCAAAAGGGGCATCCATACAGTCAAGTATAATATTTTACTAACATTAAATGCAGGGTGGGCATTCAAAAGGGGCATCCATACAGTCAAATATAATATTTTACTAACATTAAATGCAGGGTGGGCATTCAAAAGGGGCATCCATACAGTCAAATATAATATTTTACTAACATTAAATGCAGGGTGGGCATTCAAAGGGGGCATCCATACAGTCAAGTATAATATTTTACTAACATTAAATGCAGGGTGGGCATTCAAAAGGGGCATCCATACAGTCAAGTATAATATTTTACTAACATTAAATGCAGGGTGGGCATTCAAAAGGGGCATCCATACAGTCAAATATAATATTTTGCTAACATTAAATGCAGGGTGGGCATTCAAAAGGGGCATCCATACAGTCAAATATAATATTTTACTAACATTAAATGCAGGGTGGGCATTCAAAAGGGGCATCCATACAGTCAAATATAATATTTTACTAACATTAAATGCAGGGTGGGCATTCAAAAGGGGCATCCATACAGCCAAATATAATATTTTACTAACATTAAATGCAGGGTGGGCATTCAAAAGGGGCATCCATACAGTCAAATATAATATTTTACTAACATTAAATGCAGGGTGGGCATTCAAAAGGGCAACCATACAGTCAAATATAATATTTTGCTAACATTAAATGCAGGGTGGGCATTCAAAAGGGGCATCCATACAGTCAAATATAATATTTTTTACTAACATTAAATGCAGGGTGGGCATTCAAAAGGGGCATCCATACAGTCAAATATAATATTTTACTAACATTAAATGCAGGGTGGGCATTCAAAAGGGGCATCCATACAGTCAAATATAATATTTTACTAACATTAAATGCAGGGTGGGCATTCAAAAGGGGCATCCATACAGCCAAATATAATATTTTACTAACATTAAATGCAGGGTGGGCATTCAAAAGGGGCATCCATACAGTCAAATATAATATTTTACTAACATTAAATGCAGGGTGGGCATTCAAAAGGGGCATCCATACAGTCAAATATAATATTTTACTAACATTAAATGCAGGGTGGGCATTCAAAAGGGGCATCCATACAGTCAAATATAATATTTTACTAACATTAAATGCAGGGTGGGCATTCAAAAGGGGCATCCATACAGTCAAATATAATCTTTTACTAACATTAAATGCAGGGTGGGCATTCAAAAGGGGCATCCATACAGTCAAATATAATATTTTACTAACATTAAATGCAGGGTGGGCATTCAAATACACAATTGCATATTTTAACATTAAAGGTTAGCCTACCTTCCCAAAATAACATAAAGGTTAGTATCCAGGAGCAGCCGGACCACGAGCAGAGGCGACGACCGACCGAGGCAACAGCCGGGAAGGTACAAATCACGTCTGCATGGGCCGCAGGGATTAAGTAGCCGAGATTTCGGCAACAGGAGTATCGCGAGACTACGGAAGCCACATGGGATTTCGCTCTCAACGCAGGCGAGATTTCACGTTGAGAGCGAAATCCCATGTGGCTTCCGTAGTCTCACGATACTTGCTCCAAAACCCGGAAGTGGGTAATTTTTAAAAATATTTTAATTTAATTTATTTTTTATTTTTATTTTTATTAAAAAGCTTAGGGGGCTGTAGGGAAGGGGCTGGGGGGCCGTATGCGGCCCCCGGGCCGCCAGTTGGACAGCCCTGCAATAGAGCACCGGATCACCTTCAAGGTGTTGGTGTTAACTTTTAAGGCCTTGAATGGTCTGGGGCCAGTGTACTTAAGGGACCGCCTCTCCCAATACAGTCCCCCAAGACCACTGCGATCTGAGTCCTTGAACCTCTTTGTGGTACCGAGCTGCCAATCCCTCCACCTGTCATCAACGCGGAGGAGGGCTTTCAGTGCCATCGCGCCAGCTTTATGGAACGCCCTTCCCCCTACAATTCGAGCACAGTCCAATCTGTTAGCCTTCCGCAAGGCCTGTAAAACCCACTTATTTGTACAGGCGTTCGGTCGGTAACTAACTCCAGGTCGCCCACTATGCTATGTAGGCCGTAAGAGTTAGCTTGGTGTGTATGTGTTTTTATAATTTTAACTTGTGTAATTTTAATGTGTGGACATTGGTTCATTGTATAATTTTAACCTGTGTAATTTTAATGTGTGGACATTGGTCCGTTTTTAATAGTGTTTTTATGGTCTTAGCACATGTAAGTCACCCCGAGCCTATCTGAAGGGGTGACTAACAAGTCGAAATAAATTTATTTATTTATTTATTTATTTCGAGTTGTTTCGACTTGTTCGTCGCCCCTTCAGATAGGCTCGGGGTGACTTACATGTGCGACTAACAAGTCAAAATAAATAAATAAATAAATTTATTTATTTCGTATATTTCTATTTCACCCTTCTCCCCACAAGGAGGACTCAGAGCGGCCTCACATGAGCATCAGAAGATGCTAACAACATAAATACCATAAAAATTACAATTCACAATAAAATCATTTTTAAACATTGTACAACATCATCAGTAGATGTAACAATAAATTAATGTGCCAGTAAAACCAAACCAAGCTGGGAGAATCCATGTCACAAAACCCAAATTTCCTTTTCCTATTGCCACTGGCCTCTAGTCAAACGCCTGGCCCCAGAGCCAGGTCTTCAGTTGTCCTCTAAAGCAGTGTTTCCCAACCTTTTTTGAGCCGCGGCACACTTTTAACATTAAAAAAATCCGAGGGCACACCACCAACCAAAATGACACAAAATGACACTCTAACACAGTAAAGAACGGCTTGGGGATGGTGGCCTGCTGGGAGCAGCTGCTGGGAGTGCCAAAGCCGGGGGAGGGGGTGGAGCCATGCCACGCCATGCCTCGCTCCCTCCCCGGCTTCAGCTCTCCCAGCGGGTGCTCCAGTTGAGGGGCAGTGCGAAGCCAGCAGTGGCAGAGCCAGGACAATGCTGGCTTGGCACTGTCCCCTCAAGGCTGGAGCAGCTGCTGGGAGTGCCAAAGCCAGGGAGGGGCGGAGCCAGGCTGCGCATGCCCCGCCCCTCCCCAGCTACAGCTCTCAGCAGCTGCTCCAACCTTGAGGGGCAGTGCCAAGTCAGCAGTGGCAGAGCCAGCACAATGCTGGCTTGGCACTGTCCCCTCAAGGCTGGAGCAGCTGCTGGGAGTGCCAAAGCTGGGGAGGGGGCGGAGCCAGGCCACGCCATGCCCCACCCCCTCCCCCCAACTTCAGCTCTCCCACAGAGGAGGAGCATGAGCAGTGGACGGGCTTCAGTGGGTGGGGCTCATCCGCGCAGCTTCAGCGAGCGAGGAGTGAAAGTCATGGCAGGAGTCATGGCAGATTGGAGGCTGGCTGGGGAAACGACCGGAAGGAGGCAGCGCCCGGCCCCTTCATCTTTTTCTTCACCACCACCTGGCCCTTCCTCCTCCTCCCCCAAGCAGCAGGAGTTCGGCAGGAGGAGGGGGAAGGACGGGGGGCAGAGAGCTTTTCTCGCGGTATAGCAGGAGGTCCGTCACGGCACACTAGTGTTCCGCGGCACACTGGTTGAGAAACACTGCTCTAAAGGACAGGAAGGAGGTGGCCAACCTGATGTCTTTGGGGAGAGAGTTCCACAGACAGGAGGCCACTTCCGAGAAGACCCTGTCACTCGTCCCCACCAACTGCGTTTGCGAGAGTGGTGGGATCGAGAGCCGAGCCTCTCCTGGCGATCTTAAGCTTCGTGATCATGACGCTAACAAAACTTTCAAAATTTCATTATAAATGGCAGTTCCTAATTGGTTCTGTCTTAAAAACTGCCAATAATGAAATAATAATGAAGTTTTGAAAGTTTTGTTAGAGTTCTGAAATGTTCACCACCAGAACTTTAGCAACACTGCAGAAGCAAAGCACCAGCGCCACCTAGTGTTCACCACCAGAACTTTAGCAACACTGTAGAAGCAAAGCACCAGCACCACCTAGTGTTCACCACCAGAACTTTAGCAACACTGTAGAAGCAAAGCACCAGCGCCACCTAGTGTTCACCACCAGAACTTTAGCAACACTGTAGAAGCAAAGCACCAGCGCCACCTAGTGTTCACCACCAGAACTTTAGTTTTGTAAGTACTTTAAAACCATTTAGAACCATGATTGCCCAGGCCTAGTTACTGGGATTTATAATTCTCCTACAATCAAAGAGTATTATGTACACCACCAATGACGGAATTGGGGCAAACTTCCCACACAGAACCCCCATGACCAACAAAGTATTTCAGAACGTATTACATTTTTAAGATCTTCCCCTTCACTCCATGTCTATTGAGTTCCTGACTCTGAAATTTCTATAATTCTGATTCTAATCAGACAGAAGAAAGCCTTAAGAGGGTCCCATAGATGAAAACATGACACTCTTTTCAGTTAATAAGATATCTATTGAGGCACATCACTTGTTGCTCTTACTGATAGCCTACTAAATGTTAGAAATAGATAGAAATTATGACTGCAGCAAAACCTTCGTATGCAACAGGTTTTATGACTATTTTTTTGTTAGAAGAAATAAAGTCAAGGCTAAGTTCATACCTGCATCTATATATATAAAGGAAGAGCCGTCATGTGAAGACTACCTCAAACAGAGAAACCTTACAACGCAGAAACACAAAACTTGCCAACAGAAATAGGCCTCAAGCAAGGTACGTTTGTAGCAAAGAAACTTTCCCCCAAAACCTAAAAGGCCCCAAAACAACGAGTAAAAATAAAACTACATTTCCCAGCATCCTCCGGGGCTGCCAAAGACTCTCCCAGCCTCTACATTCTGACATCATGATTGGCTGCCAATAAGGGCGGATTTGCATAACTGCTGTACTGGCCAGCCAACATGAACATTCCGACCCATAAAAAACTGTCAGAGGAGTGCCAGAGCCTCCTCCAACACTTTCAAATCAGAAGACCATGATGGAGATCAACACCATTCAAGGGGAGCTCTTCTTCCTTTCCCAAAAGACCTCCAGTGGCTTGAATTCCACATTAATAAGAGGACCATCCAGCAACAATGGGGTTTGCCAAGGAGGGTGCTCCAGCCCTCTATATGCTGGCTCCAAGGGATGGAGGTCATCACCAAGTACCTTCTGATGCCCAGCGCTGGAAGAGCTCCCTCAGATGGCCTGTCCATGAGCAAAGCCTCATCGGACATCGACCAATGGGTGCAAAAGACACAGAGCAGGACATCTTGAAAAAGAGAGGAGCAGAAAGTAAGCTAGACATGAAGATCTTGAGAAAGGTGGCTAAAAGGATACGGAAAGGATTTTTAACAGTCCCCCAACAGACACTGGACGCACCTGTGAAGATAGAGATCCCCTGACAGGACAAGCCCTCCCCAAGCTGATCCCTCCTGGCCATGGTACAAGTCAAACCCGAAGGACTGCAGGCAAAGAGCTGAGGCACAAACCCATAAACACCATACCTAACAACAATTCCAACCCTTACATACTCAGACTTTCTCACATCTCCTAAATAGGGCACAGCAACACGTGCCGGGTACAGCTAGTTTATTTATAATTTTAAGAAACGTGACTGTTTTGTAATTGCGTCTTATTTAAATCACCTTTGCTGGTTTTCTACCTTTGTAATATATGTTGTGCTGTTCCCTGTAGTGGTGGCAGAGCAAACTTTACTATACGTCTTGGAGGCAGGGGCGGATCTTAGTGGAGGCAAAGTAAGAGGCCGCCTCAGGGCCAAGGCGCATCCGGCCGCGGGCCGGCGTGTGGGTGCGACTCCAGGTGGATGGTGACGCAAAACGCACTCCACAAGGCCGAAAAGGAGGACGTTTTGCAGCCGGTGTGGAGCCTCCCACCTTAGGCTGCAAAACGTCCTCCTTTTCAGCTTCCTGGAGTGCGTTTTGCGTCACTATCCACTTGGTGTCACGCCCGTGCAAATGGCGCATGCGCCGAACTAGCTGGCCCTGCGCATGCGCACACCGGCGAGCATGTGCGGAGCTTGTCCTGTGCATGCACAGAACTAGCTGGCCTGCGCATGCGCATGCGAAGCATGTGCACCGCACAGAACATGGCCTGCGCATGCGCACACCGGCGAGCATGTGCGGAGCTTGTCCTGTGCATGCACAGAACTAGCTGGCCTGCGCATGCGCACACCGGTGAGCATGTGCGGAGCTTGTCCTGTGCATGCACACTAGCTGGCCTGCGGCACGCAGCATGTGCGGAGCTTGTCCTGTGCATGCACAGAACTAGCTGGCCTGCGCATGCGCACACCGGTGCACCACTGGCACACATGTGCACGGAGAGTAAAGGGGGGCGCCAAAAGAAGGTTTGCGTACCATTTGAAATTACCTTCGTCCGGTCCTGCTTGGAGGCCACCACTTTTCCATTTTGTACCATGCTGTCATAACACAGCATCATTTTAGAAACTGACAGTCACCTCAGCAACGAATAGTGTGTGCTGCCATTTTTATCATGGTGGTGCCGCCATTTTCCCCTTAAGTGCCCCCAGAAAACAAGAACATGGCATTCTGAGACAGAAAGAAGGGGGGAAAGGAAGCTGTCAGGACCAGTTACCAGCATTCATTGTTCTGCTTCTTTTTCTATGAACCTACTAGTCATTTCTATTTTAAGCATCTCAGGTAATAAGGGACAGAAAAAGAAATGCCTGAACCATATGAGACTTTCCACTAAACCATGTTGAAAATGAGGGATTACACGTAGACCATCTGGGTCAATAAATGCAAAAAAAAAAATTAAACATGGCTTGGTGCAGTAAATAAATGCTTTTTTATGCAACTGTACTACAACAACCACAAGTAGGCTAGAATTCAAGTTTATTTATTTATTTATTTCAGGAGTTTACCCCGCTCTTCTCAACCCCCGAGGGGGGACTCAGTGCGGCTTACAGTACGGCACAATTCGATGCCTACATAATAAGAATATAAACCCCCCAAAAAACCCTTCAACAGTTAAGATACATTAAAATACATTAATACAGGTGCCTTAGCATCATACACATTCATTCCAGATTAAAACCATGTTCAGTCCATAAAAGCATTGGTCCTCTTCATCTACTTCTATTTAAAATCCAGTCCTAAAATGCTGCCTAGTGCTGGTGAGCAAACGCCTGGTCCCACAGCCAGGATTTTACTTTTTTCCTGAATGCCAGGAGGGATGCGGTAGATCGTACATCGATAGGGGAGCCCATTCCACAGGCGGGGGGCCACCGCCGAGAAGGCCCTATCCCTCGTCCCCACCAACCGCATCTGGGAATTAGGCGGGAGCGAGAGCAGGGCCTCCCCGGATGACCTTAGATTACGAGGTGGGACATAGCGGCCTATGCGTTTGGACAGGTAAGCTGGGCCAGAACCGTATAGAGCTTTAAAGGTCAAAACCAGCACTTTGAATTGGGCTCGGAATTGGACAGGCAGCCAGTGGAGCTGATACAACAGGGGGGTGGTATGCTCCCTGTATGTAGCTCCAGTTAGTAACCTGGCTGCCGCCCTTTGGACTAGTTGGAGTTTCCGAACCGTTTTCAAAGGCAGCCCCACGTAGAGTGCGTTGCAGTAATCTATTCGGGATGTGACCAGAGCGTGGACCACCGTAGCCAGATCAGACTTCCCAAGGTACGGGCGCAGCTGGCTCACGAGTCTTAACTGTGCAAAAGCTCCCCTGGCCACCGCCGAGACCTGGGGCTCCAGGCTCAGCGATGAGAACTTGTCCAGAACACAATATACACAAAAAGCTGAACTGCACAAAATATACAATGCAGGGTTCCATTTGGAGCGGCTTACAGGCTTGGGACCTCATTTGAGTATCTCTGCGGTTTGACCTTATTTTGTTCACCATTGCCTTTCGTGGACACCCGGAGTCTCACCCTACCGGCCGGCATTTATGCCCATCACGTATTCTTATTGGGTTTAGGGGGGCCACGGCCTCCCTTGGGTGGCTCAGCGCATTGGAGCATTTCTCCCGTGTGCTTCCCCAGGAGCCTCCTCTTGCCCCCTTTCCTTGGTATCCCATTGGGTGGGGGATAGCAGTGGTTTCTTTATTATTGGATGTACCACACCACAGATGTGATTCTTATTTGCATTGTATATTTTGTGCAGTTCAGCTTTTTGTGTATATTGCGCTTTATACATTACCCATGGTAAGTATTCTCAAAATATCAATAAGACATAGTCCCAATAAGATGGTAGTCCTTTGGTAGTCCAATAAACAGGATTATAACCCCTTATCGTGAAGCGTGTCTCAGTCCATGAATAAAGTGTTCAAAATTAGAAAAACAGTTCCAGGGAGGCTGATAATTCCAGCACAGAAAAAGGACAATTAGGAGTGTTCCATCTACTCCGTTATAAGGCTCAATCCAAGAAGGCCGACGAGGTGTTCCTTCTAAGTGGCCGCTTCTGTTCGTTTCGCTCCCGGGTGGAGCTTTCTCAAGGCCTTTTTATAACACATACCGGTGTCCTTTCGTTATGGAAATTATACAGAGCCTAACCTCACTCGCTTGAAGTGAGGTGACCAAAAGGACACCGGTATGTGTTATAAAAAGGCCTTGAGAAAGCTCCACCCGGGAGCGGAACGAACAGAAGCGGCCACTTAGAACTGATGGAAGGAACACCTCGTCGGCCTTCTTGGGTTGAGCCTTATAACGGAGTTCCAGGGAGTCCTTGTATCTCTTTTTTGGGGCGCCTCTCTTGCGCTGACCCCTGGCGAGTTCACCATAGAGTGAACTTTGGGAGGCGGTGATCCTCCATCCTAGAGACGTGCCCTGCCCAGCGCAGCTGTGTTCTCAATAGCATGGCCTCAACGCTGGTGGTCCCTGCTTGCTCAAGGACAGCAACGTTCGTCACATAGTCAGTCCAGTGTACATTTAGGATTGAACGAAGACAGTGCGGATGAAAGCGTTCGAGGAGTCGTAGGTGTTGGCGATAGGTGAGCCATGTTTCAGACCCATAGAGGAGAATAGACAGTATGATAGCTCTGTACACACTGATTTTGGTGCTTTGCCCCAGGTGTTTGTTACTCCAGACACTTTTGTGAAGCCTTCCGAATGCACTCTATGCCTTTGCTAATCTGTGATCTATCTCTTTGTCAATCTTGGCGTCTGAAGAGATGATGCTTCCCAGGAAGGTGAACTGCTGAACGGACTGAAGCACAGATTTGCCTATGCTGACGTGGGGATGATGGTGTTCTTCCTGTGGTGTGGGCTGGTAGAGAACTTCCATTTTCTTCAGGTTGACTTCCAGCCCAAACAGATTTGCCTATGCTGATGTGGGGATAATAAGCAAGAAACATGCCCAATAGCACCCTCTGACTCTCCCCCTCATTAGTCTTCACAGGCCATTGATGTGGGAAGTAGTAGGCATAAATAGTCTCATCTTCCATTAATGCGTTTAATCTCATTTCAAAGCTATCCAAAGTAGATGTCCATTACTATGACTTGAGGCAATGCAATAGAACTCAAGTATGCATCTCACCCTATTGTTGGAATTAGCGTGACTTAATTTTATTATTATCAACAGGATATAAAGGTTGACTGAATGTAGGGTAAGTTCAAGCAAGTGCATGTGCTTTTGGCCTTAAAAGTGCTTCATTTGGCAGGATTATGTCAATAGTATCCAAGCTCAGGGTGGAAAGGATGAACTTTCTGATTAGCAATTATTTAATCCAAATCCTCTTTTAAAAGTAGCATTAATATTAAACATTTTAAACTTCTAATACTAACACAGCAGTAGATCCCCCTCCTCTGCAGAAAATTGTTGAGCTTTATTATAATGGTTTTCTTGGGGGGGAAAGGCCTAATTTCCCATTAAGAACCTGCCTCCTATCTCACACTGAAGCAAAGAGCAGTGGGGCCGAACAACCTTCAATAGCCTACAGCTCTGCCCCTGTCAACTGCCCCCACTAAGTCTGGTCTCCTTCATGAAGGCCTTCAAATCCTCCCCTCCCCAATCAATGCCTTAGGCTTTGCCTGCCAGTTATGGGTTGCTTCCACAATATCAGCTATTGCTGCAAGTAATGACAGCGTAAATAAATTGTCAAAATTTGCTTGAGATTTTGCTTGCAGTTCTGGAGGGACTCATTCAGTTTTTACTTCTCATAAACTTAGCATGGGGAATTTGGTTAACCAGTTAAAATATGTGAGTAAACCAGATTTTTTCAAGCCTGAAAAATGGGGGGGGGGGGGACGACCTGTTACTCAACCTTGTTCATTCCCTGTATACAGGGCCAGATCTTACATTACGCGAATTACGCGCCGGCATGGGGCACCACATATTTATTTATTTATTTTATTTATTATTTTGATTTGTATACCGTCCTTTCCACATTGGCTCAGAACAGTTTACAGTATATAGACCTATAAACAAAGAAGCATAAAAACAGTGAAATATCAGACAATTTAAACAATATTCCGCTATAACCATGAGAGGCTAAAGGCTAAATGCCTGCCGGAACAGCACCGTTTTGCAAGCTTTTCGGAAAGCCGGTAGTTTGCTAATTTCCCACACTTCAGATGGTAAATTGTTCCACAGGTATTGTGCTGCCACAGAGGAAGGCTCTCTGCCCGGTTGTCGACAAGTGGATAGTTCGCAGGGAGGGAATCTGCAAGAGGTTAAGGTACTCAGATCGGAGAGATCTCTGGGGAACATATGGGAGTAGACGGTCCCTTAAGTACACCGGCCCCAGACCATACAAGGCCTTAAAGGTCAAGCCCAACACTTTGAAGATGATCCAGTGCTCAATTGGCAACCAGTGCAGACGCTGCAGGGTTGGGGTGATATGGGCCCTGGCAGGCACTCCCGCCAAGAGTCTCACTGCCGTGTTCTGCACCAGTTTGAGCTTCCGGATGACCGACAAAGGAAGACCAATGTAAAGGGCGTTACAGTAGTCTAACCTCGAGATGACAGGCCAAAGCCGCCCACAGCGGCTCCATGAGACCAGAGACCAAGGCGGAGCCTCCGCCCCCGGCCGCCAAACCCTCCTCCTTAGTCTTCGGTCCCATAGAAGGTGGCCTGCCTGCGCAGCACCAAATGCGCACGCGCGGAACCAGCTGGCTCTGCGCATGCGCATTTGGTGCAGCACGAGGAGGCAAGAGCAGCAGCCCGTGGAGGCTCACCGCACAAGGCCAGAGAGGAGGAGAGGTAGGCATTGTTGTTGTTGGGGGGGGGGGGCGTCAATAAAATGTTCGCTTACCATTTAAAACTACCATACAGCAAGGCATTGTATGAAGGGAATAACAGTATCTAGTAGGCATGGTTTCAAACCAAAATGGCGATTCTAAAATCAAATGGGGGATTTTTTTGATTAGTAAAAGAAAGACTTTTTAAAAATCTTCCAAAAATTTCTAAAATGTAATCTTAATTACTAACGAAATTGTTAGTAGTTCGTATGCCAGCGCATGCGCATTCCAGATGAGTTTGGTTTACAACCCCAGAAATCCTAACAGCTGGTAAATTGGCTGGGATTTCTGGGAGTTGTAGGCCAAAACTTGAATAAATCACACTGAATTCTAGATGGGACTCTCCAAATAGGAAGGAGGGAGGGAGGGAGGGGGTATCTATTCTTGGAAGCAGCAAAAGAAAAGGAGGAGGAGTCCCCCCTGGCTCCTCGCTGCCTCTCTCTCACCCCGATCCCGAGGGAGCGAGGGCCCAAGTTTGCCCAGGCTGGTCATATACCTACATTCTATGCACATGCAATAATACAGCAGTAATAACAATGGGTATAAGAAGAGATAAAATTCAAACCGAAGTATTCTGACTGGTCCCTCCTCATGCGGTGCAAACGGGCTCTTCTCTTAGCCCGGGAAATTAGCCCGGAAAAGCGAGCGTTTTCTGCTTGGGTGCACACACATACATATTCTTTTGGGATTTGCTGCAGAATCTTCTCTATGAGCCGTGATTCTGCAGCAAAAATCTCCCCCAAGAATATGTATGTGTGTGCTCCCAAGCAGCAAACGCTGGCTTTTCCCGCTAATTTCCCGGGCTAATAAGAGAAGAGCCCGTTTGCACCGCATGAGGAGAGACCAGTCAGAATACTTCGGTTTGAATATTACCTCTTGTTATTGTTATTACTGCTGTATTATTGCATGTGCATGGAATGTAGGTATGACCAGTTGGATTACTTATAATATTAGGCACTTACAGTAGCATTCATTCTATTATACATTAGGTTGGTTTCTCACCCCAATACTCTTTGATGCTTTAGATCCTGGCAGGCAGGAGAGGCAGGGAAGCCTGGAAAAAATGTAAACAGAGAGGTTTACTCAGAAGTAAATCCACAAAGGAGGGCCCTCATCCAAAGTGCCCTCCTTTGCAGATTTACTTCTGAGTAAACCTCTCTGTTTACATTTTTCCGGCTTCCAGCCGAAAGAAGGAGCGAGTTTAGGGCTTGCCTTGCCATAATACTTATTGGCAAGGGAGGCGGAGGGTGGTGAGAGAGAAGGAGGGTGCCCCCTTACGACCTAATAACGACACTTAAGAAAATCCTGGCCCCGAAGTTCGAAAAAGAAAGTCCACTTCCTGGTTGGCGCGTCCAGGTGCGGAAATACTCGAAAGTAGCATTTCTTACGAATTTCTTACGAAACGAATCATTTTCATAACTTTTTTCTCATGCCTAGTATCTAGTTAAACACTTCTGTACTGTGATAGTGAGACAGCAAACATTTTGCCAGTGAATAATTAAGAACCTTGCTATGAAAAAGCATGGGAAGTGTTGAGTCTGGTTAAACAAACAGATCAACCCCCCTCTTACGCTAAACGTCCTGAAATGAATTTCAGAGACTGCTCTGGACAGATTAAATTGTATTGCATATTTTGTAAGAATAAGTTACTACAGATGTAAGACGATAAGCCAGGTTTTCATGGAGCAGCCTTAATAACACCATACTGCACCCAGCGCTTTTCTCTGAAATCATACCCAGGTAGGTAAAATGGGACCAAAAAGAGCAAAACTCCAGTTCACACTGAACATTTTACCCTAAGCAAGGTGAGCACGCAGGAAATGTTTACAGAAAGATAGGAAGCATGTGGGAACAGTCCCCAAAACAATTGCAGCCTTTATTTGGCGCTATTGAAATTCTCATAACAACTTCCAGATCGCTAAGCAATATTCCACACGACACTGCCGGAGGTGAGACAACGCTCCTCTTTCCTGGTTACCTAACATGTTATAGTGACACATCTCTTTTGGCTTCAGAACACAAGCAAGAGAAATTGGAAATATATAAACCAGACATGATAAAAAGAGGTGAAGCTAAAGTATTTGACACACAGGTATGTTTTCAGATTTTAACCAACTCTATTTCAGGGGTAGAGAATTGAGATTATTTTAATGATTTTCGAATCGTAATAAATGAACATGAAGTTATCAGTTGGTATATTATTGAATTGACTCACTATCTGCCGTAGCACAGAGACCAAAGAAGCAAAGCTCAGATGTAAAAGGGGATAACAAAAGGTTTATTGAACAAACAAATGGAAAGGGCACAAACAAAAAAGCAGCCAACTCGGCTAAAAACCCACAAAAATCCCAGGAAACCTAACAAAAACCCTGAAGCACGATGCAAAACAAACTCAGGACGTCCATCTACGATGTTCGATGTGGGATGATCCAGAAGCATAGTTGAAGGCCAGTCCAGAGGTCAAGGGCAGGAGAATGACGGATGAAAGGAGGAGACGGTCCGAGGTAATCAGGAGGTAGACTCAGCGGAGACCAAGCCCCGCCACAGGGAGACACGGCAGCAAGAGTAACTGGAACCAGGAACAAGGCACACGATATCAGGATCACATGAATGCCAGAGACAAGAACCAGACATCAACTCTTTGACCGCCGCAAATGCAGCCCCATAAACCCTTTTCTTATATAGCACTTAAACAACACTGTCGTCTGAAGACCCTCCTTGATCATGAGCACCAGCTGCTTCATCTCTTACAGCTGTTGTGCTCTGTGGAGACCTCCAATCTTGCCAACGCTGTTGGAAACTTAAAGTATCCCAATCTGTTCCTGAAGCCTCAGAAGGCCAGTCTAAATCGCTGTCAAAGCCGAGGAAGGTATCACAATTAGACTCTTAATTACACACATTCCTTACTTCCTGAACCAATGTTGATTCTAGATTAATATCACTTTCCTCTGATCACATTTCTTTTTCCCTAGGAAAACCTTCAAAGGTTTCTGAATCAGAAGGAGCTCTAAGTATCTGCCGGATCTTTTTTCTCTGTTCCAGCCCTTCAAGACTAGAATCACTAGCAGCCCTTTTCCTCCCAGCTGCAGAGTCTTGATTACACAGAGCCTCACCCCATTCCATACTATTGCTTGATGCTATTGACCCAGCATCTTCCCCGTGACTACTAGTAGTAGAAGCCGAAGGCTAATTTCTGAAAGTAATAAAACAAAGCTGTGCTTTCTACTTCATGTTGAAATTTAGTATGCTAGCTTTGCTCTGTTATCATTCTCCTGTTGCTTTTATTGCCTTGAAGAAGAACTTCTGAAACAAGAAAACATTTATAAGGTACTAGCTTTACCCAGCCACACGTTGCTGTGGCATAGTCTGTGGCAAGCCCCTTCTACCCTCATGCTGGAAAAAGCACAATCAAAGCACTCCTGACGGATGACCATTCATCCTCTGCTTGCTAACGATAATAGAATGCTATGGTAGGAAGAGATCTCCAATGGCCATCCAGTCCCGGGCCTTCTGGCAAATGGGACAAGCACAATCTAACCACTCCTAACAGATGGCCAGCCTCAACATGATGATGATGATGGAATCCTAGGGTAGGAAGAGATCTCCAGGGGCCATCTAGTCCAGCCCTTTCTAGCATAAGTGAAAAGCACAATCAAAACACTCCTGAGCATAATAATAATAGAATCCTAGGATAGGAAGAGACCAAGGGCCATCCAGTCCAGACCCTTCTGACAAATGGGAAAATCACATTCTAACCACTCCTAGCAGATGGCCAGCCTCAACTTAATAACAATTATGATTATGGCATCCAAGGGCCATCTAGTCCAGCCCCTTCTGGCATAAGGGAAAAGCACAATCAAACCACTCCTGAGAGATGGCCATTCAGCCTCAGCATAATAATAATAATAGAATCCTAAGGTAGGAAGATACTTCCAAGGGCCATCCAGTCCCCCTTCTGGCAAATGGTAGAAGCACAATCTAACCACTCCTGACAGATGGGCAGCCTCGGCATAATAATAATAATAATAATAATAGTAGTAGTAGAAGTCCACTTACATCTGGACAGCACTGTGAACTACAAGACAATGGTTGAACAGGTGTCACCCAGTAACACCTTATGAGACTGACCCTCCAGGAAGGACTGGAGCCACTGCAGAGCAGTACCTTCCAGTCCCATTTCTGCAAGGCATCCCAGAAGAATACCATGGTCAACGGTATCGAAGGCCGCTGAGAGGTCCAGCAGAACCAACAGGGACACACACCCCCTGTCTAGCTCCTGGCGTAGATCATCTACTAAGGCGACCAAGGCTGCTTCAGTGCCATGTCCCGGCCTAAAGCCAGACTGTGCCGGATCTTGATAATCAGTGTCTACAAAGAACCTCTGGAGTTGCAAAGCCACCACACGTTCCAGGACTTTGCACAAGTAGGGAAGATTGGAAACTGGCCAAAAGTTGACTAATTGAGTGGGGTCTCACACAGTGATGGTTTTTTCAACAGCGGTTTCGTAACAGCCTGTTTTAGGCTGGCTGGAATCTTGCCCTCCTGTAAGGAGGCATTCACCACCACCACCTTAACCCACTCTGTCAAACCCCCTCTGGCAGGGGTCTAGGATGCATGTGGTAGGCCTCGCCTCTCCACATCCTTGAGCTGAACCAATCAAAATGAATCCATTAAAACTGGACAAGCAGATGCTCATGTTACATCCTCAGAGACTTCTGTTAACGTGGACTCAAAGTCGGAATGGATCAGTGCAACTTTGTCCACAAAGAACCGAGCAAATGCTTCACAGCGATCTGCTGAGTTGTCAGGAATCTCGCTTCGGGGCAGATTTAATAGTCCTCTGACAACTTGGAACAGCTCAGCTGGTTGGTTCTTAGCAGACGCAATATTGGCCACAAGAAATTTTTTTTGCAGCCTTTATTGCCGTGTCATAGATCTTTAAAAAGGAAACTAGACGTGCTTGGACTGACCCGCTATGCTTCTGCTGCCACATGCACTCTAGCCACCTCTTCTTTCGCTTCATCGCTGCCAGCTCCTCAGTAAACCAAGGGGCTGGTTTAGCTCGGTTACTCGAGAGGGGGCGTTCAGGAGCGATTGTGTCTATAGCCCTGGTCATCTCCCTATCCCAGAGAGAGACCAGGGCCTCGACAGGGTCACTTACCGAGGAGGCGGGAAAATCCCCAAGAGCCGTCAAGAAGCTATCTAGATCCATAAGTCTCCTGGGGCGAACCATTCTAATGGGTCCACCACCCCTGCGGAGGTAGGAAGGAACAATAAGTCTAAACCTCATCAGGTGGTGGTCAGTCCATGGCAGGGGTGCCCACACTTTATCAGCATGCGAGCTACTTATAATAAAACCAAGCCAGAAAGATCTACCTACCTCCTCAAGGCTGGAGAAGGGTGGGGTGGGGGCAGGGCTTGGCATGGCCTGGCTCCGCCCCTTCTGGCTTCTGCTCTACCAGCAGCTTCTCCAGGCTTTGAGGATGGCAATGCTTAGCTAGCCTTGTGCTAGCTATGCCACCACTGGCTTGGCATTGCCATCCTTAAGCCTGGAGAAGCTGCTGGTAGAGCGGAAGCCAGAGGGGGCGGAGCCAGGCTGCACCAAGCCCCGCCCCCTCCCCTCTGGCTTTGGGGCTCCCAGCATCTTCTCCAGGCTTGAGGATGGCAATGCCAAACCAACCTTGTGCTAGCTATGCCACCACTGGGCTTAGCATTGCCATCCTCAAGCCTGGAGAAGCTGCTGGTAGAGCGGAAGCCAGAGGGAGCCGAGCCAGGCTGCGCCAGGCTGCGCCAAGCCCCTCCCCCTCCCTTCTGGCTTTGGAGCTCCCAGCATCTTCTCCAGGCTTGAGGATGGCAATGCCAAACCAACCTTGTGCTAGCTATGCCACCACTGGCTTGGCATTGCCATCCTCAAGCCTGGAGAAGCTGCTGGTAGAGCGGAAGCCAGAGGGGGCGGAGCCAGACCGCACCAAGCCCCACCCCCTCCCCTCTGGCTTTGGAGCTCCCAGCAGCTTCTCCAGGCTTGAGGATGGCAATGCCAAACCAACCTTGTGCTAGCTATGCCACCACTGGCTTAGCATTGCCATCCTCAAGCCTGGAGAAGCTGCTGGTAGAGTGGAAGCCAGAGGGAGCGGAGCCCGGCTGCACCAAGCCCTCCCCCCCTTCTGGCTCCATCTTCTCCAGGCTTGAGGATGGCAATGCCAAACCAACCATGAGCTAGCAATGACACCACCGGCCTAGAAATGCCAACCTCAAGCCAGGAGAAGCCACCACTGGGCAGGCATTGCCCTGCCCCCTCCCCAGCTCAGCAGCCCAGCCTTGGCTATCTGCCACCACTGGAGATTGCCATCCTCAAGCCTGGAGAAGCTGCTGAGAGTGCCGAAGCTGGGAGAGGGGGCAGGGCTTGGTGCGGCCTGGCTCCGCCCCCCTCTGAGATGCACCCCATCCGGTTGGGATCGACCTCCTTCAGTCCCAGGATTGACTGGTCAATCGCGATCAACTTCCTGGGCAGCCCTGGTCCACGGCAACGGAACGATGGTCAGTTCCTCCACCCTGCCACGTTCTTCCCATCCCTGACAGAAAACCAGATCCAACGTATGTCCTGCGCTGTGGGTGGGACCCGATACTAATTGGGACAGGCCCATGGTTGCCATGGCGGACATGAAGTCCTGAGAAGACTTCCGAGCCATTGATTTCAATGTCTCAGGTCGATTTGAATCTATTGACTTGCTATTTCGCTTCGGAACCCCGTTCAGAAGTCTGAAACTTCCAACTTTAGTTCCGACTTTAGCAACTTCCAAACAAAATCGCTCATGCCTATTAGGTATATGTAAATGTAAAATTCCAGAAGCAGGTTAAATTTCCAAGATGCAGGGAAACGTGTTAAGTTTACATCTCAAAATGTTGGAGGTATTAGATTGCAGTTTTCAAAATCAAAGGCACTTCCAGGGGGAATTAAGCTCCATCTTGTACCAAGTAAAAGTATAATTTAAGTTAGGTAGAATAAAATGCCTGGCATTCATGTAATTGTAAAATAAATCTGTTGTGAATCTTCAACGTGAAATGAAAACTGCTCACAGCGCGCTTCAGTTTAATGCCAGTCATTGAATCGAAACAAGAGAGACATAATAAGGCAGTCAGACATGAAAAGAAAATGCATTCCATCTAAAGCACGGATCTCAGGAAAATTAACACATACAGCACATCTGCAGTTTTCTTGGGGAAAACCCAAACTAAACAAACTTGTGTGAATGAGCCTCTAAGTTGCATGCCTCAAACATATTGCCTTATTAATTTAGATAGGTTCTTTAAAAGTCATTAGTTACAAACAGCCTGAAAAGCAGTTGCACTTATAATAAAATTATTCCTGCTTAATTGAACTTTCACTTTTCAAAAGTAATTAAACTGATCACTTTTTAAGTTACTTTGTGGAGGAAGACATTGCAATTTTTTTCAGCTGTTAGCCAGCTGCTAGTAAGGCAACAAATCTCTGTAACAATGCCGTCGCACCAGGTGCCTTTGAAAATAAACTGCGATGTGCTTTCTATAAGCCCGGTGGACTGCAGGATGCCTACTTGAGAAGCTCAGGGGTCTAGCCAGGGGCGGTCCGACGTATACGCGAAGTACGCGGCTGCGTAGAGTGCCATCTTCTGGGAAGGGCGCCGCCACGCCGGCCGCGCCGCCGTAGCAAACCTCCCTGCTGCTGCGTCAGCTTCAGCGCCTGGCCTGCAGGAGCTTCTGGGCATGTGCGGAGATTTTCGGCATGCGCAGTGGCTCCAGAGCTGAAGCCCTCCGGGTGCATCAGCTCCTGCAGGTTCAGAAGCTTGTAAACACGTCACGTCAGCACTCCGTCCATAGTCGGCACGCAGGAGGCAGAGGGAGGCAAAGGGAGAGGTTAAGCCTCTCCCTTTGCCTCCGCCCCCTGCGTGCCTAATATGGACGGAGTGCTGATGTGACGTGTTTACAGGCTTCGGCTTCAGTGCCTGCAGGAGCTTCTGGGCATGCGCAGTGGCTCCGGAGCTCAACTTCAGCTGGACTGTAAACACGTCACGTGACGCAATTGGGCAGGCAGGGGGCGGAGGCAAAGGGAGAGGGGGCGGAGACAAAGGGAAAGGGGACGGGGACAAAGGGGGGCACTAAAGTAATGTTCCCTTACCATATAAAATAACCTTAGACCGCCCCTGGGTCCAGCAACCCAAAAAACCACTCCAGGTTGAAGTTGAAGAACAAATAGTTTATTCAGCTATAAAGTCTTTGAAGGACTTGGCACAGAGCTTAACGGTTGCAAAATATAAAACGAGGGTAAGATGAAAATTCCCTGGGTTGCTGACTAAGACTGCAAAGTCTCCCTTTGCTCCCTCCGAATGGCAAGGAAACCCGAAGGTATTCCTCACCCTGACCCTAGGTTACTGAATAGAAGGAACTACGCCTTCCCTATCTATGCCTAGAGCCAGTTCGAAGGCGGACCGGTGCTGAAATGGCAGTTAGGTAGCTACAACATACAACAAGCAGTGCTAATCACAGCAGGGTATCATTAGCCTATCTAACTCCAGCGGTCAAGCAATTGGTCAAGCAGTACTTACGGTGGCCTATACACAGCTAACCTGACTGGCCAAGCACACCTGATCTCTTCTCCAGCATGAGAAGGACTAAAAAGAGATCTCAAAATGGAGAACTCACCCACAGTCAAGTAAATACTGTTGTTTTATGTAATCTTTCAATGCTTTACTGCTATTGTTTTTATTATTTTATGCATATTGTCGCTTTGTTGTTCTTGAACTTGTAAGCCGCCCCAAGCCACTTGGGAGTGGCGGCTAAAAGTCCAATAAATAAAGAAATAAATAAAATAAACAAAACAACACAATAAAATCGATCAGAACAACATAATCAATTACATAAAACATAAACGATAAAATACTACATAGCCAACACTTCGAGAAACTGATATTAATTGAAACTGTTGTAACAAGGAGTTGTCTGCTCCCTTAGCTGCCTAGTCTACCTAGTCCTAGCGAAGTACTCTAACATTACGCGAGACCGGCTCAAGTAGGTTTGCATCATCCTCATCATCCATTCTATTTTTTATCCGCCTCTCCTAATAGCTCGAGACAGAGTACAACAAAATCAAAACATATGAACATAAAATACATACTACAAAACATACAGATAAAAACAAATGATTATTTTTAAAAATACACCAAACACTCAAAAATCAACATATAGTGGCAACAGAATGCAGATTCAAAACTCATGATACAAAATTCATGCCGGAAGTCTTCATTTGAGTCTTGAATTCCAACAGCTTGTTCAGCTGTCAGAGCTTTTCCAGCAACTCATTCCACAGTCTTGGGCCGGCCTAGTTTACCTTATCCTTAAAATCCATGGTGATCCATAGTACAAAAAAGTGAGATACCTCACCCCGAAGTAGCAAGTTCACCCACAGACATACACAACACTCTAGGTTCTCCAGTATGACTCTATATGCAATTTCTGCTGGAAGTCGACCACAGAATTGGACTAGAGGATCTACAGGTTCCTAGAGAGGTGTCTAGCAGAAGTTGACCACAGAGTCACACTAGAACAGTGTTTCCCAACCAGTGTGCCAGGGCACACTAGTGTGCCTTGAGCGATCATCAGGTGTGCCGTGGGAAATTGGAACCTCCAGGAAGGGGGGGGGGAGAGTCTAGTGTGTTGAAGTATAAAAACCCTAAGAAACCTACCTCGATAAAGACACAAAATTACAAACAACCCCCCTCCCCACCCGTTGTCTCTCCCTCTCCATGCATTGGGAAGGCCCGCCTCCCTTTCCCCAAGTAGAGACCTCCTCTTGCCTCCTGGGGGTTCTGTGTGGGAAGTTTGGCCCAGTTCTATCATTGGTGGGGTTCAGAATGCTCTTTGATTGTAGGGGAACTATAAATCCCAGCAACTACAACTCCCAAATGTCAAGGTCTATTTCCCCTGAACTCCATCTGCGTTCACATTTGGGCATATTGAGTATTCATGCCAAGTTTGGTCCCGATCCAACATTGTTTGAATCCACAGTGCTCTCTGGATATAGGTGAACTACAACTCCAAAACTCAAGGTCAATGCCCACCAAACTCTTATAGTATTTCCTCTTGGTTATGGGAGTTCTGTGTGGGAAGTTTGTGGCTTTCTGCCATTCCTGCCAGGATATCTATGTTGAGTTCATCGAAACAGGCCCAGGTTTCACACTGCGTGTATAAATACATTTAAAAACATATTAACTATATGTATTACTGTGTTAGAGTGTCATTTTGTTTCATTTTGGTTGGTGGTGTGCCCCAGAATTTTGCAAATGTAAAAAGTGTGCCGCGGCTCAAAAAAGGTTGGGAAACACTGCACTAGAAGACCTATAGATTTCCAGAGATAACATTTTATAAAATCTGTGGATAATCAAATATGTCAAAATCAAACACACAAATGTGAAGGTGACGACTGTACTAGGCAATCTCTGTCTTTTTCAATGGATGAGCTGTATTGAAAGAGTATAGATGTCTATATACAGATGTGCATACATAGACACATAGATCTGAGGAACACTAGAAGCATATCCCAAAGCAGTAGTTTATATTAAAACTAAAGATAATAGGTCATAGTGATCAATATTCATGATAATGTAGACATTTTATTTCAAGCTTCAAGGGGGAAATAATGAGACTGGTGGTGCTTGAGGTAGTTGGCGTGCTTGTAGCCAGCAGAAGGCAATTTACAGGAGCTGGGTGATCATGAACATACATGCTGCCAGGAGAGGGCAGTGGAAACAGGACAGAATAACGTAACCAAGTTATCATCACAGTTTACCTGTGATGCACAGTCACCGGCCTAAAGCATTTTGCCGCTTGTGGTGACCAACATTCAAAAACTGAGCAGACTGCCTTTGTCTCAATACTAGTGAAGGAACGTTGTTTTCCATCACACTTGATGGCAATAAGCTACCTTGTTATGCCTGTGCGTGGGAGGTGGTTTTGACACAATCTACACAGCACATGTTGCCCTGGCCTCCCATATATTTTTTGCATATTATTCCCCGGCGGCAGCTGATGCATGCCTTCTCCATCCTGCTTATATCAGGATGACTACTACCACATTCCTTGGCTTGCTACTGACAACCACGACCTCTCTCCTCTTCTGCTCTTCCGTTGGGTCACCCAAACAATGCTCCCATTTGTATTACCAATAACTTCTGGATGTCTAATAGCTAACAGGAGCACCACAGATATGGTATTTGCCCTTAGACAACTGCAAGAGAAATGTAGAGAGCAGAACAAAGGACTCTATGTAACATTTGTCGACCTCACCAAAGCCTTCGACACTGTGAGCAGAAAAGGTCTGTGGCAGATCCTGGACCGTCTAGGATGTCCCCCCGAATTCCTCAAAATGATTATCCTGCTGCATGAGGGCCAGCACGGTCAAGTCAGATACGGCGATGCTCTCTCGGAGCCCTTTCTCATAACTAATGGAGTGAAACAAGGTTGTGTTCTTGCACCAACCCTATTTACAATCTTCTTCAGCATGATGCTCCAAAGGGCTACGACAGACCTCGAAGAAGAAGACGGTGTATATATACGCTACCGTACTGGTGGCAGACTGTTCAACTTAAGCCGTCTGAGGGCTCGCACTAAGACTCTAGACTATCTAGTCCGTGAGCTGCTTTTTGCTGACGATGCTGCCCTTGTCGCCCATTCAGAAGCAGCCCTGCAGCACCTCACATCCTGCTTTGCAACAGCTGCAGAACTGTTTGGGCTGGAAGTAAGCCTGAAGAAAACGGAAGTTCTCTACCAGCCTGCACCACAGGAAGAACACCATCCCCACGTCAGCAGAGGCAAATCTGTGCTTAAGTCCGATCAGCAGTTCACCTACCTGGGAAGCACCATCTCTTCAGACGCCAAGATTGATGAAGAGATAGATCACAGATTATCAAAGGCATAGAGTGCATTCGGAAGGCTTCACAAAAGAGTCTGGAGCAACAACAGTCTGGATGAGGGATAGGGCCTTCTCGGTGATGGCTCCCGCCTGTGGAATGCGCTCCCTATCGATGTACGATCCACCTCATCCCTCCTGGCATTCAGGAAAAAGTAAAATCCTGGCTGTGGGACCAGGTGTTTGCACACCAGCACAAGGCAGCACTTTAGATGGGATTTTAATGGAAAGTGGATGAATAGGACCAATGCTTTTATGGACAGAACATTGTTTTAATCTGGAGTGAATGCGCAGGATGTTTAGGTAATTGTATTTTAATGTATTTTAATGTATTTTAATTGTTGAAGGGTTCTGGGGTCTTATATTGTTACTGCGTGGGCATCGAATTGCGTCTTACTGTAAGCCGCTCTGAGTCCCCCCTCCCTCGGGGGTTGAGAAGAGCGGGGTAAAATCCTGAAATAAATAAATAAATAACAAGCACCTGAGGCAAAGCACCAAAATCGGTGTGTACAGAGCTATTGTACTGCCTATTCTCCTTTATGGGTCTGAAACACGGGTCACCTATCGCCAACACCTACGATTCTTCGAACACTTTCATCAGCGCTGTCTTCGCACAATCCTAAATATACACTGGACCGAATTTGTGACGAATGTTGCCGTCCTTGAGCAAGCAGGGATCACCAGCATTGAGGCCATGCTATTGAGAACACAGCTGCGCTGGGCAGGGCATGTCTCTAGGATGGAGGACCACCGCCTCCCAAAGATACTACTCTATGGTGAACTCGCCATGGGTCAGCGCAAGAGAGGTGTCCCAAAGAAGAGATATAAGGACTCCCTGAAACAGCATCTCAGGCTCGGCCAGATTGATCACCAGCAATGGTCCACCCTGGCCGCACATCGGGACGCATGAAAACGCACTATCCATAATGCTGAGGCCGCTTTCGAGAAGACACGCCGAACGTGTCTTGAAGAGAAACAACAACGCAGAAAGAGCCGCAACTTGGAAACGACATCGCCCAAGGTGACTTTCTGCTGTGCTTTCTATCTCGGATTGGCCTTTTTAGCCATCAACGCCCTTGTAGAAAGCGTGGGTGAGTCCTTCCTGAATCTTCATTTGCGAAGAAAAGGCAAGAAGAACTTCTGGATGCCAAACAAGAGATAAATTACAGTTCAAAGTAAAAGCAAAATGGAACAAGGGTAGGAAACTGGTGAGAAATGGATGGAAAGGACAGCTCAACAACAAAAGGCATCTTTCACTCTTTCAGGAAAGAAAGGGAAACCGCACATTCCACGAGAAATCCACTTCAGACTAGCAACCAAAGCTCTTCCATTTCCACAAAGGGCGATGTGGGTGTGTGTGTGTGGGGGGGGGGGGGGTTAGAATTAAGCACAATGCAGGATCTTCCAATAAAACCTGATTGGTTCACTGAACTCTGCTTTCCGTGCCTGACCTAACAGTCTCACTTTCAGCATTTATAGTCCAAATGATTCCCCTCCTTGAGGTCACTCTGAGCGACAAAGCTCAATCACTTCTGGGGTCAAGCTTGTGTCACAATCATATTGGCTGATCATTCTTATGGAAGTTAATGGGTGACCTTCCAATGGCACCACTCAACTCTTTCTGTGTGCATTTTCCAAGCAGAGGAACTACTTTCTATTTAGGAGCAGAGGGATGAGGGGAGGTAGCAAAGGCCACGGAAGAGAGTGGTAAGTCTCTCTTCCGAGTCCTAAGGGCTTCGGATTAGTTCTTGCATGATTCTCCTGAAGTAGAATTACGTTTGAACAATAGGTACATCAACGCATCCCAAGAGAAAGGTACCAGTGAGTTTCACATACATCGGAGTAGTAAAGATTTTAACACACAGCAGGAGACAAGAGAAATAAAATCCACTCTAGGCTAGTCGACGTCTGCTACTCTCGATGGAATGGGAGCAAAAAAGAAAGGAGCCCGCAAGGATTCATTCATCTTTCTAATTTCTGTCATATGTAATACACAATCTTTACTAGTAATAGTAATTTATTTCCCTTCTTGGTCACGGTTAAAGCAAACAGACAAGCTCGAAATCACCTACAGGCAACACCAACCAACAGCTTCTATCTGAGCAGGTCCCCAACAACTAAATGTTTCTAAAGTTCTAATTAAATCAATCAAATAATAATGTGTTAAATCTCTGTCACATTAAAGTAGCCAGCGGCACCTGTCTCTTTATTTAAAATTAACCTTTGAATCCCATTGTCTTTTGAACAATCGGGTAGATCACAATATATATAAATGTCTGCCCAAACGCATCCATATCAAATGTTTAACATCATTCCGTACTTAGAACCAACAATCAGGCCAACAGTGCGCAATCTTAATCAAGTCCACCAAAGAAAGGAGCACCGGGCTCAATAATGAATTGCATTCTACTCAGTGGCATTTACTTTTGAGTAAATGTTTTAGCCTCATGCTCCACAGCTTTCAGAATAACTCTAACCCAGTGTTTCCCAACCGCTGTGCCGCGGCACACTAGTGTTCCGTGAGCGATCATCAAGTGTGCCATGGAAGAACCAGCCACCCCGCCAGGAGTCATCTGGGCAGCCTGCCTCTTGCTCTGTCTCTCTGTCTCTCTCTCTTTGGGGCGCCAACAGGACCAATCAACGCCGGCCAAGAAGCAAGTCCCGCCTCTCTAAGGGTCTCCCACCCGGCACCACCTTGTTTGTTCAGGGCGGAAGTCTCGAGAGAGGGGAGGGGACGGGGCGGGGTCTCGGCTTCCTGGAGAAGTGGTTGGTTGGAGGCTGAGGAGGGCAAGGGCCGGGTGGCGCCTTTCCCTGTGAGGTCACTTCCGGAGGAGGCGGAACGCTTCTGGAGAGGAGGCTTTGTTTTCCTCTCAGCTGGCTCAGGATTCCTTCAGGCTTTGGGGCTGAGGCAGCTCCAGGGCGTCCTCCCTCCCCCCCCCCCCCGGCCTTGAGCTCTGCCTCGGCCTCTCCTGCTCTCAGGCCTTCTTCCTTCCTTCGCGGCCTGCCTCTAGGCTTCGGAAGGGAGTGGCCTGCCCCTGCACCTCCCTCCTTCCCTGCCTGAGGGAAACCCAGGCGAGCAGCGGCCTTGCAGCACCAGGTGATTATAGGGCAGCGTTGGCCCAGCCGACCCAGTCCGAAGCACACCAGGCGGGATATCTATGTCCAAAGCACACAAGGCGGGATATCTATGTCCGAAGCACACAAGGCGGGATATCTATGTCCGAAGCACACAAGGCGGGATATCTATGTCCGAAGCACACAAGGCGGGATATCTATGTCCAAAGCACACAACACAGGATATCTTTGTCCGAAGCACACAAGGCAGGATATCTATGTTGTGTTCATCGAAACAGGCCCACTCAGGTTTCACACTAAGTGTATAAATACATTTAAAAACATATAAACTATATGTATTACTGTGTTAGAGTGTCATTTTGTGCCATTTTGGTTGGGGGTGTGCCCCAGGATTTTGTAAATGTAAAAAATGTGCCGCGGCTCAAAAAAGTTTGAAAAACACTGATCTAACCCATCACTCCTTCAATCTACCTTTCAGATTGTTGTGTGTTCAAATAGTTTCAGACATATCGCAGGGGTTTGCTGTCAAGATGTGTTTAGAAGAGATGTGTGACTTGCTCAAGATCACTCAGTGGTTTTTATGGCCCAGCGGGGAATTGAACCCTGGTCTTCAGAGTCATAGTCCAACACTTAACACAATAAAGCTGGACACATTATAGTCCTACAATTAAATGTTTGAGGAATTATTAACCAATAGTGCATTTACAACTCCTTATGCCCCACCCTTTCCTCAAGGTGTCCTGAGGTTGGGTTTTCATTTATACATGACACTCCGAGGCAGCTTAGGTTGAGAAATAATGATAAGATAATCCAGATGCAACCACCGTTTGAAGAAGCAATTGGACCCGTGTCTCTTTGGCCTTAATCTCCAAGACTCCAAAATCTCTCCCTCTCTATTCATACTAGCTTTTGAATGGAAGCACCGGGAATGTGGCGCAGCAGGCTGGGAGTCCGCTGCATAAGAGCTCTACTGACCAGAAGGTCATGAGTTCGAGGCCTGCCCGGGTCAGGGTGAGCACTCGACCAATTTGTGTAGCTCTTTGTCGACCTTTGCAACTCGAAAGACAGTTGCACCAGTCAAGCAGGAAATTTAAGTACCACTTTGTGGGGAGGCTAAATTTAACTGATTTACGAGGCCGTAAAATTTCCAGGAAGTATGCAAAAAAAAGAATGAAGGATGAATGAAGGAATGTGACAGCTCCCCCTGGTGGTCAGAAGCTGGAATGTTGCAATGCCTCTATGTCTGTCTATATGTTGTATGTCTATGACATTGAATGTTTGCCTGTATATGTGCATTGTGATCCGCCCTGAGTCCCCTGCGGGGTGAGAAGGGCAGAATAGAAATGATGTAAATAAAGAAATAAAATAATAAATAAGAGTGTTTGGAAGTGGATTCCCCCCTCAAATGTCATGTTAGTTTTAATAAATGCACCCAAAACAAGTCTCAAGTTTTAGACCTTATTGTGCTTTTTAAAAAGCCGTTGCCTTATGTACGATGTGAAGACAAGATGTTTTCTTGCTATTCCACAACACTAACTTCTCATAATAACACCCTTTTCTGCACTAGGCACGAGCTCAAACTGTGTCAGCCAAAGTGTTGCCATTTACGGGCAGTCCCCAAGTTACAACCAAGATGGGTTCTGTAGGTTTTGTTCTTAAGTTGAATGTATTTGTAAGTCAGAACAGGAACATTTTTTAATTTCAATTCCAGTCGTGTGTGTGTGAGCTTTGGATAGCACAAGGGAAGGTTTGTTTTGCTGTCTGTGCTCCTGTTCAGAAGATTTCACTTCACTTTCGATCCCTGTGATCATTGGATTTTGAAATACATATGTGACTTATAGTGGAAACAAGGATTGGTGGGAAATCTTCCGTGGAGACACCTTTTGTCAGATTATTGCATTTTGAATAGCAATTCATGAGTCAGCACAAGATATATTTTCGCAGTTTGAGATGACCTGCAGTGTGACATGTTTGACACCAGATGGCGCTGTCTCAAGACTGCTAAATGGAACCTTGAGGAATGTCAGTTACAAAGTGACAGTTGGGATTTAATATCTGTGAGGAAAGGATGTTTAGAAAGGTAGCTGTGATGGCTGTTGTTTTTCGATGTTTTGCCAGTTATTGTTAAATACAATTCAATACAAAGTTATATATTTACCTTGTGAATTGAATGAGAGTTTCATTATTCACTTGAACAGAGACTGGAGTTTTTGGGCCGATGAGGAATTAAACTTCTATATTTCTGTTGCCTATCCGCTGTGACATAATTACTCAACGCCGAAGACCTTTTCCATGTGGTAACTCTTTCAGGAGTGAATTTCCTTTCCAAAGGGTAGATTTCTCTCACTTCCTGTTGTCTCAACCCTGTTTGCAACTAGGAGTCGTTTGTACATCAGATGTTTGTAACTCGAAGGCTGACTGTATTGAAAAGGTTGCAAGTGACAAAACAAAAAAAAATGCCTTGCTTTCATGTAAAGAGAGGATGCACAAAACTCTAAAGACCATGTAAGAATCAAACTACAGGGGGAAAAATGGGACAAGTGAAAACAGAGGGACCTTCCACACACTCAGGGTCGTAGCTCACCCCCCCCCCCAAATTCTCAGGGTGGTCCGTGAGAAGGCCTTACTGGTACATTATTTAAACTTATGTGTATTCATATCATGATCCGATCACCATGCTCAATATATCCCATATGCATGGGGGCAGGGTTGTAGCCAGGGGGGGGGCGGCTTGAGGGGCTTCAGCCCCCCCGAAATCCTCAGGGTGGTCCGCGAGAAGGCCTTACTGATACATGATTTAAACTGTTATGTGTATTCATATCATGATCCGATCACCATGCTCAATATATCCCATATGCATGGGGGCAGGGTCGTAGCCAGGGGGGGCTTGAGGGGCTTCAGCCCCCCCGAAATCCTCAGGGTGGTCCGCGAGAAGGCCTTACTGATACATGATTTAAACTGTTATGTGTATTCATATCATGATCCGATCACCATGCTCAATATATCCCATATGCATGGGGGCAGGGTCGTAACGGGGGGGGGGGGGGCTTGAAGGGCTTCAGCCCCCCTGAAATCCTCAGGGTGGTCCATGAGAAGGCCTTACTGGTACATTATTTAAACTGTTATGTGTATTCATATGATCTGATCACCATGGGGGCAGGGTCGTAGTTGGTGGGGGGCTTGAGGGGCTTCAGCCCCTCCGAAATCCTCAGGGTAGTCCGCGAGAAGGCCTTACTGATACATTATTTAAACTAATCTATGTATTCATATCATGATCCGATCACCATGCTCAATATATCCCATATGCATGGGGGCAGGGTCGTAGCCGGTGGGGGGCTTGAGGGGTTTCAGCCCCCCCCTGAAATCCTCACGGTGGTCCGCAAGAAGGCCTTACTGGTACATTATTTAAACTTATGTGTATTCATATCCTGATCTGATCACCATGCTCAATATATGACCCAGCCCCCCGAATCAAAATCCTAGTTACAGTGACCCGGAACATCAAGGCAGCTAATCCACAATATCTGCTTTGAACTGGAGTATCTGAGTCCACACTGCCATATATCCCAGTTCAATGTGGATTTTAATAATAATAATAATAATAATAATAAGTTTTATTTATATCCCGCTCCCTCTCCTGGAAGGGACTCAGGGCAGCAATTAATAGTTTAAAACAATACAAAAAGGTGCATAGGTCAAATTAACATAACTTATAATAGAACCATTGCAATTACTGAAAGCATATAAGAACATAACATCAAAATTATGCTGGAATAAAAGCATTAAACATGCATTAAGACCATTGATCCTACTAAAATACCTCCATACAAGACTGATTGTCTCCAAAAGTAGAAGGAGCGGTAATGACTTTCTCTTTAAAATGAAGGAGGATGACATTGGCCCGTTGGGGGAGATGGTGGCGGGGTATAAATAAAAAAATATTATTATTATTATTATTGGCCCCTTCCACACAGCTGTATAAAATCCATATTATATGCCAGTGTGGACTCAGATAACCCAGTTCAAAGCAGATATTGTGGATTATCTGCCTTGATATTCTGAGTTATATGGCTGTGTGGAAGGGCCCTTCATCTAAAGCAGTGTTTCCCAACCAGTGTGCCGGGGCACGCTAGTGTGCCGTAAGCGACCATCAGGTGTGCCGTGGGAAATTGGAACCTCCAGGAAGGGGGGGGGGGAGGAGAGAGAGTCTAGTGTGTTGAAGTATAAAAACTCTAAGAAACCTACCTCGATAAAGGCACAAAATTACAACCCCCCATTGTCTACTTGGTCTCTCCCTCTCCATGCATTGGGAAGGCCCGCCTCCCTTTCCCCAAGTAGAGACCTCCTCTTGCCTCCTGGGGGTTCTGTGTGGGAAGTTTGACCCAGTTCTATCATTGGTGGGGTTCAGAATGCTCTTTGATTGTAGGGGAACTATAAATCTCAGCAACTCCCAAATGTCAAGGTCTATTTCCCCTGAACTCCATCTGCGTTCATATTTGGGCATATTGAGTATTCATGCCAAGTTTGGTCCTGATCCAACATTGTTTGAGTCCACAGCGCTCTCTGGATATAGGTGAACTACAACTCCAAAACCCAAGGTCAATGCCCACCAAACTCTTATAGCATTTTCTCTTGGTTATGGGATTTCTGTGTGGGAAGTTTGTGCCTTTCTGCCATTCCTGCCAGGATATCTATGTTGAGTTCATCGAAACAGGTCCAGGCTTCACACTGAGTGTATAAATACATTCTAAAACATATTAACTATATGTATTACTGTGTCAGAGTGTCATTTTGTGTCATTTTGGTTGGTGGTGTGCCCCAACTAAAGAGATGGGGAGTGCACACACAAAAGCTCTAAAGACCATGTAAGAGCTTGGGGGGGGGGGGAGGACACACAGAAGGGCAGGGAGGGGTACTGAGTTTCTCTTTCAAACGAGAGGGGTGGTGACATTGAGGGCCCTTCCATACAGCCATATAACCCAGACTGTCAAGGCTGATAATCCACAATAATAATTTATTTATAGTCTGAGTGAATGACCATGTTTACAGACCGAGTGGAACTTGTTTTTAGTGGCGATTTGGTTTTTATGTATTTTAATATGTTGTTGTAGATGTTTTTAAATCGTATAGCTTTGAATCTGAGTCCACACTGTCGTCTATTACAGCTCAGTGTGGATTTTATACAGCTGTGCGGAAGGGGCCTGAGAGCAAGGGGTGGAAGGGATTCCCTGGCAAGGGGACGGGAGTTCCTTTTGATTCCTGTCTGTAAATTAAAAGTCAAGAGCGGGGTATAAATGTGTCAAATCAAAAGTAAGACGGCCAAGACAACAAAAGCACCTTTCTTCCCCCAAAGACTTCAGAGGGCATCCCTTGCTCTCAGGCCCCTTCCACACAGCTGTATAAAATCCTCATTGAACTGGATTATATGGCAGTGTGGACTCAGATAATCCAGTTCAAAGCATATATTGTGGAATTATCTGCCTTGATATTCTGGGGCCTCTTCCACACAGCTGAATAACATCCCACAATATTTGCTTTGAACTGGAATATATGGCATTGTGGACTCAAATAACTCAGTTCAAATCGGACATTGTGGGATTTTCTGACTTGATATTCTGGGTTATATGACTGTGCGGAAGGGCCCAAAGGTTGACTTTGAGCTTTCAGGGGGTCCTTCCACACAACAACAATAATATAAATAAATAATAAACTTTATAACCCGTGAGGAAGGGCCCAATATTGACTTCGAGCTTTCAGGCGGTCCTTCCACATAATAATAATAATATATTAAATTAAATATAAATATAAATAAATAATAATAAACTTTATTTATAACCCATGTGGAAGGGCCCAAGGTTGACTTTGAGCTTTCAGGGGGTCCTTCCACACAACAACAACAATAATTTAAATATAAATATAAAAAAATAAATAATAAACTTTATAACCCGTGAGGAAGGGCCCAATATTGACTTTGAGCTTTCAGGCGGTCCTTCCACACAATAATAATAATAATAATAATAATAAATTAAATTATTAAATTAAATATAAATAAATATAAATAATAATAATAATAAACTTTATTTATAACCTGTGCGGAAGGGCCCAACGTTGACTTTGAGCTTTCAGGGGGTCCTTCCACACAATAATAATAATAATAAATTATTAAATTAAATAAAAATAAAAATTAATAATAATAATAATAAACTTTATTTATAACCTGTGCGGAAGGGCCCAACGTTGACTTTGAGCTTTCAGGGGGTCCTTCCACACAATAATAATAATAATAATAATAATAAATTATTAAATATAAATATAAATATAAATAAATAATAATAATAAACTTTATTTATAGCCCACGAGGAAGGGCCCAATATTGACTTTGAGCTTTCAGGGGGTCCTTCCACACAATAATAATAATAATAATATTATTAAATTAAATAAAAATAAAAATTAATAATAATAATAATAAACTTTATTTATAACCTGTGCGGAAGGGCCCAACGTTGACTTTGAGCTTTCAGGGGGTCCTTCCACACAATAATAATAATAATAATAATAAATTATTAAATTAAATATAAATATAAATAAATAATAATAATAATAAACTTTATTTATAGCCCACGAGGAAGGGCCCAATATTGACTTTGAGCTTTCAGGGGGTCCTTCCACACAATAATAATAATAATAATAATAATAATAATAATAAAATTAATAAAATAAAATAATTAAATTAAATATAAATAAATAATAATAAACTTTATTTATAACCTGTGTGGAAGGGCCCAAGGTTGACTTTGAGCTTTCAGGGGGTCCTTCCACACAATAATAATAATAAAATTAATAAAATAAAATAAAATAATTAAATTAAATAAAATATAAATATAAATAAATAATAATAATAAACTTTATTTATAACCTGTGCGGAAGGGCCCAAGGTTGACTTTGAGCTTCCAGGGGGTCCTTCCACACAATAATAATAATAATAAAATTAATAAAATAATAAAATAATTAAATTAAATATAAATATAAATAAATAATAATAATAAACTTTATTTATAACCTGTGTGGAAGGGCCCAAGGTTGACTTTGAGCTTCCAGGGGGTCCTTCCACACAATTATTATTATTATTATGAAATAAATTAAATATAAATAATAATATTTATTTAAAACCCACCTCCATCTCCCCAAAGGGGACTCGGGGCGGCGCACATGAGGCCAAGCCCCCCAAAAACAAACAAAACACAGTTGAACATAAAACAGCAAAAGAAGAAAACAAAATCATAACAAAATATATAAAATGACAAATAAGATAAGCAATATAGCAACACATAATAAAATCAACACATCTAGAATCTCGAGGCTGATAACCCACAATCTCTGCTTTGAACTGGATTATTTCCGCCCACACTGCCATATAATCCAGTTCAATGTGGATTTTGTACAGCTGTGTGGAAGGGGCCAGGGAGAGTTAAATTGTGTGTGTGTGGAGGGGGTTCAGTGTCAGGAGCGACTTGAGAAACTGCAAGTCGCTTCTGGCGTGAGAGAATTTGCTGTCTGCAAGGAGGGGACACACAGATGTTTTGGTGTGTTACTATCCTCGTGGGGAGGCTTCTCTCATGTCCTGGCATGGGGAACTGGAGCTGACAGAGGGAGCTCATTCACACTCTCTTCAGATCTGAACCTGCAACCTGCCAGAAGAGGCTTGGAAGGAACATATTTTTCCCTCCTCCATTGTTTTGATATTTTACCATCCTCGTGGGGTGGCTTCTCTCATGTCCTGGCATGGGGAGCTGGAGCTGACAGAGGGAGCTCACCACATCCACGCTCCCCTGTATTTGACCCTGCAACCTGCCAGAAGAGACTTGGAAGGAACATATTATTTTCCCTCCTCCATTGTTTTGACCTTTTTACCATCCTCGTGAGGTGGCTTCTCTCATGTCCTGGCATGGGGAGCTGGAGCTGACAGAGGGAGCTCACCTCATCCACGCTCCCCCCGGATTTGGACCTGCAACCTGCCAGAAGAGACTTGGAAGGAACATATATTTTTCCCCCTCCATTGTTTTGATGTGTTTACCATCCTCGTGGGGAGGCTTCTCTCATGTCTTGGCATGGGGAGCTGGAGCTGACAGAGGGAGCTCACCTCAATGTCCTGGCATGGGGAGCTGGAGCTGACAGAGGGAGCTCACCTCATCCACGCGCTACCCGGATTTGAACCTGCAACCTGCCAGAAAGGGCTTGGAAGGAATATATATTTTCCCCCTCGATTGTTTTGATATTTTACCATCCTCGTGGGGTGGCTCCTCTCATGTCCTGGCACGGGGAGCTGGAGCTGACAGAGGGAGCTCACCTCATCTGAACCTGCAACCTGCCAGAAGAGGCTTGGAAGGAACATATATATTTTTCCCTCCATTGTTTTGATGTGTTTACCATCCTCGTGGGGTGGCTTCTCTCATGTCCTGGCATGGGGAGCTGGAGCTGACAGAGGGAGCTCACCTCATCTGAACCTGCAACCTGCCAGAAAGGGCTTGGAAGGAATATATTTTTCCCTCCATTGTTTTGATGTGTTTACCATGAACCTCACCTGAAACCTGCAACCTGCCAGAAAGGGCTTGGAAGGAATATATATTTTCCCCCTCGATTGTTTTGATATTTTACCATCCTCCTGAGGTGGCTTCTCTCATGTCCTGGCATGGGGAACTGGAGCTGACAGAGGGAGCTCACCTCATCTGAACCTGCAACCTGCCAGAAAGGGCTTGGAAGGAACATATTTTTCTCCCTCCATTGTTTTGATGTGTTTACCATCCTCGTGGGGTGGCTTCTCTCATGTCCTGGCATGGGGAGCTGGAGCTGACAGAGGGAGCTCACCTCAACATGTCACAGTGTGAGATTGTGGTGAGCAGCAAAGGGGGAGCCGCTGACACTCTTCCCAAGCCCCGAGGGAGGTGTTTCCCACGCAGAGAGAGAGACGGACGCAGAGACCCCCGCCCCCCTTCCCTACTACTCACCGTGGTACTCTTGTCCCGGCACGTAGAAGGCGGGGTTCCCGGCCAGGTGGAGGGAGATGAGCACCTCTCCCGTCTCGCCGTCGCCGCCCAGCTCCCCGTGGTGGGTGCAGAGGAAGAAGAAGGGCGAGAAGCGCGGGTAGGAGGGCGACCGGGCCCCGCGGGAGGACCCCAACAGCAGCGCCCCGAACAGCAGCAGCAGCAGCAGCAGCGCCCACCTGGGGCTTTCCCACCTGGGGAGACGCGGGGGGCGCGGCATGCTCTGCTGGGGGGCTCCTCGGGGTCACGCGCGGGAGAGTCTTGGGTCCAACTTCGAGGCGAGAGAGCGTTGGGTCCACCTCTGAAGCGAGAGAGTGTTGGGTCCACCTCTAAGCGAAAGAGTGTTGGGTCCGACTCTGAGGTGAGAGAGTGTTGGGTCCGAGTCTGAGGCGAGAGAGTGTTGGGTCCACCTCTAAGCGAGAGAGTGTTGGGTCCGACTCTGAAGCGAGAGAGTGTTGGGTCCGACTCTGAGGTGTGAGAGTGTTGGGTCCACCTCTAAGCGAGAGAGTGTTGGGTCCGACTCTGAGGCGAGAGAGTGTTGGGTCCGACTCTGAAGCGAGAGAGTGTTGGGTCCGAGTCTGAGGCGAGAGAGTGTTGGGTCCACCTCTAAGCGAGAGAGTGTTGGGTCCGACTCTGAGGCGAGAGAGTGTTGGGTCCACCTCTAAGCGAGAGAGTGTTGGGTCCGACTCTGAGGCGAGAGAGTGTTGGGTCCACCTCTAAGCGAGAGAGTGTTGGGTCCGAGTCTGAGGCGAGAGAGTGTTGGGTCCACCTCTAAGCGAGAGAGTGTTGGGTCCGACTCTGAGGCGAGAGAGTGTTGGGTCCACCTCTAAGCGAGAGAGTGTTGGGTCCGACTCTGAGGCGAGAGAGTGTTGGGTCCGACTCTGAGGCGAGAGAGTGTTGGGTCCGACTCTGAGGCGAGAGAGCATTGGGTCAACTCTGCAGCTCGAGAGTGTTGGGTCCGAGACTGAGGCGCGCGCAGCGGAGGAGGAGGAGGGCCACGCGCTCGCCTCCCCCTCAGCCCTTCCTTCCTTCCTCTCTCCGTCCGTCTCCCTCTTTCAGTCCGTCTCCTCACACCTTCTTCTTCTTCAAGCACTGGCTTTAAAGGGGCGTCGGGCGGGCGGGCGGCTCTTCTTTCCCGCCCCCTCTCCTCTCCTCTTCCTTCTCCGTCTCTCTCTCTCTCTCTCGTCGAGGGCAACTTGTGTGAGGGACTGACTAGCCGGGCAGCGCCTCGGGTGAGTGGCAAGGCGAGAGGAGGAGGAGGAGGAAGCGCGCGCCCGCTCCCTCCCTCCCTCCCTCGCTCGCTCCCTCCTCCCTCCCCGTCTGTCACTCCAACTGAGGCGGCGGGAAAGATGAAGTGAGTCCAGGAAGACGCAAGGACCGCTCCCCACCCGCTTTCCCCTGCCCTTGGTGCCAAGGCTGGGACGCTGACGAGGACTCCCTTCCTTTCCTTCCTTCTTTCCTTCCCTTCCTTCTTTCTTTCCCTGCTTGCCAATCAAAGGAGAGACGGGCGCAGGGAGCTCGTAGGTAAAAGGGACTTCGGCCGCGGCGGGATGCTGCTTTGTCTGGATTGGCTGCGCGCGCGCGCGCCTCTCTCTCTCTCTCTCTTCCTCTCTCTCCCCCCCCCTATCTCGCGCGCGCCTCCCGCCTTCCCTCCTCCTCCTCGCCGCCTGTCAGGCTCCCTATTAATTAGCTGCTCTAATCAACGAGGTGCTCAATCGGCGTTGCGCGAGCACCTCGGGACTGGTTCCCTCCTCACAGCCCTCCTCTGAGGCGCTCCATCCCAAAGCAACTTCAGGAGGAGGAGGAGGAGGACGAAGGAGCCTGGGACCACCGCCACCACCCTCCTCCTCCTCCTCAGTGCCATTATCATCATCACCATTAATGGGCGCCCCCTTGTCACAGGGGAGAGCCTTGCGTACCCTAATGAAGTTGTGAGCTATGCTGTCGGGGGCATAATAGCCACCAGTAGGGCCTCCCATGCCAGGCAGGTCACAACCGAAGGGTCTGACAAAGAGCGTCAAAGGGCAGGGTGGGCTCTCTAGCCAGTCTTTCTCAACCAGTGTGCTGAACTGAACTGAACTTTATTATTTATGAGTCGCCCTCCACGTTTGTGCTCCGGGCGACTTACACAACTAGCGATTAAAATATTAAAAATATTAAAATTTTAAATGGTTAAAATACTAGAATATCAGACTCGGTGAATTCCGAGTCGTTGGTTACGTGCTATGCATAGGCTTTCCTGAATAGCCATGTCTTAAGTGCCGCCAAGAACTGGGGCAGGTCGAGGGAGCCTCTTTGGTCTGGCGGCAGAGAGTTCCACAGGACGGGGGCCACAACAGAGAAGGATCTCTGTCTCGTGGACTCCAAGTGAGCCTCTCTCGGACCCGGGACACAGAGGAGGTTCTCGTTTGCTGGCCGTGGTGCTCTTGGGTGGGCAGGTAGGATCAAGCGGTCTTTTAAGTATGAAGGGCCCCGGCCCTGCGGGCCTGAAAGTCAAGGTCAGGGTCTTATAGAGGACTCTGTATTCGACCGGCAGCCAGTGCAAACACTGCGGGGATGGTGTGATGTGGCATCTCATTGGTGTTTTTGTGAGGAGCCTGGCGGCAGCATTCTACACAATCTGGATCTTGCGGGTTAGTGACCGAGGCAGACCCACATATAAGGCGTTGCAGTAATCCAGCCTTGATGTAACTGTGGCGTGGATTACTGTAGCTAACGCCTCCGTTGGAAGGTAGGGGCGCCAGTTGCCTCGCTTGGCGTAGGTGGAAGAAGGCCCTTTTGCTCGTGGAGCAATCTGGGCCTCCATCGACATCTTAGAGTCAGGATGACACCGAGGCTCTTCACCGAGGGGATGGGGTCAGTGGTTCCCCTTCGAAGGGGGGCAATGAGTAGACTGGTTCTAATGGTGCTGTGGTCACTAGTGTGCCGTGACGGACCTCCTGCTGTGCCGTGAGAAAAGCTCTCTGCCCCCCTTCCTTCCCCCCCTCCTGCCGAACTCCTGCTGCTTGGAGGGGGGGGGGGAAGGGCCGGGCAGTGGCGAAGAAAAAGAAGAAGGGACCGGGGCGCCGCCTCCTTCGGCCGTTTCCCCAGCCAGCCTCCAATCCGCCATGACTCTCGCCCCTCGCTCGCCTAAGCCGCGTGGAGGAGCCCCGCCCACTGAAGCCCGTCCACCGCTCATGCTCCTCCACTGTAGGAGAGCTGAAGCTGGGGGAGGGGGAGGGGCATGGTGCGGCCTGGCTCTGCCCCCTCCCCCGGCTTTGGCACTCCGAGCAGCTGCTCCCGCCTTGAGGGGACAGTGCCAAGCCAGCATTGTGCTGGCTCTGGCACCGCTGGCTTGGCAGGGCCCCCCTCCAGGCTGGATCTGCGGCTGGGAGAGCTGAAGCCAGGGTGGGGGGCATGGCACAGCCTGGCTCCGCCCCCTCCCCAGCTTTGGCACTCCTAGCAGCTGCTCCCAGCAGGCCACCATCCCCGAGCCGTTCTTTACTGTGTTAGAGTGTCATTTTGTGTCATTTTGGTTGGTGGTGTGCCCCCGGATTTTTTTAATGTTAAAAATGTGCCGCGGCTCAAAAAAGGTTGGGAAACACTGGTCTAGCCTTTTGGCAACCATCCTAGGAGAAGGAAAACTCTGAGTTCAAACTCCTCCTCAGTGCCATTAGCCCAGGGGTCGGGAACTTTTTAGACTCAGAGAGAACCATGAAAGCAAAATATTTGGAAATTTTGACTCAAAAAAGCTGGGCGCGTCGCGGAGGAGGAGGAAAGGAAGCCCCGCCCCCGGGGGTGAGCCTTCCCTTCCTTCCTCCTCGCCATGCGCCCAGCTTTTTTGAGTCAAGGAAGCCAGGCGCGTCGCGGAGGAGGAGGAAGGGAAGCCTCGCCCCCCGGAGGCGCCGGAAGATTGACTTAAAAAAAAATTGGGGGTCCGGATCTGGCACCCCCCCCCCTCGGCTGCACCCCTAGGCCGTGGAAAAGCTGTTAGGGAGGCCAGTTCTCTTGAGAATCATCAGTGCACCGATAAGACACCTGGCTGTGCAGTTTGAATCTCAGGTCCAGGTCAACTTCTGCATTAAGCTTCATCTACTTCAGCTCCTAAATTTAGCCTCATGTGTTTCGAGTCTCCTGTGTTTTTAGCTCAAGTACTCAAGTCTGGACTTTGATCTTTCTTGGAAATCTTTTGGACTTTATCAATTACTGGAACTTACCTGCTTGGATTTATTAAGGGAATTTACAGCTTTCATTCAGCCTATGGGCTTTCGGAACATTTCCTTGGATTATTGATTGGATTCTATATTTCTTTTGATATATTTTCTATTGCAGGGCTGTCCAACTGGCGGCCCTGGGGCCGGATCTGGCCCCCCAGCCTGTTGGGCACGGCCCCAGCTATGCCCCCAGCCGCCATTTAAAATTTTTTTTAAAAAAATCTAAAAAAAATTTTAAAAAATGGCGGCCGGGGGAGAGGCGGGCAGGGAGGAGGAAGAGAGCTAGCTCCTCCTCCTGCACCGCCCCCTCCGTCCCTCTCTCCGCGCCGCCGATTGCATCGGCGCCGGTGAAGAGGGACAAGGGGTACAAGAAGGAGGAAGAGGGCTAGCTCCTCCTCCCTGCACCGCCCTCTTCTTCCCTCTCTCGCCCGTGCCGATGCCTTGCAAGGGAGGGTCCCCGGCGGCACCCCCTCTCTTGCAAAGCATCGCAGCAGCGGCTGAAGCCAGCACCGGTTTCTGCGGCTGCCGGGATGCTTTGCAGGGAGGGTCCCCGGCGGCGCCTCTCTCCCTTCAAGGCATCCCGGCAGCAGCTGAAGCCGGCGAAACCGCCAGCTTCATCTGTGGCTAGGATGCCTTGGAAGGGAGGGGTGCCGCGTGGCTCCTCCCTCTCTCCCAAAGCTTCCCGGCAGCCGGGGGCGGGGCTGGGGGCGGGGCCAGGGGCGGGGCCGGGCGGCCCCCCAGGTCATCAGTGACCTGGAATCCGGCCCTTGGCCGGTTAGAAGTTGGACAGCACTGTTCTATTGCTTATATTGCTTGCTCTTTGCTTTAATAAGGGACTATTTTCTTCAGCTGGGGTTGTGTGTTTGGATTCTAAGGGCTCGGGTGTCTGCGCTGGTGTGCGACACTACCTTCGTGACCGCATTTCCATCTACGAACCCAGGCGATCTCTTTGATCATCTGGAGAGGCCCTGCTCTCGCTCCCACCCTCTTCGCAGGCGCCATTGGTGGGGACGAGGGAGAGGGCCTACTCTGTGGTGGCCCCCTGACTCTGGAACTCGCTCCCTAAGGATATCAGACAGGCCCCCACATTGGCAGTTTTTAGGAGGCGCTTGAAAACGTGGCTGTTCCAACATGCCTTCCCGGAATAAAGTAAATAACGCCCTGCTCTGATCAACCTTTGCAAAATGTCCTCAGAAGCACTTTAATCGCCTGTTGGGTTGTCTGCTCCACATTATTTTCTTAAAAACCCTCCTGTGTCACACATTCTACCTCTGTTCGCACCCAGTGTTATTTATTTTAAACTAGCTGTACCCGGCACGCGTTGCTGTGCCCTATTTAGGAGATGCGAGAAAGTCTGAGTATGTAAGGGTTGGAATTGTTGTTAGTTATGGTGTTGTTGGGGCCCTGGCTGTGTTGTTGTGGGTTGTTCTGGTGGGTGGGATGTTGAAGTCCTGGGGAGTTGTTGGCGTGTGGTGTTGCTGGCGTTCTGCATTGCTTGTGGATATACAATGTTTTTTGTCTTTCCGTCTGCTGTGTTGATGTAGAGGTTGATGCGTGTGTGGGTGGGGTACTTTGGAAGTGAGTGGAGGTACTTGAAATCCTATTATCCATGGTGTGTCCTCCTCTGAACTGCAGTCGGATGGAGTGTGGGTCATGGGGGGCATTGTGTGCCAAGTTTGGTCTTTATCGGTCTTGGTTCTGGGCCACAGTGGTCTGTGGGGAATGATGGGTTTTGAAGTAGTACAAATCCCATTATCCATGGAGGTACTTCAAGTCCCATAATCCATGGTCCACCCTCCTCCAAACTGTAGTAGAATGTAGCGTGGGTCATAGGGGCTCTGTGTGCCAAGGTAGGTTATTGTAAATTCAGGCCATACACAATGTCCCATGAGCTGAGGCGTAGTTGGGAGAATCAAGTTAATGAAGCCTTACTGTCAATTTTGGGCGCGGTCTGTGATTTGTAGGGGTGTAAATTTTCTGTGGGAAGTGAATTGGGCGTTTGTGTTTGTGCCTCAGCCCTTTGCTTTATCCTCCTCTGACAGTTTATTATGGGTCGGAATGTTCATGTTGGCTGGCCAGTACAGGAGTTATGCAAATCCGCCCTCATTGGCAGCCATTCATGTTGTCAGAATGTTGAGGCTGGGGGAGTCGTGGGCAGCCCCGGAGGATGCTGGGAGATGTAGTTTTTTTGTTTTGGGGGCCTTTTAGGTTTTGGGGGGGAAAGTTTCTTTGCTACAAACCTACCTTGCTTGAGGCCTATTTCTGTTGGCAAGTTTGGTGTTTCTGCGTTGTAAGGTTTCTCTGTTTGGGACGGTCATTCCATGACGGGAACCCCTTTATATAATAGATTTTTAAATAATTTACATCTGGTCCAGCCATAATGCTTTTAAATTGCTGTTGTTGTTTATTACTTATTGTAAGTTATAGTGATTGTATTGTTTTATTTGCTGTTGTGTTATTTTACTATGTGTTGTTTGGCTTGGCCTCATGTAAGCCGCCCTGAGTCCCTTCTGGGAGATGGTGGCGGGGTATAAATAAAGTTTAATAATAATAATAATAATAATGGAAACACAAAAAAAGTGAACCCACTTTAATTGGTTTGGTTCACTGACTGTTAGTCCTTCTGAGTATGCCAGTGCGCACCCATGGATGTACATGCTGCCTTTTGCTTTTTATCATTCCAGTAAATTGAACAGAAAGAAGTAGCCACATCCTTGGGGAAAGAGCAAAGGCAACTGGGGACCAAACCTGGAGAAAATGAAAGGTCGAACCCATGGCACTTCGAGTGGGGAATCATTAATCACTCCAAAGCAGTCATTCTCCATGTTCAGGATGCGCTGGCAGGAAGGCCTCTATGTTAGGAGGCAGAAGCCAGCCTTCCAGGCTGGAATATAAGGCCTCAACCAACATCTGGGAAGAACCACCAGGGGTTTTCTGAACCTGATGTGATTGGAAAGGTAAAGATATTAGGGCTGTGCACGGATCTGTTTTGAAAAACAGGCTCTGGCTGGTTCGGCTCTTTTGGCCAGCCATAATGGCACATGTGCTGCCACCATTTTTTGGGCCTCAACAGACCATGTGGCTGCTGAAAACAACTGCCTTTGGTTTCTTTCGGCTACATTGGAGTGCTGAAACGGAGGCAGGTTTCCTTGTGAGGCTGTGAGCCTTGCTGTCTCCCTGAGCCAATCAGAAGAAAGCCACTCAAGTGCTCCATGTTCTATCTACGAGGATGGGTCAATAAGTCTGTGACTTTTTGAATGAAACACAGGTTTTTGGATTTAATTTTTTTTTTATTTTTCAGCGTCGTCTCCTTTGAGCTCTATACAATTTGTCCAACGTTTCTCCAATTTTTTTCTCCCTTCCAAAAAATAAGATTTTTCGAGGTCATCAAAATAGGTATTTGTTTGTGAGATTATTTCATTGTTGGAGTCAAATCTCTTTCTGCCGAGCCATTTCTTCAGGTTTGGAAACAAGAAATAGTCACTCGGGGCTAAATCCGGAGAATACGGCGGATGAGGGAGCAATTCGTATCCCAATTCATGGATTGTTGCCATGGCAACTGCACATGTGTGTACCCTTGCATTGTCCTGGTGCAAAAGAACTTTTTTCTTGGCCAAATGCGATCTCCCCCCAAATCCTCATTAAATCAACCCAATAAGTTGGCATAATATTCACCATTGATTGTTTTACCCTTTTGAAGGGAGTCAATGTGGATTATACCACGTGCATCCCAAAAAACGGTCGCCATGACTTTATTGGCTGACAAACCCACCTTGGCCTTCTTTGGCGCCGATTCACCCCGATAAACCCACTGTTTTGACTGCTGTTTGGTCTCGGGTGTGTTGTGGTGGTGTGTTGTTTCATCCACGGTTATGAAACGGCGCAAAAACCCGTCCATATTGCGGTTGAACAACGCCAAACACTCCTGCAAAATTGTCACACGATTGTGTTTGTGGTAGATTGTGAGCAAACGCGGCACCCATCTTGCGGAAAGCTTTCTCATACCCAAGTGATCATTTAGTTACTGAAATGGACATCCAAGTGCCACCTCTGTGTTGATTGAGGCAGGCAGGATTTCCCCGGGTACTGGTTGTGGGGGGTCGGGAGCAGGTGAGGGTTTTGCCCTCCTTTCTGCTAGAGATCCCCGTGTACAACTAGTGGGCCACTGTGTGACACAGAATGCTGGACTAGATGGGCTGAGGCCCGATTCAGCATGGCTCTTCTTATGTTCTTAAAATTGAAACCACTGAGCCACGTGAGATGCCTGCGGCTTCCACAATCTCTCGCACCTTCAATCTCCGATCGGCCAACACCATATCGTGAATTTTTTCAATTGTTTCGGGTGTAGAGACCACAACTGGGCGTCCAGAATGTGCGGCATCTTCCGTGCTTGTACGGCCTCAACAAAATTCAGTCAACCACTTTTTTTACCATTGAAATTGATGGTGCAGAGTCCCCACAGTATTTATCACGCTTAGCCTTGTTTTGAGTGATGGTTTTTTTCCGCAACAAATAATGTTTAATGGGCACACGAGATTCACTGACAGATGCCTGTTGAAAGGAGCAGTGTTGCCCTTTCAGTTAAGAGGCGGGAAATTCAAAAAGTCACGGACTTTTTATTGACCCGCCCTCGTATCTCAATACTTTACCTGATCTTAGGATCTGCTTTTGGATTCAGTTGCAATCTATTCCTTTGGCAGTTTCATTTACGGGCTGTGAAAGGGCATTTGGGAGAAGGGGTGTCTGTTTAAATATTGGGATGGTTTACTGAAGGGAGGGGATAGCCTGGCTCCTTTGAGTCCCTACAGGTAGGATTCAATTCCCCCCCAGGTCTAGCTGAAAGAGATGAAAGGGAAGCACGCTAGAAGCAGGGGTTTCTTAAGCCTGAAGCTTTAACCCAGACCTAGCCGAAGGAGATTAAAGAGAAGGATGTCAGAAGCCCTAAAAATGACAGAAAGGGGAGACTCTTTCCTGCCTACGGGCCAGCTGATCCCCAATCCACCTAAAACACAGACATGTGCTTTTCATCTTAAGGACAGACAAGCATCCTGAGCTCTGAGGATTACCTGGGAAGGAATCCCACTGGAGCATTGCAGCACACCCACATGCCTGGGAGTTACCCTCGACCGTGCTCTGACCTACAAGAAGCACTGCCTGAATATGAAGCAAAACGTGGGTGCTAGAAACAATATCATACGAAAGCTGACTGGCACAACCTGGGGATCACAACCAGATACAGTGAAGACATCTGCCCTTGCGCAATTAAAAGAATATCCATATAAAACAGTAATCAATTAATAATTAAAACCATTAAATACAATAAAATTGCCAGCATCTCATCATTGAAATCATTTCGGATCGCATCGTCATACCATTCCATGAATCTTAATTAAACAGTTATACTGCGTCTGCAAATGCCTGCTCAAACAGCCAGGACTTAACTTTCTTTCGAAATGTTAGGAGGGAGGAGGCCAAGCTAATATCCCTAGGGAGGGCATTCCATAGCCGAGCAGCCACCACTGAGAAGGCCCTGTCTCTTGTCCCCGCCAATCGGGTCTGCGAAGAGAGCGGGGCCTCTCCGGATGTGGTGTTTCAGCCTGGTGCTCATGTGCATGCTAGGGATGATGGAAATGTTTCTAAAAATGCTGATGATGGAATTGTTCCTGCCAATGCTGATGATGGGATGCTTAGTGAGAATTCTGAGATGCAAAGTGACCTTTCAGGTGAGGCTTCCTTTCCTGGGAACAGTTCCCTTCCCAGGGCCTCAGTAGATGAGAATTCTTGTGTTCAGGACTCTGAAGGTCTTGATGTTGATAACAGGACACCTGGGAATTTTAACGAGCTTACATTTAACCGTCGAGATAGATTCAGCAATCTAGGCAGGCTGCCAGCCTGCGATGTAGCAGCCGGTTTGCAAACCGAAACTGATTTGTCTTTATATTAGATGGCTAGAGAAATTGTCTTCAGTTTCCAGGCTTCGTTTAGAATACCATGCCAGATTTTGTCTTGTCTCCAAGCTCCTGATTTTGCCTAGGCCTTTGTGCATGTTTTGCTCCTATAGCTGCCTTGTATTATTCTTGGGATTTTCATCAAGCATTTTACCTTTGCCTTTGGATTTTGGGACTATTTGAACTGTGTGTTTTACCTTGGATATATTCTACTATTGATCTTCTTTTAACCCTTTTGTTGGACACTATATTTGTTTCAATAAAAGCCTATTTATTCAGAGACGGTCTGTTGTGTGTGTGACTAGGTGGGGTGCTCCTTGTCTGAAGTGCAACAGTTCCATAGCCGAGCGGCCACCACTGAGAAGGCCCTGTTTCTCATCCCCGCCAATCAGGTCTGCGAAGAGGGCGGGACCAAGAGCAGGGCATCTCTGGACGATCTTAAACACCTTGATAGTTCATAGGGAGAGATGTGTTCGGACAGGTAAGCTGGGCCAGAACCAGCACCTAAAGCAAATCCTAAATCCAGAACTGCCTGCCAGCATTTTGTTTTGTTTTAAAGTCCAAAAATGGATGGTTTCCACTGCCAAGAGGAATGTTTCCCTTCTTACCCACACCCCCTTCTTGACTCAATGAAGGAAGAAGAAGGAGCGTGCATCTTGTGGCTGGCCTACATCTTTGCTCACTCGCAGGCTGCCTCCCTGGCCCGTCTCCCATGCATCTGATGTGCCTTCCACACGCCGGGCCCAAGGGAGGTCAGGGCCATCTGCTTTACCAGAACACACTGCCAAATCCCCACCACAGTCAACGCTCACCTGCTACAACTTTCCTGAGAATACTTTTCTGTTTTCTCCAGCTGTGTTGATTGAGAGGGTATTTTATTTTTTTTAAAGAAACACTATTATTTTTGACAAGAGTGGAAATTGCAGACCAACACCAGTGTTGCTCCTACCGTGAAGGAAATGGGGCATCCTGTAGGGAAGGTACATGGGTTCACTCCAACAGGCTAATGCCTCGGAAACAAAAACTTTTGAGAGCCGCAGATGAAAATCAAGCTGGCTGTCTTTTGACAATTATAAAAAATAAAAAAAGAACCTTAAAATAAAATAAAAAGTCAGTTCCATCTATCTCAACACTCATAACAATGACATGCTAATAATAGGACTCTTTTTGCTGGCAAACGGTGGCAGCGAGTGGCCTTTCCATACCACATGTCCCTGAGCATGCTCACTCCTTGTTTGACCACGGCATCCTCGTGCGATATTCCAAGGAGCCAAGCAGATAATGCACAACTAATAATAAATAGGGGGTGACAGCACATGAGAATTGTTGGTGGGTTTCGCTCAACATACTTAATGCGGTACGCACTAAAGTGAACACGCAGCCAAGGGAGGAGGGAATTTCTGGGACACCACCTGCTAACACAGCGGCAAGAGGAATGGACTCAGCTGCTTCTGCGAGGATTTGTGCAATCTAGCTTGTGTTATCTCTCTTTCGCAGACAACTCGACAAATAAGACAGAGGCAGGGCTATCAGAAGGATGTTAATTTCCGCTAAAGTGAACGGGAGGGCTTCCAAAGACTTTTCCGGGGCTGTTCAGTTTTACCCCCATCTTCTGTCTTTCTCCAGTTGATCTGAATTCACCCCCAGCATTTCTACCCCACACATCATCCCCCTTTGCTGTCAATTTTTCTTTTAAAAAAATCTTATATTTCTCTTTTCAACTTATATACTTGGTGTGCAAAAAAAGAGGATCTTCCCCCAAGTGCTCCGTGAGGTTTTGAATCTGCAAGCTCTGGCAATCTGAGTCTTCGTGAAAGAGAATTCCAATCTAACTCTAATGCATATTTCAAAGGCGATGATGCCAGAACGAACACATTCAGAATAGCCAACGTAGGCACATCTCATTTGGGCCAAATCTGCACCTTTGCCAGATTTAGCTCTTATTTATTTCATATGCTGGCAGGATCTGCTATTAAACTACCGATAAACTTGTGTGTGTGTGTGTGTGTGTGTTTGTGTATATATATCTCCAATTATTTTCTTTCATGTCTGTTTTGGAAAGGTCTACAGTTCATTTAGAGATGCTTTCCATTTTAATTTTATTGCTTTTTTATTTTGAAAATAAGTATTGTAACGGGAGCTGGGTACAGGGAGCACACAACTCCACAGCCGTTATCATGTGGAGTCCCTCAGGGTTCAGTTCTGTCCCCGATGTTATTCAACATCTACATGAAACCGCTGGGAGAGATCATTCGGAGTTTCGGAGTAAGGTGTTATCTGTACGCAGATGACGTCCAGATCTGTCACTCCTTCCCACCTGTCACCAAGGAGGCTGTCCAGACTTTGAACCGGTGCCTGGCCGCTGTGTCGGACTGGATGAGGGCTAGCAAATTGAAACTAAATCCAGACAAGACAGAGGTCCTCCTGGTCAGTCGCAAGGCCGAACAGGGCATAGGGTTACAGCCTGTGTTGGATGGGGTTACACTCCCCCTGAAGACGCAGGTTCGCAGCTTGGGAGTGATCCTGGATTCATCGCTGAGCCTGGAACCCCAGGTCTCAGCGGTGGCCGGGAGAGCTTTTGCACAGTTAAGACTCGTGCGCCAGCTGCGCCCGTACCTTGGGAAGTCTGATCTGGCTACGGTGGTCCACGCTCTGGTCACATCCCGAATAGATTACTGCAACGCACTCTACGTGGGGCTGCCTTTGAAGACAGTTCGGAAATTGCAACTAGTCCAGCGGGCGGCAGCCAGATTGCTAACGGGAGCTACATACAGGGAGCATACCGCCCCCCTGTTGTGTCAGCTCCACTGGCTGCCTGTCCAATCGGGCTCAATTCAAAGTGCTGGTTTTGACCTTTAAAGCTCTATACGGTTCTGGCCCAGCTTACTTGTCCGAACGCATCAGCCGCTATGTCCCACCTCGTAATCTAAGATCATCCGGGAAGGCCCTGCTCGCTCCCGCCCCACGTCTCAGATGAGGCTGGTGGGGACGAGGATAGGGCCTTCTCGGTGGTGGCTCCCGCCTGTGGAATGCGCTTCCTATTGATGTACGATCCACCACATCCCTCCTGGCCTTCAGGAAAAAGTAAAATCCTGGCTGTGGGACCAGGCATTCGTACACCAGCACAAGGCAGCATTTTAGATTGGTTTTTAATGAAAGTGGGTGATTATGGCCAATGTTTTTATGGACTGAACATTGTTTTAATCCAGAGTGAATGTGTATGGTGCTAATGTAGTTGTATTTTAATGTATTTTAATGTATTTTAATTGTTGAAGTGTTTTGGGGTTTATATTGTTATTATGTGGGCATCGAATTGTGCCGTACTGTAAGCCGCTCTGAGTCCCCCTTGGGGGTTGAGAAGAGCGGGGTAAAATCCCGGAATAAATAAATAAATAAATAAATAAATAAATAAACTCCCCTGTTGCGCCAGCTCCACTGGCTGCCAATTAGCTTCCAAGCACAATTCTAAGTGTTGGTGTTGACCTACAAAACCCCATACGGTTGGGCCCTGTTTACCTGTCCAAACGTATTCTCCCCTATGAACTGTCAAGAGTGCTAAGATCGTCTGAAGAGGCCCTGCTCTCGGTCCCACCACCTTCGCAGGCGTGTCTGCTGGGGACGAGGGACGGGGCCTTTTCTGTGGTGGCCCCCCGGCAGTGGAATTCCCTCCCTCCTGACTTTGAGGAAGCGGGTGAAAACGTGGCTGTGCAATGAGACCTTCGCAGAATGAAGGAGGAGATCGCGAAGCGACTAAAGTCGCTAACCAGGTGGCAGTTTGAACATTTGTTGGTGGGCTCAAAGGGAAAATACCCACCCTACCACAGTGGGAAGGAAGCCTTACTGCCCAGAGTTATAAAAGGGTTCGTTCCTTACATGTTAGTGGCAGTGGTAAGATTTGCAAAGTAGACCTGCCCTGCCACGGTTAACATAAGGAGCCTGGAAGCCAGGGGCTGACCTACCTATTCTGGGGGGGTAAGCGACAAAAATATTTTGCGCCCCCCACAGTGGATCCCAAGCGCAAGTCACGCTCTGGAGCCCAGTGCGCATGCGCAAATCTCCACGAATGCGTACTGGTTCCAAAGCGCGCCTCCCGCTTTGGAGCCAGTGCGTGGGCAGCGGGGCCGGCTGCGGAGGCGTGGCCGGCGGGGCGCGGCCGGTGCAGCGGCGCCCCTCCCAGGTGACGACGCCCTCCCAGGTGGCGATGCCCTACGCAACCGCGTAGTTGGCGTAACGCTTCCACCGGCCCTGCTGGAAGCCTTCTTTATATACTTCATTACATTATTTGGTGGCAGCGTATTTATTGTAAGGGTCAAGGGGTCCGAGCCCCGACATATTTGGGGCACGGCAGGATAGCCTGCCCTGCCACACCAAAAAAGGAACTGTCAGTGGTGACTGACCAACGGGCCAACCCTGACCCCTTGCACCACCCCTCTCAGCCTGAAGGCGACTTCAGGTGGTGCACACATGGCAACGAAGGCCCACGGATAAAATACATAACACTTAATAAAACAATCATACAAAAGCAAAAATTCACAGTTAAAATATAAAATACAAATCTCAGCATCTCATTGTTGAAATCAGTTTCCATTGCATCGTCGTCGTTCCAAAGGTCTTAATTAAATAATTAGATTTCATCTGCAAAAGCCTGCTCAAACAACCAGGTCTTGACTTTCTTCCGAAATGTTAGGAGGGAGGAGGCCGATCTAATGTCCCTAGTGAGGGCATTCCATAGCCAAGGAGCCACCGCTAAGAAAGCCCTGTCTCTCATCCCCGCCAGTCAGGTCAGCGAAGAAGGCGGGGCCAAGAGCAGGGCCTCTCCGGAAGATCTTAAGCACCTGGATGGTTCATAGGGAGTGTCGCAGCAGACGCCAGTTCAGAGAGCCAAACCCAATCGAAGTGTAAATAGTTTGTTTTAATATTCACAGAGTCTCTGGAGATAAGTATTTGCAAAACAAAAGCACTTAATGGTCAGTGAAAACACTAACAAAAGGAAGCCTTAACCAGCTTGAAAACAATCGGGGAGAAAAAACCTGCATTCAAAACACCAAAAGCTCTTTAGCAAAATCAAAGCAAAACAAACAGAGAAAGGCACGCTGAGGGCAGCAGAGAAGATGTCGTCGTCAGAATCAATCCAAGGTCATCAGCATTGAAGTCATCAAAGGGTTGTCCAAGAAGGTATCCAAAGGGGCGGAGGAGAGACGTAATCCAGGAGCCAGGCCAAGGAGAGAAGATAGACGTAGAAGCGAAGACACAACCCACAGTCCAACTGGGGAGCAATCCAGTGGAGTTCAGACCCCACCACAGGAAGCAGCAGAATCAGTCTGGAAACAAGGCTGCAAAATGACAGGATGCAAGAGTCCTAGGATCCAGAGGCAACTCCTTGCTAGCCACAGAGGTTAGTCCCAAAATGCCCACCTTTTAAGCTCACTACAAGTCAGATCCACTTGATGAGGTCGGCGCCCTATCATCATCCTCAGGTGTTACTCTCCCAGCAGCTGCTGCCCTTTGGCTGACCCTCCAAGATTTCCACCTGTGGTTAAGACTTAGAACATCCCACCCATTGTCTGGGGACTCTGAGGGCCAATCCTGATCATCATTGAATCCTACCCAGGTGTCTGAACTTGTGGGCTCCTCACAAGCCCTCTGAATTTCTCTTACTTGAGTCCAATCCATTTCAGTAGAAGTGTCCTCTGTACTCTGACTCCCATCATTCCCAGAGAATCCCTCAAATGTCTCAGAGTCTGTAGGTGCTGTAATTATTTGCCTGACTCTCTTGAGTTGCAAGTGATGCTCTTCACTTGACTCACTTGACTCATGAGTAAGCTTCTTCCTGCAAACACTCCTGTTACAAACAGCCCCACCCAGTTCCAGACTCTCCCCAGATGCTGAGCCATCAGAGTCTTCTGAATCACTACTATCAGTAGCAGCTGGAGGCTCAATCACAACAGGGAGAGATGCGTTCGGACAGAAAAGCTGGACCAGAATTGAAGAAGTAAAATATTATACATTAAATATTAATAATATAATTGAAGAACTAAAATATTTATTTTACCCATCAGTGCAAGTGGCAGCCATAAATGTACACAATCTATGTAGTCATCCTGGTATTTAAGAATTTGATGCATGGGCCACAGTCCAATACTTAAACATGCTTAAATCTGTGATTCAACTCCTTTTATCTAAGCCTGCCAGGGATTTGAGGTCTTCTTCTTTACAGGTTCCAACACTTCGTGGAGTTAGGTTGGTGGGTCTTGACGGTGGAACTCCCTACCACCCCATTTCTTCATTATTATGTTTATTTGTCATGTTTCTATACCGCCCCTCTCAGCCCGAAGGCGACTCGGGACGGTTTACACAGGCAGTCTCTGCCCTCAATACAACACAGCAACAAGTCAACCCCCCAGGTAAGTTGGACCCAAACCGTTTAGGGCTTTAAAGGCTAAAGCCAGCACTTTGAATTGTGCCCGGTAGCAAACTGGCAGCCAGTGGAGCTGGCACAACAGGGGAGTTGTACGCTCTCTGAATGCCGCTCCTGTTATCAACCTGGCTGCTGTCCGTTGGACTAGTTGCAGCTTCCGAACAGTCTTCAAAGGCAACCCCATGTAGAGAGCATTGCAGTAATCTATACGGGATGTAACCAGAGCATGGGCCACCGTGGCCAAGTCAGACTTCTCAAGGTACGGGCGCAGCTGGCGCACAAGTTTTAACTGTGCAAATGCTCTTTAAAGCTTCCAGCAAGCAGCCCAAACAGTTCTGTTCTGCATGACATTCAGTGCTTGAAATTATTGTTTTAACTGCCCAAAAAATGGATTCTAGGATTGTTTTAAAAATATTTTAATGGGTTTTAAAAACTATTTTTCTCTTTGTATTGTTTTAATTGGTTTGTATTTGTTCTTCACCTCAGGAGCCCTTGTGGTCTGGGAGGCAATACAGAACTACTGTAAGTAATTAAGGAGATTATCATATCAGGGTTAAGGCGTACATTAGGCGCTTCTTATCCATGACTGGAATACTCCTTAACGCATAGCATTGTATCAGTCTCATTTCATACCATTTCTCCAGTAATTGTTTGGCCACCCCTTTCAATGCATGGGGGGCTCCCATGAATAGCCTGCAGGAATCACCTTTTCTAGTGGACCAGAATTGGATGCGGATGCCTTCCCTCCTCGTTAGACCTGCAGCGAGAGCCTCACACGGCTCTTGCGCCAGTTCTGACGCAGATGGATGGACCTCCGCGTACAAACTGGGTATTTAACCCATATATTTTTTGCATATTATTCCCCGGCGGCATCTGATGCATGCCTCCTCCATCCTGCTTATATCAGGACGACTCCTACCACATTCCTTGGCCTGCTACTGACAACCACGACCTCTCTCCTCTTCTGCTCTTCCGTTGGGTCACCCAAACAATGCTTCCATTTGTATTACCAATGACTTTTGGATGTCTAATAGCTAACAGGAGCACCACATATATGGTATTTGCCCTTAGACAACTGCAAGAGAAATGTAGAGAGCAGAACAAAGGACTCTATGTAACATTTGTCGGCCTCACCAAAGCCTTCGACACTGTGAGCATAAAAGGTCTGTGGCAGATCCTGGAACGTCTAGGACAGGGGTGCTCACACTTTTTCAGCATGCGAGCTACTTTTGAGCAACCAAGTTGAAAAGATCACCTGCCGCGCGCACAAGGCTGCGCACCCGGGCGGCTTCTTCTTAGTGTGGGTGCTCACCGGATTTGGGGGGGGGGGGAGGCGCTCCGATCCATGGCGCCTCTCGAGGCCCCCGTGGCGCTGCCCTCGCCTGTCTCTCGCCCGGATCCATGGATCTGGCTGAGAGAGAGGCAAGGAGAGCGCACGGGGCCTCCTCCTCTCTGTCGCCCTATGGCAGGGCGGCGACAGAGGGAGGAAACCCCCACCACCCCTCGCCTCTCTTTCGCCCGGATCCATGGATCCGGGAAAGAGAGGCAGCGAGGAGCGCGTGGGGGCCTTCTCCTCCTCTGTCGCCACCCTGCCATAGGCGACAGAGGAGGAGGAGGCCCCGTGCGCTCTCCTTGCCTCTCTCTCAGCCAGATCCATGGATCCGGGCGAAAGAGAGGCAGCGAGGAGCGCGCGGGGGCCTCTGTCACCTACTGCAGGGCAGAGGAAGGCGGCGCTGGGAGCGTGCGTGCGCGGGAGCGCGCATTGACCGGGGTGAGGGTCTGAAGATCACCCGGATGAGGCCCAAAGATCACCCGGTCGATCGCGATCACCGTCTTGGCCACCCCTGGTCTAGGATGTCCCCCCAAATTCCTCAAAATGATTATCCTGCTACATGAGGGCCAGCACGGTCAAGTCAGATACGGCGATGCTCTCTCGAAGCCCTTTCTCATAACTGATGGAGTGAAGCAAGGTTGTGTTCTTGCACCAACCCTATTTACAATCTTTTTCAGCATGATGCTCCAAAGGGCTACGGCAGACCTCAAAGAAGAAGATGGCATATATATATATATACAGTATATGCTACTGTACTGATGGCAGCTTGTTCAACTTAAGCCGTCTGAGGGCTCGCACTAAGACTCTAAACTATCTAGTCCGTGAGCTGCTTTTTGCTGACAATGTTGCCCTTGTCGCCCATTCAGAAGCAGCTCTGCAGTGCCTCACATCCTGCTTTGCAACAGCCGCAGGGCTGTTTGGGCTGGAAGTCGGCCTGAAGAAAATGGAAGTTCTCTACCAGCCCGCACCACAGGAATAACACCATCATCCCCATGTTAACATAGGCAAATCTGTGCTTAAGTCCGTTCAGCAGTTCACCTACCTGGGAAGCACCATCTCTTCAGACGCCAAGATTGATAAAGAGATAGACCACAGATTAGCAAAGGCATATAGTGCATTCGGAAGGCTTCACAAAAGAGTCTAGAGCAACAAACACCTGAGGCAAAGCACCAAAATCAGTGTGTACAGAGCTATCTCCTCTATGGGTCTGAAACATGGGTCACCTATCGCCAACCTATGACTCCTCGAATATTTTCATCAGCGCTGTCTTCGCACAATCCTAAATATACACTGGACTGACTATGTGACGAATGTTGCTGTCCTTGAGCAAGCAGGGATCACCAGCATTGAGGCCATGCTATTGAGAACACAGCTGCGCTGGGCAGGGCACAAGGTCTCTAGGATGGAGGACCACCGCCTCCCTAAGATACTACTCTATGGTGAACTTGCCACAGGTCAGCGCAAGAGAGTTGCCCCAAAACAGAGATATGAGGACTCCCTGAAACAGCATCTCATGCTCGGCCAGATTGATCACCAACAATGGTCCACCCTGGCCTTGCATCGCGAAGCATGGAGACGCACTATCCACAATGCTGTGGACTCGTTTGAGAAGACACACTGAACGAGTCTTATAGAGAAAAGACAACGCAAAAAGAACCGCAACCTGGAAACAACATCACCCATGGAGACTTTCTGCTGTGCTTTCTGCAACCGGACTTGCGTGTCTCAGATTGGCCTTTTTAGTCATCAACTCGCTTGTAGAAAGCGTGGGATGAGTCCTTCCTAAGATTCTTTGTTCGCGAAGAAAAGCCAAAGCGAAGATAGTTTTTGACGTAAATCTGATTGGTGAAAAAACAACAACTGCCAAGTAACAAGGTTTCCAGATTGACTAAATTATCCCACTGGCTCAATGACTGAACATTTATTAAGAAACAAAATCCACTCCCAGTGAATTAATATTTTATTTGCTGTGTGCTGGATTAGAGAACCTGGCTATATTCTAACATGAATTTATTTTAAATTTCAACTTGGCTTTAACATTTACATTCAGTTACAGTGGTAACAAAAGCCTTATTCAGTGTGGTTGTCTTCTTTTTTTCTCCCTATTATTAGTGCGAAAAATTGGAAGCCAATATTTCACTTGCTTCTTGGATTTTTATGTGCTGTCTAGTAGCATTATAATATTAAATTAGTAATTGCAGGATTTTTTGTGAATTGCGGTTTAAAGAATAATTAAAGCTTTTGTATGCGTGTCTACTGATACCCCTTTCATACATTTTTTTCTTTTCAAGTGCTTTTTACAAGAAAGAAATTATACCGAAAGAGCATATTTTAAGAATATTTCAATACCTATGAACAATAAGAAATGCAAGTCCTCTTGTATCATGATGACATGTGCAGTGCAATGGGGTGTCCTGCTAGACTTTCTCATTAGTTACATTGCTGGAAGTTATTAACATACACACAATACGAGGGCGGGTCAATAGTTTGAAGCTTATCCAATGCTGATTTCCTAACCGTATAGCCTATCGTTCTAGTAACAATATGTAAGTGTGCATTAAAATCAATTCAATCTATTATATAAAGGAGGTCCCGTCACTGAACGACTGACAGAGACAGAAAACCTTCCAAGGCAGAGACACCAAACTTGCCAACACAAATAGGCCTCAGGCAAGGAAGGTTTTTAGCAAAGAAACTTTCCCCCCCAAAACCTAGAAGACCCCCAAAACAACGATACAAAAAAACCCTACATTTCCCAGCATCCTCTGCGGCAGCCAGCGAAACCCATTGGCCAACATCGCTGGGCACAGCCAGCCAAGGCTAGGATAGAATGCTGAGTGATTTGAGTTCAGTCAGTTGGTGTTTGAGGGTTAAACTGACAAAACCAAACTCTATGAGGGAGCAATTCTCCAGCAATTCCTACCCACACAACACAACACAACTTCCTATCACAACCCATCCCCCCAACCTTACGGGACCCCGCACACACAACACCTACCACCACCACAAACAAAAACCAATTCCACCTATACTCCAACCACAACACAACACAACACTGCACTGATACTCTACAAACACACACAAACACCCAAAACACCCCACCCACACAAGCATTCCACAACATACTACCACCCACAATTCCACCACACACCCACTAACTCACCAAAAAAGTAATACCTACACCCAACACAATACGCACATAACACAACCTTGCGTCTACTGCTCAACCCATTTGTATGGCATTCCTTCCTTCCACACAGGCAGAAACTGACCCAAAAGACAAGCCATGCCTTCTAAAAAGAACAGCATCGGATTCACTCACACGGACTACATACATCACACAAAAAGCAGAACGCTAGAAAGACATACATCAAACAAAACAAGGCTCAGAACAAACACTACAAAACAGAAACACAGTTTCTTTTTCAAATCCAGAGTTGGGAAACCACAGAACCTTCCATCAACACAGCAGACGGAAAGACAAAAAACATTGTATATCCACAAGCTCTGCAGAACGCCAGCAACACCACACACCGACAACTCCACAGGACTTCAACATCCCACCCACCAGAACAACCCACAACAGCAACACAGCCATGACCCCACCAAGACCATAAGTAACATCAATTCCAACCCTTACATACTCAGACTTTCTCGCATCTCCTAAATAGGGCACAGCAACACGTGCCGGGTACAGCTAGTACGTTATATTTTTGTGAGCCCATAAAGACTTATAGCAATATAGCAGTGAGAGCATAAGTGCCGAAGGGATGGATATTGCTCTACATGATCATGTACGAGGGCGGGTCAATAAGTCCGTGACTTTTGAATGAAACACAGGTTTTTGGATAAAAAAATCATTTTATTTTTCACTGTAGTCCCCTTTGAGCTCTATACACTTTGTCCAACGTTTCTCCAATTTTTTTTGGACTTATTGTCACGGACTTATTGACCTGCCCTTGTACATGATCATGTAGAGCAGGGCTGCACAGGAAGTCGATCGCGATCGACCAGTCAATCGCAGGACCGAAGGAAGTCGATCGCAGCCGGATGGGGCGCTTCTCAGAAGGGGCAGAGCCAGGCTGCACCAAGCCCCGCCCCCTCCCCGGCTTCGGCACTCCCAGAAGCTGCTCCAGCCTTGAGGAGAGCAGGGCCAACCCAGCCTTGCGCTAGCTATGCCACCACTGGCTTGGCACTGCCATCCTCAAGCCTGGAGAAGCTGCTGGGAGCTCCAAAGCCAGAGGGGAGGGGGAGGGGCTTGGCACAGCCTGGCTCCACCCCCTCTGGCTTCTGCTCTACCAGCAGCTTTTCCAGGCTTGAGGATGGCAATGCCAAGCCAGTGGTGGCATAGCTAGCACAAGGCTGGCTTGGCCCTGCACTCCTCAAGGCTGGAGCAGCTGCTGGGAGTTCCGAAGCCAGAGGGGGCGGAGCCAGGCCACACCAAGCCCCGTCCCTCCCCTCTCCAGCCTTGAGGAGGTAGGTAGATGTTTCTGACTTGGTTTTATTATAAGAAGTTCACATGCTGAAAAAGTGTGGGCACCTCTGATGTAGAGCAATATCCATCCCTTCGGCACTTATGCTCTCACTGCTATATTGCTATAAGCTTTTATGGGCTCACAAAAATATAACGTATTGACTTGATTTTACTGCACACTAACACAGTGTTTCCCAACCGGTGTGCCATGGCACACTAGTGTGCCGTGGGAAATTGGAACCTCCAATACCCTTTCTTCCCCCTCCTGCCCACAGTGCTCTCTGGGTGTAGGCGAACTACCACTTCCAAACTCAAGGTCAATTCCCAAGCAAACCCTTTCAGTACTTTCTGTTGGTAATGAGAGTTCAATATACCAAGTTAGGTTCAATTCCATTGTTGCAAGAATTCATGATGCTCTTTGATTATGTGTTAACTATAAATCCCAGAAACTGTATCTCCCAAATGTCAAGGTCTATTTTCCCTAAACTTCATCTGTGTTCACATTTGGGCATATTGAGTATTCATGCCAAGTTTGGTCCTGATCCAACATTGTTTGAGTCCACAGTGCTCTCTGGATATAGGTGAACTACAACTCCAAAACCCAAGGTCAATGCCCACCAAACTCTTATAGTATTTTCTCTTAGTTATGGGAGTTCTGTGTGGGAAGTTTGTGTCTTTCTGCCATTCCTGCCAGGATGTCTATGTTGTGTTCATCGAAACAGGCCCAGGTTTCACACTGAGTGTATAAATACATTTAAAAACATATTAACTATATGTATTACTGTGTTCGAGTGCCATTTTGTGTCATTTCGGTTGGTAGTGTGCCCCAGGATTTTGTAAATGTAAAAAATGTGCCGCGGCTCAAAAAAGGTTGAAAAACACAGCCCTAACATATTGTTACTAGAACGATAGGCTATGCAGTTAGGAAATCAGCATTGGATCAGCTTCAAACTAGGCTTAGTGATGCTGTTGCCATGAATGACCAGCAGCAAATAAGTGCCGACGATGGGGCAAACAGAGCTGCAAGAAGAATCCCGTGGCCTCACGAGACACCTCTCCTCAAGCAGCTGTCCAGGCTCCTGCAATCCATTTAGGTTCGCTTAAAAGCATTAAACTTGTGCCAGCCTTTTGAAGCTAAATGAGCTTCGTAAAGCTTTAATCAACCAGAGCCAATGCAAAAGCATTACTCCACTCAAAGAATAGGAGTTACCAAATATCTGAGAAAGCCCGTCAACATCTGTTCCCACCACTCACATTCCTCCAGGAACGGAGACCTCCATGCTTGAGATTTAAATTCGGGAGGATTAAACAAGTATCACAAAGTCACATTTTCATCACTGATGAGATGCATAAATCTCACAGAGTTATCAGTTTTGAAAATAAGGATCCGTCAGGAGGGGAAACGTATGCCGCACGATTGTTGGTCCTTAAAAACCGTCCTTAAAAACCAGTATCTCCTTTAATCCCAGAAACTCAGATCTAATTACATGCTTTTGATGTGGTTCCTGATTCCACAAGCTGTTACGACGATCGAAACAGCATTCCCGATGGAGTCCATTTTCTTTCTGTCTCTAAGAAATACATTTCCCTGTGAAGTTTGTTCATTTCGATCCTCACTTGCAATTGTCAAGAGAGCAGACGGTGCAGGAGTCCTATTTTCCTGTTATGAAACCTAGGTCACCTAGACCAGTGTTTTCTAACCGGTGTTCCGCGGCACACTAGTGTTCCGTGGTGTGCCACGGAAAACCTCTCTTTCCCCCTTTCTCCCCCCCCCGCCTGCTGCTGCTGCTTGGGGGGGGGAGGAGGAGGAGGAAGGGCCGGGCAGCGGCAAAGAAGAAGGGGATGGGGCGCTGCCTCCTTCAGCCGTTTCCTCCCCTTGAAAGAAAGGCCCTTCGCAAGGAACAGGCCCTGCCTGGGAGTCGAATTTGGCCGTCTTCCGCCGGGCTCAGCGGAGCCACGAACTGGGAGAAAGGCTCCCAGGGAGGGCCTGGACACCTCAGGGAGCCTTTCTCCCAGTTCGCGGCTTCACCGGGTCCGGCGGGAGACGTGAGCCGCCCAAACCCGGCTCCCAGGCAGGGCCTGTTCCTTGCAGAGAGCCTTTCTCCCAGTTCGCGGCTCCGCCAAGCCCGGGAGAACGACTCCCCGAGGTGCCCATGCCCTCCCGTGGGCTCACCGAAGTTGCGAACTGGGCAAAAGGCTCCTCGCAGGGCCCAGGCCCTCCCTGGAAGCCAGGTTTGGCTGGATCGCGTCTCCTACCAGGCTCGGCGGAGTCGCGAACAGGGAGAAAGGCTCCCCGCAGGGCCCAGGGCCTGAGCTGGGCCGCGAGCTGGGCTTGAAAGTGGTGCGAGCTGGGCAAGAGGCTCCGTGCCAAACCTAGGCCCAACCCCTTGGCCTACATCACCTGGCTCCATGCTGTCAGATTATTGCATTTTGAATAGCAATTCATGAGTCAGCACAAGATATATTTTCGCAGTTTGAGATGACCTGCAGTGTGACATGTTTGACACCAGATGGCGCTGTCTCAAGACTGCTAAATGGAACCTTGAGGAATTTCCGTTACAAAGTGACAGTTGGGATTTGTCAGTTGGGATTCAATATCTGTGAGGAAAGGATGTTTAGAAAGGTAGCTGTGATGGCTGTTGTTTTTCGATGTTTTGCCAGTTATTGTTAAATACAATTCAATACAAAGTTATATATTTACCTTGTGAATTGAATGAGAGTGTCATTATTCACTCGAACAGAGACTGGAGTTTTTGGGCCGATGGAGAATTAAACTTCTATATTTCTGTTGCCTATCCGCTGTGACATAAATACTCAACGCCGAAGACATGCCACCTCCCAGGATCCTCACCCAATCCAGGACAGGGCTGCCTGCCAGGTAGGTGCCAAATTTTCTCAAAAGCTCTCCAGTATTTTCTCTTGGTCATGGGAGTTCTGTGTGGGAAGTTTGTGTCTTTCTGCCATTCCTGCCAGGATATCTATGTTGAGTTCATCGAAACAGGCCCAGGTTTCACACTGAGTGTATAAATACATTTAAAAACATATTAACTATATGTATTACTGTGTTAGAGTGTCATTTTGTGTCATTTTGGTTGGTGGTGTGCCCCAAGATTTTGTAAATGTAAAAAGTGTGCCGTGGCTCAAAAAAGACTAATTTCAGAGACATTGACCAATCAAAAGTCATTTTATGTCTTTAAGTGGAGATTTTAATCCAGATGTTCACAGTTCTTGTCCATTACACTTCTTCAAACATTGTGTGTATGTGCTGTTAAGTCGCCAGGTTTTAATTTCATAGGGTCTTCTTAGACAACGAATCTTCAGAGATGGTTTTGCCAGTTCCGTCCTTTGAAACATAGTTTACTCTGCACCTGGTATTTGTTGGAAGTCTCCCATCCAAGTGCTAACCAGAGCTCGGTTCTCTCTGTATTGCTGAAAGGGAAAACCCTAAAACTTTGGTCCCGCAGAGCAGGCCATCAATAGCAAAACACAGCCAGTCTCCAGGTGAAGTAAAAAAAATAAATTCTCAAGCATGTCATGCAGGGACGGAAAGAGCCGAAGGCAGTGAATGCCTTCAGACCAAGAGCTGCCCCATGTCGCTATATTCTTACTGTTACCTTTTACACACTTTTTTTTATACTAGGCATGGCATAACATTTCCCCCCACATCTCTTCATCCAATCCTCTTCATCCCAGGGGGCCATCCTCTCACCTCTATTATTCAACATTTATATGCGCCCCTTGGCCCAGCTGGCCCGCGACTTTGGTCTGGAGTGTTATCAGTACGCTGATGACACCCAGCTTTTGCTGAGAATGGATGGCAGGCCGGATACCGTACCCGATTGTTTCCATTTATGCCTTGAAGCCGTGACTGGATGGCTGCGTGCCAGCCGGCTGAAGGTGAACCCGTCGAAGACGGAGATCTTGTGGCCTGGTCGACCTGGGCTGGATGAGTGCCGGTTGCCTACCCTGGATGGCGAGCAACTTAGCCCGTCATCTCTTGTAAAGAGCTTGGGTGTCCAATTGGACCCTTTGCTATCCATGGAGACCCAGGTCTCCATGGTTAGCAAATAGTCGTTTTTCCATCTACGACAGGCTAGGCGACTGGCACCCTACATCCTGGGCACGGTGATCCAAGCGACGGTCATCTCGAGGCTGAACTACTGTAACGCCCTCTACGTTGACCTTCCCTTGTTGACAATCCGGAAACTCAAGCTAGTGCAGAATGCTGCCGCTCGCTTGCTGGTGGGAGCACCAGTGAGGGAGCATATCACCCCCATCTTGCGGCAACTGCACTGGCTCCCTATTGAGTACCGGATTGTCTTCAAGGTGTTGGTTCTAACCTTTAAGGCCATACACGGTCTAGGGCCTGTGTACCTGAGGGACCACCTTACCCCGTATGTTCCCCCGAGATCGCTACGCTAGGAAGAGCAGAACCTATTGGTCATTCCATTGATCCGCTCCTGCCATTTGTCCACTACGAGACAGCGAGCCTTCTCTGCCACTGCTCCTGGGCTTTGGAACTCTCTTCCAGACCACACTCGGGCAATCGCAGAGCTCGCCCCCTTTCGAAGGGCGTGTAAGACCGCTCTTTTTAGGCTGGCGTTTAACTAAATCTGAATGAAAATGGCATGCTTACGCCTGAGTTTAAGAATTGTAACCTTCGTTGTTTTATTACTGTTATGCTCTGTGTTTTTATTGTATGTTTTTATTGTATGTTTTATTGTATGCTGTGATCCGCCCCGAGCCTGCAGGGAGGAGCAGAATATAAAATTGAATAAATAAATAAATAAAATAATAAATAATCACATTTTTAAAAACATGCTTTTCTCAGCATTTTCCATCCTAACACTTAACTTAATAAACTATTACCTATGCTCTTATATTGCGACGCCAGCATAGATAAACAATAGATTATTTGTTCCTTGCAAGGAGAAATTGTCAGGTCACTGAGATGATAACATCCCGGTTATCTTGGAACACACAGTTCCCCCCTTTGCCTTCGTTTCTCCTGTTTCTTTTTGCAAAGAGGCACCAATATTTCATTTTTTTCCCAATATGAAGCTTTTATTTTATTGTAGTTTTAACATATTCAGTATTTAAGCATTGTTATACGTAACACTTTCCTTTAACAAATTGTACAGAACGTGTATGTCTTAATGCCTATAGTATTTCATAGGCACCAATATTTCAGCATTTAGCACTATTTAAGCTTATTAACCCCTTTGTTGCTTTTTGCTGAATTAGTCTATCACTAGGCCCTCACTAACCACACACCATTGGCAGAACAATTTGGAAAGTGGTTTTGGAAAGTAGAAGTCCAAAATATCTGGAGAGCCATAATTTACCCATGCCTACTCCCTTGCCGGGCGAGCATTCCAAGGATAGGGAGGATCGAGTTTCCCAGCAAGATAGCCACTAATGAGGAGGAATTTGACAGGAGGGCCAGCATCCGATCAGGGGCGGACCTACCTATTCCCAGGGGGTACGCGGAAAAAAAATTGCGCCCCCCAGTTGCTCCCGAGGGGAGCCCAGTGCGCGTGCGCCAATCTGTCGCCACGCACTGACTCCAGCGCGCCTCCCGCTTTGGAGCCCAGTGCGCATGCACAAAACTGCGCACACGCGCACTGACTCCAAAGCGGGAGGTGCGCTCTGGAGCCAGTACGCATGCGCGGAGCCGCGCGTCCGCGCATGCAGAGGCGTGGCCGGAGCGCCCTGGGTGGCGGGGCTGCCTAACAAAGGCCCAGCTGGTGCAGCGGCGGCGGGGCCGGCTGCAGAGGCCTGGCCGGCGCAACGGGCGGGCGGGGCAGCACGGGTGGCGGGGCTGGCGTGGCGACGCCCCTCCCAGGTGACATCGCCCTACGCGTCTGCATAGTCCGCCTAATGGGCGAACCGGCCCTGCATCCAATCTTCCCAGAGAGATTGGAGTTTGAGAAAGGGGGTGCGTTGCTCACATAGAAAATAGATTCTTTTATTAGACCAGGCTGGGAGGGTTTTCGCCAGACCTGAAGCTACATTCAGCTTGGAAAGACTCATGCTCAAGACTCTAAGTTTCCGTTTGACCGCAGGAGCGGTTTGCCTTGTTAACGTATCTTGTTCCTTGGGATTTAAGTCAGCTTGACTTGCCAGCTACAGAACTTTCTTGGACTATACTTGGATTTATTCGAATTGCTATGCATCTTTCTACTTTTGGACTATTCTTACTCTAAATAAAAGAACATTTATTGCAACTGCCTGGTGTGTGTGATCTAGGGGGGGCTGTATGCGATCTGAGGTGCAACAGGCTGTGTAAACACCTTTTCTAAGCCCGTGAACTTAAAGGCCCCGGGGGAATGTCCTGCAGTAAGGAAGTGTTTATACAAGATGGTATTGTCCATTTTGTTCCGTATTCTGGAACAATGTTCCGATATCCTAGTCCTAAGGGGGCGGGACGACTGCCCCACGAAAATAAGGCCACACCCACACCCACATTTTTGTCTTTTCTGTTCAAGATTGGATGATTTTCTTCATTTTCTGGCTTCATACAATCTTCAGAGGGATTGACTCACCATAACACCTAGCAGCTCAACAAACAGTGACAGATACTTCCACACAAACTGAAAAGGCAGATGATGAGCCACAACACCTTTAACAGAATGTCACGCTGTTTATTAAATCACACAGACATATTGACTTCATGCTTGTAAATTAGGCTTCCTCTGATCAAACAGTGATGAGAGGGGGAGGGCTAATATTAATTCATCAAGTGACTGGGTTGTAAACCTAAAGAAATTGCGTTCCTCCATTCCTCTCAAAATAAATGTCTGAAAACAACACACAGGAAAGAACACGCTCTCCTTTTAGTAGATTCCCTTGATTTTTAATTTGGGATTCATAAACATTTCCTGTAGAAGCGTCATATTATTCTGGCAGGCTGAACGTTTTCCCCCTTTAAGTTCTTAGTAACTCATTTGAATTGTTAAAGACTTACTTTCTATAGTTCTTGTGAATAAGAATGTGGCTTTATTCTGATATATATATATTACTGAATAAATGCTTGCTTTGAAACCAAGTACATATTTTATGAATAGTTCTATAATAGTTACCATTCATTATAATACCTACATACATGTTGTGAACAGGTACAAAACGCCTCGTACTGGATTCACTGTGGACGACTGACCACTGCCACCAATTCTCAATGTTTTGCTTTCTCTTTATTATTATTATCCTGCTGCCACCATTTGTCAATGCTTGACCACTAGATGTGAGGGTCTTTGTGAATAAACGACTTCCACAGATGTTTTGTTGAAAGTGGTTAACAGTTTATTTTACACAAATGGGCTAAAAGCTTAGGTGGTTTCTAAATATACTCCGAAGAGGTACAAACTTGCAACTTTAAACAATATAACACTGGGGTTTTCCCCCTGATACAGTTACACACAAGTAACTATTTCATACTGGGTTACTCTCAACCCTGGGACTAAACTCTGTCCCACACACTTGGGTTTCCCTCAACCCACACACAGAACTGAACTGCACACTGCAGTTCCCACAGACAGCCTGCCGCTTCAGCAACTGCCAATTCCTAACTAACTCTGCTCACAGCTGCTGGCCAACTGACATTCTCCAACTGTCAGATTCAAACTGAACATTCTAAAGCCAGAGTGGCCTCTGTTGTCATGGCATCAGCCTCTGCTTACAGCTTGCTGCTGCGAACATTCTACTGCTCACTCTTTGCAGCTTTAAAAGAATGTTCCTTCTAAATACACAAACAAACATGTGATTAACATATAAATAACCACCTCATCACACATGTATATATGTGTGTGTGTTCTCTCCCTCTCTGTGGGTGTGTAGTTAATCCATGAATCATACTGAAAGGGAGCAAAGTATAATGTATATAAAACTCCACATAACATGTATATAAAGCAACATTTTATAATTCCAAAATGGGAAAATACATTACTGGGAGGCGGAATTAATTTAACTTCTTTCAGCACTATTCCCAGCATTGTTAACATTGGTTCCTCCAAAATAATTTTGCTATGGAATATTTTTGCATTATCCAGGAAGTATCATTTTCATTAAATATATATATATATATACTATATACTGAACATTTTTCAACTGATTAAATTTAGACATATATTGGATCTTGGGAAAGAACAAACACATGTTTAACATTTATGTACAACCACTGGCTAGACTAGTACGGAGCTTCAGATTAGAATGTTATCAATATGCCGATGACACCCAACTCCTCTTGTGCCTTGAACCTGGGACAACCTCAATACCGGACAACTGCGCTCTGTGCCTTGAGGCGGTGCCGAGATGGCTACGCGCGAGCAGATTGAAGGTGAACCCGGTGAAGACTAAGATCCTTTGGCCAGGTCAACCGACAGAAATTATATGCCCGCTGCCCAATTTCAACAGTGAACCCCTGACTCCATCTTCCACCGTTAAAAGCCTCGGTGTTATACTGGACACACTGTTGGCTATGGAAGCCCAGATCGCCGCTATTAGAAAACAAACCTTTTCCCATCTACGTCAAGCGAAGCAGCTGGCACCCAGGCCTGGATTACCCATTAAGCCACACTAGGCCATGGCCTATGGGCGCAGGCCTGGCACCAGATCAAGGACCAAAAAAAATGTTCAAACAAAACCGCAACGTGCGCCATGTTCCTGAAGGAGGAAGGAAGGGAAGCCCCCGGGGCCGCTGCTGGCCATGCACGGCACCTAGGAACATGGCGGAGGAGGCAGAGGCGCCCTCCTGCCGCGCGTGCATGTCTGCCAGTGGCCCCGGGGGGCAGGGCTTCCCTCCGCCTCTTCCTCCTCGCGCCCGAGGAAGGAGGGCGGGGCAAGGAGGAAAAGGTGGAGGGAAGCCCCGCCCCCAGGGCCGCTGCCACTCATGCCCAGCAGCACCCCAGGGGCGGGGCTTCCCTTCCTCCTCCCCCCCGCGACCGCCTTCCTTGACTGAACGAAGGCAGTCGCGGCGAGGAGGAGGAAGAGGCGGAGGGAAGCCCCGCCCCCCAGGGCCGCTGCCACACATGCCCAGCAGCACCCCAGGGGCAGGGCTTCCCTTTCTCCTCCTCCCCGCAACCACCTTCCTTGACTGAACGAAGGCAGTCGCGGCAAGGAGGAGGAAGAGGCGGAGGGAAGCCCCGCCCCCCAGGGCCGCTGCCGCGCATGCCCAGCAGCAGCACTGGGGGCGGGGCTTACAAAGTGTGGACTAGGGCGTCAAAAGGCGTTAATCCGGGCCTGCTGGCACCCTACCTCTCGGGAGAGGTGTTGGCAACAGTGATCCACGCAACGGTCACATCGACTGTTAGACTGCAATGCACTGTATGTTGGTCTCCCTATATCACTGACGCAGAAGATTCATTTTGTTCAAAATGTGGCTGCCAGATTACTCACAAAAACACCCATGAGATGCCACATAACACCGAGTCTACAGCATCTACACTGGCTGCCAATCGAACACCAGGTCTCTTATAAGATATTGGTCCTGACCTTTAAGGCTCTATATGACCAAGGGCCGTCATACCTCAGGGACCGCCTCTCCCTCTCAACATCAGCGGGCACCACGTTAGTCACAAGAAAGTATTTTATACTTACCGGGTCCCAGAGAGGTACGCTTGGAATGTGGCGCAGCTGGCTAAGTGTCAGCTGCATAAGATCTCTCTGACCAATAGGCCATGAGTTCGAGGCCTGCCTGGGTCGAGGTGGGTGCTCGACCTTAAGTGTAGCATGCTGTCGACCTTTGCAGCCCGAAATACAGTTGCATTTGTCAAGTAGGAGATAAAGGTACCACATTAAAGTGGGGAGGCAAATTTTGACTGATTTATGCGGCCATGAAAAAACTCCAGGAATCTCTGAAGAATGTGGAAGGAACAACAAAGGGACGCTGGAAAACGTTGTGAGATGAGGATTGCATCAGCTCCCCCTGCTGGCCAGAAGCTTGCCTCTGTTTATCTATGTATCGTATATTCAGTGTTTTTCAACCTTTTTTGAGCCGCGGCACATTTTTTACATTTACAAAATCCTGGGACACACCACCAACCAAAATGACACAAAATGACACTCTAACACAGTAATACATATAGTTAATATGTTTTTAAATGTATTTATACACTCAGTGTGAAACCTGGACCTGCTTCGGTGAACACAACATAGATATCCTGGCAGGAATGGCAGAAAGACACAAACTTCCCACACAGAACTCCCATAACCAAGAGAAAATACCATAAGAGTTTGGTGGGCATTGACCTTGGGTTTTGGAGTTGTAGTTCACCTATATCCAGAGAGCACTGTGGACTCAAACAATGTTGGATCAGGACCAAACTTGGCATGAATACTCAATATGCCCAAATGTGAATACAGATGGAGTTTGGGGGAAAATAGACCTTCACATTTGGGAGTTACAGTTTCTGGGGTTTATAGTTAACACACAATCAAAGAGCATCATGAACACTTGCAACAATGGAATTGAACCAAACTTGGCATATTGAACTCTCATTACCAACAGAAAGTACTGAAATGGTTTGCTTGGGAATTGACCTTGAGTGTGGAAGTTGTACATCTACACCCAGAGGGCACTGTGGACTCAAACAATGTTATGTTATGTTGTTGTTTGTTTTCTATCCAGAATCACAATGTTGGAAGGAGGCTCTCCACTTTAAGGTCCCTAAAACAGGCATGGGAAAACTTCGGCCCTCTGGGTGCTTTGGACTTCAACTCCCACCATTCCTAACAGCCTGAGGCCCTTTCCTGCTTAAGTGGCTGAGGGGGGGGGGGAGGAAAAGGGCCTGAGGCTGCTAGGAATGGTGGGAGTTCAAAACACCTGGAAGGTCCAAGTTTGCCCATGCCAGCTTTCAACAGAGGCCTCTTCCTCCCCCTTCGCGCCCTTTCTTCCCCCTCCTCATGAACACTTCCTTTTTCTTCTACACTGCCGCTTCTGGCACCATTTTGATCCGAGGGGGCAGCGTGTTCAGGAGGGGAGGGGGGAGGAAGGAAGACGTGACCCGTGTGGGCGCTACTGCGCAGACTCACCCCAGAGCAAAGCGAGGCAAAGCGAGCAGAGCGAGGCTGGGAAGAAGGGAGCCCGAGTGGAGAAGAAAAATGTTCGGCAGGAGGGGGAAGAAAGGGCATTGGAGGTTCCAATTTCCCACGGCACACCTGATGATTGTTCACGGCACACTAGTGTGCCACGGCACACTGGTTGGGAAACACTGGTCTATATGTCATATGTTGAACTGCAGGGATTTTCTGCAAGTATGTGTACTGTAATCCGCTCTGAGTCCCCTTCAGGGTGAGAAGAGCAACATATAAATAAAGTAAGTAAGTAAGTAAATAAATAAATCTACAAGGCGTAGGGCTTTTTTGGTCTCTGCTCCAGCTCTGTGGAACTCAATGCCACCCTAAATAAGAGCTATGCATGACTTACGACCCTTCTTGCAAGCTCTTAATTAAGACATGGCTCTTTAGCAAAGCATTCAACCTGTAACCAAATAATGTTACTGTGCTACATAAGTCTCCAGTTCTCTTGTTTTGTTTTATCTTATGCTATTGTAAGATTCTTGTATATGTCTCTTGTTCTATTGTTTTATTTTATGCTATTGTAAGTCGCCCAGAGCACCTTGGTGAAGGGCGACTAACGAAGTAATAAACGATTGATTGACAATAATATTATTGGTCTGGAGTGCCATCGCTCCAGACCAATCACAGTACGCTGATGACACCCAGCTGGTGCTGAGAATGGATGGCAGGCCGGATACCGTACCTGATTGTTTCCATCAATGCCTAGAAGCCGTGACTGGATGGCTGCGTGCCAGCCGGTTGAAGGTGAATCCGTCGAAGATGGAGATCCTATGGCTGGGTCGCCCTGGGTTGGATGGATGCCAGCTGCCTACCCTGGACAGTGAGCTCTTAACCTCATCATCTTCAGTAAGAAGCCTGGGGGTCCAATTGGGCCTGCTGCTATCAATGGAGATGCAAATCTCCACGGTATGCAGGACTGCGTTTTTCCACCTGCGACAGGCTAGGCAGCTGGCTCCCTACCTGCCCAGGAGCGACCTGGCTACGGTGATCCAGGCAACGATCATCTCGAGACTGGACTACTGTAACGCCCTCTAAATTGGCCTTCCTTTGTCAGCAATCCGGAAACTCAAGCTGGTGCAGAATGCTGCTGCTCGACTGCTGGTGGGAGCACCTGCACGAGAGCACATTACGCCCATTCTGCAGCAACTGCACTGGCTACCAATAGAGTACCGGATTGTTTTCAAGGTCTTGGTGTTGACCTTCAAGGCCTTGTATGGTCTAGGGCCAGTGTATCTGAGGGACCGCCTTACCCCATATGTTCCCCCGAGATCACTATGCTTGGAAGAGCAAAATCTCTTAGTAGTTCCATCTATTCATTCCTGCCATCTGTCTACAACCAGATCAAGAGCCTTTTCCGTAGCGGCCCCGTCGCTATGGAACTCAATGCTGGATGAAGTCCGTGCCATTAAGGAACTGGCCCCGTTTAGGAGAGCCTGTAAAACAACCCTTTTCAGGCAGGCCTTTCAACCCCTACCGCCGGTGCTTTCCAGAGCTATTTCACAGACAAGATTCTGAATCTCCGCCAGGACCTTCCTGCCACAATTGATACAGTAAGAGAACTTGAGACCCCGTGGCCCTCCGCCGGGCCCACCCTCGACCGGTTTCGGCCACTGGACGCAGATGCTGTTGATAAGATAGTGGCTGCAACCAGGCCTACCACCTGCTCCCTCGACCCGTGCCCCTCCTGGCTTGTTAGATCCTGCCTGGAGGGGTTACGTGGGCCTCTGTTGAACATCGTAAATAGCTCCCTTGAGCAAGGAGTCTTCCCAGAGTGCTTTAAAGAGGCGATGGTAGCTCCATTACTGAAGAAACCGTCACTAGATCCTGCGGTTCCCTCCAACTACCGACCAGTGTCGAACCTTTCGTACCTGGGCAAGGTAGTTGAGAGGGCAGTAATGGAGCAGTTGCAGTCCTTCTTAGATGATGCAACATGGCTAGACCCCTTCCAGTCCGGCTTCCGTTCGGGGCACGGGACGGAGACGGTCCTGGTCTCCATCACAGATCAACTCCGCTGCCAGCTCGACCAAGGCGGGTCTGCGCTGCTCGTGTTATTGGACCTCACGGCAGCGTTTGACACAGTCGACCACAATCTACTGATCCACCGCCTGGCCATGTCTGGTGTGAGGGGACAGTTCTTAAATGGCTGACCTCCTTCCTCCACCAGCGGTCTCAGCGTGTGAGGAGGGGCGAGGTGGTCTCCGAGGGCTCCCCATTAGTTTGTGGAGTTCCGCAAGGGGCCATTCTCTCCCCTCTGTTATTCAACATCTACATGCAGCCGCTTGCACAGCTGGTGCGGAGTTATGGGCTGGAGTGCCACCAGTACGCTGACGACACCCAGCTCATTCTGAGGATGGAGGACAGGCCGATCCATCCCCGATAATTTCCAACACTGCCTCGAGGCCGTTACTGGATGGCTGCGTGCCAGTAGGTTGAGGGTGAATCCGCGAAGACGGAGATCTTGTGGTCGGGCCGCTCGGGTGGTGTAGATGTCCAGCTTCCGACCCTGGACGGTGTGGCGCTATGCCCATCGCCTTCCGTTAAGAGCCTGGGGATCCATCTGGACTCCCAGCTGACCATGGAGGCCCAGGTCTCCGCAGTCAGCAAGGTTGCTTTCTTTCATCTGCGACAGGCTCGGAGGCTGGCCCCCTATATCTCCCGGAATGACCTGGCCACGGTGCTCCAAGCTACGGTCATCTCAAAGCTGGGTTACTGTAACGCGCTTTACGTTGGCCTTCCTTTGTCGGCGACCCGGAAGCTCAAGCTGGTGCAGAACACTGCCGCCCGGCTCCTGTCTGGAACCCCAGCAGGCCGCCACATCACACCTGTTTTGCAGGATCTGCACTGGCTCCCAATCGAGCACCGGATCTCCTTCAAGGTGTTGGTTCTTACCTTTAAGGCCTTGCATGGCCTGGGGCCAGCGTGTGCTTGAGGGACCGACTCACCCCACACTGTCCCCGAGATCACTACGCTCCGAGGATGCTAATTTGTTAGAGATACCCTCGGCGAAATCGGCTAAACTGACATCTACTCGCCAGAGGCGTTCTCCGTTATAGCTCCTACGCTGTGGAACGCCCTCCCGGCTGAACGCTGGCTATAAAGGACCTGCTCCCGTTTAGACGCGCCTGCAAAACTTATTTGTTTAAGCAGGCCTTCGGTGAGTAGGTCCTGCCCATGTTCCTTTTAGCCGCTGTCCTGGGGTGTCACGCTATCTAATTTCTGAACTGTACCTGGGGGTTTTGTATTTTGCTGTTTTAACTGTTTAATTGTCTTAGGTGTTTCGTCGCATTGCTTGTGTGTAGTTGTACCTTCGGTTCCTGTGAGCCGCCGCGAGCCTCAGGGAGTCGGCGACATAGAAACCCGAATAATAAATAAATAATAATAAATAAATGGCTCCTGTCCAAATCCTTGAGTCCTGTGTAGATTGTTGTTTTTATGCTCTGTTTTATATTGTTGCTGTTATTAAATTGAAATGTTGCTGTTTTACTAATTGATTTTATGTAAAACGCCCCGAGCCTGCTGGAAAGAGCGGTATATAAAAATGAACAATAAATAAATAAATAATAGTCTAGATCGCCCTCTCTCCTCGAAGGGACATTATACAGATATTAAATATCACGGAGGTTCTCAAAGGGTGTTTATGTGTTGGATGCTGGCACAATTGTGGGATAACAGGCCAGAATGTGTATATAATGTCTGAGTCTCTTTAGGCAATCACTCATTGTTGACATCACAGTTCAAGGCTGCAAAAGATCTATTGATTTACGAGTTACACAGGACCTTGATGTCACTCCTTTGTAAAGTTTGTGCCTCTAACACCGCATAAAAATAGATGTTTTCTGCAGCTGAGATTTAGATATATTGCCCTTCAGTAAAGCATAAGCTAGAAAAGATTTGAAGGTAAAGTAGTGGAGAAAAATGCCAAAGTATCTCTAATGCTATTGGTAGATCCATTTAGTGTCATTTGCCATGACCCCTTCAACCAATATTTGTACATATTGACAGAAATACAGTAAATCACATGGCATTATCTTCTAAGTATACAGTGCACCAATCTGGATAGGAAATGCTTTGTGGGGGGTCGGCGGGATCTGCTTCCTATCAAAAAGGTAATTATTAATCTTGTAGTAAACAAAACTTTCACCCTATGTTTATTTTTTACATAGATAACATCTACCTTCGCAGTAAAAGTGATGTCCATGAGCTTTTAGAGAAAAAGAAAAGAGAGACCTTAAAAACTACTTTGGTATAGCACAATTTTCTGACAGACAACCAGGGGCGGTCTAAGGTAATTTTATATGGTAAGCGAACATTATTTTGGCGCCCCCCCCCCCCATGTAAAACAAATATACAATTATAATATCACAATACCATTAGTATTATTATATTGTATCAATGTATATACATACTCATACTATATTATATCATAATTATATTATACTACATTACAATATAATTATATTATAATATATTGACATTATATTATAATATAACATTCTATTCTATTATTATTATTATAAAATAATAAAAAAATATTTATTTAAATAAAATTATCCTCAACTAAATATTTTCATTACTCCTATAAAACTCAAATAACCCAAAATAAAGTAAAATAAAAGATTATATATTACTATTTGCCTGCGCAGTTGCGCCTGTCTCTCCTTAATGCTCCTGGCCGGCGTGCGGGGGGGGGGGGAGGTGGGCAAGTGTGGTAGGGTTCACACGTGATTGGGCCTGGCGAGGGAGTTCGCCTCAGCGTGCGGCGGCTATCTCCGGTGGCAGCTGTCAGGAGGCAATACGTCGCCAATATGTCGCCAATACGTCGCCAATACCCCTTTGGCTCCACTCCCATCTCCCTTTGTCTCCGCCGCCTGCCTGCCCAATTGGGTCACCGTATTTGGAGGCAGGGTGGAGACAAAGGGAGAGGGGAAGCACTCCCTGCCTGCCTGATAGGGAATGCTTTGCTTACAGGCTTCTGCGCACAGAAGCTATTGGGCATGCGCGGAGGTTTTCGCGCATGCGCAATTGCTCCAGTGCTCAACTTTAGCTCCGGAGCAACTGCGCCTGTGCGAAAACCTACGCGCATGCCCAGAAGCGGCGTCAGAGTGCACAAGGCCGGGGCCCAAAAGCAGGCAGCCGTGGCGCTGCTTGGGGAACATCAGCAGGGCCAGGACGCTATCTGGCGCCGGCGGCTGGCGGGCGGGGGAATTCGCCCCTTCCCAGATGGCGCCCCATGTGGCCGCTTCCTTGGCCTACCTGTAGGATCGCCCCTGCAGACAACTAAGAGTTTGGAAAACCCCCAAAATTTACATGATGTCAAGAGTATAGTTATTTTCACAAAGTAAAGAGCTAGCTTGGATGGAGAAAAAACACAGGAAAATATATTGGCATTTTGTGGAAGAAAACATGCCTGGCAAGTACGAGGGCGGGTCAATAAGTCCGTGGCTTTTTGAATTTCCCGCCTCTTAACTGAAAGGGCAACACTGCTCCTGTCGACAGGCACCTGTCAGTTGACTCCTGTCAAAATTTGAACAAGCTGCGTCATTTAGTTTGTGTTTGACAGCCGTTGATAGCAGACTAGCGCGTGATTTGAGGAGAAAATGGAAAAAAGTGAATTTTGTGTGCTCATTAAGCATTATTTTTTATGGAAAAACCATCACTCAAACCAAGGCTAAGCTTGATAAATACTATGGGGACTCTGCACCATCCATTACAATGGTGAAAAAGTGGTTTACTGAATTTTGCTGTGGCCGTACAAGCACGGAAGATGCCGAATGTTCTGGATGCCCAGTTGAGGTCTCTACACCCGAAACAATGAGGAAAAAATCACGATATGGTGTTGTCCGAATGGAGATTGAAAGTGCGAGAGATTGTGGAAGCCACAGGCATCTCACGTGGCTCAGTGGTTTCAATTTTAAATGATCACTTGGGTATGAGAAAGGTTTCTGCAAGATGGGTGCCATGTTTGCTCACAATCGACCACAAACGCAATCATGTGACAATTTTGCAGGAGTGTTTGGCGTTGTTCAACCGCAGTGTGGATGACTTTTGGCGCCGTTTCGTAAGTGCGGTGAAATGTGGATCCAGCACAACACACTAGAGACCAAACATCAGTGAAAACAGTGGGTTTCTCAGGGTGAATCGGTGCCAAAGAAGGCCAACGTGGGTTTGTCAGCCAATACAGTCATGGCGACTGTTTTTTGGGTTGCACGCTGTATAATCCACATTGACTACCTTCAAAAGGTAAAACAATCAATGGCGGATATTATGCCAACTTATTGGGTCGATTTAATGAGGATTTGGGGGGGGCGACCGCATTTGGGCAAGAAAAAAGTTCTTCTGCACCAGGACAATGCAAGGGTGCACACATGTGCAGTTGCCATGGCAACAATCCATGAATTGGGATACGAATTGCTCCCTCATCCGCCCTATTCTCCGGATTTGGCTCCGAGTGACTATGTCTTGTTTCCAAACCTGAAGAAATGGCTCGGTGGAAAGAGATTTGACTCCAACAATGAAATCATCTCACAAACAAATACCTATTTTGATGACCTTGACAAATCTTATTTTTTGGAAGGGATAAAAAAATTGGAAAAAACGTTGGACAAATTGTATAGAGGTCAAAGGAGATGAAGTTGAAAAATAAAATGATTTTTTATCCAAAAACCTGTGTTTTGTTCAAAAAGTCACGGACTTATTGACCTGCCCTTGTATCCTAATGGTCATGAACTCCTTTACTGAGCGTGCAAGGAGTTCTTTTCCTATGCTCCTCTTCATGTTTTTGCAGCTCTGTCCTTTCCCTTCCCTTTTCTATCCTATGAAATCTCCTTCCATATTCTCTCAAAAGCCTTTCCAAAAGACTAAGCCCTCCAAATCCATCATGCAGTGTTGTTCAGCACAAAACCTTTCTCCAAATGTTGTGCAGATGTGCACAAAGCAAATTAAGTATATTAGTACAGTTCTTCGTCAGTTTGCATAATTTAAATACAAAACATTTTGGAATTTTTAAAAAAATACCCTTGGAATATTTAGTAAAAAAATTCCAGGCTGTTTGGGTATGATGGTTATCTGTGTTTTCTCTTTCAGCAACAGTAAGGGAATTTTACTAATGCTCACATCTGGGGATAAAGTCGTAAATAAAATATCAACATCTGTTGCTTTACTGCTGACAGAGGCCTTTTTCTGTATTTTATTCTAGACTAGCTTGGGGACCCGGCGCTGCCCGGGTTATTTGAGAAAGGCATTGTGTGCCAAGGTTGGTCTTTGGTACTTCAAGTCCCATCATCCATGGTCCACCCTCCTCCATACTGCAGTAGAATGGAGAGTGGATCAAGGGAGTTCTGTGTGCCAAGTATGGTCTTTGTTGGGGGCTGCAGCAGTCTTGGGGAATGAGTAGAGGTACTTGAAGTCCCATCCTCCATGGTCTGCCCTCCTCTAAACTGCAGTAGGAAGGAGAGTGGGTCATGCGGACACTGTCTGCCAAGTTTCATCTTTATCGGTCCTTGTTCAGGGCCGCAGTGGTCTGTGGGAAATTAAGGGTTTGAAAGTACTACAGATCCCATATTCTGTGGAGGTACTGCAATTCCCATTATCTGTGGTCCACCCTCCTCCAAACTGCAGCAGGTTGTAGAGTGGGTCATGGGGGCTCTGTGTGCCAAGTTTGGTCTTGATTAGTCATTGGATGAAGGTCGCAGCGGTCTGGGGAAGTGAGTAGAGGTACTTCAAGTTCCATCATCCATGGTCCATCCTCCTTCAAACTGCAGCAGGATGTAGAGTGGGTCATGGAGGCTCTGTGTGGCAAGTTTGGTATTTATTGGTGAGTGGATGAGGGTCACATTGTTTTCAGGAAGTGAATGAAGGTACTGCAAGTCCCATCATCCATGGTCCATCCCCCTTAGAACTGGAGCAGGATGTTCAGTGGGTCATGAGTAGTCTGTGTGGCAAGCTTGGGCCTGGTCTGTGATTTGCAGGGGCTAAAATGTTCTGAGGGAATTGAATCGGGTGACAGTACTGCAAATCCCATCATTTGTGGCCCATCCTGCCCTAAAGTGCTCCAGGTTGTAAAGTGGGCCATTGGGCCCCTGTGTGCCATTGGGCCCCTGTGTGCCAAGTTTGGTCATGATCCATCATTGGTGTGGGCCACAGCACTCTAAGCACTGCAAGTCCCGTCATCCATGGTCCATCCTCCCTCAAACTGAACCAGGGTGTAGAGTGGGTCTTGGGGGTTCTTTGTGCCAAGTTTGGTCTTGTTCTGTCATTGTTGGGGGCCGCAAAGTGTTTTGGCCTTAAACTCCCACCATGCCTGACTGTCTCAGGCCTTTTCCTTACCCCCCTCTGCCACTTTAGAGTGTCAGAATGTTGGCGGTGCTGGCCAATCAGAGGTGTTATGCAAATAATCCCACAGTGGCAACCAATCAGAAAGCTGCCACATACATACAAACATACAAACATTCTCTTTTAATTTTCACAGATGCAGACCTTCCGAAAAAGTTTTCACAACAAAGATCAACAAGCATCACTGTTGGAACCCTCTTAAAGCACAAGGACGCTGTCCTTGGTGCTGAAACCATTGCTTTTCATCTAATTGTGCCAGAACCAGCCTAAGTCATTTTGCTGCCTAAAGCACATGGAGCCCTGTTCATCCACCCATGCCAAAGATAGCCATGTTATTCGGCCACAGAAAAACTTGTAAGTACTTTCTCTATTTCCCTGGCAGTAAAAAGAAACAATAACGTGAAGAGAGGGGCCAGGAAGGCCGTTCCATCTTGCCTCCCACACTGTGCTTATGATATGATATAATATATTGAATATACATATAATATTCATAATATTATCTCTTGGCATTACTTAGTGAATGAAGATCCTTAGGAAGGACTCATCCCACGATTTCTACAAGTGAGTTGATGACTAAAAAGGCCAATCTGAGATAGGCAAGTTCGGTTGCAGAAAGCACAGCAGAAAGTCTCCTTGGGTGATGTTGTTTCCAAGTTGCGGTTCTTTCTGCGTTGTCCTTTCTCTTCGAGGCCCATTTGGCATGTCTTCTCGAAAGAGGCCGCAGCATTGTGGACAGTACGTCTCCATGCATCCCGATGTGAGGCCAGGGTGGACCATTGTTGGTGATCAATCTGGCCAAGCCTGAGAAGTTGATTCAGGGAGTCCTTATATCTCTTTTTTTGGGGCGCCTCTCTTGTGCTGACCCGTGGTGAGTTCACCGTAGAGTAGTATCTTTGGGAGGCGGTGATCCTCTATCCTAGAGACGTGCCCTGCCCAGTGCAGCTGTGTTCTCAATAGCGTGGCCTCAATGCTGGTGATCCCTGCATGCTCAAGGACAGCAACAATAGTCACATAGTCGGTCCAGTGTATATTTAGGATTATGTGAAGACAGCGCTGATGAAAGCGTTCGAGGAGTCGTAGGTGTTGGCAATAGGTGACCCATGTTTCAGACCCATAGAGGAGAATAGACAGTACGATAGTTCTGTACACACTGATTTTTGTGCTTTGCCTCAGGTGCTTGTTGCTCCAGACTCCTTTTGTGAAGCCTTCCGAACGCACTCTATGCCTTTGCTAATCTGTGATCTATCTCTTTGTCAATCTTGACGTCTGAAGAGATGATGCTTCCCAGGTAGGTGAACTGCTGAACATGGGATGATGGTGTTCTTCCTGTGGTGCGGGCTGGTAGAGAACTTCCGTTTTCTTCAGGCTAACTTCCAGCCCAAATAGCTCTGCAGCTGTTGCAAAGCAGGATGTTAGGTGCTGCAGGGCCGCTTTGTCGGCAAAAAGCAGCTCACGGACTAGATAGTTTAGAGTCTTAGTGCAAGCCTTAAATAAATAATAAATACAATATACTAAATAATGTAATACAATATACTAATACTACTACTAATAATATGATATTATAATTATATATTTTATATTACATGTAATATTACTAATAATATTACAGTATAATGTTATAGTACAATGTAATATATAATATTCATATTGTGCTATGGCAATAATATAATATATTGTATTTACATTTTACTTGTAAGCTGCTCTGAGTCCCCTTCGGGGTGAGAAGGGTGGCATAGAAATGCCGTAAATAAATAAATAATAAATTAATAAATAAAAAGGAGGTGGCAAATTAAATAACCAGTGACTTCCTGTTCCTGCAGGGCACTCAAGAGTTACTACCTGCTCCATGTGCTTCATCTGTCTAATGGTAGACCTGGCCCTGAATTGTACTTCCTGTTACATTACTATAATTGAGACTGCATTCCTGTAACCTTAATTTCACAGTGGCTTGCCAAATTTTCTTGGGAAGACCACAGTAGGACACAAGGGCAATGACACCCTCTTGCTAATATTCCTCTGCAATTAATATACTATACATATGCCTATTCTGTATCACAATATATTTCTGAACAGATTAGTTCCTGCTATTGCAGAAGAACTTCTCCCGGAAAGCCAATGTGGCTTCAGAGCTAATAGGAGCACCACAGATATGGTATTTGCCCTTAGACAACTGCAAGAGAAATGTAGAGAGCAGAACAAAGGACTCTATGTAACATTTGTCGGCCTCACCAAAGCCTTCGACACTGTGAGCATAAAAGGTCTGTGGCAGATCCTGGAACGTCTAGGATGTCCCCCCAAATTCCTCAAAATGATTATCCTCCTACATGAGGGCCAGCGCGGTCAAGTCAGACACGGCGATGCTCTCTCGGAGCCCTTTCTCATAACTAATGGAGTGAAACAAGGTTGTGTTCTTGCACCAACCCTATTTACAATCTTCTTCAGCATGATGCTCCAAAGGGCTACGGCAGATCTCAAAGAAGATGGCATATATATATGCTATCGTACTGATGGCAGCTTGTTCAACTTAAGCCGTCTGAGGGCTCGCACTAAGACTCTAAACTATCTAGTCTGTGAGCTGCTTTTTGCTGATGATGCTGCCCTGGTTGCCTATTCAGAAGCAGCCCTGCAGCGCCTCACATCCTGCTTTGCAACAGCTGCAGAGCTGTTTGGGCTGGAAGTCAGCCTGAAGAAAACGGAAGTCCTCTACCAGCCCGCACTACAGGAAGAACACCATCATCCCCATGTCAGCAAAGGCACATCTATGCTTAAGTCCGTTCAGCAGTTCACCTACCTGGGAAGCAACATCTCTTCAGACGCCAAGATTATAAAGAGATAGATCACAGATTAGCAAAGGCATATAGTGCATTTGGAAGGCTTCACGAAAGAGTCTGGAGCAACAAGCACCTGAGGCAAAGCACCAAAATCAATGTGTACAGATCTATTGTACTGTCTATTCTCCTATATGGGCCTGAAACGTGGGTCACCTATCGCCAACACCTACGACTCCTCAAACGCTTTCATCAGCGCTGTCTTCGCTCAATCCTAAATATACACTGGACTGACTATGTGACGAATGTTACTGTCCTTGAGCAAGCAGGGATCACCAGCGTTGAGGCCACGCTATTGAGAACACAGCTGCGCTGGGCAGGGCACGTCTTTAGGATGGAGGACCACCGCCTCCCAAAGATACTACTCTATGGTGAACTCGCCACGGGTCAGTGCAAGAGAGGCGCCCCCAAAAAGATATAAAAGGACTCCCTGAAACAGCATCTCAGGCTCGGCCAGATTGATCACCAACAGTGGTCCACCCTGGCCTCACATCGGAAGGCATGGAGATGCACTATCCACAATGCTGCGACTTCTTTCGAGAAGACACGACGAATGGGTCTTGAAGAGAAACGACAACGCAGAAAGAACCGCAACTTGGAAACAACATCACCCAAGGAGGCTTTCTGCTAAGCTTTCTGCAACTGGACTTGCCTATCTTGGATTGGCTTTTTTAGCCATCAACACGCTTGTAAAGAGCGTGGGATGAGTCCTTCCTAAGAATCTTCATTCGCGAAGTAACACCAGAGAGAGTCAAGGGGCTTGTTTAAGTCCCTTGATCCTTTTGGTTGCTCTTTTCTGCACACACCTCAGCCTTTTTCTGCAAATTCACTTTCCCAAGAGTGCTGTCACCATAGGGGCAGTATGATACCGACTTTTGGGCTCCCTTTGAAGAGCGTTATCACCCAGAGGCGGCCTAAGGTAAGTTTAAATGGTAAGCCAACACTATTTTGGCACCCCCCCCCCAAAAAACATTATTTTGGTGTGTGTCCCCCCCACGCATGCCCAGAAGCTCCTGCCCAGGTGCAGCTTGTAAACACAGCACTCCCTATTCGGCACCCCCCTGCATGCCCAGAAGCTCCTGCGCGCAGGCGCAGAAGCCTGTAAACACAGCACTCCCTATTCGGCACGCCCCCCCCTCCGCGCATGCCCAGAAGCTCCTGTGCGCAGGTGCAGAAGCCTGTAAACACAGCACTCCCTATTCGGCACGCCCCCCCCCCGCACATGCCCAGAAGCTCCTGTGTGCAGGCACAGAAGCCTGTAAACACAGCACTCCTATTCGGCATGCCCCCTCCACGCATGCCCAGAAGCTCCTGTGCGCAGGTGCAGAAGCTTGTAAACACAGCACTCCCTATTCGGCACGCCCCGCCCCTCTGCGCATGCCCAGAAGCTCCTGTGCGCAGGTGCAGAAGCCTGTAAACACAGCACTCCCTATTCGGCATGCAGGGAGGTTTGCTACAGCGCGGCCCAAAAGCGGAACATCGGCCAGACGCTGTCTGGCGGGCGGGGGAATGCGCCCTTTACCCAGATGGCACCCCACGCAGCGGCGTCCTTTGCCTACCGGTAGCACCGCCCCTGTTGTCACCATAAAGGCAATATGAAACTAGCCATTTTCTTTTAAATTCCTTTTCAGCCTAACACGGAATCTGCTTTTGTCACAACGGGCTGGCGTTTCCCTGAGCTATTCCCCATTCCCCAATATCTTTTCCTGCTACCTCCGATCTTGTCAGCATATATGTGACACTGGGATTTATTTCCCAGTATGCATCATATTATATTTGCCTATTCGCATTTGACATTTCAGTGTTCCTTTTTAAGAGATACTTTTGGAGCTCTTTGCAATTGTTTTAACCATATTAAAAATCTATACAAACCATACATTTATTACATTTCAATTCTTTTTCCACTTAGGGCTAAATCGGGTCCATTAAGGAACACATATTTTTCTGCAAGCCCGCCAATAGTGATATCCATAAATTGCTTGCCGAACCTTCAGAAGATGGAATTGCAATGAAGTACAGAGAAAATCCATCTCTCCGCCGCTGCACCTTGGTGCGAGGAAGCAGGCAATGTTAATCAAACGTTATGACTTGTGCATGGAGTAATCATGGAAGTCTGCAAAAAGATTTCTACAAGGGGACTTAAATCAGTCAAGCCCAGGTTCCATACAGTTTCGACAGAGAGCATATTAACATATCTATAAGACGGCACCCGCTGCTGTGCTCTTTACATCATGGAAGGAGGCACAAGTATAGTGCTTTGCAGACATTTTAAGCATCCACATGCTATAGAGTGTTTAATTTTCCCCCTAAATTTTTGCTTATCTGTAATTGACTGTCTGCCCCTACTTTGCACTAAATCAGGACAGCCCTACGCAGAGTAGCACTGTTTTTCTGAACCCCCGATAATCCAAATACGGTTTAACGCAGCCCCATGCTCTCTGCTGCACTGTACATGGTAATCGCTTCTGCATATCACGGCGAGTCATACGAATACCTGCTGTGGCCTATTTATTGTTGATGATTGATAATGGGATTACCGCTCCTCTACATGAATCCCAGAGTCACCTGCCCTCACTGAGGACGGAAGGATGGTGATGGCCGAGTTCTGACTTATCAACCCAAGCCATAGACTCTTCTCCTCGTTTCTGCAGGGTGAAAGCTCTTGGGTCTGAGAACACATGATCTTGTCCTTCGCAATTCTTGTCCAGGTATGCTGCTCAGGCCATATATCAGCAAGACCCGTCTTTCAGTGTTGAATCTTCTAGGACAGGGCTGCCCAACAGGCGGCCCTGGGGCCGTACACGGCCCCCGAGCCCCTTCCCTCTGGCCCCCTAACTTGTTTTAATAAAATACAAATTAAAAATTTAAATTAAAATAAAAAATAAATAAATAAAATACTTACTTCCGGGTTTAGGCAAGCATTGCGAGACTACGCCAGCCACAGACGGGATTTCGAGATAGGTCGAAATCCCGTCTGTGGCTGCGTAGTCTCGCGATAGCTGCCGAAATCTCGGGTCCCACGGGATTTGCGGCCGGCCTGGGCGCGCGCCTCCTCCCTCGCGGCTGCTTCCAGGCAGGGCGCAACATGGCTTCCTTTGCGCCTGCCCCCGCAGCTTGTTTTCCCTTCAGGGAGGGAGGGAGCTCTTTGGGCCTCCTCCACCCGCCTCTGGGAAAGGAGGCCCCATCAAGCCCTGCGAAGGCATTGAGGTGTTTGGTTTTTTTTTTGGTGTGTCCCAATTTGAGTGTGGACTCAAATAACTCAAAGGTATTAGGAAACATTCCCCCAAATCCACCGCTGTTCCCATTTGGATATATTGAGTATTCATGCCAAGTTTGGTCCAGATCCATCATTATTTGAGTCCACCGTGCTCTCTGGATGGAGGTGAACTACAACTCCACAACTCAAGGTCAATTGTAAGTAAATTGGAGCCAGGGAGGGGGCGGAGCTGGGGAGGGGGTGGAGCCAGGGAGAGGGCGGAGCCGGGGGCAGAGCCAGACCCTTCGGCCCCCCCAGGTGATCAGTGACCGGAATTCCGGCCCTTGGGCCCGTAGAAGTTGGACAGCCCTGTTCTAGGAAGAATGTACTGAAAACTCATGGTTCAACTCAACCTTACACTAGAAAGATTTTTTTTTAAAAAAAACCCATCGTATATAACGCCATGGGAAAAAAATATTATCTATCCATAAGCCTCCTGGGGCGGACCATCTTAATGGGTCCTCCACCCCTGCAGAGGTTGGGAGCTGCGGAAAGTTATTTGCAAATATTAATCTTTGAAACAGAAGTATGAAGTAAACTGAATATTGATACATTGAGTAGCTCTCTCGGCATTACTTCGCGAACAAAGATTCTTAGGACTCATCGCACACTTTTTACAAGCGAGTTGATGACTAAAAAGGCCAATCTGAGATAGACAAGTTCGGTGTTGGATGTGTCCTTCAAGCCGGTGCAATGGATTTTTCTGGTGGAGCGCAGCATGCACAGAACTGGCCTCACCCTTTAAACCAAAGGTTCGTCTGCCGGGGCCTAGCAAGCTTAGGACGGTGGCAGCGAGGTCCTCAGGTTGTAGGTTTGATTAGAATTACCTTCTCTTAGATGGTTGACCTTACAGGGTTAGATGAGCACCATCTGCCCGGGTTTGAATTTAGAGTTTTCCTTCTGTTAAGTAGCTAATACAAGTACATTTGCATATTCTCCACTTTTAGGTACAAAGCTTTGATTTCCTTGGAGAAGATAATTTATCCAGTTCAGAGTATAGTTAATTTGAAAGCACGACAGAGCGTTCCAAAGAGTTGGAGCTATGATCGTAAAGGCTTGCCATCTTGTCGACGTCAGCCGATATGCGCGGCAGCTAGGAATCATCAAAAGATTTTGGTCAATGGAGCGCAGTGACTTCTGGGGTTGATATGGGGTGAGAAGGTCCCTCAGGTACGACGGCCCCTGGCCATATAAGGCCTTGAAGGTGATAACCAACACTTTGAAGGCGACCCGGTGCTCCACTGGTAGCCAGTGCAGGTGCTGCAATATTGGTGTTATGTGAGCTCTCACCGGCATACCTGTGGTATTTCAGCCTGGTATTCATATACATGTTGGGGATGATGGGATGGCTAGGGCTGAGGAGGAGGCTGGCAATGTGGAAGTGAATTCTGAACAGCAAAGTGATGTGCACAGTGAAATGTCAGACGAGGCCAGTTCCCATGAGAACGAGGCTATAGATGAACATTCCTGTGCAGAAGGAGATAACAGCCAGGCCGAGACACCTGGAGATTTTAATGAGGCTTCTTTTGAGACTCCTTTTGACCGTTGGGATAACATTCGCACTATTAGGCGTGATGCCAGTTTGTGGCGGAGTGGGCGGCTGGCAAATAGAAAGTAATTTTCCCTTTATTAGAGCAGGCTGAAAGTTATCTTTCAGACTTCAAGCATCATTTTGGATGTGTTTCATGCTATCTTGTCTTCAAGCTTTTGCCTGGCCTAGGATTGGGCCTGTTCCTTCCTGATTTGATGCCTTGTTCTTCCATGGGATTTATATCCAGCTCTAAGCCTTGCTTCTGATACTAAAGACTATTTGAACTGTACTTCTACCTGGGAAATATCTTTTACTCATGATCTGCTTTTAACCTTTTGTTGGACACTATATTTGCTTCAATAAAGGCCTATTCTTCATAGACTGCCTGCTGTGTGTATGATCTAGGGGGGCTCTCCTTGGTCTGAGTTGCAACAAGACCAGTGAGAAGCCTAGCAGCTTAATTTTGCACCAGCTTAAGCCTCCGGATCGCCAACATAGGTAGGCCAATGTGGAGGGAAGTGCAGTAGTCAATTCTCGAGGTGACCGTGGCCTGGATAACCATGGCCAGATCCTCCCTGGTCAGATAAGGAGCCAGTTGCCTAGCTTGCCGGAGATGGAAAAAAGCCACTTTGCTGGCATTGGAGATCTGAGCACCATTGATAGCCGAGGGTCCAGCAGGACTCCCAAGCTCTTCACAGAGGACAACGGACACAGGGGGACACTGTCAAGGGTAGGCAAATTAATTAATGATCTTCACATACACTGGCCTAATATTGAAGAACATGGATTATAAGCACACAGCTCCATCACTAGATAATGAAGCAGCAGCCCAATGTTCACATGTGGCTCCTTAGGTCTATTTTATTACGCGGCGCGTTTGTCAGCCCAACGCCAAACCCAGAGTCCGAAAGCCGAACCCTCAGACCAGTAGTAAAGTGAGCAGAAAATCTTTACTCTCTTTACTTGCAGAGAAAAACAAAACTTGCAATGTTGCATAAAATAAGCACAGCAACAAACTTATACAGTCTTTGTAAAGAACATAAAACAGCTTCACCTTTACAGTCAAATGAGAGATGCAAAATAACCCTGAAGTAAATGCTATTTCACCATAGCTTTGTCCATAATGCTCTCAACGAGCCAAGCCTTTGTCCATAGGTCTCCTCAGAGAAATAAGGCTCCTTCAGGATCTCTCCTCCAGCATTCCTTGCTGGATCTTCAGCAACAGCCCGCACAGCAACACAGCATCACCATTACGGCAATACCAAACACATAGAAAATAACTCAAAACTGTTATAGGCCTTTGGGTGTGGTGCAAGGTAGCTGGTTGATCTACTTCAGGGGTGCCCACACTTTTTCAGCATGTGAGCTACTTATAATAAAACTTTAGCTCTACCACAGCTTTTCCGGGCTTGAGGAGGGTAGTGCCAAGCCAGTGGTGGCATAGCTAGCCACTACTGGCTTGGCACTACCCTCCTCAAGCCTGGAGAAGCTGTGGTAGCGCTGAAGCTGGGGGAGGGGGCAGGGATTTGTGCGGCCTGGCTCTGCCCCCTCCCCCCTCTGGCTTTAGCTCCACCACAGCTTTTCCGGGCTTGAGGAGGGTAGTGCCAAGCCAGTGGTGGCATAGCTAGTAGCCACTACGGGCTTGGCACTACCCTCAAGGCTGAAGAAGCTGTGGTAGCACTGAAGCCGGGGGAGGGGGCGTGGCTTGGTGTGGAATGACTCCGCTCCCACCCCCCTCTAGCTTTAGCGCTTTCACAGCTTCTCCAGACTAGAGGAGGGTAGTACCAAGCCAGTGGTGGCATAGCTAGCCACTACTGGCTTGGCACTACCCTCCTGAAGCGTGGAGAAGCTGGGGTAGCGCTAAAGCCGGGGGAAAGGGTGGGGCTTGGTGCGGCCTGGCTCTACCCCCACCCCCTCTGGCTTTATCGCTACCACAACTTCTCCAGACTGGAGAAGAGTAGTGCCAAGCCAGTGGTGGCATAGCCAGCCACTACTGGCTTGGCACTACCTTCCTCAAGCCTGGAGAAGCTGTGGTAGTGCCGAAGCCGGGGAGGGGGCGGGGCTTGGCGTGGCATGGCTCCGCCCCCTCTAATGCTCCATCCGGCTGGGATCGACCTCCTTTGGTCTTGGGATTGACCAGTCGATCGCGATCGACTTCCTGGGCAGCCCTGATCTACTTAAACAGCTGAACAGGATAATTACATACAATAAGGTTTTTCTTCACACACACTTATTGGTCCTGCACGGACTTACCGCAACATATTTTGCATCTCCAGACTGTAACTTTTCCTGATCGTTTGCTTCCCCTCAAATTCTCAAAACGCAGTAAATCTTTAAGTAGGTTGATCTGAGCAATGCTAAATCAAGAAAAGAATGGTAGCTAAACAACAACCAAAAAAACCCATTTTTACCTAAAGAAAAGAATATATGAATTTTGGAATTTAAAAAATGTATTGCTAAAGCCAACCCTTTCTTCTTCGAATCAATGTGATGCATTATTCTGCTCTTATACGAATGTTTCCAACTCCCTTCCCTTTGGTGGTTCTTACGTGGATTCCTGCCATGGAGACTTGCCTCTCATATGAAAGCATCCAGTACAGAAAATGACATGCAATGGCCCATTCTCCAGATTTAATTAATACTATGACAACTTGGCAATAAAACTACAGGAGAGAAAAAGACTCCTCGGGGAAGTGCCAATCGCAATAAGCTACAAGGAAGCTGTTATTTTTAAAATTATATATCAAAAGTAACATCTCAAACATCCAAAGATTTCAGGAAGGCAATTACATCTCTTTTTTTTTTTTTTTAAAAAAAGAAATAGCATAAGAATTGTGTTTCTTAACTTAAAAATAAAGTTTCTTTCCCAAATGTATTTATCATTATATATAAACACCTCTAAATTTGGACTTTTAGCAACCAAGCAAATATTCTTGTATACATTTTTTTTTTCTCCTGATATGAACACAGGGCCGGACCTAGGTAATTTTAAATGGTAAGCGAACAGTATTTTGGCGCCCCCCCTCAACCAATCACTGTGAGATATATATATATATATATATATATATATATATATATATATATATATACAATTTTGGCCCTCCAGGTATTTTGGACTTCCTACTGGCTGTTTGGAATTGTGGGAGTTGAAGTCCAAAACACATGGAGGGCTGAAGTTGGCCCATGCCATATATACACACACACACCTTCCTTCCCACCATTTTCCCTGCTCTATTCCTATTCTCTTTGAGTGTGTCTGTGTCTATATTGCCCTTCCTTCCTTCTCAGCCCTATACCCCAGAATATCAAGGCAGAAAATCCCACATTCTCTGAGTGTGGACTCAGATATTCAAAGCAGATATTGTGGGATCTAGGGCTGTGTGGAAGGGCCCTCACCCTTTTCCCTCCCCTCTTCCTATTCTTTGTGTGGGTCTGTCCCCATTTCCTTCCATCCTTCCCCTTCCTATTCCTCACCCCTTTTTCTCCGACCACTTGCTGTGTCTATATTGCCCTTCCTTCCTTCTCATTCCCCAGAATATCAAGGCAGAAAATCCCACATTCTCTGAGTGTGGACTCAGATATCCCTAGAAAATAATCCCTCACCTTTCTATCCCTCACTTTGTGTGGGTCTGTCCCCCATCCTTCCTTCCTCCCACCCTGGTTTCTTCCCCCCATCCCTTCTTTTCCCCTTCTTACCTTTTCCCCGTTCCTCCTTCTTAAGGTCCCCCAGAATTTCCCTCCCCTCTTCCTATTCTCTTTGAGTGTGTCTGTGTCTATATTGCCCTTCCTTCCTTCTCAGCCCTATACCCCAGAATATCAAGGCAGAAAATCCCACATTCTCTGAGTGTGGACTCAGATATTCAAAGCAGATATTGTGGGATCTAGGGCTGTGTGGAAGGGCCCTCACCCTTTTCCCTCCCCTCTTCCTATTCTTTGTGTGGGTCTGTCCATTCCCCATCCTTCCTTCCTCCTCACCCTTTTCCTTGCCCCCTTCCTATTCCCTTTCCCCTTCTTACCTTCCCCTTCCTCCCTTCTCACCCCTTTCCCTCCCCTCTTCCTATTCTCTTTGAGTGTGTCTGTGTCTATATTGCCCTTCCTTCCTTCTCAGCCCTATACCCCAGAATATCAAGGCAGAAAATCCCACATTCTCTGAGTGTGGACTCAGATATTCAAAGCAGATATTGTGGGATCTAGGGCTGTGTGGAAGGGCCCTCGCCCTTTTCCCTCCCCTCTTCCTATTCTTTGTGTGGGTCTGTCCATTCCCCATCCTTCCTTCCTCCTCACCCTTTTCCTTGCCCCCTTCCTATTCTCTTTCCCCGTCTTACCTTCCCCTTCCTCCCTTCTCACCCCTTTCCCTCCCCTCTTCCTATTCTCTTTTTGTGTGTATGTATATATATGTGTGTGTGTGTGTGTATCAGGTCTAGGCTTATTTAAGATACTTATAACATTTATTCCATGCCAGGGGTCCCCCCCCCCCCCCCGGTTGATCCTAAACTTGGTACCGGCGAGATGTCATATAACACCAATTTTGCAGCAATTGCACTGGCTGCCGATTGAGCATCAGATCACTTTCAAGGTGATGGTTCTTACCTTCAAAGCCTTATATGGTCCAGGGCCGGCATACTTGAGGGACCGCCTTCTCCCCTACCAACCTCAGAGATCACTTCGCTCAGAAGATCAGGACTTGCTGGAAATTCCCAGCTTTAAGATCTACCACCTGACGGCGACAAGGCGCAGGGCCTTTACGATCGTAGCGCCATCTTTGTGGAACACCTTGCCTGCAGAAACACGCGCCCTACGGGATCTACCAACCTTCTGTAGGGCTTGCAAAACATACTTATTTTGGCAAGCATTTGAACTCTATGAATGGGACTTTACTCTAGTTAGTTGGTTTTTATTTTTGTATCGTGTGTGTTGTAAACCGCTCCGAGCCTTAGGGGAGTGGCGGTATATAAGCCTGAATAATAAATAAATAATAAATCAGATAATAACATGTTTTGATCAGGAGGTATTGCCAAAGTGGATCCAAAATTTTACAGTGCTTTTTGTTTTGATTCCATTAGATAACACAGATTTGATGATTATATCATTAAGCAGCTAGATCTGTATAGTGTAAAAGATGACCTTATGATACAGATGCTCATGAAAGTTGCTGATCATCAGGAGGGACACGACAGCAAACCCATTTATTAAGAGTGGGAATCTTCTTTTTTTCTCAACCACCCCCCAGTAAGCTTAATGTATAAATTTTTACTGGAGGCTGAAAAAAAGGATAAAAAGCCAATTAATGAATATATACAGTGGAGGACTAAAATTCTAGGGTATAATATAAACTTTGAAGAGTGGGGAAAAGTTTGGAAGGAAAAACAAAAATATACCTATGTGTATTGCTTAAAAGAAAATATCTTTAAAATGATTTATAGGTGGTACCTGACTCCAAGCCAACTGGCTAAGATCTATAAAAACAAAAAAAGATGTTGGTTGGAAACGTAACCAAGAAAGGGGCACCTTCTACCACCAATGGTGGTCTTGTAAAGTTGCAACAAAATTCTGGGATATGGTTCATAAAGCTGTGTTAGAAATACTCCAAATTAATGTCACGAAGCAGCCAGAATTGTATCTCTTGAATATTTCAGGTGAAAAGAAGGATAAAGAAGTGGAAAAACTTCTAACATACCTTATAATAGCTGCGAGGATTACTTATGCCCGATATTGGAAACTAACCCAAACCCCAGACGAAGATGAATGGCTGATTAAGACAGTTGAAATAGCTGAAATGGATTAGCTTACCTGCCTGCTTCGGTATGGGTCTGCGAGAAGCTATAATCTAACCTGGACACCGTTCATCAAATATGTAAAAGAAAAGAAAAACCTGAATTTGAAAGGTTTTTGTATATAAAGCGGTCATATGGACTATTTCCTTCACCAAAGAGGAGCAATCACGTTGTGTTATATCCAGAAGATGTGAAGTCAACACTTCTTTCCTTTCCTTTCTATCTTATGCAGGTCCGCCTGGGCTTGGATGGAGTGACTACGTAAACAGCTCTAAACACCCTATGCCCAGGGGATGCGGATTGCCTTCCTGTGAGGGAGAGGGCCCCAAAGACTTGACAGAACCAAGCTTCATGGAACAAGCAACTGAGTTTATTAAACACAAGACACAAAGCTGGAAGTGTCTGGCTCAAAAAACCTTTACAACTGTTCACGGGCTCGAAGAATCCTGAGCCGTCTTACTTGGTCTTTCTTCTTTAGTCTGTGTGGGGTAGATGGTAAGCGCCTCTCCTTCCCTCTCTCTGGTCAGCCGCCACGGGTGGTGGACAGACCCCAGCCGCTGAACTCCTTTAAATCGAAGGTCGAACGTCCTTCCTCTGCTGAGTCCAGGGCTGGTTGAAGGCGGTAATTGGCATTAAAAGGAGGTGACAGGCCGGAGCTGACAACTCCGTGGCTCAGTCACACGTCCCTGGTAGTCACTGAGGTAAAAAGCGGTTTCCCCCCTTTTATACCCTTTCGCTTAGGAGAAACCCTGAGGAGAAAAATTGGCGGGGGAAAATCTAGGGTGCTGATTGGAGGGAAAGGTCTGAGGTAAATTTAGGCAAGAAAGTCTAAGGAGATGAATCCCTCCCACCCAGAATAAAACAATAACCCCAGCCAAAACTGTCAAAAGCCCCAGAAACAAAAATGGAGGCTTGACAATCCTGTAAACACACAAGATGCAATCACACCCCCCCAATGCTAACAGGCCAAGCTTCGCGCAGGCCGCAACAGTATGGGTCTGCGAGAAGCTATAATCTAACCTGGACACCGTTCATCAAATATGTAAAAGAAAAGAAAAACCTGAATTTGAAAGGTTTTTGTATATAAAGTGGTCATATGGACTATTTCCTTCACCAAAGAGGAGCAATCACGTTGTGTTATATCCAGATGTGAAGTCAACACTTCTTTCCTTTCCTTTCTATCTTATCTCTTGGACTGCTCCTGCTTTAGGTTAGCTGTCTGTCTGTTTTTACTTTTACCCATCTCCCCTTTTACCCTACCCCCAACCCCAACTCCTCCTTCCCCAACTTTCCCTTTTCATTTACATCAACAGGCTGTTATCCAGCTCCCAGTCCATATTTAACAATATGGGCAACTTCATCGGATGTATGCTGTAATGCGGCTTTGTTTGAGTGTAAACCTTTTAAGTTTCCCTACTTGTAACTTTTTCTATACTTAATAATATATATATATATATATATATATATATATATATATATAAAGAGTGGGAATCCAGTCAGGATACAATTGTGAGCAGATGAAAGATTCAGGAAAGAGAAGAGAGTACCATATGAAAGTTTCTATAGATTAGATTAAAATGTACTTTACCTTGTTTGTTTCACTTCCATATTTAGCTCCTGACATTTATGTATAGCTTGCGTGACAGATGTTGAGTTTCAGTCTCTTCCCTTCTTCTTCCAGTAGAACGGAGCAAGTTTTTGCATTTTTATTTTGGTTACACTTGAAACCATGAAAACACACGGTAATCTCCCCCCCCCAGTCTTACAATAACCTCTAAAATTCCCAGAATTGTCACAGGCCTCAGGCCTTGCCGTGCCTAACCCTTTCGAAAGCCAATGATGGGGAAACTCTACCTTTGGTATATGTCCTTAGTCCTATTCCAGTTCAACACCCTGTTCTTTTATTGTCTTACACTGTCATGCAAACCATTGGAAGTATCCCACCTTTGGTTTACCTACCAAAGAAAGAACAGGTGTTGGCAGTAAACCGATTGGTGCTTTTCATGCCTCACAACGTTCTTGTTCAATTATGAATGCTGAATTTGGTTTACAGACAGTTATAAAATGATTTCTGTTTAAAATAACGCTTTTGGAAAAACATACAGGATGATCTCAGCTTACCACGGCTCCAAAATCAAAATGACGTACTGTTAGCTGAAAATTACAACTCACTTGAGAGCGTCAGGCTGCTGAGTATCATTTTGCAAGAGAATTAAGCCCAGCAGTATGGCAAGTGCTTCATCATCCAATAATTCATAGCTCTCTGCATCTCAAAAGCTAACGGTTTTGCAGCTTGAAGCAAGCAGCTGGCATGGAAATACAGTTTGCGATGTGACAAAAATACTGATTACTAAATAGTGCTATACATATTTTCACAAATACATGGATAAGCCCAAAAGTGAATGTGCACTGCATATTCTATTCATATGTGTTACTTTGGCACCTTATCTACATATGAATAGAATATCTATCATATGTTACAGAGAAAGTCCATGAAGCTGTGGTGCAATGCATATTCACACCTGCTTATTGGCGCTTCATACCTCTTGCCTTCCATAACCAATGTTTGGCATTGCGTTAATTTTAAAACTATCCAGATTTGGACTGGAAACTTGGATTGTAGCTGAAGTGGAACAATTACTATAATGGACCTGAACCTGACACATTCAGGAATGGTGGCAGTTTCAGGTCAAATAGCATGGTCACTCTAAACCAAGGGTGCCCACACTTTTTCAGCATGCGAGCTATTTTTTAAAAAAACAAGTCAAGAAGATCTACCTTGCGCTCGCTGCTCCTCCTGCACACCGCTCCTTCCACAGGGCATTGCGGGAACGAGGCGCTCTGCCCTGCCTCTCTCTCGCCGGCAGCGGAGGCTGCATGGTTGCTTCCGAACGAGAGAGGCGGGGTGAAGCGCGAGGCGGATCCTCCGGAGGCCCCGCCTCGCACTCCATTGTTCCCGCTGCCGGCAAGAGAGAGGCAGGGCGGAGCACGAGGCAGGGCCTCTGGAGGCCCCGCCTCACGCTCCCTCGTTCCCGCAATGCCTCGCGGAAGGAGAGGCGCGTGGGAGGAGCTACGCATGCAAATAAGATCTTCTTGACTTGGTTTTTTAAAAAGTAGCTTGCATGATGAAAAAGTGTGGGCGCCCCTGGTTTAGAGTGACCATGCTATTTGACCTGAAACTGCCACCATTCCTGAAAGAGTGCCGCGCGCAGGGCAGAATCGCCCCATCCGGCTGCGATCGACCTCCTTTAGACCCACAATCGACTGGTCGATCGCGATCGACTTCGTGGGCAGCCCTGCTCTAAACTATCGCTAGCCAGAGGCGGATTAACGAACTCAGCGGAGTAGGCGCCCGACAAGAGTGCCAGATGTGCAGGGGCGCACCATTGCCAGCTGGAAACTCCGCCTCTGCGCCGGCTGGAAACTGCCTCTGCATCTGCTGTGTTTTCAGCAGGCACGGAGGCGGAGTTACCAGCCGGCGCGGAGGCAGAGTTACCAGCCGGCGTGGAGGCGGAGTTTCCAGCATGTTGGAGGCTCCACCTCCACGCATGCTGGAAACTCCGCCTCCGCACCTGCTCCAGGTTTGGTTTTGGAGGGGGGCGCCAAAATAATTTTCGCCTACCATGTAAAATTACCTTGGGCCGCCTCTGTCACTAGCTCATGTCTTTCATGTCACTGTATTGTTATGCAGGGGGAGAGGTCAACTGTGTTATTTACTCTTTGCTTTCACATCATGAGGAGATGCCATCTCAGTGGTAAAGGGGACTGTCACCGTACAAATGATATTAAACAAGATTCTATCTTTAAAGTCTTCTTACATCCGACTCTTCCAAAAAGGCTTCAGTGTTACATAATACTCAAGCGCAAAATAAATGATCTTCAAACAAGGTCATTTTGCCCCTAGTCCACATACTTATTTATAGACACCCCACACTATGTCATAAAAAATCCAGAAGCAAGGTTTCCAATCTGTATCCCAGGTTGGACTGGGGGGGGGGGGGGTGTTCAGAAAAAAAGGATAAAAAAATAAGTGGCAGAAGATCAAAAGGCATGAGAGAATACTCCAGCTGCAGAATTGCCTCCTTCGTTGTATGGAGAAAATGACACTGCGCAGACATGATTCGGTTCTGCAAGCACATCACTGACGTCATGACATCATACTGGTTTGTTGTTTTGTCCTTCTCATGATGCTTGTATGAAACTCAGTGAGGATTCTGGAAATCCATCGGTCTTCTCTCCAGGTTAGATATGCTTTAGTCTTCCAATATTATGTGCCAGTCTTTAGCTAAGGGATTACTTTGCCAACACGCACTGTTGCTTTTGAATACAAATGTAACATGACAAGAACAGGAAAAAAAAACTCAAGGTGGCCGGAGAAAACATTTTAAGAGCAGGCTTTAATAGGTGATATGTACAAAACAGATGGGGTTTCGTTCTATAAGTAACTGGACAGAATCGAGGAATTAAAGACAAGCACCCTCTCCGTTTGTTTGTATGTTTACTGCATTCGCTCTTCCATTCTCTTCTAAACGGTGGCCTTAGGACCAAGCTGTTTTGGCAGACACATGCAAAAGGCTCCCACAGCGAGGAAGTGAAAAGACTAAGCACACACACAAGGCTATTGCCATATTCAAAGCACAGGGGATACTTCGACATAACACAAAATACAGTCCGAAATAAAATACGTTTCAGGCAATTTCAGTGTTAAGATAACATCATTAAGAGCAGAACAGATTGTGCTCAGTCCCTGCTGTTTATAATTAACACATTTTTTTTCTGAATACTCCAGGGTCTCGAGTAAAGAGTCCTCTGCTCAGATCTATCCAGACCAACTAGAGGGTTTTTATCAAGTCCCATGCCGAGTCGGCACCTGTTTTGGACACATCCAATGGAGCCCAAAGTCTCTTCTCTTCTGATGGCTGAAGAAGATAAATCAGATGCATCTTGCCTTCACTGTCATCAGGATCCATGTCGTCTTCACAAAAAGTCATATAAGTATTTTATTACGTCGAAGTTCACAGTCCTATAAACAACAATGCAGCACATAAGTATCTCACAACCTCTGAGGATGCCTGCCATAGATGTGGGCAAAACGTCAAGAGAGAATGCTTCTGGGACATGGACAGACAGGCCGGAAAACTCACAGCGACACCAGTCATGAAAGCCTCCGACAACACAATTTTGTTAGTTTTGGTCCAGTTCTCCAATCTGTCAATGTCATTTTGATATATTATCTACCCCTCATAATTTTGTGCCACCTGTAAATATGATAAGCATGCCCTCTATTTCATCATCCAACTCTCCCCCCCCCTCTCTGTATGTATGTATGTATATGTATGTAATATTTGTTTGTGGGATTAACATAACTCAAAAACCACTGGACGGATTGTCACCAAATTTGGACACAATACACCTATCAGGCCAACAAGTGACCATCACTCATAAAAACTGAAAAATACAGCAGAAGAGGCTTAAAAATCCAAAAAACAAAAAATACATTACAACGCATGCGCAAAACCACACACACACACACACATATACGCAAACATACATATACACAAATATACACACACATATATACTGTACACACACAAAGTCTGGGAGTGATCCTGGACTCATCGCTGAGGCTGGAACCCCAGGTCTGGCGGTGGCCAGGGGAGCTTTTGCACAGTTAAGACTTGTGCGCCAGCTGCGCCCGTACCTTGGGAAGTCTGATCTGGCTATGGTCGTCCACGCTCTGGTCACATCCCAAATAGATTACTGCAATGCACTCTACGTGGGACTGCCTTTGAAGACAGTTCCGAAATTACAACTAGTCCAACTGGCAGCAGCCAGATTACTAACTGGGCTACATACAGGAGCATACCACCCCCTGTTGTGTCAGCTCCACTGGCTGCCTGTCCATTTCCGAGCTTAATTCAAAGTGCTGGTTTTGACCTTTAAAGCTCTATACGGTCCTGGCCCAGCTTACTTGTCCAAACGCATCAGCCTCTACATCCCACCTCGTAATTTAAGATCATCCGGGGAGGCCCTGCTCTCGCTCCCGCCAACTTCTCAAACGCGGTTGGTGGGGACGGGAGAGAGGGCCTTCTCGGTGGTGGCTCCCCGTCTGTGGAACGCGCTTCCAAGCGACATATGATCAACCCCATCCCTCCGGGCATTCAGGAAAAAAGTGAAATCTTGGCTGTGGGACCAGCGTTTGCACATTAGCACAATGCAGCACTTTGGACTGGATTTGTAAGGGCAAGTTGATGGATATGGCTCAATGCTCCTGTTATGGACGGAATACTGTTTTTAACGTAAGAGAATGTGTATGATGTGTTAATGTTAATTGTATTTTAATGTGTTTTAATGCTGTATGTTTTTGGTTTTATACTGTATTTATTATGTTGGCATTGAATTGTGCCTTTTGTTAGGCCGCTCTGAGTCCCCCCTCGGGGGTAGAGAAGAGCCGGGTAGAAATGTTGGAAATAAATAATAAATAATAAACAAACCACATACACACAGACTGGGTCACAGCAATGCATGACAGGGGACAGCTAGTAACATATAAAGATGCCCCGATGAACATATTTTGGTTTTAGTTCATTGATCAGTTATAAATTCACTTAACAATAGCCCTGTATAGCCTATATTTTACTAGTTTGTCTGTGAGGATATTTATTTATTTATTTATTATTGAGGCTTCTATGCCGCCGACTCTCGAGGGCTCGCGGCGGCTCACAAAAGCCAGAGGCATAAAACAGGGTTAAAACATAAAACAATTGAACAATTAAAACAATGGGAGAACAGGCACTAATACAAACGGAGCAGGAACAGATGCCAAGCACAATACCCAAAGCACACGGGCCTACTCTCCGAAGGCCTGCCTGTACAGATGGGTTTTACAGGCCCGCCTGAATGGGAGTAGATCCCTCAGGGCCCTGGTTTCAGCCGGGAGGGCGTTCCACAGCGTGGGGGCTATGACGGAGAACGCCCTCCGGCGGGTGGATGTCAGGTGTGCCGACTTTGCTGATGGTATTTCCAGGAGGTTGCCATCCTCTGACCGTAGTGATCTCGCTGGGCAATAAGGAGTGAGGCGGTCCTCAGATACGCTGGCCCCAGGCCGCATAAAGGCCTTGAAGGTGAGAACCAGCACTTTGAAGGCGATCCGGTGCTCAATAGGTAGCCAGTGCAGATCCTGCAAAACAGGTGTTATTTGGCAACCTGCTGACGTGCCAGACAGGAGCCGGGCGGCAGTGTTCTGCACCAGCTTGAGCTTCCGGATCGACGACAGAGGAAGGCCGACGTAGAGCGCGTTACAGTAATCTAGCCTTGAGATGACCGTGGCTTGGATCACCGTGGCCAGGCCGCTCCGGGAGAGGTAGGTGGCCAGCCTCCTTGCCTGGCGGAGGTGGAAAAAAGCAGCCTTGCTGACCGCGGAGACCTGGGCCTCCATGGTCAGCTGGGAGTCCAGATGGACCCCCAGGCTCTTCACAGACGGCGGAAGCCGAGCACCCACCCCGCCCGGGCGACCCAGCCACAAGATCTCCGTCTTCGCCGGATTCACCCTCAACCTACTGGCTCGCAGCCATCCAGTGACGGCTTCGAGGCAGCGCTGGAAATTATCAGGGACGGATTCCGGCCTGCCCTCCATCCTCAGGATGAGCTGGGTGTCATCAGCGTACTGGTGACAGACCAGCCCATAACTCCGCACCAGCTGTGCAAGTGGCTGCATGTAGATGTTAAATAACAGAGGGGAGAGAATGGCCCCCTGGGGAACCCCGCAGATTAAAGGGGAGCCCCCGGAGATCACCTCGCCCCTCCTCACACGCTGAGACCGCTGGCGAAGGAAGGAGGTCAGCCATTTAAGGACAGTCCCCCTCACTCCAGCCATGGCCAGGCGGTGGATCAATAGATTGTGGTCGACTGTGTCAAACGCTGCCGTGAGGTCCAATAACACGAGCAGCGCAGACCCGCCTTGGTCGAACTGGCAGCGGAGTTGGTCTGTGATGGAGACCAGAACCGTCTCCGTCCCATGCCCCGAACGGAAGCCGGACTGGAAGGGGTCTAGCCACGTTGCATCATCTAAGAAGGACTGCAATTGCTCCATTACTGCCCTCTCAACCACCTTACCCAGGTACGAGAGATTCGACACCGGGCGGTAGTTGGAGGGAACCGCAGGGTCCAATGACGGTTTCTTCAGTAATGGAGCTACCACCGCCTCTTTCAAGCACTCTGGAAAGACTCCTTGCTCAAGGGATACCACAGGGAACCTTGTCAAAAATCTTCGGAAAGATATATTACATGAATAGCGCTCCCCGGGTCTACAAAGCTTGTATCACATCAAAAAAGATATTAGTTTTGAATGATTTGCTCAGGACCTCTTCTCCCCTGCTGATTGGTTTGAAGATGGTGAACATATCTGCCTTCCCCAGTCTGCTCTGTGAAGATGCAGATATTTGCCCTCCTTCAGCCTCTTGTTCTCTAATAATTGTTTAAGATGATTGACATTGCAAGTTCCACGCAGTTCTTCTGGTCTCGGACACTTGAATTGAGGTCTTCTGACCTGCAAGCTCCTAATGGCATAATTCCTATTTTCACCAGGTGGCAGTGGCACACTGGTTTGCTTTTGGAAGATGGAGGCAAAAAGGGTTGAGAAGTTCAGCATTCTCTCGGTGCTGGTTGCATTTTTTTTTTCATTTTCTCCATGCAGTTGCCATACCATTCCCTTATTCTTCCTCTTGCTCCAGACACAGTCAATTAACGCCCTTTTGTTACTGTTTATGTCAATTGCAAGCCTGAGTTAATTTTGAGTGTAAGTTTTTCTGACTTTCTCTCTACAAGTGCTTTCTCAGTGAAAATGTAACTGATCTTGTTCATATTCCTCAACCTTATCCCAAAGTAACAAGAGAAAAAGTTAAGCAATTCAGTTTTTGGTGCGTCCGAGCCGCCACTTTGAGCACCTAGATCAGGAGTGCCCACACTTTTTCAGTATGCGAGCTACTTATAATAAAACCAAGTCAGAAAGATCTACCTACCTAATCAAGGCTGGAGAGGGGAGGGGCGGGGCATGGCACGGCCTGGCTCCGCCCCTAGAGATGAAGCCAGAGGGGGCAGAGCCAGCCTCACCAAGCCCCGCGCCCTCCCCTCTGGCTTTGGAGCTCCCAGCAGCTTCTCCAGGTTTGAGGATGGCAATGCCAAGCCAATGGTGGCATAGTTAGCACAAGGCTGGCTTGGCACTGCCATCCTCAAGCCTGGAGAAGCTGCTGGTAGAGTGGAAGCCAGAGGGGCGGAGCCAGGCCACACCAAGCCCCTCCCCCTCCCCTCTGGCTTTGGAGCTCCCAGCAGCTTCTCCAGGCTTGAGGATGGCAATGCCAAGCCAATGGTGACATTGCTAGCAAAAGGCTGGCTTGGCATTGCCATCCTCAAACCTGGAGAAGCTGCTGGTAGAGCGGAAACCAGGGGGCGGAGCCAGGCCACACCAAGCCCCCCCCCCACCCCACTGGCAGTGGAGCTCCCAGCAGCTTCTCCAGGCTTGAGGATGGCAATGCCAAGCCAATGGTGGCATAGTTAGCACAAGGCTGGCTTGGCACTGCCATCCTCAAGCCTGGAGAAGCTGCTGGTAGAGTGGAAGTCAGAGGGGGCGGAGCCAGGCCACACCAAGCCCCGCCCCCTCCCCTCTGGCTTTGGAGCTCCCAGCAGCTTCTCCAGGCTTGAGGATGGCAATGCCAAGCCAATGGTGGCATAGTTAGCACAAGGCTGGCTTGGCACTGCCATCCTCAAACCTGGAGAAGCTGCTGGTAGAGTGGAAGTCAGAGGGGGCGGAGCCAGGCCCCCCCAAGCCCCTCCCCCTCCCCTCTGGCTTTGGAGCTCCCAGCAGCTTCTCCAGGCTTGAGGATGGCAATGCCAAGCCAATGGTGGCATAGTTAGAACAAGGCTGGCTTGGCACTGCCATCCTCAAACCTGGAGAAGCTGCTGGTAGAGTGGAAGTCAGAGGGGGGCAGAGCCAGGCCACACCAAGCCCCGCCCCCCCCTCTGGCTTTGGAGCTCCCAGCAGCTTCTCAGGCTTGAGGATGGCAATGCCAAGCCAATGGTGGCATAGTTAGAACAAGGCTGGCTTGGCACTGCCATCCTCAAACCTGGAGAAGCTGCTGGTAGAGTGGAAGTCAGAGGGGGGCAGAGCCAGGCCACACCAAGCCCCGCCCCTCCCCTCTGGCTTTGGGCTCCCAGCAGCTTCTCCAGGCTTGAGGATGGCAATGCCAAGCCAATGGTGGCATAGTTAGCACAAGGCTGGCTTGGCACTGCCATCCTCAAACCTGGAGAAGCTGCTGGTAGAGTGGAAGTCAGAGGGGGGCGGAGCCAGGCCACACCAAGCCCCGCCCCCTCCCCTCTGGCTTTGGAGCTCCCAGCAGCTTCTCCAGGCTTGAGGATGGCAATGCCAAGCCAATGGTGGCATAGTTAGCACAAGGCTGGCTTCGCACTGCCATCCTCAAACCTGGAGAAGCTGCTGGTAGAGTGGAAGTCAGAGGTGGGCGGAGCCAGGCCACACCAAGCCCCGCCCCTCCCCTGGCTTTGGAGCTCCCAGCAGCTTCTCCAGGCTTGAGGATGGCAATGCCAAGCCAATGGTGGCATAGTTAGCACACGGCTGGCTTGGCACTGCCATCCTCAAACCTGGAGTAGCTGCTGGTACAGTGGAAGTCAGAGGGGCGGAGCCAGGCCTCACCAAGCCCCGCCCCCTCCCCTCTGGCTTTGGAGCTCCCAGCAGCTTCTCCAGGCTTGATGATGGCAATGCCAAGCCAATGGTGGCATAGTTAGCACAAGGCTGGCTTGGCACTGCCCTCCTCAAGGCTGGAGCAGCTGCTGCGAATGCCCAAGCCGGGGGAGGGGGCGGGGCTTGGCACAGCTGGCTCCACCCCCCTCTGAGAAGCACCCCATCTAGCTGGATTGACCTCCTTCGGTCCTGGGATCGACTCGTCGATCGCGATTGACTTCCTGGGCAGCCCTGACCTAGATCATGGATGATGGTGGGGTAGAAGAACGTTTCCTGCTACCACACCAATACCCTCGTTGCACACAAGAAGTGGACCTGAGTTTTGTCTGCACAGCTTTTGAAAGTCTTTAATGTTTGAAAGTCATTAGATTTAAGCTGTGAAAAAAATTAGCTCAAGAATCAATGAGGTTTTTAAAGAGTTTATTGGAGGTTGTGGAGCTCTGGTTAGCAAATTAGAGTTATATAACTTTCTGCTATATCACTGTCCTCTCCATTGGCGCCCCCTTGACGTGGGGGAGAGGCTTGCGTACCCTAATGAAGTTGTGAGCTATGCTGGCGGTGGCATAGTAGCCACCGGTAGGGCCTCCCATGCCAGACAGGCCACAACCGAAGGGTCTGACGAAGAGTGTCAATGGGCAGGATGGGCTCTCTAGCCTTTTGGCAACCATCCAAAGAGAAGGAAAACTCTGATTTCAAATCCAGGCAGATGGTGCTCATCTAACCCTGTAAGGTCAGCCATCTAAGAGAAGGTAACTCTAATCAAACCTACGACCTGAGGACCTCGCTGCCACCGTCCTAAGCTTGCTAGGCCCTGGTAGACGAACCTTTGGTTTAAAGCAGGGCTGCCCAGGAAGTCGATTGCGATCGACCAGTCGATCCCGGGACCGAAGGAGGTCGATCCCAGCCAGATGGGGCTTCTCAGAGGGGGGCGGAACCAGGTCGCACCAAGCCCCGCCCCTCCCCCAGCTTCAGCACTCCCAGCAGCTTCTCCAGCCTTGAGGAGGGTAGGGCCAAGCCAACCTTCTGCTAGCGATGCCACCACTGGCTTGGCATTGCCATCCTCAAGCCTGGAGAAGCTGCTGGGAGTGCCAAAGCCAGAAGGGGGCGGAGCCAGGCCCCGCCAAGCCCCGCCCCTCTCCAGCCTTGAGGAGGTAGGTAGATCTTTCTGACTTGGTTTTATTATAAGTAGCTCGCATGCTGAAAAAGTGTGGGCACCCCTGGTTTAAAGGGTGAGGCTAGTTCTGTGCACGCTGAAAAATCCATTGCACAGGCTCGAAGGACACATCCAACTTCCACCGGACTTGCGTATCTCGGATTGGCCTTCTTAGTCAGAAAGCGTGGGATGAGTCCTTCCTGAATCTTCATTTGCGAAGTAAAGCCAAGAGATATCACTGTGATATATAGCAGAATTATTTACCTGGATACAATCTCTGAAATATCAGATATACACAAATATTAAAAAATCTGGGGAAAAATAAAAAAAGGAGAGGGCTTCTTAAGCTTAGTGAACATGGCAAACCATTTGGAGCTGTAATACAGCAATCTTGTCTGCTGTTGAACATTCAGTTCTTCTTCTAAAGAATCTGTTTCAGTTTTATATATCAGTGTTTCCCAACCAGTGTGCCGTGGCACACTAGTTTGCCGTGAGCGATCATCAGGTGTGCTGTGGGAAATTGGCACTCTCCCCCTTCCTAGCAGCCCCCTCACAGGTTTCCAAGAAACAAATTGAGCCTCTCCACTTGGATTTTTTTTTTACTATTTTATTGGATTTTTGAGATCCCCCCTGTAAAGAGGCTATTCAAATGAACCAGCTGGACAGGGTGGACCCTCTTTTACTGATCCCACCGCTGCCACTAATTTGTAACGATAAGGTCACTACGTATCTGATCTAATGTAAAAGGGTGTTGTATAACTTTAATTTAAGGATCCCTTAAATATGAAGAGATTAGCCACCAGATTGTGAGAACTGTTGTTGTTATCAGTTATCTAGGAGGTCTGTCACCAATTATTGTGGGACTTCAAACTGTGTAACAAGACAGGTTAAAAACACTTTCCTGTCTTGCTTTACTCTGAGGCTGGACTTTTAAAATACGGAACAGAGAGAGATTGTTGATGAAAAGAACAATAACAGTTTATTTATAGCTTGGCACAAAAGCGTGATGGATACGTTATAACTTCTTAGAGGCTCAACTCATCATGGTTACGTTGGTATTGTAGAAGATACAAAGTTTAAGATGTTTGACTGTTACTATTACTCAGTTAGATCAGTATGTAACTATCTCACACACAGACCTTCTTTCCTCCTATAGGCACCTTGCCTATCTCTAGCCCCCTCAGGCTCTATACAAACAGACTGGCTCGCAAGCTCAGCCTACTAGAACTGTCTCTCTACAGCTCCAAAACCAGACTCCCTCAGAACCTGCTCTCTCCTAGAGCTGGGCTGACAGTTAAACTGTCCAAATTCAAACTTCCCCAGAATTCTATTCTTGGCTGTGGCAGAAAGCTGTTGACTCCTCCCACCTCTGCCTTACAGCCATGTTGCTATGACAACTCTTCCCCAAGGTGGGCCTTCACTGAAGAAGTGCACCTTCCCTAAACATCTAAACATCTCAATACATATTCAATCCTCAATCCTATAATAAAAACAAACACTTGCACCACCCAAGGAACTGTTTAGAACAGCTTCATGACATCCATAGTTAACTGGAAGCAAGTTTCACTCAGGGTGAAATTTCACAAAGGTCTGGAGAACAAGCTCTATGAGGAACGGCTTGAAGAGCTGGGCATGTTTAGCCTGAAGAAGAGAAGGCTGAGAGAAGACATGATAGCCATGTATAAATATGTGAGAGGAAGTCATATATATGTTTTGTTCATCGAAACAGGCCCAGGTTTCACACTGAGTGTATAAATACATTTAAAAACATATTAACTATATGTATTACTGTGTTAGAGTGCCATTTTGTGTCATTTTGGTTAGTGGAGTGACCCAGGATTTTGTAAAAGTGAAAAACGTGCCGCGGCTCAAAAAAGGTTGAAAAACACTGTTATATATGATGCAACTCCAACTAATTTACAGTCTGTATTATTTCTTTCTTTACTCACATTTTTAACTAAAAGGGGACGCTCCAAAAGGACAGAAAATTTCCATCTATTTGGTGCTTTGTGAGAATGAAAGATACCCTCTATGGGAGTGAAACCTTCCCCATTTTCCCGAACTTTTCCCAAACTTCTGATGGACAATATTCCAATTCTGTGGGGGTTTTTTATACAGTGACCAAAGCTAAGTAGGCAATGTTACAAAAAAGCATTTAAAAGTTGTAAAGACTAATTAGCTCTCTTATTGATCAAGGTACTAATTTCTGACTCATGTAATTTCCTAAATCCATGTTTTTGCTGTAACTCTAAGGAAATACTATGATATAGAAAACGTGACCTTCTCTAGCTCCAGAATTGTACATGATACTGATGAAGTCTACTTAATTAGCACATTGTAAACTTTAAAGATATATGGTGTGCTAAGGTTGCTTTTATGTTAGACATTGATGTAAAACAGTGTTCTCTGGCAAATGTTAAGTTTCCCAGATTAAACGCCACAATCAATTGTTTGACCTAATGATAACCAGTAAAGACCTTGTGTGTAGTTCTGTCCAATTAACTGATATCCCGAGCCTAGACATTTGTGAAGGGAAAAAATGAAGAAGGAAGGAGCTGAATCAGCATGGAGACAAATCTAAGCCTCGCAGCCACAGCAGTTTTGTTTTTTTTAAATAGCAGATATTAATAACTGTTCTATGAAATCAGAAATAAAACGATAAAAGTAATCCAGAGATTCAAAAACTTCAAAAATAACAGAATAATAATTAACTTTATCACTGCAGTTAGACCAGTGTTTCCCAACCTTTTTTGAGCCGTGGCACACTTTTTACATTTGCAAAATCCTGGGGCACACCACCAACCAAAATGACACAAAACGACACTCTAACACAGTAATACATAGAGTTAATATGTTTTAAAATGTATTTATACACTCAGTGTGAAACCTGGGCCTGTTTCGATGAACACAACATAGATATCCTGGCAGGAATGGCAGAAAGACACAAACTTCCCACACAGAACTCCCATAACCAAGAGAAAATGCTATAAGAGTTTCGTGGGCATTGACCTTGAGGTTTGGAGTTGTAGTTCACCTCCAAAAGGGCACTGTGGACTCAAACAATGTTGGATCAGGACCAAACTTGGCACGAATACTCAAGATGCCCAAATATGAACGCAGATGGAGTTCAGGGGAAATAGACCCTGACATTTGGGAGTCGTAGTTGCTGGGATTTATAGTTCCCCTACAATCAAAGAGCATTCTGAACCCCACCAATGATAGAACTGGGCCAAACTTCCCACACAGAACCCCCAGGAGGCAAGAGGAGGTCTCTACTTGGGGAAAGGGAGGCGGGCCTTCCCAATGCATGGAGAGGGAGAGACCAAGTAGACAACGGGTGGGGAGGCGGCCTTTATCGAGGTAGGTTTCTTAGGGTTTTTATACTTCAATACACTAGACTCTCCCCCCCCCCTCCTGGAGGTTCCAATTTCCCACGGCACGCCTGATGATTGCTCACGGCACACTAGTGTGCCCCGGCACACTGGTTGAGAAACACTGAGTTAGACAGTCCTGAATTAGGATTTAGCCACATGGGATCTGAACTACTTCAGTCTTTGTAAACTTTCCTATTTATATCAGTAAAGAGGCAGCTGCAAATGCATACTAAAGAATCTGCACAGAGAAAGGTCCCTTTGTCATTAAGTCAGTAGCTAAAACAGTCCTAATAAAGGATTTAGGCTAAATCCAGTGCTACACTAACACGAATAACAAGACTTCTCTCCTGCTGCTCACCTCAGCACAAGAACCTTGTTCCAGGGTCCAGAGGGTCTTTCTAGACTTCCTGGGTCAGTACGTGACTGTATTCCCAACTACGAACCTACGCGATCTCTCTGATCATCTGGTGAGGCCCTGCTCTCGCTCCCGCCCCCTTTGCAGGTGCGACTGGTGGGGATGAGAGAGAGGACCTTCTCTGTGGTGGCCCCCCGACTCTGGAACTCGCTTCCCAAGGACATTAGACAAGCCCCCTCATTGGCAGTTTTTAGGAGGAGCCTGAAAACATGGCTATTCCAATCAGGCCCGGATTACCCATAAGACCAGACTAGGCCATGGCCTAGGGGCACAAGGCCAGGGGGGCGCAAAAATCACAAATACAAACGCAAAGCCTGCGCGCGATGCACACGGCGCACCATCCACACCGTGCCATCCGAACCTTCCGCTGCCTCTGGGACGTTTCCCCGCCTCCATTCTCAGTGCCGCAGCGTGGCCTGAGGAGGAGGAAGGGAGGAGGAGGGCAGCAGAGGAAAGGAGGGGCGGGCGCCCGGCCCACGCGTGCATTTATGACGCGTGAAGACGAGCCACGAGGTATCTCCCACTTCCGTAGCCTTCTCCCTTCCCAGCCTCCTCTTGGCGGAAAGCGAGCGCTGCGAGGGGCGGGGGAGGAGAGAATGCCCCCGCCTCGCCATCACCCACGCCCCTTTGCCAAGGAAGGAGGGCGGGAGGAGGAGGAATGAAGGGAAGCCTCCGGGGCCGCTGTCGGGCATGCGCGCGCGGCACCCAGGAACATGGCGGAGGAGGCAGAGGTGCTCGCCAAGCGCCCTCCTGCCGCGTATGCCCGGCAGCGGCCCAGGGCGGTTCCCTTTCTTCCTCCTCCTCCTCCTCCTCCCGCCCTTGCTCCTTCCTTGAGTCATGGAAAAAGGACGCGAGTGAGGAGGAGGAGGAAGGAAGGGAAGCCCCGCCCCCGCGGCCGGGCAGTGGAAAGAAGGAATGTGTGTGTGTGTGTGTGTGTGGGGGGGGGTGTCCGGTAGAGGTTGGTTTGGGGGCATAATTCCAAAGTGTGGCCTAGAGCGCCAAAAGGGGTTAATCTGGGCCTGATTCCAATGTGCCTTCCCTGAATAAAGTGAACTATGTCCTGCTTTGACCAATCCCTTGCCAATGTCCTCAGATGCACTTTAACTACTTGTTGGGTTGATCTCCCCACATTACCCAAAAACCCTTCTGCTAGATACATTTTATTCCCGTCCACATCTAATGTTTATTTATTTTTTAAAAAATTAATATATGACATCTGGCCTGGCCACTTATTTATTTATTTATTTATTTATTTATTTCCGGCACTTTACCCCGCTCTTCTCAACCCCCGAGGGAGGGGGGACTCAGAGCGGCTTCCAAAAAGGCACAATTCGATGCCAACACAGTAAAACACATAAAACACAGTATAAAACCCCCCAAAACATTACACATTAAAATACAATTACATCAACATATCATACACATTCATTTAAGTAAAAAAAAAAACCCAAAAAACAAAACAACAACAAACAAACAAACAAAAACCACAGTGTTCCGTCCATAAAAGTATTGAGCCCTATTCATCAAACTTTCCATTAAAATCCAGTCTAAAATGCTGCCTTGTGCTAGTGTGCAAACGCCTGGTCCCATAGCCAGGCTTTTACTTTTTTCCTGAATGTCAGGAGGGATGGAATTGATCGTATGTCACTAGGAAGCGCATTCCACAGATGGGGAGCCGCCACGTCCCCACCAGTCGCATTTGAGAAGTCGGCGGGAGCGAGAGCAGGGCCTCCCCGGATGATCTTAAATTACGAGGTGGGATGTAGCGGCAGATGCGTTCGGACAAGTAAGATGGGCCAGAACCGTATAGAGCTTTAAAGGTCAAGACCAGCACTTTGAATTAAAACTATGGTTTTAAACGTTGTGTATTTACTGTTTATAGGTGTTTTATTGATTGTATTGTTTATTTTCTGCTGTGTTGTTTTCATTGCTGTGTTGTTGGGCTTGGCCTCATGTAAGCTGCCCCGAGTCCCTTCTGGGAGATGGTGGCGGGGTATAAATAAAGTTTAATAATAATTAATTAATTATTATTATTAATAATAATTTTAGGGCATGCAGTAGAGAAAGGAGGGGGAATACTCTCTACTTCTAGTATTCTTTTAAGCACCCAAGAGACAATAGCCATTGTAAATATATTTATGACCGATTCAATAATGGCAGTGGGTGTTTAAATATCATATGGAATGTTTCTTGGCTCCTTTGAGGTTTCGATTAAAAAAACCTCAAAGTAATATTCTAGCATGATGATGAGACATTATGTAAATCTCCTCTATTGTCTTCTTCAAAGCCCAAGTCCTACATTAAATGATTCTCCTAATATAAATTGAAACCAAGAATAAATGAAGCTAAACCTAATATACAGTAAATCTGCCAATATGTACAATTTCTCATTTACAATTAACTTAATTTTGAAGTATGCTGCTGAATTAACCATGCCTTTCGCACATAAGAAATAAGCAGAGTGCTAAGCAAACAAGGCTCTGCTTAAAGATTTGCTATGCGTGTGCATCATGACAAACATGTAGAGATTTCCAATAAAAACCTATCCATCTCTACTGAAAGAATAAAGACTGATAAACAAAAATAGGAAAAAAGAGGAATCATGAAGAAAATGTCTTCCCAAGAATGCCAACACATTGTTTTTGTTATTTAACATCTATATGCGACCACTCGCTCAGCTGGTACGTACCGTGTTTCCCCGAAAGTAAGACAGCGTCTTACTTTCTTTCCCCCCCGAAAAGTCCCCCTACGTCTTACTTTCAGGGTACGTCTTATATAAACTAAGACGTACCCTGTCGCCACGCCCACGCCTCCGCCGCTGTCACGCTGCCGCCGCTGCAACCGGCCCCATCGGCCGCGGCACACCTCCGCGGCGCAGCTTTTCCTTGGACGAAAGAAGGGAGGGGGAAGAGCCAGGGCCGTGACGAAGCGGCCCCGCATCACTCTGACGCGGCGCTGCTTCGCCACGCCTCTGGCTCCCTTCCCCCTCCCTTCTTGGATGAAAGAAGGGAGGGGAAGAGCCAGGGGCGTGGCGGCAGCGCCGCGTCACTCTGACGCGGCGCTGCTTCGCCACGCCTGGCTCTTCCCTCCCTTCCTTGGACGAAAGAAGGGAGGGGGAAGAGAGCAAGGGCGTGGTGAAGCGGCGGTGCGTCAGAGTGACGCTCTGACGCGGCGCCGCTCACCACGCCCTTGCTCTCCCCCTCCCTTCCTTGGATGCCGCATCAGAGGCCTGGCAGAAAGGTGCGCCGCGGAGGTGTGCCGCGGCCGATGGGCTGGTTGCGGCAGCGGCGAGGTACGGCTTACATTCGGGGTACGGCTTACATTAGCCGACCTCGCTGACACCCCCAATAGGTCTTACAATCGGGGGTGTCTTACTTTCGGGGAAACACGGTAGTTTGGGGCTTGAGTGTCATCAGTACGCTGATGACACTCAGCTCATTCTGAGGATGGAGGGCCGGCCGGACTCCGTACCCAATCATTTCCATCTGTGCCTTGAAGCCATCACTGGATGGCTGCGAGCCAGTAGGTTGAAGTTGAATCCGGCCAAGACGGAGATCCTCTGGCTGGGTTGTCCGGGCGATAGGGAAATCCAACTGCCGACCCTGGATGGCGAGGCATTACGCCCGTCATCATCAGTAAAAAGCCTGGGTGTCCATTTGGACCCTCTGCTGTCAATGGAGACCCAAATCTCCACTGTCAGCAGAATCGCGTTCTTCCACCTGCGACAAGCGAAGCACCTGGCCCCCTATCTCTCCCGGAACGACCTAGCCACAGTAATCCAAGCCACGGTCATCTCAAGACTTGACTACTGTAACGCTCTTTACATTGGTCTACCCTTGACCATGGTCTGGAAATTTAAGCTAGTGCAGCATGCTGCAGCCCGGCTACTCGCGGGGGAGTCCGCAACGTGCCGTATAATTCCAATCCTGCAGGATCTGCACTGGCTGCCAATTGAATACCGGATCACCTTCAAGGTGTTAGCTCGTACTTTCAAGGCCTTATATGGTCTGGGGCCCGTGTCCCTACGGGAGCGCCTGATTCCATACCCCTCCCCCGAGATCACTACGCTCAGAAGACGTGAATCTTCTAAACATTCCCAGTGTAAAATCCTTCCATCTGACATCAATCAGGCGAAGAGCCTTCTCCATCATCGCGGAACGCTCTGCTTCCAGAGACACGAGCTCTGCGAAATTTGAACACCTTCCGCAGAGCGTGCAAGACACACTTATTTAGGCAGGCTTTTGAATGCTTGTGACTCTCGTTTGTGTTTTATTGAGTTTTACTGTGTTTTACTGTTTTACTGTGTTTCTATCTATTCATGTGTTTGCATATTATGCTGTAAACCGCCCCGAGCCTCCGGGAGTGGCGGTGTATAAACCCAATAAATAAATAAATAAATAAATAAATAAATAAATAAATCCACTTTGCTAATAGTTAACAGTCGGCCCTCTACATTTGTGAAGGTTAGGGGTTGTGGATTCCCATGAAAGGGGGGAAAATGTGAATATCTACAGACCCCCCCCCCTTTTAAAACTCTTGAAATATAATGCCAGACACCTGCTTTTGTTTTTGGAAGGTATCACCACAAATACTTTCAAGATCTTGCTCTAGAGCAGTGTTTCTCAACCTGGGGGTCGGGACCCCCAGGGGGGTCGCGAGAGGGTTTCAGAGGGGTCGCCAAAGATTATCAGAAAACATGTATTTCTGATGGTCTTAGGAAGCCCTTTGGCAGAGAAGGTTGAACAGAAGGTTTTCTTCTGTTGTGATTGGCAGGCCTCCCAGCCAAGGGGAGGGCTGATTCTGAGACTCCAAGCAGGGATGGGAGAGCAGGCATGCTTGGCGCATGGCAGCATGATGCACATGTGTGGGTGAGGGAGAGTGGGTGAGGTGGGATGGAGGCTCGAGCCAGCTAGTTCCTTCAAGGCATGAGGGTTCTGTGTAGGAAGTTTGACCCAATTCTATCATTGGTAGGGTGCTCTTTGATTGTAGATTAACTATAAATCCCAGCAACTACAACTCCCAAATGTCAAGATCTATTTTCCCGAAACTCCACCAGTGTTCACATTTGGGTATATTGAGGATTCGTGTCAAGTGTGGTCCAGATCCATCATTGTTGAATCTATAGTGCTCTCTGGATGTAGGTGAACTACAACTCCAAAACTCAAGGTCAATGCCTACCAAACCCTTCCAGTATTTGCTGTTGGTCATGGGTTTTGTGTTCCAAATTTGGTTCAATTCCATTGTTGGTAAGTTCAGAATGCTCTTTGATTGTAGGTGAACTATAAATCCCAGCAACTACAACTTCCAAATGACAAAATCAACCCCCCAAATACAGTTATGATGTAGCAATGAAAATAATGTTATGGTTAGGGGTTGGGGGTATTAAGGGGTCGCAGCATTAGGAAGGTTGAGAAGCACTGCTCTAGAGCTTGTGTTCATTTGCTACAAAGGCAGAAGCCAGTGGCTGGTGGACTTTGCCACCTTTCCTGACCTTTGCCTTTGGAACAAAGAGAAGAGAAAGGTGTTTCTTCTTTTGCTCTTTCCAAAGAAGCAGCTGACAGCTGGCGAGTTTCCCCACCTCTTGGCAGCGAGGTTGCTGCCCCCTTTGGCTTTGGGATGAGTTAATATTTGGTATTTACAATGATCCACAGATTAGCTGATACAGATTTTTTAACGTAGAATTTCTGAGTAAAATTTCTAGATTTATACATGAATATATACGAGGGCGGGTCAATAAGCCCATGACTTTTTGAATTTCCCGCCTCTTAACTGAAAGGGCAACACTGCTCCTGTCGACAGGCATCTGTCAGTTGACTCCGATCAAAATTTGAACAAGCTGCGTCATTTAGTTTGTGTTTGACAGCCATTAATAGCAGAGGAGAAAATGGAAAAAAGTGATTTTCGTGTGCTCATTAAGCATTATTTTTTGTGGAAAAAACCCATCACTCAAACCAAGGCTAAGCTTGATAAATACTATGGGGACTCTGTACCATCAATTTCAATGGTAAAAAAGTGGTTTACTGAATTTCGTTGTGGCCATAAGAGCACGGAAGATGCCGAATGTTCTGGACGCTCAGTTGAGGTCTCTACACCCGAAACAACTGAAAAAATTCACGATATGGTGTTGGCCAATCAGAGATTGAAAGTGCGAGAGATTGTGGAAGCCATAGGCATCTCACGTGGCTTAGTGGATTCAATTTTAAATGATCACTTGGGTATGAGAAAGCTTTCTGCAAGATGGGTGCCGCGCTTGCTCACAATCGACCACAAACGCAATCGTGTGACAATTTTGCAGGAGTGTTTGCCGTTGTTCAACCGCAGTGTGGATGACTTTTGGCGCCGTTTCGTAAGTGTGGTGAAATGTGGATCCAGCACAACACACTAGAGACCAAACATCAGTGAAAACAGTGGGTTTCTCGGGGTGAATTGGCGCCAAAGAAGACCAAGGTGGGTTTTTCAGCCAATAAAGTCATGGCGACCGTTTTTTGGGATGCACGCGGTATAATCCGCATTGACTACCTTCAAAAGGGTCAAACAATCAATGGTGAATATTATGCCAACTTATTGGGTCGATTTAATGAGGATTTTAAAAAAAACCCAAACTACTGCATTTGGCCAAAAAAAGAGAGTTTTTTTTCACCAGGACAATGCAAGGGTGCACACATGTGCAGTTTCCATGGCAACAATCCATAAATTGGGATACGAATTGCTCCCTCATCCGCCCTATTGTCCGGATTTAGCCCCGAGTAACTATTTCTTGTTTCCAAACCTGAAGAAATGGCTCGGCGGAAAGAGATTTGACTCCAACAATGAAATCACCTCACAAACAAATACCTATTTTGATGACCTCAACAAATCTTATTTTTTGGAAGGGATAAAAAAAATTGGAGAAACGTTGGACAAAGTGTATGGAGCTCAAAGGAGACGACGTGGAAAAATAAAATGATTTTTTATCCAAAAACCTGTGTTTCATTCAAAAAGTCACGGACTTATTGACCCGCCCTCGTACACTGAGGTTTTCTTTATTCCTAGATGCCTTGAGGTTCATTTTTCCAGGAATGTCTAGATGCTGGGAAATAACGCAAATGGTGCTACGAAATACTACAAGAGGCCTAATGGTATTTTTTCTATTATAAGGCTGTAGCAGGGCTTACCTTGAAATTGCTCGAATGAAATCTAAAGACACATTGCATTTGTATCTCGGTCCATTAAGCTGGTCATCATGGCCTACCAAGGTTAACAGCTGGAGCGTCACAAGGGAAGTGATCTAAAAAAGGGAGAGAAAATTATATTGGTTGCCCTTTCATCAGAGCAGCTGTCACTACAGTGGTAAGTACAATCACTTTGCTCACTGCCTATCTGTGAAGTGGCTCATAGACCAGTCTTGAGGATGCAAATCTAAACATGATCAGGATACATAAAACGTAAACCAATTATGATCATCCAATGCCCTGGATTCTACAGATGGGACTTTGTGGTCAGCCTAGGTTCTGCTGAGGCCTAAATACACAAAACCGTCTCTCTGACAGTATACTTATATCTGCTTGTGGCCTGTAAACAAAAGACAAAACTATATCAAGGTACAAGAAGCTTCAAATGCACCATGGTAACCTTATCTCTAGCTGCCTTTTCTAGCATCCTACTATCTCTCTCTCTCTCTCTTGGTTTTTCTTTGCGAACGAAGATTCAGGAAATACTCATCCCACACTTTCTACAAGCGCATTGATGACTAAGAAGGCCAATCTGAGATAGGTAAGTCCGGTTGCAGGAAGCACAGCAGAAAGTCTCCTTGGGTGATGTTGTTTCCAAGTTGCATTTCTTTCTGCGTTGTCGTTTCTCTTCGAGACCTGTTCGCCGTGACTTCTCGAAAGAAGCCGCAGCATTGTGGATAGTGCGTCTCCACGTCTCCCGATGTGAGGCCAGGGTGGACCATTGTTGGTGATCAATCTGGCTGAGCCTGAGATGTTGTTTCAGGGAGTCCTTATATCTCTTCTTTGTGGTGCCTCTCTTGCACTGACCCGTGGCGAGTTCACCATAGAGTAGTATCTTTGGGAGGCGGTGGTCCTCCATCCTAGAGACGTGCCCTGCCCAGCACAGCTGTGTTCTCAATAGCATGGCCTCAATGCTGGTGATCCCTGCTTGCTCAAGGACAGCAACATTCATCACATAGTCAGTCCAGTGTATATTTAGGATTGAGCGAAGACCGCACTGATGAAAGCGTTCGAGGAGTCGTAGGTGTTGGCGATAGGTGACCCATGTTTCAGACCCATATAGGAGAATAGACAGTACGATAGCTCTGTACACACTGATTTTGGTGCTTTGCCTCAGGTGCTTGTTGCTCCAGACTCTTTTGTGAAGCCTTCCAAATGCACTCTATACCTTTGCTAATCTGTGATCTATCTCTTTATCAATCTTGGCGTCTGAAGAGATGATGCTTCCCAGGGAGGTGGACTGCTGAATGGACTTAAGCACAGATTTGCCTATGCTGATGTAGGGATGGTGGTGTTCTTCCTGTGGTGCAGGCTGGTAGAGAACCTCCGTTTCCTTCAGGCTGACTTCCAGCCCAAACAGCTCTGCAGCTGTTGCAAAGCAGGATGTGAGGCGCTGCAGGGCTGCTTCTGAATGGGCGACAAGGGCAGCATCGTCTGCAAAAAGCAGCTCACGGACTAGATAGTTTAGAGTCTTAGTGCGAGCTCTCAGACGGCTTAAGTTGAACAAGCTGCCATCAGTACCATAACGTATATATATGCCGTCTTCGTCTTCGAGGTCTGCCGTAGCCCTTTGGAGCATCATGCTGAAGAAGATTGTAAATAGGGTTGGTGCAAGAACACAACCTTGTTTCACTCCATTAGGTATTAGAAAGGGCTCCGAGAGAGCATCGCCGTATCTGATTTAACCGTGCTTGCCCTCATGTAGCAGGATACTCATTTTGAGGAATTACAGAGGACATCCTAGTCATTCCAGGATATGCCAGAGACCTATTCTGCTCACAGTGTTGCCCCCTTGACGTGTGGGAGAGGCTTGCGTACCCTAATGAAGTTGTGAGCTATGCTGGCGGTGGCATAATAGTCACCGGTAGGGCCTCCCATCCTATTGTAATAATGCTTGAAATGCCCATTTGTCATAAAATAAAGGCACATTAGTCTGCTGGTAGGAGACCTGGCATGGAGAAAATATCTGGAGAAAAATGTACAATTTTCCTCCATTTTTTATATAAAAAAAATCTTGTCAAGAATGGCTGATAGTTACATTTCAAAACTGTATTTACTTTTTAAAATGTTTACTTATTTTGAAGTAAGGATAAATGAAACATATTAAGAGAGAAACTCAAACACATGACAGTTTTTTAAAGTTAGAGGTGAATTTTGTATTCTATTACACTATGTAACACAATTTTATCTCTGGGTTATAAATGTCATTTCTTAGTTGGTTCTATTGTAAAAGCATGGACAAAACTGTTAAAACTGCAAAAACATTGTTTTGCGGAACATCCTGCAGCACATTTTGCTATAGTTTTTCAAGGAATCTCTCCTAAAGTCTCAACCAATTCAACATAATTTGTGGCAACTGCAAAAGCGAAGTTTCTGAAGTATAACAGCTACTTTCAAAGTAAGTATTGTACAATTAAACAGGAAATAACACTTTCAAACCAGGAACAGATTCCCCCCCATTTTGTTCCATAATACTATGGTATAGTATTTTAACAAAGAGTATCAATTATGTTCTTCCTCAATATCTTTGTGTGCAAGCAAAACATTATCTAAATTTAGAAAGGACAAGGACAAGCATACGTCTTTCTTCTACTGTTTCGGCTGAAATTCTCTTGTGCATGCTAAAATGGTGAGGCTTGAACATTCATGCTTTACTATCATCATTCAAGATATGGAAACGGAAGTTTAAGATATAATTGAATGTACACATTCACATGCACCCCAAAACTACAGAAACCTACATATATGCCTTCAAATTGTAGACATGTGTTGCACCTCAGATCGCGGACAGCCCCCCTAGATCACACACACCAGGCAGATGCAAATATAAGTATTTATTTAGAACAAGAAATAGTCCAAAAGTAGAAAGATGTAAGGCAACTCGAATAAATCCAAGGATAGTCCAAGAGAGTTCTGTAGCTGGCAAGTCAAGCTGACTTAAATCCCAAGGAACAAGGTACGATAACAAGGCAAACCGCTCCTGCGGTCAAACGGAAATTTAGAGTCTTGAACACGAGTCCATCCAAGCTGAACGTAGCTTCAGGTCTGGCGAAAACCCTCCCAGACCTGTCTAATAAAAGAGTCTGTTGTCTATGTGACCAGTGCACCCCCTTTCCCAAACTCCAATCTCTCCGGGAGGATCGGATGCTGGCCCTCCTGTCAAATTCCTCCTCATTAGCGGCCCCAGGTGCTTCACTATCAATCTGGGAAACTCAACCCTCCCTATCCTCGGAATGCTCGCCCGGCAAGGGAGTGGAGAAGTTCTCGTGAGAATCAAGGTCGCTGGGCCTCTCACTGAATTCAGAACTAACTTCCATGGAGTCATCATTATCCCCATCTTCAGGCCCATACCCATGTATAGACTTCACAATAGCAAAGATAACAAAATATAATGTGTATTGAGTAACAAAGCACAAGGTACAAACTGTGAGGGGGCAGTGGCATAAGTGCCCCCCGGCGCTCGCAGTAACAATATAGAGGGTGAAAATACCAATCAATGGAGCGCAGTGTAGTCACCGGGCGGAGTTCCAGGAGCTGAGGTGAAGCGGCTCAATGGGGGAAACACAGTTCGCGGGGATGGGAATCACAGCAATGAGGTAAACGGGTGGAATATTCCGGCGTGATCCAAGCCTGTAATTAGCGGCCGAGGCAAATGCCTGGAAATCCTGCTCACGAAGCTGTTTGCCCGAGCAAGGCGCACGATGCGCTGCGACTGGTAACCCGAGCCCCTCACGTCGTCCTGGGAGGGCTCCGCTGGAGATACACAAGCAGCAGTCCCTAGTGCCAGAGAAACGCCGGGCACGCCGCAACGGCTTCAGCTGCAGTGGGCCGTCCGTTTCGCCCGATAAACGGCTTTATCAAGCGGCCAGGTGCTATACAAGAAGGCGTTTCATGGAAATAATATAATCTGTAACAACATAAGTATAATAATAATGGTCTACAAAGATGCAGTAAAATACAGACAAGGAGAACACTATCCACAAAGTAAAAGCATACCGTGCGATAACATGGCCCCATCATAGGTAATTCCATGGACCCAAAGGTAAATGACAGCACAGCATAGAAGGCTTAAGTAATTGCAGGAGGAGGCAGATCACAATTAACATCAAATTAGTAACGAGTTAAGACTGAGGGAATCGTTTAACCCATTTGGAACTTCTGTATTGAGTGAGGCAATTAGTCTGCTTTCAGCCCTAATCAAGTTGTTGTGATTGTTGCCACTGCCCCCTCACAGTTTGTACCTTGTGCTTTGTTACTCAATACACATTATATTTTTGTTATCTTTGCTATTGTGAAGTCTATACTTGTGTATTCCAGTTACCTGTGTGGTAAATTTATTGCTTGTGTATCACTGTTTACCTAGTGCCTTTGAGCCTAGTTTCTCAGACGCTATGGAGACCCCCCTTGCAATGCATGCATATGAACAGACCGATGTTGACGCCACCATACAGGACTACTTCCTGTTTGACCCAGCTGTGGGAGCAACCAGTTTGGAAGCACCCCAGGTAGCTCTGGCCCCAGCTAAAGAATTGGAAGATAAGGAACTCAGGCTTATTAGGGTTCAGCTCACTGCAGCATCCATGTCAGAGTATATTAGGAATGGATTAATTCCAAGAGGACTAAGGGTGCAAACCCCACCGGGGACTCACTTGGATGACCCCGAATTCCTTAATGGTTGGCAGGCTATTGCTAATAAATGTTCTGTTGACTGGATGACCCTTATAGTGAAACGTTGTACTAAAGAAATTCAGGAGCTAAGAACGGACATTGATTCCATTCGAACCAATGCCCAGGAGTCTCTCACGGAGGCGGACCTAGCAGAGGTCAAGAAACAATGTGATTTACTGTATGCTGACCTAAAAGCTTATAAGATCAAGAAATTTCGCCGTGATCAAATTGATTATCAAGCCAACAGGGTATATAAGTGGATTTATAATCCCAATAATACTAAGTCCCCAAAGGTCGGTCCGCTTCCCAGAAGGCTCCCTCCCCTCAGCCTCCTCAGGAGAGGAATTATCTGCAGAACCTCGACCTCAGGGTCTGCCCCTCCAACTCCAATAAGAATACGACTAGGCAACCCACCCAGAGCAGACAGCGTTATTTTTCGCAAGGCCAAGGGACGAAAAACCAGACCTAGTGGTTAACCTATCCTCCTATACTTTCAGTAATCATGAATTGTGTCTTTTGAATAAGGGTCTGTCCTTTGTGTATATGCCTCCATGTACTGATTATGTTATTAGAAAAGATCTAGCGCATTTGTTCAGGACGTTAAGATTGAGGGAATTTTTTGATGATTGTAACGCAGATACTTCTATGGCGAGTACTAATAGGTTTCATGCAAAGAGTACGTTTACCCCCTATGATGTGTCCTATCACCTCCGTACATTTGAGGATAAAGTGCTTAAAGAAGTCAATAAATTGAATCATTCGCATGATTTGGCGCATTCTAATTTATTCAGTGAGGACCTCCAGACTATCCGTAATCTAGGTTCTAGGACTGATATAGTCTTTAAACCAGCAGATAAAGGGGCTGTTCCCAGGAATACAAGCCTCATCTCAAAGATCCCTTTGCAACTCATTGTTCTCAATGGCAATCCCATCATCCCTGTGCACATCAGTAACAGCCCCATCATCCCTAGCATGCACACGAGCACCAGGCTGAAACACCACAGATCTGGAGGTCAAAACGGGAAGGCAGCAACAGCGTGGTCAAAACTGGTCTGGAGTCAAAACGAGCAGAAAGCAGAAGCGTAGCCAAAACCGGTCCAGCGTCAGGGCGGGAGGAAGCAGCAGCGACAATAAGCCAATCCGGGTCAAAATTAGGAGGAAACAGCAGCGTTGATAATCCGATCCAGGGTCAGCACACAAGCAGGCAGCAGCAAGCCCAAGCAGTTCACAGGAACACAGCACACAAAGGACAGGGCAGACGCACTCAGCAACACCTTGCCAACTGCAAGGAACCCCCAATTCCAAGTCTTATTTTATTCACAAATCCTCATCAGAACTCGAATGAGGCAAAACCCCATCATTAGTCATCTCGGCTGCCATTGCAGCTTCACGTGCAGTCCTCTGTCTTTCCTGCCAAGCTCTCCTTCTCCTGCCGCGACTTAGCTCACCCCAAGTGATATTTTAAACTGTAAGTCGCTCGGAGCAACTGGTGAGCGACTAATCAAGAAATAAAGTGAAGTCGATGTCATCTGAACTCCAATTTCCCATCTCCAGAAAACCCCACAAACGTATCGCTACTTGTTGGTTCTGCACAAACATCACACACTTCCTGCACTTTAGTCCAGTCCATATCGCTAGACACATCTTCCGAATCCGCATCCCCACTCCCCATAGTTGGTTCATCATGCTCAGACCCATCATCCCCAGAGAAACCCTCAAAGGATTCCTCATCAGTAGGTTCACTAAGTATCTGCCGGATTCTTTTCCTCTCCCGTTCCCCATCTGACTCCTGCTCTCGAGTAACCCGTTTTGCCCTTCTTGCTTCAACCTCCATGCTTTCAGCATCGCTCAAGGACACATCTACAACACGTATTGTGCTTGTTTAGATTATGTCCACTTACAGTTCACCTCTATGCATCTTCACTCAGTAAACAATACTGACATCCTTTCAGAACAGAAGCCTAGGAGGTTGTGTACTGCCTTATGACCCTGGTAATTGTGGCAGGTGGCAAATCCAGAAGGTTTTACTGATTGCTTGGTGGACCATATTATAGTTACTGGGCTACATCCAGCTTGGTAGGATTGTGCATGGTGCATTTAGCCTGACAGAGCACAAGTACTCTCTCTGTGTGTCTACTCTTAAATATCAATTCAGTATGTATCCTACACTTTATTATTTATTTATATAGCTCTATTAGTGCACACAGAAAATTGTTTTAAAAAAGTCCTTACTACGTACATGTGCAGTTTCATTTTTGCTTCATAGACACACAGATCATGGTTTAGTCAATAAAGGAGAAAACGAGTTTCAAGCAGAGGGTTCAGCAAAAGAGTAAATGGGCCTCCCTTATAACTCGCATTCCATTACGACAGTGTTTCCCAACTAGTGTGCCGTGAGCGATCATCAGGTGTGCCGTGGGAAATGGGACCCTCCAATACCCTTTCTTCCCCCTCCTGCCGAACACTTTTTGTTCGGGCTCCCTTCTTCCCAGCCTCGCTCTGCTTGCTTTGCCTCGCTTTGATCACGCTGCTGCTTCTGCAGGAGGGGGGAGGGAAGAAGACGTGACCCGTGTGGGCACTACTGCGCAGACTCGGCCCACGTCTTCCTCCCTCCCCTCCATAGTGCTCTCTGGATATAGGTAAACTACAACTCCAAAACTCAAGGTCAATGCCCACCAACTCTTATAGTATTTTCTCTTGGTTATGGGAGTTCTGTGTGGGAAGTTTGATTCCATTCCATCATTGGTGGAGTTCAGAATGCTATTTGATTGCGGGTGAACTATAACTCCCAGCTGTTGAGCAAGACCTTCGTGGGTGTCTTTCTGCCATTCCTGCCAGGATATCTATGTTGTGTTCATCGAAACAGGCCCAGGTTTCACACTGAGTGTATAAATACATTTTAAAACATATTAACTATATGTATTACTGTGTTAAGTGTCATTTTGTGTCATTTTGGTTGGTGGTGTGCCCCAGGATTTTGTAAATGTAAAAAATGTGTCACGGCTCAAAAAAGGTTGAAAAACACTGCATTACCTGATTCTATTGTACTAGAAGCAATACCTGGTCACAAGACAACTGGTGCAATAAAATATCAGCAGAAAAGCCCTGGTTCCTCATTTTGAGAAACAAGATATAAAATAATCCCACCTAGGAACCAGCCTCATAAATGGAAACTATACCTCTGTTATTTTATTTATTTTATTTATTTATTTGGGTTTCTATGCCGCCGACTCTCGGAGGCTCGCGGCGGCTTACAAGAGCCAAGGCACAATAAAATACAGAACAATAAAACAGTAAAAGCAATTAAAAACAGAGCAACACAATAAACAATAACACATTGGAGCAATGGCACGATTAAAAGTGTGCGGGCCTACCCGCCGAAAGCCTGCTTAAACAAGTGGGTTTTACAAGCCCGTCTGAATGGGAGCAGGTCCTTCATTGCCCGGGTTTCGGCCGGGAGGGCGTTCCACAGCGTGGGGGCTATAACAAGGAACGCCCTCCGACGGGTGGATGTCAGTCGTGCCAGCTTCGCCGAAGGTACCTCCAAAAGGTTGGCATCCTCGGACCGTAGTGATCTCAAAGGGCAATATGGAGTGAGACGGTCCCTCAGATACGCTGGCTCCAGACCGTGCAAGGCCTTAAAGGTAAGAACCAACACTTTGAAGGCGATCCGGTGCACAATAGGCAGCCAGTGCAGATCCTGCAAGACAGGTGTTATATGGCAGCCTGCTGGGGAGCCAGACAGGAGCCGGGCGGCAGTGTTCTGCACCAGCTTGAGCTTCCGGGTCGCCGACATAGGAAGGCCAACGTAGAGCGCGTTGCAGTAGTCTAGTCTTGAGATGACCGTGGCTTGGATCACCGTGGCCAGGTCGTTCCGGGAGAGATAGGGGGCCAGCCTCCTTGCCTGCCGGAGGTGGAAAAAGGCCACCTTGCTGACCGCAGAGACCTGGGCCTCCATGGTCAGCTGGGAGTCCAGGTGGACTCCCAGGCTCTTCACGGAAGACGATGGGCATAACGCCTCACCGTCCAGGGTCGGAAGCTGGACATCTACCCCGCCCGGGCAGCCTTAGTGAAAGTGTTTCTGATAAAACTAATAAGAAGTGTGCTAAAACCAGAAGAGAATATATATTTTTTAATTTTTTTAGAAATAGTGATAATGTTATGCTTTATAAAGTACACAATATTTCCATGATGTACTGGAAGTGCGGCCTCTCAGTTGTTCTTGATTCGTTGGCCTGTAGACAAAGCCCAATTCTATTTCATTTTGAGACTGGCCAATCTAGCCTTTGAGTTAAAGATATAATATTCTACAGAGATTAAGACTATCAAGAACGCTGCACAAGAAGGACAAGACTATTGCAACAAATTACATTAATATTGCTAACCATTTCGGTTGAGGGACAAGTTAGATTGTCCACTCGTTAAGTAGTCAAAACACACCGGGCATGTGGTGCTGCTGGCTGGGTGTCAGCTGCATAAGATCTCTACTGACCAGAAGGTCATGAGTTCGAGGTCTGCCTGGGTCGAGGTGGGCTCTCGACCTATTGTGTAGCCTGTTGTCGACCTTTGCAACCCGAAAGACAGTTGCATCTGTCAAGTAGGAAATTAAGGTACGACTTAGTGTGGAGGCTAAATTTAACTGATTTACGAGGCCATTAAAAAAAATCTCCAGGAAACAAGCTGAGGAATGAAAAGTGCGACAGCTCCCCCTGGTGGCCAGATGTTAAATTGCCTCTGTCTGTCTTGTGTGTTTGTGTGTCTAAATGCAATGTGTACATTGTAATCCGTCCTGAGTCCCCTGCGGGATGAGAAGGGCGGAATATAAATGAAGTAAAATAAATAAAATCTATTAAACCAGAATTTATTGTATTATGTTAGTATTTGCTATGCACATGGACTCTGCTGCTGCCGAGGGGGCCTCTGGTGGAGAGCTTGGCATGCAGCACCCTCCACCTGGGAATGAGGCCCACCATTGCCGCCGCCGATGCCTGGCCCTCACAGAGAGGGAGGCCTGGAGGGAGATGTTGGAGGCTGGAGCACTGGAGCGTAGACTGAAGAACATGCCGGATGACCTTGGGGAAGCTCCTGACCATGTTGTCCTGTTGAGCTCCCCACGCAGGCGCAGAGGGAGCCGCAGAAGGAAGCTGCAACTACCGCGAGAGCCAGTTGAGGGCGGCGCCCTCAGCTTTGTTCCGGTTCCAGAGCAGGGATCTGTTCAATTTCCCCCCCTGCTCCAGCAGGGGGTGACGGCGTCTTCCGATACTGCTACGGCCCCCGAGGCTCAGCCAAGGGTCTGCCCGCCTGCAGCTGACCGGCCAAGGCCTATGCCAACGAAGAAGCGGAGAAGGTTCCGCACCAGTACCTTTTGGAATATTAGTTCCAGGAGCTGGGAGCACTCTCTGGTGAGTCCCTAGCCCTGGAAACAGGACAATGCAACAGGCGAGAGACTTACTTTTAAGTCACTGGGCCCAGAGGGTAGAGTTGGCTCCCCTCACCCTGGTTTAGAGACTTTCCGTAACTATCCGGGGGCGCCACAGCTCCCTTCTTTTGACTGTGTGACAGATATTACTGTCAGACATCCCCCTTTGGTAACACGTCAGCCTGCACGGGACAGACCCGCGTTTTGTTACCAATTCTTTTAAATGTCGTATTCCTTCTGTACTCTCCCTTCCTCTGTCTATGTAATCAATTTTCTACTCTATCTTGTTGTTTTTCTGTTATGTGTCAAACTCTGTAAACCGTTCCGAGTCTTCGGGGAGTGGCGGTATAAAAGTTTGAAGCATAAATAAATAAATAAATAAATAAATAAATAAATGCCTGGATATTAGCATTTTAAAACTATTTTGCATCCTGTGTGTGAATTTCTTGTATCATTTCATTTATTTTGTAATTGTATTTTTAATATTATTATTATTATTTCTGATATATTTTGTTTTGTATTTTACTGTGTTGTATTGTATTTTGAAGGGCTTGGCCTCATGTTATCCACCCCGCGTCTCCACTGGGGAGATAGATGGTGGCGGGGTATAAATAAAGATTATTATTATCATTATAGTTATGAATCCAAGTTACTAAGATTTACAAAGAGTATATTTTGCACACACTTTAAGCTTTGTGACTCCCCTCACCCCCGCAAGCACACATTGTCAAACAGATGGTAATGGACCCAAACTGCCATTGAGAAACAACTTACATTACATATATTCCTACTCCTCCCAAATTTTGTTTGGTAATTCAGGAAAAAATATTACGAACCCCTCTCTATGTTAAGGAAGAAAATGGCTCTTCATTCAGTCGGGCTCTTATTCAGTCAACGATGAAGCATAATGGGGTAATCTGTTATTACAACTGCTCTTTTACACCCCAGTGCACCATTATTGGCTAATCATTTTAGCAGGATATGCTTGCAGCTGGCCTCTTACACTCCAAGACTACCAATGAAATAGGTCATATTCCACAGCAGGAATAGCACGAGGCTCATAAAAGCTCCCAGAAAGCACACCGGCTTAGATGGCTTGGAGCCGGACCCATCTAAACATTATGGAGGATTCAGAATTCAAGAGTGACCCTGCCATTGCATTACAAATCTGCCAGCCTCTGCATTAACTACAAAATTGTGACCAATTTCCTCTTCGTGCCACAAAATGCAATAAAATGGAACAGAAGGTCAGTCCTGTAAAATAGCTCCCCATATTTTCTGGCCATAAATCTAAAAATGGCGTCAGGCTGGATATGAAATTTCTGATTAATGTTTCAAGCATAACATGGTAGAGTAGGTACAAAGGTTTCGGTTGTCACTAAAAGACAAGACAAGGTTGCTTAGCTGGGTACAGTGCGCCCTTAGCCGGCAGTTTGATTTTCATAATTCTCCAATGATAAAACTCAAGGCAATTCGTGCATGAAAAATGATTTATACATTGCTTGATTTTCTCTTTCTTCTGTAAATGCATAAACACTTTTAAAAAAATTCAGCATTGAACGTAATATCTATGAAAGGTAGAAAATATTTTAAAAAGTGCTTCAACTAATGCCACATCTGGCAGGCATACTCCTACTGAATATGTATCACTATCTGAGGCTAGTAGCTTAACCAACTCTCACAAGTTTGTAGACAATTTTGGATGAGGGAGGTTTGCTGCATGAAATAAACACAGGGACACCTTCTTCAGTGCTGTACTCAACACACTAAACACTAGAAACAATCAAGTTACTATCTGTCTACATACAATATATACCACACTCTGGGATGGCAAAATATAACAAATTGTATTGAGGCTTCCAAATAAGCACTATAATTTCAAATATTTATCATAACAAATTATATATCTTCAAAGGTACAAAATAAACCGAGTGAACATATCTATTTCACTCACTATACTGGCAGTAGCCCTTCAATAGGTAAAGATACTACTTTACTGCAGTTCAGTTCCTTCCGTAGATTTTCTGTATTTATATCCAAGACCCGATGGTCACCACTGTTATCTTCTAGACCCAATGGTCAACATAAATGTTAGTTATAATCCGCGGCCTGTTGGCCAAAGTAAATCAAAAAAGATCAAAGGTACTAGTTGGGTTTCCGTCAGTCGTCGTGAACTCCAATATGCAATATCCCACTCCGTTTAGTAGTTATCGCTGGGCAGTCCACCTACGGGTAAATCCATGTCCGGTTACCGACCCGTTTCGATCAAATCTTCGTCAGGGTGGCCCCAAAATACACAGAGATGCACAATAACAGTATATCTGTAACATAAACAAGTACAATAGTATCCCAAACAATACACAGACCTGCTGCTTTAAGGAACTAACAGACCTGCTGCTTTAAGGAGCTCTGAGAGGCCTCTATCCATTGTATGTTAGTTTGTTTGCGCCACTGGTAGGCACTTAAGCAGCTTCTCAGCCTTAGCCTTTACCGGATTGCGGTCTACGCCATGTGGGCGAGCTATTTGGAAGCTGAGAAATCAGCAGTGCTATTGAGCATTTATATGATTTATATTGGTAAGTAACGAGAATTCACTCCTACCCTATGTTACTATCTTTCTGTGTATTGTTTGGGAAACCTAACTAGTACCTTTGATCTTTTTTTATTTACTTTGGCCAACGGGCCGCGGATTATAACTAAAATTTATGTTGACCATTGGGTCTAGAAGATAACAGTGGTGACCATCGGGACTTGGATATAAATACAGAAAATCTACGGAAGGAACTGAACTGCAGTAAAGTAGTATCTTTACCTATTGAAGGGCTACTGCCAGTATCGTGAGTGAAATAGATATGTTCACTCGGTTTATTTTGTACCTTTGAAGATATATAATTTGTTATGATAAATATTTGAAATTATAGTGCTTATTTGGAAGCCTCAATACAATTTGTTATATTTTGCCATCCCAGAGTGTGGTATATATTCTGTACTCAACACAGCCTGTGGGCTGAGAGGGGCGGTATAGAAATATCTATACACATAATAAAAGTGAAAAATGTGTATGTGGCGGAGTTGTCCACTTACACAGACAGCCTCCGGCCTCCACAAACAGGCTCTAGTTCAAAGTACTGAGAAGCCTCCAAGGCACTCCCTTCATGGACAATGCAGGTTAGAGCGAGTGCCATGAAGATGTGGCCCAAACCCTTCCAATGTCCTCCACGCACACTACGACCCACCATCCAAGAAATGCTTTCATTCAGGGACAATTTTCCCCTAGATTTTAGGTGTTTCCTCCACCACAGGCAGGCATCCCAGGATTCCTTTCTCTCTCCATTACTGTGGAATTTGCATCACCCCACCCACTGCCTCTCCCTTCACCCTTTCCTACCCTTTCCCGGCACGCAGCAGAGAGGAATTGATCAGCAACTGAACAGACTGGATGGGTTTGGGGGACTGATTCAACACGGAGGGGTTGTAGATCACCTTGCATCAAGGCACACCCCCTTCAATAATAGATCTGGATCACATTTGGCATGTAGAGCCCCAATGACCAGGTTTAGGGAGAATTGACATTGATTTATAGGAGTTGTCGTTCACCTGCATCCAAAGAGCACTGAACCCAGCCAACGTTGGATCTGGACCAAACTTGGCACACAGACTCAACATGACCAACTAGAGGGTTCGGGGGTGACCGCCCTTGGCATATGGGAGTTGTAGTTCACTCTTATACAGAGAGTACTAACCCCATATACTAAACTTGGCACACAGACTCAACATGGCCAACATGTGTATACAGGCCTGGTCTAGGGAGGATTGACCCACGGTTCTGGGAATTGAGGTTCATCCACATTGTTATGTATTTTCTAATGGGAGCACTAATACAAACAGAATCAAAGACTGGCTTTTTTCAAATAAATAATGTTACTAATTAACTAAATGATATTATCTAACCCCCCCCCCCCAAGACCCACTCTACATCCTGGTGCAGTTGAGAGGAGGACAGACCACAGGTGATGGGACTTGAAGTACCTTCAGTACTTTCATGACACCACTGCAACTCCCAATAATGATGGATCAAGGCCAAACTTGCCACACAGAGCCACCATGACCCACTCTACATCCTGGTGCTGTTTGGAGGAGGGTGGACCATGGACGATGGGACTCGCAGTACCTTCAGTACTTTCATGACACCACTGCAACTCCCAATTATAATGGATCAAGGCCAATCTTGCCACAGAGAGCCCCCATGACCCACTCTACATCTTGGTGCAGTTGAGAGGACAGACCACAGGTGATGGGACTTGCAATACCTTCAGTAATTACATGATATCACTGCCACTCCCAATAATGATGGATCAAGGCCACACTTAGCAGACAGAGCCTCCATGACCCACTCTACATCCTGGTGCTGTTTGGAGGAGGGTGGACTATGGACGATGGGACTCGCAGTACCTTCACTAACTTCCTGACACAACTGCGAGCCACATAAATCACTACTAAAGACCAACTAATATGTTTCTCAAATAACCCGGGCAACACCGGGTCCCCAAGCTAGTAGTAAATAAATACTGAATACGATACTATGGTGTTGTAAATTAAAAACAAAAATATAAAAGAGTTAATAAATATTGAAATCCCTTTATGGCTTTTGGCACTAAATATCCCTGCAGCTTTCTTAGCTACAACAGATAGAAGCAAATGAATGAAGGTGTGTATCCTATGGACCTGAATGTGGTAGGGAAGATAGCTTTGTAAACAACTAGCAAGAAAATAATAAACGAATCTATGAAGTTCACATTTAGTGAACTGCCTTGACTTTTATATAAAAAGGCAAAAAGGTGGAAACATTTTAAAGGGTTAATGATGTTGATCTCTCCAGATTTACTGCAATATGTTTGTGGATAACATTGTGATGGTTTTAAGCATTGAAATAAATTTTACATTATATTAAATTGCCTGTTGTCGCGGAGTAATTCTCACACAGCCTTTACCTTTTAAAAATTTAAAATAAGATCAAGATTTAAAAGTTTTTGGTTGCACTTGTTCAAAACCCACTGTTGCTGGTACTTAAACTCATACAGATGTTAAAACCACCACTATGTAACGAAAGCACTTTGAAAACCAGATGTCATTTTGGAAACACATTCAAACACAATGTGTAAAACTAGCCTTATGGAATTAAATTCAATGAGGCTTGAACAAATTAAGTTTGCATAAAAGACCAAGAGTTTTAAACGTCTGAAAAAGGTAGATGTGTGAAAGGGTGCGGGTGTGTGTATATATGAGGGCGGGTCAGTAAGTCCGTGACTTTTTGAATTTCCCGCCTCTTAACTGAAAGGGGAACACTGCTCCTGTCAACAGGCACCTGTCAGTTGACTCCTGTCAAAATTTGAACAAGTTGCGTCATTTAGTTTGTGTTTGACAACCATTGATAGCAGACTACAACGTGATCTGAGGAGAAAATGGAAAAAAGTGAATTTCGTGTGCTCATTAAGCATTATTTTTTGTGCAAAAAACCATCACTCAAACCAAGGCTAAGCTTGATATATACTACAAATTTCAATGGTAAACGGTTTACGGAAGATGCCGAACGTTCTGGATGCCCCATTGAGGACTCTACACCCGAAACCATTGAAAAAATTCACGATATGGAGTTGGCCGATCGGAGATTGAAAGTGCGAGAGATTGTGGAAGCCATAGGCATCTCACGTGGCTCAGTGGTTTCAATGTTAAATGATCACTTGGATATGAGAAAGCTTTCCGCAAGATGGGTGTCGCGTTTGCTCACAATCGACCACAAACGCAATCGTGTGACAATTTCGCAGGAGTGTTTGGCATTTTTCAACCGCAATATGGACGAGTTTTTGTGCCGTTTCGTAACCATGGACGGAACGTGGATCCACCACAACACACCAGAGACCAAACAGCAGTCTAAACAGTGGGTTTCTCGGGGTGAATCGGCGCCAAAGAAGGCCAAGGTGGGTTTTGTCAGCCAATAAGGTCATGGCGACTGTTTTTTGGGGATACACACGGTATAATCCACATTGACTCCCTTCAAAAGGGTAAAGCAATCAATGGCGAATATTATGCCAACTTATTGGGTTGATTTAATGAGGCTTTGAAAAGAATAATGACCACATTTGGCCAAGAAAAAAGTTCTTTTGCACCAGGACAATGCAAGGGTCCACAACTAACCATGAATAGGGATACGAATTGCTCCCTCATCTGCCCTATTCTCCGGATTTAGCCCCGAGTGACTATTTTTTGTTTCCAAACCTGAAGAAATGGTTCGACGGAAAGAGATTTGACTCCAACAATGAAATTATCTCACAAATACCTATTTTGATGACCTTGACAAATCTTTTTTTGGAAAGGATTAAAAAATTGGAGAAATGTTGGACAAAGTGTATAGAGCTCAAAGAAGACTATGTTGAAAAAATAAAATGATTTCTTAACCAAAAACCTGTGTTTCATCCAAAAAGTCTCGGATTTATTGACCCGCCCTCGTAGATAGATGGACAGACAAACTGACAGGATAAGTTCTGCCAGTAAAACAAATCTTTAAAGTTACATGGATGCTTTGATGTAACTCAAAACCTTGCATACTTAAATTAATCTATGTTAATTTAATCTAATAAAAAAAACACGGCTTTTTATAAGGATCGGAAAACACCCATAATGTCAACCCCAATATACATCACAGGGAAGAAGTAGAGACTAGAAGCGCCGATTCCGCCTTCCTTTGTCTGCAGCTCCGCTTTGCATTTAGTATCATGTACGTTTAATGTTTAGTATATGGGAAGCAGACAGATTAAACATTGGCAAAGGACGAAGGCCCTTCACTTCACTGCATTCTGGTTTCCTCTCTGCTTTGAGATGCACGCCAAGAGGCAAAGGGAGTAGATATAATTCCACACAAGGTACTCTCCTCAAGTGCAGGAACACGTCTCTGCCCAGGAATCCAAAAATGTACTCCCGGTTAATTGAAAATAAAATTTGGAAAGTGATCTTTGGAGCCATGTTGTATCCATTATCACAATCCCATACTGATTTGCCTCCACAGAACTAAAGGCAGAATATAGATTAGAATCCCAGGTCTTCCCTTGAGACATTGATGAGATCTCGGCCAGTTTAAGAATGTCACATGACTTCAGATCAAGGCTGACACTAAACTTGGAAATCAGGCCTACTTCACTTTCCTGGCTTCTTTCCCTTACTATCATCAAAATATGCCTCACCACGTAGAAAACCATTACAGATAGAAGCTTAATTTGTATTTCAACCTGCATCCCTATACCATAGTAGGGTGCTTTGCAATCTTTAGAAACAGTATAGGATCACTGACTTCTCACAGGGGTATACATCTAGGACAGTGCTTCTCAACCTTCCTAATGCTGCGACCCCTTAATACAGTTTCTCATGTTGTGGGGACCCCTAACCATAGCATTATTTTCATTGCTACTTCATCACTGGATTTTTGTGTGTCTCTCTCTCTCTCTGTGTGTGTGATTTTGTCTTTTGGAAGTTGTAGTTGCTGGGATTTATAGTTCACCTACAATCAAAGAGCATTCTGAACTCCACCAACGATGGAATGAACCAAATTTGGAACACAAAACTCCCATGACCAACAGCGAATACTGGAAGGGTTTGGTGGGCATTGACCTTGAGTTTGGGAGTTGTAGTTCACCTACATCCAGAGAGCACTATAGACTCAACAATGATGGGTCTGGACCACACTTGACTCCTCAATATACCCAAATGTGAACACTGGTGGAGTTTGGGGAAAATAGATCTTGACATTTGGGAGTTGTAGTTGCTGGGATTTATAGTTCATCTACAATCAAAGAGCCCCTTGCACCCCACCAATGATAGAATTGGGTCAAACTTCCTACACAGAACCCTCATGCCTTGAAGGGACTGGCTGGCGCGAGCCTCCATCCCACCTCACACACTCTCCCTCACCCACACATGCGCATCATGCTGCCATGCGCCAAGCATGCCTGCTCTCCCTCCCTGCTTGAGTCTCAGAAACAGCCCTCCCCTTGGCTGGGAGGCCTGCCAATCACAGCAGAGGAGAGCTTTAGGTGGGAGAATTCACAGTCTGTTTCCAAAAAGAAAGAGAAGGACAGGCGGAGAGATCTTCAATCTTCTCTGCCAAAGGGCTTCCTCAGACCATCAGAAATACATGTTTTCTGATGGTCTTTGGCGACCCCTCTGAAACCCTCTCGCGACCCCCCTGGGGGTCCCGACCCCCAGGTTGAGAAACACTGATCTAGGAGGTAAAAGTTATTCCAGTCATTTATCAGAAAACTGTATTGTGCCCTTGAGGATAATCACTTAAATGGGAATATAGCAATATTAGGATCCCCGTTAGCGCCCCCCCCCCCCCCGCTCCCTCCGGCCTCAGCCCCTCTCCATCGCTGCACTCCAGCTCCTTCCCTCTTCCGTTCAGGTGGTGGAAGGGGGAAGGAATGAAAGGGGGAAAAAGAGAAGGAGGGAGGGAAGGAAACAGGAAGACAGGAAACAGAAGAAGGGAAAGAGCACCAAGGCAAGAGGGAGGGGGGAGCGTGCGAGGAGGAAGTGAAGGGAGGAGGAAGAGGCCGAAGGCATGCTCTTGCTCCTAGCCGCCTCCCCTTCTTCCTCTTCCCTTCCCCTCCGCTTGCCAGCCTGCCTGCTTCTTCACGTTTGTAGCCGCCCCAATGGGAGTTCGCCTCCCTCTCTTGAGGGAGCCAAGGGCTGGACAGCATCGGCTTCTGGGCCGGATTCGGCCCGCGGGCCGTAGGTTGCCCACCCCTGATATATACTGTATATGGACAAAGTAAGACATGTAATAGAAATATATGTCCCTTTTGAACCATAAAAATATATAAGCAGGTGCAGAATGTGAATCCAGAAGAATTGACGTTAGCTACCTGAAGACATTATGAAAACTGGGACTATTTCCAATATTCTTGGAGTTAATATATAGTCTGAAAAGAACAAACTCCATTAATAAGTGAAGAGCAGGACTGAATTAATAATGATTTTTAAATTACTTTTTAAAAGCAGTTATATTTATATGAAAGAAAACAAATGAGTAGTTAATCCTTCCTTTCCCCTGTACACAGCTTTACTCTGCGGCCTCCTGTTTCCATACACCGATGAAACTTTAAAAAGTATATCCAGTAAAAGGAATTTTATCTATATAGTAGGAGGTCTCCTCCTACTATAGGAACCTGTTATTATTATTATTGGATGAATGACCATCTGTGAGGAGTGCCTTGATTGTGTTTTTCCCTTATGGCAGAAGGAGGTTGGACTGGATGACCCTTGGAGGTCTCCTCCTACTCTAGGAACCTGTTGTTGTCGTTGTTGTTATTAGCAGAGGCTGAATGAATATCATCATCATCATCATCATCATTATTATAATGCTCTCACTGAAATAAATGTCCAAGTATTTTGCTTTTGTGGCTCTCTCAGTCAAAAAGGTTGCTGACCCCTGATATAATGAATCACAAATGATACAAATGTTTGTTTATTTATTTATTTATTTATTGTTCATTTTTGTATTCCGCTCCTCCCAGCAGGCTCGGGGCGGATAACACAGATATAACGGGCAACATGTCACAACATGTTGGCATGTTGCCCTACAATAAAAGGCATAAAAACATAAAACACATTAAAACACATTACAACACCACACAGGTATGGGAGGACATGCGACATGGTTCTTAGTCCGGTGTGCCTAATTGAAGGCTAGGCCAAAAAGGGCCGTCTTACAGGCCCTCCGAAAAGGGGCCAGTTCCGAGATAGCTCGGGTACTGTCCGGGAGGGCGTTCCAGAGCACCGGCGCCGCAACGGAAAAAGTTCTCTGTCTAATCGTCGATAGATGGCAGGAGCGGATTGATGGTACTGACAACAGATTCTGTTCATCTGAACGCAGTGATCTCGGGGGAAAGTACGGGGTAAGGCGGTCCCTCAGGTACGCAGGCCCTAGGCCGTGCAAGGCCTTAAAGGTCAGAACCAACACCTTGAAGGCAATTCGGTACTCGATAGGGAGCCAGTGCAGTTGCCGGAGGATAGGTGTAATGTGCTCCCTCACTGGCGATCCCGCCAGCAAGCGGGCAGCGGCATTCTGCACTAGCTTGAGTTTCCGGATTGTCGACAAGGGAAGGCCAACGTAGAGGGCATTACAGTAGTCTAATCTCGAGATGACCGTCGCTTGGATTACCGTGGCCAGGTCGTCCCTGGACAAGTAGGTCGTCCCTGGACAAGTAGGGCGCCAGTCGCCTAGCCTGCCGGAGGTGAAAGAATGACGTCCTGCTGACCAAGGAGACCTGAGCCTCCATGGTCAGCGAGGAGTCCAACACAACCCCCAAGCTCTTAACCGATGGCGATGGGTTAAGCCGCTCGCCATCCAGGGTAGGCAACCGGCATCCACCCAGCCCAGGCCGACCAGGCCATAGGATCTCCGTCTTCAGCCGGCTAGCACGCAGCCAACCAGTCACGGCTTCAAGGCATAGATGGAAACAATCGGGTACGGAGTCCGGCCTGCCGTCCATTCTCAGCAGAAGCTGGGTGTCATCCGCATACTGATAACACTCCAGACCAAAGTCGCGGGCCAGCTGGGCCAGGGGGCATGTAAACGTTGAATAATAAGGGGGAGAGGATGGCCCCCTGGGGGACCCCACAATTAAGTGGGAGTCTTCCGGAGACCTCCCCACCCCCCTCCACACGTTGTCCCCGGCCCTGGAGGAAGGAGGCCACCCATTTAAGGGCAGTCCCCCCGACCCCAGAGCCAGCTAATCGGTGGGTCAACAGTGCGTGATCTACAGTATCAAACGCTGCTGTCAGATCTAACAAGACAAGCAGTGCTGATCCACCCTGGTCCAGCTGGCGGCGAAGTTGGTCTGTAATGGCGACAAGCACTGTCTCCGTCCCATGCCCAATACGGAAGCATTTTGTTAACCATTGTTTTGTAAAATTGTAGTGAATAAATGCCATTTTTCCTGTGACAACCCTTCTTTTTCATGGCTCATAACATATACTCTTATTCAGTCTTATTAATATATCAAAAACGCAATGTAGTGCCTTTATTATTATTATTATTAAAGAAATTCAATTGATATTATGTAGAATGTAGTTCAGCCTTTAGGTGCGGCCCTCCATAATATTATTTGGCTCTCGTGTGGCCCGTTGGAAAAAATAATTGCCCGCCCCTGGTATATATACTGGTATATAGAAGGAGGTAGCATTCTACCCTTATTATGAATCTCTGTTTACTTTCATTATCTCGACAGCAGCTGGCATTATTACACTACATGAGAATTGTATCTTCAGGAAGGGCATTGAATTCTGTCCATCCCATTACATTTTCCTTCACTGGCCAATTTTTTATTATTGCAAACAATGAGTCACTATTGTTCACATCCAGGACTGTTTTCATGTTGCTGGGGAACATTTATACCTGCTCCTTTTCCTTGGAAGGTGGGCAAAAACATACACTCTAAATCTCTCTTTTGTGTAAGTATTCAATTTTCCCTCTTCAGTGTTGCCCAAGTGATCACTCATGTTCCTCTCAACCATCACCCATGTAGACTAAGGAAAAGGAGCGCGCAAAAAGGGCGGTGATAAATCAAACTGTTCATATAAGTAACAGGAGTGATGGTTCTATTGTTTAACCCCCTGCGCTTAAAGCTTCTTCAGTGCACATTATTCAGATTCCATCATACTACAATTTCCTTTCTTTGCACTTTGAAGTAAATTATCACCTTGATGCCTGAGTAACATTCAGTAAAACCTATGCATTTGTGTAATCCCCTCTTCTGTAAGTTACATCCGTTTTGTGCATCTACATTATCTCTAAGATGGACGAAAGCCTACATCCTGTAGAAAAGGAATTACAGAGATCCGATAAAAGTAGCTCTCACAGGGCAGCTCAGCGTGGTGATTGAACATGATTAGTGTTTGAATGAGCTGATTTCATCTGAACTGGGAAACCCCAGTTCTTTTTCATTTTAAAGGATTTTAACACTCTTTAGGTGGTTTAAAAATGTCAAGGCGTCCTCAGAACGTTCCACAAAAGCTGTTCTGGGAATGCAGGGTTGCAATGCAAGCCTTCAAAAGTCAGCAGGCTTCACACTTATCGGCTTTGTTCTAGTGCAATTGCAAGGGTCATTTCGTCTTTATTTATTTATTTCTTTATTTGCTACATTTATAGGCCGCCCTTCTCATCACGGAGGGGACGCAGAGAGGCTTACAAGTAAAATGTAAATACAATATATATTATTGCCATAGCACAATATTAATATTATATATTACATTGTACTATCTAATATATAAAGGGGTTCCCGTCATGGAACGACCGTCCCAAACAGAGAAACCTTACAACGCAGAAACACCAAACTTGCCAACAGAAATAGGCCTCAAGCAAGGTAGGTTTGTAACAAAGAAACTTTCCCCCCCCAAAACCTAAAAGGCCCCCAAAACAACGAGTAAAAAAACCTACATTTCCCAGCATCCTCCGGGGCTGCCAACGACTCTTCCAGCCTCTACATTCTGACAACATGATTGGCTGCCAATAAGGGCGGATTTGGATAACTCCTGTACTGGCCAGCCAACATGAACATTCCGACCCATAATAAACTGTCAGAGGAGGATAAGGCAAAGGGCTGAGGCACGAACACAAACACCAAATTCACTTCCCACAGAAAATTTACACCGCTACAAATCACAGACCACGCCCAAAATTGACAGTAAGGCTTCATTAACTTAATTTCCCTGACTAGGCCTCACTTAATGGAATGCTGTTTACGCTCTGAATTGACAGTAAGGCTTCATTAACTTGATTCTCCCGACTACGCCTCAGCTCATTGGACATTGTGTATGGCCTGAATTGACAGTAAGGCTTCATTAACTTGCTGTTCCTGACTAGGCCTCAGCTCATGGGACATTGTGTATGGCCTGAATTTACAGTAACCTACCTTGGCACTAGGCAGAGCTCCATTGTGTATGGCCTGATGACCCACGCTACATTCTACTTCTACAGTTTGGAGGAGGGTGGACCATGGATTATGGGACTTGAAGTACCTCCATGGATAATGGGATTTGTACTACTTCAAAACCCATCATTCCCCACAGACCACTGTGGGCCAGAACCAAGACCGATAAAGACCAAACTGGGCACACAATGCCCCCCATGACCCACACTCCATCCGACTGCAGTTCAGAAGAGGACACACCATGGATAATGGGATTTCAAGTACCTCCACTCACTTCCAAAGTACCCCACCCACACAAGCATCAACCTCTACATCGACAAGGGTAGCATCATCAGCAAAAAGCAGCTCACGGACTAGATCGTTTAGAGTCTTAGTGCGAGAACACCGAGGCGAGATGGCCAGCAGCTTCCCGAAGCCCGAGAAGAGGAGCCTGCAAGCCCTCCGGGACGCAGCCAACCGCCTCCGGCTCCACTTCATCCGTGCCACCTGCGCCTCCAACTCCGGCCACCCCACATCATGCTGCAGTGCTGCGGAGATCATGTCTGTGCTGTTCTTCCATACCATGCGCTACAAGCGCCAGGAGCCAGGCCACCCCAGCAACAACCGCTTTGTACTCTCCAAGGGGCATGCTGCGCCTGTGCTCTATGCTGCGTGGGCTGAAGCTGGTTACATCAAAGAGCCAGCGCTCCTGAAACTACGGAAAATAGACTGTGATTTGGAAGGCCACCCAACCCCGAAGCTGCCTTTTGTGGGTGTGGCCACTGGTTCACTAGGACAGGGCCTGGGAGCTGCCTGTGGAGTGCGAGCCCTCAGACGGCTTAAGTTGAGCAAGCTACCATCAGTACGATAGTGTATATATATGCCATCTTCTTCTTCGAGATCTGCTGTAGCCAGATCATTTTCTATCAAGTTACTGCACATTTGCATAACCTGAGTCCAAAGTTACAACGGTGTTCCATTTAAAGCAATACCTTATGACAAAAACCACAATGCTGGAAGAAAACAAAGAAACAGAATACTAGAGGCAATATACATGCATGTCTAGGTTAGAAATGATGGTTTTAGTGTCCGCTGCTAGAAACCCCTGGTCTCTGAAACTCAAGAATGGTGTCTCTTAACACTTCTTCCATAGATAGTTATGAATGTGCCTGACAAAAATAAAAATGACAAACAGATTCGAGATTTCATGTATGCCTTTTTCTGGCCGTGCAACTAGATGCAAAGGTGGATGGGATTTCTGTACATGTAAGATTTGCGTGTGATGCTGGATATTTGCTGAGATCACCAGTCATATACGATGTGTGTTGGGATATTAGTCTTAGGTGCAATCGTGTGTTGGTAAATTCAAAATTGAGTTATACCTTAAGAATATCTACCATGGCTCTAATTAAATGCAATGCAGACCATTCTAATTGCACCCATGTCGCCTTAATGCACTGACATGCTGGCATAAGTAATAGATAATAGGAAAACGATATACACTTCAATCTTAAGTCTTCATTAGCACACTTCTGAACAAAATTACCTTCACGCAAAAGCATGCTACATATGCAGCTTTCATTAAAAAAAAAATGCTACATAAACATTTCATGCCAATTTCTGTCCACTTTAAAGGACTGTCATAATAAAATGTTTCGAAGGCTGTTGCTCCCACCTGATTTGATGGAACATGACAGTGATAATGCCTGATTTATTAAGTACTCCCTCCTTCCCACACACACATCAAGAGCACTGTGCAGGTTTAAAATGCCATTTTATGGGAGGCTGATGCTATGAAATGCTATTTCATGGGAAGCTAGCGCTAAGTTTGAAATGCAGCATTTCAAAGGCCAACACTATGTGCTACATGTAGCATCTCTAAAAAAAACCCGGAAAAAAAACCTGCCATGATCTAGAACAGGGGTGGGAAACCTACAGTCCGCGGGCCGGATCTGGCCCGGCAGCCGCTTCTGTCCGGCCCGGGGAGAAGGGCGTCAGGGGCGGGGTCAAGAGTACGGGGTGCTGCCACCGCCATCCCATCGCGGGCTCTGTGAGGCGACAAAGCGGTCGAGCTCCCGAGGGGCCGCTGACCACCATGTTCTAAGAGTCCCCGCCTTCCTCCGAGCTCCCTTCGGAGACCACCCTGGGGGTGAGTGGCAGGCAAGCAGAGAGGGTGAGCAAAGAAGGCAGGCAGGCAGGCAGGCAGTCTCTCTGAGGTAGGCCACACACACGCTGGGTCCGCTTTGCCATCCTCTGGGCTGGGGTCATTGGGCCATTCCATCTTGGGATCCTTCCTCTCTTCAGGATGTCAGCCTTTATCTTGGTTCGCACCTTGTCTTCTTGAATTTTATTTTAGTGGTTTTTATTATTATTTTATAATAATTTTATAATAATATAATAATATAATAAATAATATAATAATGTTAGAATATAATTTCAACATATTATAATGTCTATATATACTATAATATAATAATTATGATATTAATACTAATAATATATGAATATTTCTTAATATATTAATATGTTAATATTATTGATGTGTAATATATAGCAAATATAGTAAATAAATAAATAAATAAATAATGTAGATTAGAGTGTAGTTCCACCTCTAGGTGCGGCCCTCCATAATATTTTTTGGCTCTTGTGTGGCCCCTTGGAAAAAATAATTGCACACCCCTGATCTAGAAAGATAACTTTATTTTGAAATTTAGATTAGTGGCTAATTTGTAGCTCAGCCAAATGTTCACACACTTAATCAACCCCAAGTCAAACTCTAACATGATACAGGCTGCGTATCCTTTTTCCAAAATGCTTGTGACAAGACGTGTTTTGAATTTCAGATTTTTAAAAACACTCCTGTTTGCATACATATACATTTTGAGATTTCTTAGAGATAGGATCTAACTGTAAACACAAAATTCATTTACAAAATTACCTGGTTTTACTGTTCTTGTGTAAATCGCCTGGAGCATCTTGATAGAGGGCAATTAATAAGAAATAAATTGATGATCATAATGATGATATTTCATATATACTGTAAGTTATACACATAGCCTGAATGTAATTTTATAGATAACCATTTTAATAATTTTGTGCATGAAACCAAGTTTGTGCACATTAAACTATCAGAACACAACGGTTCAACCAACCATTGTGGTTTTTGGCGTATTTTGGATTTTTGAATTCTATTTAACGGATGCTCACTCAACCTATATTGGCTAAAGGTATCCAAGAAAAAAAAACGTACACGTTTTTAAAATGTTTGTTTCGCTACAACATACAAGGGAAAAAGAAGAAACACTACTTTTTAGAGAAGACTTGATTTTTAGTTTGTTTATAAAGGAGATGCCCACCAAAGTATTCTCTAATGCAGTGTTTCCCAACCAGTGTGCCGGGGCACACTAATGTGCCGTGAGCGATCATCAGGTGTGCCGTGGGAAATTGGAACCTCCAATCCCCTTTCTTCCCCCTCCTGCCGAACACTTTTTCTTCTCCACTCGGGCTCCCTTCTTCCCAGCCTTGCTCTGCTCGCTTTGCCTCGCTTTGCTCACGCTGCCGCTTCTGCGGGAGGGGGGAGGGAGGAACGTGCGGGCGCTACTGCACAGACTCGCCTCACGTCTTCCTCCCTCCCCTCCACAGTGCTCTCTGGATATAGGTGAACTACAGCTCCAAAACCCAAGGTCAATGCCCACCAACTCTTATAGTATTTTCTCTTGGTTATGGGAGTTCTGTGTGGGAAGTTTGATTCCATTCCATCATTGGTGGAGTTCAGAATGCTCTTTGATTGCGGGTGAACTATAACTCCCAGCTGTTGAGCAAGACCTCCGTGTGTGTCTTTCTGCCATTCCTGCCAGGATATCTATGTTGTGTTCATTGAAACAGGTCCAGGTTTCACACTGAGTGTATAAATACATTTAAAAACATATTAACTATATGTATTACTGTGTTAGAGTGTCATTTTGTGTCATTTTGGTTGGTGGATTACATTTACAGGATTTTGTAAATGTAAAAAATGTGCCGCGGCTCAAAAAAGGCTGAAAAACACTGCTCTAATGATCCCTGACTCCCAGAAACTCTCTCTCTCTCTCTCTCTCTCTCTCTCTCTCTCTATATATATATATATGCTCTGTCCATAATGAGGCTGAAGTAAACAAAAAAACCACTGGACAAAAACACACCAAATTTGGCAACAAAACTCCTCACAACGCAAAGTGTAACCAACAAAAATAAAAAAACTAAAAATAACTGACAAATCCTAAAAAAAAGGAGAAGATGCCACTAAGGCCCTTGCCTTTCCACAAACAGCCACTTGAGAATGTTAGAATGTTTAGGTGGACCAATCAGAACCCATATGCAAATAACACCACAGTGGCAACCAATCACACAGAAAGCAAGGAGAGAAGAAAGGAGGGTGGGGAAAAGGGAAAGAATGAAGTAGGGAAAGGGGGAAGGAAGGAAAGAGAGAAGGAGGGAGGGAAAGAAGGAAAGAGGGAAGGAAGGAAAGAGGTACCAAAGGAAGGAAGAAGAGAAAGTAGAAAGGAAAGAAAAAGGAAAGGCAGGAAAGAGGTAAAGAAGGAAGGGAGGAGAAAAGGAAATAAAAAGTGAAAGAAGGAAGTAAACAGGGAGGGAAGAAAGGGGATGAAAAAGTAGAGAAGGGGGGGAAGGGAAGAGAGAAGGCAGGATGAAACCAAAGAGCAAAAGAAGGAATGAAAGAAAGAGGTATAGAAGGAAGAAAGGAGAGGAAGGGGAAGAAAAGGGGGAAAGGAAGAGGTATTATGTACCTCTCTTTCATAATAGTCCAGATATTTATTTATTTATTTATTTGCTATGCTTCTATACCGCCCCTCTCTCAGCCTGAAGGCGACTCGAGGCGGTGAACAAGCAAGTGTCCACATATAACACATCATAATAAGATTAAAAACAATAATATAAAACCATATAAATTAACAATTAAAACTACAAAATACAAATCTCAGCTCCACAACCTTATATCCACCTCTACTTCGAAAATTCTTACTATAGGCCACAGCAACGCGTGGCAGGGCACAGCTAGTTTTGTATAAAACGAGAACTGAACGACGTGCAACATCTATGTGATTTCATTTTCTATGATGCGCAACACATACATGATAGGGTTGAACTGCAAATAATCATGAGCATGTTACAGGCCAAATAACAAAAGCTCTAAAACCTCTTAATAGCAGTGTGCCAAGGCATGTTCTCTCATAGACTACATACATCTGAAATAAAGATACAGCTCTGGGGTAAGATCGGAAAAACGTCTTGGCTCACACTACCAGGTCTTGAAGGGACCTTGAGTTAAAATTACAAAATAGAATTTGTAGATACAAGTTATTTGGGAGAAGGTGAATTTTAGAAAATGGAAAAGGAGGGGTTGAACAAAAGGTAGTGGAAGTTTTAGTCCACTCTAACTATGTACAAGCCTTAGACCAGGGGTGCTCAGAATGGTGATCGGGATCACCAGGGTGATCTTCGGGCCTCATCCTGATGATCTTCAGGCCCCTGACCAGGTTTTTTGCTGTTGGTCCTTTTCACGCGTCCCTGCATGCTGCAAAGAAGTCCCCCGTCATTGCTCCTCCCCGCTCCCTGCTTGTGCACCGCCTCCAAAAGCTGCAGAGTCCAAGAGGCAGAATGGGCGCCCTCTTTTGGATTCCTCCTCCTCCCTCCGTCCTTCTCCAGCCACTCAGAGTCATAGGAGACCAAAGGGGGCGGGCCTGGATGACGCGATGCATGGCTGGCCCCGTGCGCATGCGCAGAAGCGCCCATTCTGCCTCTCGGACTTCTTGTGAGCTCTTGGAGGCGGCACGCATGCTGGCGGCATGGAAATAGGAGCAACGACGGAGGAGGAGAAGGACGCTTTGGGGTCATTTCCTTACCGCATCTCAAAGGTCGGTCTTTTTACTTTGGGGTGGGTGCTTGATTGTTCTGTGGCATGTCTCTTTGTTTATTTTTAATGTTTAAAAATGGCCTTTTAGCTCCAAAGCCTCTCTGCTTGCTTTGTTCCTTGAGAAATATATGTTGGGGAATATGGAAATGTGGGAGAAATGGGGTGGGTGCTTGATTGTACTTTTTCATGTCTCTTTGTTTCCTTTTTATTTTTAAATGGCCTTGCAGTTCAACAGCCTCTCTTCTTACTTTCTGGCTGATAATATGTGTGGTAATATGGCAGTGTGGGAGAAATGGGGTGGTTGGATGTATTTTTATGCTCTGTTTTATATTGTTGTTATTAAATTGAAATGTTGATGTTTTATAACTTCATTTTATGTAAACTGCCCCGAGCCTGCTGGAAGGAGCGGTACATAAAAATGAATAATAAATATAAATAAATAAATAAATAAGAAAATAGTTATACGTTTTACATTTCTGGGTAGGTGATCTTTGGGACTTGGTTTTTTAATCAGTAGCTCCCATGCTGAAAAAGTGTGAGCACCCCTGCCTTAGACCTTGCACACTTTAACAGTTTGTCTATGGGTTGGGAGGAGGGAATGCCTTATTTAAGCCAATCCTGTTAGGATCAGCATGAGCAAGAGTACAGACTTCAAGCCTTTCTTAAGGTACACATGTCTGCTCCCGGGGGCTCACATTAATAACAGATGCTTCTCAAGTAATACTCACTTTCTGTGATGTAAAGCCTTGGCCCTGCTTGTACTAATTAGCCATGAAATATTAATAGCAGTTTAACCTCTTCATCCCTTTAAACACGCATGCAGCACGTAATTGGAAGACTTTTGCAAACAGCATTTCCATTGAAAGCCTGCTGAAAAGCTATCCGTTGTCCAGCATTTCCATTTTCCCTTTCATGAAAGCCAACCACTATCTTCATCTAAAGAGGAATGAAAATGGACTAGTACTTCATTTCAAGGCATGCTACTCTTCAAGTGCTACTCATGTAAATCAGTGTTTTTAACCACAGACCAAAAAGGTGGTATATTTATTTATTTATTTATTTATTTATTTACGGCATCTTACCCCGCTCTTCTCAACCCCCGAGGGGGGACTCAGAGCGGCTTCCAAAAGGCACAATTTGATGCCTACATCACAATCGCAGTATAAAAACACAATATAAAACCCTCCAGCATTCAACACTAAAATACATTAAAATACAATTATATTCACACATCCTATGCATTCACCTATGTTAAAAACAGTGTTCCATCCATAAAAGCATTGAGCCCTATTCACCAACTTTCCATTAAAACTACTAAAGTGCTGTCCTGTGCTACTATGCGAATGCCTGGTCCCACATCCAGGCTTTCACTTTTTTCCTGAATGTCAGGAGGATGGAATTGATCGTATGTCGCTAGGGGAGCGCATTCCACAGACGGGAGCCACCACCGAGAAGGCCCTCTCCTCGTCCCCACCAGCCGCGCTTCGGAAGCCGGCGGGAGCGAGAGCAGGGCCTCCCCGGATGATCTTAAAGTACGAGGTGAGACATAGCGGCAGATGCATTCGGACAAGTAAGCTGGGCCAGAACCGTATAGAGCTTTAAAGGTCAAAACCAGCACTTTGAATTGAGCCCGGAATTGGACCGGCAGCCAGTGGAGCCGACACAACAGGGTGTATACAGAAGAGAAAACTGGACACTAAAATTACAGAGTTGCACCAGCCCACAAATCCAGTGAATGTATATGGCCTCATATAGACTTCAGGTAAAATCAAGAAATGGAAGCAAAAGGCAAGGCTTGGGTTGGGAGGAGGACTCCAGCAGCAGTTGCCTGCAATTACTGTTAAGCCAAGAGACCTACATACGAGGGCGGGTCAATAAGTCTGTGAGTTTTTGAATGAAACACAGGTTTTTGGATAAGAAATCATTTTATTTTTCAACGTCGTCTCCTTTGAGCTCTATACACTTTGTCCAACGTTTCTCCAAATTTTTTTATCCCTTCCAAAAAATAAGATTTTTCGAGGTCATCAAAATAGGTATTTGTTTGTAAGATGATTTCATTGTTGGAGTCAAATCTCTTTCCGCCGAGCCATTTCTTCAGGTTTAGAAACAAGAAATAGTCACTCGGGGCTAAATCCGGACAGTAGGGCGGATGAGGGAAAAATTGGTATCCGAATTCATGGATTATTGCCATGGAAACTGCACATGTGTGCACCCTTGCATTGTCCTGGTGCCAAAGAACGTTTTTATTGGCCAAATGCGGTCGTTTTTTCCTTCAAATCCTCATTAAATCGACCCAATAAGTTGCCATAATATTCGCCATTGATTGTTTTACCCTTTTGAAGGTACTCAATGTGGATTATACCGCATGCATCCCAAAAAACAGTCGCCATTACTTTTTTGGCTGACAAACCCACCTTGGCCTTCTTTGGTGCCAATTCACCTTGAGAAACCCACTGTTTTGACTGCTGTTTGGTCTCTGGTGTGTTGTGGTGGAGCCACATTTCGTCCATGGTTACGAAACAGCGCAAAAACCCGTCCATATTGTGGTTGAACAACGCCAAACACTCCTGCGAAATTGTCACACGACTGCGTTTGTGGTCGATTGTGAGCAAACGCGGCACCCATCTTGCGGAAAGCTTTCTCATACCCAAGTGATCATTTAACATTGAAACCACTGAGCCACGTGAGATGCCTATGGCTTCCACAATCCCTCGCACTTTCGATCTCCAATCGGCCAACACCATATCGTGAATTTTTTCAATTGTTTCGGGTGTAGAGACCTCAACTGGGCGTCCAGAACGTTCGGCATCTTCCGTGCTTGTACGGCCACAACGAAATTCAATAAAACCCTTTTTTACCATTGAAATTGATGGTGCAGAGTCCCCATAGTATTTATCAAGTTTAGCCTTGGTTTGAGTGATGTTTTTTCCACAAAAAATAATGCTTAATGAGCACACGAAATTCACTTTTTTCCATTTCCTCATCAAATCACGCGGTAGTCTGCTATCAATGGCTGTCAAACACAAACTAAATGACGCAGCTTGTTCAAATTCTGACAGGAGTCAACTGACAGATGACTCTTGACAGGAGCAGTGTCGCCCTTTCAGTTAAGAGGCGGGAGATTCAAAAAGTCACGGACTTATTGACCCGCCCTCGTACTCTGTGTAATTTTAGTATCATGTGGAAAACTTGATATGGTGTTCTCTACTTTATACTACCTTTTTGGTCTGTGATTATAGTGTAAAAAATTATATGCAAGAATCACGTATTGCCACAAACACATCAATATGTTTAACTTTTTAAAAGGGCACAAAATTCTGGAAACTAGGCCTCTCACCTTTCCCTATTTAAGCCTGTATGGTGTGCAGGCTGAGAGATTTTTAATAGACAAAAACAAAGAGTGCCTTGCAGTCTGTTCTTATCTCACCGAATTAGAAGTGCACGCCTTTTAGTTTGTTACACTTTAAGATAGTCATGCAATTTGAATTACAGGAGTGATCTATTATTTAAAACAGTATAGCTACTAGGCCTGTTAAACCATGCTTCTAAAATGTTTCTAAAGTACTTACAAAACTAAAGTTATGGGGGTGAACACTAGATGGCGCTGGTACTTTGTTTCTATAGTGTTGCTATAGTTCTGGTGGTGAAATGCTCACCAACAGAATTTTAGCAACACTGTAGAAGCAAGCACCAGCGCCACCTAGTGTTCACCCCCAGAATTTCAGTTTTGTAAGTACTTTAGAAACATTTAGAAGCATGATTTAACAGGCCTAATAGCTACTAAGTGAGATACAAGAAAATCAGAGAGAAAGACACAGTGAGAGATAGTAAAGGGTGTTGATGACACTCAACTCTACATCTTATTTCCAGAGTTGGCAGAACTGTGGAAATGTAGGACCAGGACTAGAATGAGCTGAATCCCAATGAGATGTGGATTGGTGGTCCTCCGTTCTGAGAACTAGGTAAATTACTTGTGGCACTTCCCCTGAGACACCAGATGCATAGACCGGAAGTCCTCTCCGTTCCACCTTTGTCACTGGACACCCAGGTGCACCCCTAGGCTGAGAGAGCTGGAGCCACCTTCAACTGGTCTGCCAGCTATTTCCTTTTCTGAACAAGAAAAACATAGCCACAGTACTCCATGTAATGGTAACTTCCCAATTACATGACTACAATGCACTCAATGTGGGGCTGAACTTGAAACCAGTTTAACCCACTGCACCCCCGGGGGCTCCTAGTTTTAGTGTATCTTTTTAACTTGTTAAAATTGAAATGGTTTCAAACACATTTTGCTTTCTAAATCATTGTTACAAATTAGTCACTTTGGTACTGTCTATTGCAGTGTTTCCCAACCAGTGTGCCGGGGCACACTAGTGTGCCGTGAGCGATCATCAGGTGTGCCGTGGGACCGGGCTCCCTTCTTCCCAGCCTCGCTTCTGCCGCCATTTTGATCCGAGAGGGCAGCGTGAGCGTGTTCAGGAGGGATGGGGGGAGGGAGGAAGACGTGACCCGTGCGGGTGCTACTGCGCAGACTCCTGAGGTGCTACTACTGCGCAGACTCCGTGCGGGTGCTACTACTCCCCTTCTGAGCAAAGCGAGGCAAAGAGAGCAGAGTGAGGCTGGGAAGAAGGGAGCCCAAGTGGAGAAGAAAAAGTAAGTGTTGGGCAGGAGGAGGAAGAAAGGGCACGAAGGGGAAGGGGGAGGAAGAGGTCTCTGTCGAAAGCTGGCATGGGCAAACTTGGACCTTCCAGGTGTTTTGGACTCCAACTCCCACCATTCCTAGCAGCCTGGGGCCCTTTTCCTTCTCCCCCCTCAGCCACTTAAGCAGGAAAGGGCCTCAGGCTATTAGGAATGGTGGGAGTTGAAGTCCAAAGCACCCAGAGGGCCCAAGTTTTCCCATGCCTGTTTGAGGGACCTTAAAGTGGTAAGCCTCCTTCCAACATTGTGATTCTGAGAGAAACTGACAGATGTTGAGGAAGACCTTCGTGTGTGTCTTTCTGCCATTCCTGCCAGGATATCTATGTTGGGTTCATCGAAACAGACCCAGGTTTCACACTGAGTGTATAAATACATTTAAAAACATATTAACTATATGCATTACTGTGTTAGAGTGTCATTTTGTGTCATTTTGGCTGGTGGTGTGCCCCAGGATTTTGTAAATGTAAAAAATGTGCCGCGGCTCAAAAACGGTTGAAAAACACTGGTCGATTGACCTGAGTTGCTGATTTGCATCTTTTCTTCGTGAGAGAGAGGTGACACTTTTTCACACTGATGATGTATTCTGGGGCAGTAAAAGACTGCTGCGTAATTTCTGTTTCAGTGCCATCTTGGATTATGGAAACCAGTTCTCTTTATGGTAGTCTTTCTATAATCAGGGATAGTACTTCGTGCCGTATCAAATCACCCATACTGCCACATCCATCTCACACACTCTCCCATTCATTTCATCTATATTGTTAAGACTTTGAATTTCTCCATCTTGAACATGTCTTCACGATCACTCTCGTCATTTGCATCTTCCCTAATTGTCTATTCTACAGCTAAGCCCATACTGGCTAAAAAAAAGTGGTATTTGCTTAAAAGGAGCATAGTTTTGAAATTCTTAAGTACAAATCATTCCCACTGACTTAAACACAAAGTTGTTTGATGGGACTTCAATTAAGTATTTCCAAATGTACTTACACGGGTTATTTTCCCCCATGTAAGTAGATGGGAATTCATGCAAAGAATATGAAACATAGAACAATAAAGTAGAAATGCATATGAATATTCACTGGCAAGTCAGTCTAGCAGTTTATTATAGGCCTGGAATCCAGCTGTGCTTATATATTCTTATATACTTGCTGACTATAAAACAGTCAGCATGTGGGTACATCTGAAAGGACTGTGTTGCAGATCAGCAAACAATTCACATTTAAATCCTGAATGCTGTGTGTGATGCATTCCCTGGCAGTGATTCTTCAGACACCTGTAAATGCTTTGTTTGTGTACAAGATGTGCATAAAAATAAATTTATGCTTAAGAGGAGTACTTGTGTTTTAAAGAGACACAACCAAACGGTGTTGCTTGAACCTGCTCTTTACCAGTAATAACTTCATTTATGACACCAGTACGACAGCCACCAGAAACGCTTTGATTTTATTTATAGGGAAGTTCCTTGCAGATCTCAGCAATATTAGATGCAGTATTTTTATAGATATGGAAGAATAAGTTCAGAGTAAGTTAAGGCAGTGTTTCCCAACCTTTTTTGAGCCGCGGCACACTTTTTACATTTGCAAAATCCTGGGGCACACCACCAACCAAAATGACACAAAATGACACTCTAACACAGTCATACATATAGTTAATATGTTTTTAAATGTATTTATACACTCAGTGTGAAACCTGGGCCTGTTTCGATGAATTCAACATAGATATCCTGGCAGGAATGGCAGAAAGACACAAACTTCCCACACAGAACTCCCATAACCAAGAGAAAATGCTAGAAGAATATGGTGGGCATTGACCTTGGGTTTTGGAGTTGTAGTTCACTTATATCCAAAGAGCACTGTGGACTCAAACAATGGTGGATCAGGACCAAACTTGGCATGAATACTCAATATGCCCAAATATGAACGCAGATGGAGTTCAGGGGAAATAGACCTTGACATTTGAGAGATGTAGTTGCTGGAATTTATAGTTCCCCTACAATCAAAGAGCATTCTGAACCCCACCAATGATAGAACTGGGCCAAACTTCCCACACAGAACCCCCAGGAGGCAAGAGGAGGTCTGTACTTGGGGAAAGGGAGGCGGGCTTTCCCAATGCATGGAGAGGGAGAGACCAAGTAGACAACGGGTGGGGAGGGGGGTGGTTTTATCAATATTGAGATAGGTACATGAGCAGTTACTACACCAGGGGTGGCCATTAAGTCAATCGCGATTGACCAGTCGATCGCGGCCAGGGTAGCCTGAGGAGGAGGAGGAGGGAGCGGGAAGGAGGAGGGGGTGAGGAGCGGCAGCCAGCCAGCCGGTCAAGTTACCAAAGCGGTTGAGGCCCATTCCCGCCAGTTACTGCTAGCTCCGCCCTCAAGCTTGGCCTGTTGCCTGGAGGCAGAGCAGCCATCAAAGCCTGGGGGAAGGCGGAGCTGGCTTTTCCACTGCGTTTGCGCAGTTGGTGCGGCAGCGTTGTGAGCGGCAGGAGACGTCCCCGCGGGCCTCCGAGTGCGGAGAGCGTGACTGGAGCGAAGACCAGTGACCTCCCATGCTGCGCCCCTTCTACCTCCAGGGCCGAGGCCTCCTCAAGGCCCGGGAGAAAGCCAGGCCCTGTGGTTGGGACTAAGACCCCCTCCCTCCCGCTCGCTCGCCCTTCACCTTGTTCTCTATGAGCTCCTCTGCACGCGGGTCTTCGTCACGGAGCCTGATAGGCCGTGTTTGGAAACTGTAGCGCCCCACGTGCAGCCAGGAGGAGGGAGGCGGCACTTCAGGAGGGCAGGCAACGAGACACAGTGAGAAGACGGAGAAAGAGAGGCAAAGAGCCGAAGAGGGAAAGGAAGCCTGAGCTGAAGCTGCTCCAAAGAAACTATTTCCCTCTGTTTCTTCCTCCTTCCCAACTCCAGGGCCGGGTGCTGAGTGGAAGAGCAGCGTGGTTTCCCTTTTCGCCTGAGCGGTGCGCTTTTTCGCAGGGTGCGCTCGGGCGAAAAGGGAATTATGGTGTTTCTTATCACTCCAGCTTCACTAAAAGCCTACACTTGAGTAATGTCCAGGGTGGGAGAAGGTACATCAGCATACATTGTACATACAAAGAATCCTTAATAAATTAGAAAATCGTTATACGTTTTACATTTCTGTGTAGGTAGATCTTTGTGACTTGGTTGTTTTATAAGTAGCTCGCATGCTGAAAAAGTGTGGGCACCCCTGTACTACACTGTTGAAAAACAGAGTTACCAGAACTGTCAAATGTTGAGAAAACACATATTTCAGATTGTTTAGAACTGCACGATACCCTTTGTCCAATTAACTGAGAGCAGAAAACACTTACCGGTATTTATGCTACGTGCATCTTCACCGTAACTCAGAAATAGCTACCAATACTTAGTTTAAGCTGATATAATGGCCTGGTTCAGATGTAATACTAGTCAATAATTTAACAGTATGACAATGAGGCTAGGAGAGCACTGATGAGCCACCCCAGCTGTGGCCATAAGGAAAGTTTGAAAACTCTCCTTTTAAGATAAAATACAGTTTACCAGTTCTCTTTATGGTAGTCTTTCTATAATCAGGGATAGTACTTCGTGCCGTATCAAATCACCCATACTGCCACATCCATCTCACACACTCTCCCATTCATTTTATCCATGATCCCCCGTTCTCCAAACTGCACCAGGATGTAGAGTGGTTCATGGGGGCTCTGTGTGCCAAGTGTGGTCTTTTTTTTATTATAAATTTTTATTGTTTTAACATTTAATAATACAAGGAAAGAGGGGGAACAATCAAGAAGATAGGAAAGTTGGAAAAAACAACAAAGAAAAAAAAACAGACGAGGAGAGAGAGAAAAAAAATTTAGAAAAAAAAAATGGAAAAATTAGAGGAGAAAAAGAAAAGAAAAAGTAGAAAAAATAAAAATAAAAATGTATGACTTCCATTCCAAGCTCACTTTGATCTTGACTTCTTAACAGATAAAAAATTACTGTCTCTTAATTATTTTATTTTCTTCTATTTTGTTCTTCATACTTTTGGAAAAGTTCCCAATGTGTTTCTTTAATTGGGTTGCCCGTGTACCTCCTCAAAAAGAAAGTTAGTTTATCCATGTCTTTAATTTCCCTAATTTTAACTTTCCAATCTTCTATTTCCGGCGTATCCTCCAATTTCCATCTCCTGGCAAAGACCATTCTAGCTGCTGTTGTCATGTATATAAACAATTTATCTGTATCCTCGTCTAGTGATAATTCTGAGTCTGTAATTCCCAACAGATAGTACTCCGGCTTTTCTTGAATTTTATTTCTAAAATTTTCTGAATTTCTTTATGTATTTCTGTCCAATACTTCATGGCTGCTTTACAATGCCACCACATGTGGAAGAAGCTTCCCTCCTGATCTTTACACTTCCAACACTTACTTGATAACTCTTTATTCATTTTTGCCAATTTCACTGGTGTCATATACCACCTGTGAAACATTTTCAACCAGTTCTCCCTTAAGTCCGAGGCATACGTGTATTTTAATTTTTATTCCACAACTGTTCCCACTCCTTTAAGTATATAGGTCTTCTGAAATTTTCAGCCCATTTGATCATGCAGTCCTTTATTTCTTCTGTTTCCGTGGCCCTTTCTAAAAGTATTTTGTAGATTTTTGTTACTATCTTTCTATCTGACGCTAGAATCATGTCCCAACTGTTTTCTATTAGATTGAACCCCACTTTCTTGTCTTGATTATAAAGATCCTTAATTTGCAAATAGTTTAACCATGTTAGATTACTATACTTTTCTTTCAGTTCCTCATGTGATTTTAATTTGTCTGTATTTTTAACTAATATGTCCTTGTATGTGGGCCAGCATGTCCACCCTAGCAATCTTCTTTGATGGGCTTCCATAGGTGAGACCCACAGTGGGGTTTTGTATAAAAATACTTTTTATACTTCTGCCATGTTCTCAACAGAGCGGATCTCACAAAGTGGTTGCCGATTTTTTTTTTTTTCTTTTTCTCTCTGTCATACCAGACATAGGCATGCCAACCCACCCGCAAGTTAAATCCTTCCAGATTTATTATTTTTTCTCTTTGTAAGGTCATCCAATCTTTTGACCACATTAGTGCACAAGCATCGTGGTACAGCCTTAGGTCCGGAAAGCCAAAGCCCCCTTTTGATTTTTATCTATTAGTGTTATATGTTTAATTCTTGGCTTTTTCCCATTCCACACGAATTTTGATAGGTCTGTATTCCATTCTTTAAACTTTCCTTGGTTACGGATTATTGGTAAATTTTGAAAAAGGAATAATAACTTCGAAGTATATTCATTTTCACTAATGAGATACGTCCCAGAAGTGACAAATTTAGATTCTTCCATCTAATCAAGTCTTTCTGAATCTTTTTCCAGACTGCCTCATAATTATTTTTCAAAAGTTGGGAATTCTTAGCTGTTATCCATATACCCAGGTATCTTATTTTAGTCATCATTTGTAATCCCGTTTGTTCTTTCAATTTATCTTGTTTTTCCCTATCCAAATTCTTTGTCAGAATCATTGTCTTTTTTGTTCATCTTAAATCCTGCCAGTGTGCCGACTGCTGCTATTTTTGTAACCAATTATTTAAGTTTTTGCATGGGTCTTCAATCAATCCGACCACATCATCTGCGAAAAAGTATTTTATAATGATATTTTCCTATTTTTGAACCAATAATATTTTCATCTTCTCTCACGGCTTTCATTAAAATTTCTAATGCCATTATAAAAATTAATGGGGACAGAGGGCAACCTTGCCTTGTACCTTTCGATATTTCAAACTCTTCGGATGCTTGTCCGTTTATTATAATTTTCGCTTTTTGGATTTCATATATCGCATTTATGGCATTATTAAATTTGAATCCCATGTCTAATTCTTGTAGTACCATTTTGAAAAATCCCAATTTAAATTGTCAAAAGCTTTTTCAGCATCTACCGACAGGATTGCCCATTCTTTCTGGGGATTTTGTTCATAGTATTCAATCAAATTAGTTACCGTCCGTATATTGTCTTTCATATTTCTATTTGGTAGGAACCCTGTTTGTTCCTCCCCGATCCATTCCCTCAAGAATTCCTTTAGTCTCGTGGATAAGATATTCGCAAATATCTTATAATCTGTATTTAGTAACGAGATCGGTCTGTAGTTCTTAATATCAGTTCCATCAGTATCTTCCTTAGGAATCATTACTATTTCCGCATGCTTCCAAGAGTTCGGTATTATCTGTAGAGACATTGCTTCATTAAAGATTCTTTTCAATAATGGGGTTATCTCCTGTTTCATTGACTTGTAAAAACCTGCCGTATATCCATCTGGGCCGGGGGCTTTATCCGGGCTTAGACTGCTTATTGCTTTTTCTATTTCTTCCGTTGTTATTTCCTTGTTTAAACTTTCTCTGGTGACATCCTTAATTTTTTCTAATTTAAATTGGCCTAAATATTCCATTATATTATCTTTGGGGATTTTATCCTTTGTATATAGTTGTTTATAATATTTTCCAAATTCTTCCATTATTTCCTTTTCCTTTGTTATTACCTTATCTTTTACTTTAATCTTTATTATTTGTCTTAATTGTCTTTTCTTGCGGACCTTTCTTGCTAACCATTTTACTGGTTTGTTTGCATTTTCAAATGACTGTTGTTTCAGAAATTTCAATTGTTTAGCTTGAAATTCTAATTCCAAGTGGTGTTTTTCTTGGTTTAGAACTTGTATTTCTCGAACTAGGGTTTTATTTTTAGGTTTGAGTTTAGCCTCTTTCTCCTTTAGTGTTATTTTTACTTCTATTTCCTTCATTTCTTTATTTCTTGCCTTATTATTTCTGGCATTATGTTGGATCAGATGTCCTCTCAAGACGGCTTTCAATGCATCCCATAGAATTTGGGATGTAGTTTCTTTTATATCATTTAATTTGATATAATCTCGAATTATACTTTTATACCTGTCTGAATCTTCTTCTTTTTTCAAAAGGTTTTCATTTAATCTCCATTTTCGAGTCCCTTTCCTTTGATTGATCACAACTTCTAGGGGTGAATGGTCTGACAGATCTCTCGGCAAAATATTTATTTCATTTATTTTTATAACTAAATTTTTTGTAGCCCATGCCATGTCTATCCTAGACCATGTTTGATGGCGATTTGAGAAAAAAAGTGTAGTCTCTTGTGTTTTCATTTTTAATTCTCCAAATGTCCTCCAATTCCAGTTCCTCTTTCAAGTCTAGGAATTTTTGTGGTAGTTGGCTATTACTTTGAGTTACTCCTTTCTTTCGTTTTGTACTCTTGTCCAAGTCACTGCTCAAGACCCCATTAAAGTCTCCTAAAAGGAGAAGTTCATCAAATTCCACTTCCTTCAATTTTTCTCTTAGGGTCTGAATGAACTTAGTTTTGGTACCATTTAGGCGCATAAATATTACAGATCAGGGTTTGTGATTCCCCAATATGCAATATAATGGCCACCATTCTTCCTTCTTGATCTTTGAACGCCAACTCAGTTTTTTAAGTTTTCTTTGGCATATATGACTACCCCTCTTTTCTTTTTCTCAAATGATGAGTAATATTCTTTGCCCAATTTTTATTTCTTAAATGGGAAACGTATTTGTCTGAAATATGTGTTTCCTGCAATGCCAATATGTCATAATTTAGACGTTTTAATTTGTTAAAAACCTTTTTTCGTTTCTGAGGAGAATTCAGACCATTAATGTTGTTTACAAAGCATTTTATTTGTATTTCAGCCATCTAAATCATTTTTTTCCTCGCTAGATCCGGGTTCTTCCATTTCCACTTGGGGGATTGCCGCTGCCATTGCCAATTTTCCCTGTTCACTGTCATAGCCGTCGTAGTCTTCTGGGGATTCAAATCTTGGTTTTTCTTTATATTTCCTTTCGTAGGAGTATTATCCTTCTTGCTTTCTTCCTTCGGTTCTCGTGTTAGTTTCTTATAAAAGTCTTTTGCCTTTTCCTCTGTAGTCAGCCAAAATCTCTCTTCTTGATAGGTGACCATCAGTCCTTCTCTTCTTTCCCACCTGTATCTTATTTGACGTTTCTTTAATTCTTCCGTCAAGAAGAAATATTTCCTTCGTTTATTCAAGATCGATTGTGGGAATTCTTTGAGTACCACTATCTTCATGCCCTTGTGCACCATAGGGTTTTGATTGGTTTTTTTAAGCACTTCATCCCTTGTTCTCCTTTTTGAAAATTGGACAATGGTGTCTCTTGGTGTCTTATGTTGTCTTGCGTATGCTGAGGAGATTCTGAAGACTTGGTCCACCTCTTCTTCAACATCCTGTTCCTCCATTTCTAATGAGTTAGAAAGTAATCCTACCACCGTTTTGTTATATCCTCTCTTGTCTCTTCTTGAATATTTCTCAGACGGATCTGGTAGTCCATCTCTCTCTGCTGTAGTCTCTCTTGGTTCCGTTCAATTTCTCGTTTTGAGCTTCCAGATTCTTGACTTTCTTGATTAAATTGGTTTGGATTGCCTCTGTTTTTGCTTTACTTTCTTGTAGTCCTTTAACATCTCCGTATAGATGAGTTATGTCCTTTTTGATTTGGCCCACATCCTCTTTTATTTCCTTTTTCATAGTTGTGAGTTCATCTTGTGTCACCTTGTGATATTGATCTTGTTTCTGTATCATCTCATGTACTTCTTTCTGTACTTTATCATTCTTTTCACTGAGTTTTTGTATCTCCTTCATAATGTCTGCCAAATTTATAGAGTTATCCGTTCCCCCAATGGAGCTTCTCCTTGGGAGGGCTTTTAGGTCTCTGTGTTTATCCTTTAAAATTACACTAATTCCAATTAATCAAATGTCCAATTAATTCTTGTGCAGGGCAATCCAACAATAATCAGTTCTCAATAATCACTTTTCTAATAAAATGTAGTTTAACTAGCTTATCTATCAATTTAAATTCATTTGTTCAGTTGATATTTTTAATTATTTATTTAATTGATTAAGTTACTGAACCTTCCTTTTCTTTTCTGTGGAAAGGACTTCTTTTCTTCTGTTCTGTGTTCCGTCGTCACTACTCCCTCTTTGGTTATTCACTCCTCTGTTGTCTTCTCCGTGGGTTCCCCCTGTCATGCACATTCCTTCCTCATACACCTTCTCCGTTATCCAAAAAGGCCGCCTTCCTCCTGGCGGTGCCAAATCTCCTTTTCTTGTTTGTGGCGCTCTGTCCCAATCTTTCTCTTTAGTGTCTCTGTGGTGTCTCTATGATTCGCGGGCCTCTCTTTCTCTCCTCTCGTTCCTTTCGCTCTTCCTTCTTCCCCTCCGATGTAAACGTCACTTCCGCCCTCCCTCTGATGCCTTCTCCCAGTTGCACTCTCCCCAACTTCCGCCCTTCTCACTCCCAAAAGCCTCTTCGCGTCCTCCTTTCGTCTCCCCCTTACAGTTTCCGCTTTTTCTCCTCACTTTGTTTATGAAGAAGGGCTCGCCAGTCATAACATCATGGCGCCAAGGTCAGATCTTCCGTTTCTTCTCCCTTTCTGGCTATTTGGGGTTCCTGGGCTTTCTTCCTTTCAGGGCAATCGGGAGGGGTGGGGGTGGATGGGAGAACTCAGGATTGATAGGTCCCCTTTTCTTTCTGCCTCTCCTTTTACAATATTACAGCTCTTCTTTCCTTCCCGGTATTGTCTTACTTACTTCTTGCTTGGATCTCAGTTTAAATTTCATTTGTTGGCTTTTAATTTGGAATCCACGAGCTATCCCCGTTGCCAATTCTTAATCTTTCATAGTTTATTCTCCTTTACTGTTTAGTCTTAACTTCTCTCCTTCTTTCTTTTGACTTTAACTTCTTAGCAAGCTTGAAATTAATTATTTGGGAACTTACGTTCCTCCTCCTCTCTTCCCAGAGGGTTCGTTCCTCCCGTCTTCGTCGGTGTTTGGAAAGTGGGGGTAGCAGCGGTTTGCAGTCTTGCGTTCGCAGTCTGCTCCTCACGGAACGGCTCGCCTTCCCTGGATTTTGCCCGGACCCTCTAGACCCCCCTCCCTTGAGGGGAAAGGGTTCTTTGGGATCCACAGGCTCACCAATGGGTTCGCGACACCCCCTCACTCGATCAGGAGGGAGTTGGGAGAATTCAGCTCAACCAAGCCGTTCTACGTGAGTCCTCGCCTTGGGAACTTTCCCTTAGCGTGGCTTTCCCGTCGCCATTTCCCACCGGAAGTCCCGTGCCAAGTGTGGTCTTGATCAGTCATTGGATGAGGGTCGCAGATGTCTTAGAAAATGAGTGAAGGTACTTCAATTCCCATCATCTGTGGTCCGTCCCACTCAAAACTGCACCAGGATGTAGAGTGGGTCATGGGGACTCTGTGTGCCAAGTTTGGGCCTGGTCTCTGATTTGTAGGGGCTGCAATGTTCTGTGGGAAATGAATTGGGTGAAGGTACTGCAAATCCCATCATTTGTGAGCCATCCTGCCATAAACCGCAGTTTTGATACAAAGCATATGCTATATATATATCTGTTTGTCCATAGAAAACCATGATAACCATTTCTAAGAAACTAGAGCTAATGCAGTTTATCCAATGCAATTTTCTGAATCAGCGCCCCAAATAATAGGCCTAAAACCCAGGACGATAAGAATTTTTTGCCGATTTACAAACAACTTATAGTTATAAATGGAACTGAGACAACGGGAAGCGAGAGAAACCATTTCTTGGAAGGGAAACTCACTCCTGAAAGAGCTATTATGGGACAAAAGTGTCTCCATGGAAGCTTTCTCACCAATCCTTGTTTCCACAAGAAGCCAGACTTTTCAAAATCCAGTTATCACGGGCATAAAAAGGGAGGTGAAATCTCCTGAACAGGGGCTCAGACAGCAAAACAAACATCATGGAAGTGTTCACTTTCCCTATGCTATCTAAAGCTAATATATAAACCAGGGGTCAGGAACCTATGGCTCGGCAGCCAGATGTGTCTCTTTTCATGATTGCATCTGGCTCTTCAGAGCAGGCCGGGCCTCGGTTTCCCAGCATGCAGCTCTTCATTTTCCGTTCTTTCCTCTCTCCTTCCTTTTTCCTCCCTCTCTCCCCTTCCTTCTTTCCTCCATTCTCCCTCTTCCTTCCTCCCCTTCACCCTTTCCTTCTCTCCTTTTTCCCTCCCTCTCCTCTTCCTTCTTTCCTCCATTCTCCCTCTTCCTCCCTCTTCCTTCCTTCCTCCTCCTTCTATTCTTTTTACCAAGTTTCCTTTTCTTCTCCTTCCTTCCTTTTCATTTCCCCTTCTCTCCCCTTCTTTCTTTTCTTCTTTTCCCTTCATTATTTTATTTTTTCCTCACTCCCTTTCTTTTCCCCACCCTTTCCTTTCCTCCTTTCTCATTTCCTTCTTTCTTTCCCCCTCCTTGACTCTCTCCTGCTTTTCTTTTCTTCCTTTTCCATAGTTGGTTCTTCTTTTCTTTCTTCCTCTCCCCCTCCCTCCTTTATTTCCTCTGTCTTTCTTTCTTTCCCCCTTCCTTCCGTCTTCTCTTCCTTCCCAGAGTCCTGAGCATGACTTTTGCAGAGCCAGGTTGGAAGTGTCCCGTCATTCTGCCGGGGGAATCCTTTTCTCATAGTATGTACATATAGACTCACATTTAGTTGAATTCAGTCTGTGTGTGTGTGTGTGTGTGTGTGTGTGTGTGTATGGCTCTCACTGAAATAAAATTCCAAATATTTTGCTTTCATGCTCTCTGAGTCAAAAAGTTCCCGACCCCTGATATAAACAGTGGTGTTTAAACTTCCCTATGCTATTCAAAGCTGATGTGTGTGTGTGTGTATATGTGTGTGTGTGTGTGTCTATTTGGCTGGAGTTACACTTTAAAATGTACCTGATCCAACTTACATACAAATTCAGCTTAAGAACCAACCTACAAAACTTATCTTGTTCACAACTTGGGAACTGCCTGTATATTTTTCATGACAAAGCATGATTATATGCTTTGCATTGGTAGTATATATTTGTCTTACAGCTAGGGTTGCCAACTTTCCCTTATTCTAAGGGACGTCCCTTATTTCAGCCCCAAATTTCATGTCCCTTATTTTCAGCTCCTGTCCATTATTTTCTGCTCCTGTATTGATGGGACAGGTGGCAGCAGAAGGCGAGGCTGGGCCAGTACATATACACACATACTTCCTTCTTCCTCCTCCTTCCATCCTGCTACCCCTTTTGGCTCCTCCTATTTCTTTTCGTCTCCCCGCGAGCGGCCAGGAATTGTAGTCCAAGGCTGCCTCCTCTTGATTGAGAGGCGTGCACAGCCCTTTTGTGCGGGACTCCATTTCCCAAGAGCCCTCGCTCCTGGGGGGAGGAGGAGGAAAAGGAAGAGGGAGAAGGGGGCCCGCTGGTCTTCATGGTGCTGCCGGTGAACGGTCTGAGGGAGCTGCAGGTGCGGGGAGATACGGGCCCGCATGGAGCTGGTAATCATGGAGACCCAGAGCCAGGTCTGCTGTGCCCACCTCTACTGTGGGGCTGTCTTCACCATCGACCGCTGGGAGAGGAAGGAAGGTGACCCCCTGCCAGGCACACAAATTACAGCCACACAGGGGCTGAGGGTCGGTCTCTGAAGGGCTTTTGAGCTGGACGGGTATCTGTCAGGAGGGCTTGGGTTGTGCCTCCTTGCAGAATGGCCCAAGTAGATGATATTGCCCTGAATGCATGTGAAAGGAGGCTTCTGTTAGACCCCAGTCTAAAGATCAGTTAACAGTGTGATGCCGCAGCTGAACAAGCCAAGGCTGGATCAAAAGGAGTCTAGTTAGGGTTGCCTAACGTTTGATTTTCAAGTTTTTAAGAAGTGTCCCTTATTTTTTGTGAAAAATCCCGTTTTTTTCAGGTAAATGTCCCTTATTTCTTATATCAAAAAGTGGCAAACCTACTTACAGCGTTTTTGTAACTACTTCTTTGTTGTATTATTTCTTTGCTACACTGCTGTTTCTATTATTTTTGTTACACTGAATTGTACATCTTTTTAGAAAACAGCTTAAAAGCATAATTCACTTTTTTTTTTTGCAAAATGAACATATTTTTGAAGTCATATACATCCCAACGATTTCATGACTCTTAATAGTGTCAGATCACCGAGCACTGCAGTGGCTGGATACCAACAAGAAGCAACTCAATGAAGTGGAAAGACTAATGAAACCAATTACCAGTTTGGGAGTGAGGCAGAGAGTGATTAATCATGAAATATTATGTTGTTATTATTATTATTATTATATCAAAGGCAAGAAATAAGGGGGAATAAGGATAGGTGATACTGCTTATTCTGAAGAGAATGTACATAAACTGGTCCCAGCTACTGAACTGAGAGCTTGTTTTCCCATTTTATCCTATGTGAGAAACAAGAGTTAGAAAATGTATGGCACCTTCTCTGTACTCTTTCCAGACACATTCATAGTACTCAAAACTACTTCTTCCTATTACCTGAATAACGTACCTGTTCCAAATGTGAGCTTTTAAAGTTCTTGCTCTATTTTTCGATTTATGCCCTCACAATATTTACTACTTACTTCCACAAGTAAGTGCTAAGCAGGCAATAGGGCCATTTGTCTATTCCCTAAAACAGTCTTTCTCAACCAGTGTGCCGTGGCACACTAGTGTGCCGTGACGGACCTCCTGCTGTGCCGCGAGAAAAGCTCTCTGCCCCCCTTCCTCCCCCCCCCCCCTGCCGAACTCCTGCTGCTTGGGGGAGGAGGAGGAAGGGCCGGGCAGTTGCGAAGAAAAAGAAGAAGGGGCCGGGGCGCCGCCTCCTTCGGCCGTTTCCCCAGCCAGCCTCCAATCCGCCATGACTCCCACCATGACTCTCGCCCCTCGCTCGCTGAAGCCGTGTGGAGGAGGAGCCCCGCCCACTGAAGCCCGTCCACCGCTCATGCTCCTCCTCTGTAGGAGAGCTGAAGCTGGGGGGAAGGGGTGGGGCATGACACGGCCTGGCTCTGCCCCCTCCCCCGGCTTCGACACTCCCAGCAGCTGCTCCCGCCTAGAGGGGGCAGTGCCAAGCCAGCATTGTGCTGGCTCTGGCACCGCTGGCTTGGCACTGCCCCCTCAAGGCTGGAGCAGCTTCTGGGAGAGCTGAAGCCGGGGGTAGGGGGTGGGGCATGGCACAGCCTGGCTCCACCCCCTCCCCAGCTTCGGCACTCCTAGCAGCTTCTCCCAGCAGGCCACCAACCCCCAGCCGTTCTTTACTGTGTTAGAAAGGGCCGTAGCCAGGATTTTGATTCGGGGGGCTGAGTTTGGTTCTGAGACTGGGTGGAAGAGGGTCTATCCTAGCAAACCTTTTGTATTGTTATCCCAATAACCCCATTAATGTGGGATATAATGAGCATGGTGATCAGATCATGATATGAATAAACATAACAGTTTAAGTAATGTACCAGTAAGGCCTTTTCGCGGACCACCCTGAGAATTCCGGGGGCTGAAGCCCTCTTAGGACCCCCGGCTACATGCCTGGTGTTAGAGTGTCATTTTGTGTCATTTTGGTTGGTGGTGTGCCCCCGGATTTTTTTAATGTTAAAAGTATGCCGCGGCTCAAAAAAGGTTGGGAAACACTGCCCTAAAATAATCAACATTCTGAGATACATCAGACAACGGAAGAGTTTTCATTATAGACACCTACCTTATTTATTTTGTAATAGGTGGCAATGCAAACCAACAATGTAACGCAACAGAGCTAACAGCGTAAGCACCGAGGCCATAATAATCGACACTCAGCTGGGAAGGACACATTGTTCAGATACATTACATCAGAACGGAGCAGGTGCTAAGCTGGCAGGTGGCAGAAAGAAGCAAGCTGCCTAATACAAGCTATCAAAAGGACTCCCACTCCCCCCCCCTGCTCCCCAAAAAGGCTTCTCTGGAAGCCAATGTGGATATTTTCCACCAGGACACTTGTTTGTCAATGACAACAAGAGGAATCTAAATGAAAATATTTGACAGACATCCTCCTCCTGTGAGAATATCCTCATCACTTGCACAGCTCCTCTCTTTGTTTTGACTTAACCTTTTCCTCCACTAATATGTGATTCTAAGCTTCTAGAGGTAGAGTCCCATCTGTTTTTCTTGTGTTACGATCTGTGAAAGTGTCATGTACCCTGAAGACGCTACTGGACTCCTTTTCTCTCCTTCACAATGGATAAATGTACAAACCCTAGAGTCCTTCAGTTTTGTGGCTTCTCATAGTCCCACATACCCACTCTCCTAGGCTAGCATATATGACCAAATGCTGAATCTATATAAATAAAATGTAGTGTTCGTTTGTGGGATTAACATAACTCAAAAACCACTGGGCAAATTGACACCAAATTCGGACACAATACACCTAACAGGCCATCTGAGGGCTTGCACTAAGACTCTAAAACAGGGGTGCTCACACTTTTTCAGCATGCGAGCTACTTATATTAAAACCAAGTCAGAAAGATCTACCTACCTCCTCAAGGCTGGAGAGAGGAGGGGGTGGGGCGGGGCTTGGCCAGAGGGGGGCGGAGCCATGCCATGCCAAGCCCCTCCCCACTGGCTTTGGAGCTCCCAGCAGCTTCTCCAGGCTCGAGGATGGCAATGCCAAGCCAGTGGTGACATAGCTAGCACAAGGCTGGCTTGGCACTGCCATCCTGAAGCCTGGAGAAGCTGCTGGTAGAGCCAAAGCCACAGGGGGCAGAGCCAGGCTGCGCCAAGCCCCGCCCCTCCCCTCTGGCTTTGGAGCTCCCAGCAGCTTCTCCAGGCTTGAGGATGGCAATGCCAAGCCAGTGGTGACATAGCTAGCACAAGGCTGGCTTGGCACTGCCATCCTGAAGCCTGGAGAAGCTGCTGGTAGAGCGGAAGCCACAGGGGGGCAGAGCCAGGCCGCGCCAAGCCCCGCCCCTCCCCCCTCTGGCTTTGGAGCTCCCAACAGCTTCTCCAGGCTTGAGGATGGCAATGCCAAGCCAGTGGTGGCATAGTTAGCACAAGGCTGGCTTGGCCCTGCCCTCCTCAAACCTGGAGCAGCTGCTGGGAGTGCCGAAGCCGGGGAGGGGCGGGGCTTGGCACAGCCTGGCTCCGCCCCCTCTAAGAAGCACCCAATCCAGCTGGGATCGACCTTCGGTCCCGGGATCGACTGGTCGATCGCAATCGACTTCCTGGGCATCCCTGCTCTAAACTATCAAGTCCGTGAGCTGTTTTTTGCAGATGATGCTGCCCTTGTCGCCCATTCAGAAGCAGCTCTGCAGCACCTAACAACCTGCTTTGCAACAGCTGCAGAGCTGTCTAGGCTGGAAGACAGCCTGAAGAAAACAGAAGTCCTCTACCAGCCCGCACCACAGGAAGAACACCATCATCCCCACGTCAGCAAAGGCACATCTGTGCTTAAGTCCGTTCAGCAGTTCACCTACCTGGGAAGCATCATCTCCTCAGACTCCAAGATTGACAAAGAGATAGATCACAGATTAGAAAAGGCATAGAGTGCTTTCGGAAGGCTTCACAGAAGAGTCTGGAGTAATAAGCACCGGAGGCAAAGCACCACAACCAGTGTGTACAGAGCTATCGTACTGTCTATTCTCCTCTATGGGTCTGAAACATGGGTCACCTATCGCCAACACCTACGACTCCTTGAACACTTTAATCAGCGCTGTCTTCGCTCAATCCTAAATATACACTGGACCGACTATTTTCAAAAGCAGATGCAGAACTTATTGAGAATGGTAATGGGGAAAAATCTCTGCGGAAAGTATGCAGAATCAGATTAGAAATTAAAAGATAAAAAAGGAAAATGACTAATCATGGAAGATACATCTTATTTCCTGTTACAAAGAAAAGACACAATAAAAGCCTGTATTTTTATTGGTCTGTTGAAGATTCAGAGTTCACTAAAATGTGGGGGAAATCAACTTTTGCCATAAATTAAAAGTTCTTCTATCCACATCAACCAAAAACTTGTAACGTAAGTGGCCCTAATTATCAAAATGAGATTTGAGCAGCCATAATACACATAATCATGAGGACTTCAATTACTCTAAATCCATTAATTTCTCTACTTCTCAAATCACCTGGCTTCATAAGCTCTCCTTTGAAGATTAGATTTACCTGTTTCTTATTAACCGTCAAAGGTTCTCAAGTACAGAAGAACGGGGGTGGCGGTAGTTGAGTAGAATATTAGAAATGCTGTGGAACTATTAAAGGGGCGTAGTGGTGCCCCCCAAAAGTGCAACACTATCTAGGTTATCCTGGATGAGCTAGCCAAAGCACTGAGATCTTGTGGGAAGGTCCTGCCACATTCACAACCACAGGTATTAGGATTATAGGAGAGTGACTTTTCAGTGGCTCCTCTTAGGTCTTAGAACTGCCTCCCTGAGGAAACCAGGATGGCTCCCTCCTTGTTCATCTTTCTATGCTAACATACTATGGGAAATGGACGGCAAGTAACAGTATTTAACCTTTGATTTAAACTTCAATTTAAAAGATTTGTTAAATTATTTTATTTTGATAAAATAATAATAGTAGTATTTTATTACCGGGAATGTGGTGCAGCTGGCTAAGTGTCAGCTGCACAAGATCTCTCTGACCAGTAGGTCATGGGTTCGAGGCCTGCCCAGTTGAGGTGGGTGCTCGACCTTTAAAGCCCGAAAGACAGTTGCATCTGTCAAGTAGGACAGTGTTTCCCAACCTTTTTTGAGCCGCGGCACACTTTTTACATTTGCAAAATCCTGGGGCACACCACCAACCAAAATGACACAAAATGAGACTCTAACACAGTAATACATAGAGTTAATATGTTTTTTAAAATGTATTTATACACTCAGTGTGAAACCTGGGCCTGTTTCAATGAACACAACATAGATATCCTGGCAGGAATGGCAGAAAAACACAAACTTCCCACACAGAACTCCCATAACCAAGTGAAAATGCTATAAGAGTTTGGTGGGCATTGACCTTGGGTTTTGGAGTTGTAGTTCACCTATATCCAGAGAGCACTGTGGACTCAAACAATGTTGGATCAGGACCAAACTTGGCATGAATACTCAATATGCCCAAATATGAACGCAGATGGAGTTCAGGGGAAATACTCCTTGACATTTGGGAGTTGTAGTTGCTGGGATTTATAGTTCCCCTACAATCAAAGAGCATTCTGAACCCCACCAATGATAGAACTGGGCCAAAGTTCCCACACAGAACCCCCAGGAGGCAAGAGGAGATCTACTTGGGGAAAGGGAGGTGGGCCTTCCCAATGCATGGAGAAGGAGAGACCAAGTAGACAACGGGTGGGGAGGGTGTGTGTGTTTGTAAATGTGTGCCTTTATCGAGGTAGGTTTCTTAGGGTTTTTATACTTCAACACACTAGACTCTCCCCCCCCCCCCTTCCCGGAGGTTCCAATTTCCCACGGCACACCTGATGATCGCTCACGGCACACTAGTGTGCCCTGGCACATTGCTTGGGAAACACTGAAGTAGGAGATAAAAGTACCACATTAAGTGGGGAGGCAAATTTTGGCTGAATTATGAGGCCATTAAAGAAGTCCAGGAACGCTGAGAATGCAGAAGGAACAACAAGGGACGCTGGGAACGCTGAGAGATGAGGATTGCGTCAGCTCCCCCTGGTGGCCAGAGTTTGCCTCTGTTCGTCTATATGTGTGTATGTGGAAACGTCAGGGATTGTCTGCTAAGTATATGTACCTGTAATCCGCTCTGAGTCCCCTTCGGGGTGAGAAGAGCGGAATATAAATAAAGTGTATTATTATGTATTATTTATTTATAACCTGCCTTCTCTCTTTTCTTTCAAAAAGATAACAACAATGGCAAACATTCAATGCAAGAGAACAGTCAAGCAACAATCAAGGTAAAACATGAAATAAAATAAACTCACTATAACTTATAAAACAACTGAAACCGATGGTTAAACTACATACATATGATAAACACAAGGAGCCAAACCAATTAAAACATCATACACTAAAAGCATAGTAGAATATATGTCATCCACAGGCTGAGGTAAGTAACTGGTGTCAAAGTGGGGATGTATTCATTTATTTATAAACTTTATTTATACCCCACTTCCATCTCCCCAAGGGGACTTTGGGTGGCTTACATGAGGCCAAGCCCAACAACACACAATAACAACACACAGCAATTATAAAAACAGAGCAATCAATGAACTCAAATACAAGCAATAACAGACAATTTAAAACCATTTTGGGCGGGCCAAATATAAATGTTAAACAATTTAAAATAAATAAGCGCTGGGTGCAGAAAGAGGTAGTTTGCAGATAGCAGGAAGGCTTCAAGGACAATATGGGCAGACCACCCAACAGGTAATTAAAGTGCTACTGAGGACCTTTGCGCGGATTAAACACAGCAGGGCGTTCTTTACTTTATTCAGGGAAGGCACATTGGAACAGCCACGTCTTCAGGGTCCTCCTAAAAACTGCCAATGTGGGGGCTTGTCTGATATCCTTGGGGAGTGCGTTCTGGAGACGAGGTGCCACTACAGAGAAGGCCCTCTCCCTCGTCCCCACCAAACGTGTCTACGAGGCCGGTGGGAGCGAGAGTAGAGTCTCTCCAGATGATCGAAGAGATCGCCTGGGTTCGCAAACAGAGATGCGGTCACGTAGGTAGGCGGGTCCCAAACCGTTCAGGGCTTTGTTGGTAAGAACCTGCACCTTGAATTGGGGCCGGAAGATGAACGGCAACCAATGGAGCTCCTTAAACAGGGGGGTTGCAAGGTATGCTAATCCTCCTCCTTTCCATAAGCTAGATTGCACACATGGATCTTTAAAAGGAGAGGAGAGAGGTGGCCATTTTTAGTTCTTTAGGGAGGGAGTTTCAGAGGTGGGGAGTTGCCACGGAGAAGCCCCCCCCCCTCTCGTTCCCACCAACCATGCTTGAGATGGGGGTGGGACCAAGAGCAGTGCCTCCTCGGTGGATTGCCGTGCTCATTCTGGTTTGTACATGGAGACAGGGTTTTTCAAATAGTCTGGGCCTGAACAGTTTAGGGCTTTAACCAACACTTTGTATTTAGCCTGGAAGTGGACCGAAAGCCAGTGGAGCTGCTGCAACATGGGAGTGCTACTCTCCCTGTACGTCATTCCGGTTAGTAACCTGGAGTGTTATATGCCATAAAAATGTAATTACATTTTAACAATAATGTTTCAAATGTTTTTACACATTGTTGTGTGTGTTTTTGGGTTGCCAGGTTTCTATAAGAACAATAATGGGCAGCTAAAATTCATGACCCACAGTGTCAACAATATCATAGAATCATAGAGTTGGAAGAGACCTCGTGGGCCATCCAGTCCAACCCCCTGCCAAAAAGAAGGAAAATCACATTCAAAGCACTGTGTTAGCGATCGTGTTATGATCATCCTAAGTTGGAAATGACAAAAACAATGAACAAGGATCAAAGTATTGCGTTTTCCCCACCCTCGCCTTCATGTTGGATTCTGCCGGTATTGACAATCTATCATTTGTCCTAAGTAAATATAATCCAAACCTAAAAATAGATTTGCCTAACAATACTGATTATAGTCTCTAAGACATGCTGTCACAAGATAGTTATTTTCTGAGTGCTACCAGTCAGAATAAAGGTGTCAGCACCTAAACCAGGAAAGTATGGGTTTCAAGAAGCTGGAACAGTACTCCGTTATTTTAAGTAGCTTTCGGTGCAAGATTGTTTTTTACAATAGGTTGTTTGTCTCAAATTATTTAACTGTACTTTACCTGCCTAAAAGTAAATGTACCAAATGAAAGGGATTATGAATTGTCCTTAAATAAACTCTTTTCCCATAGTTCTCTATTTGGACCCTTGCTTGAATGTACAGTGCACAATCTACCCTAAATAAATAATGAAAATGATTCCTCTGCATTTCCATGGTTCACTCTTAGAAATATACCGTTTCCTGGTAAATTAGATATGTCTAGTAGAATAGATTAAGAGCTGCCTTACTTTTAAATATAGAATGGTATTTGATATTTTCCCAGTCCTAATTAATCGTTGCCCTTTTTAAGCATTAACCTGGATTGCCTGTTGGGTCAGCTGCTCACCTGCAAGAAAGCCTACTGAACCTCTTCAAGTGAGAACTTTGCCAGGCAGTGCAAAGACGAGAGGGAACAACTAGAGCAGGCGCATGTAAGGCCCATCTCAAGTCTTGCAAGAGGGCGTCTTCTCACAAGTGTTCTAGGCTCCCACAAGATGGCTCTCACATGGGGCCCACCTTATCTTGCAATGACAGCCGCTGCAAAACGTAGTAGGAAGCATGGGAGGGGAGCAAGAACAGACGCCACTGTAGTGAAGTCACTATATGTATTGAGGGTTTTGTATTTATTTATGGTTAAACGTATGGTTTTTGTTGTATTGAATGTTTGTATGATGAACAGACTGCAGAGAGTTAAGGGAGAATATAACGGTGCACAGCCTCTTGGAATGTTCGGTTGCTTGAGGCAGGGCCTAATACTGGCTTTGGCAGGTGCACGTTTGAATTCTGACAGTTAGAAAGAGCAGTTAGTCAGAGCTGATGGGACTAGCTGGTAGCAACTTGGAGGGTTGCTGAAGTCTTTCCTCAGGGAAGCAGAAAAGACTGTATTTTGATACTGCAGAAAGGCAGTTAAGCTTGGAAAGCTTATAAGGATTGTAGTAGAGATAGATAGGAAGCCTATTTGGGGCAGTATACCTATAACATTGTTATTCAAAGTTTGAAAAGTTACCATCTAACATTGTGTTAGAAATTAAGTAACCAGAAGACATTTGCCTCTAAGAAGTGAAACCACCTAAGATCTGTATATTTTGAAACCGCTACGCTGTTGTGAAAATAAACCATTCCTCAAAGTCTCTCAGTGACATCATTTTGAAAATACAAGCCTCCTAATAAATGGACCTTTACAAAGAGGTGACAGCGGTGGGATAGCCTGCCCTGCCACGGTTTTAAAACAGCCTTCCTTTACAAATTGGTGGCAGCAAGAATATTTTTATGGTGGCAGCAAGATTAATAGAAAGATCCTAAAGTGAAGTCGCTAGCGGCGAAGTCTTCACAGCCACATTCACTTACATAGATGGAATCTATTGGCGAGGCAACTGCTGCACACCAAAAAGGCCCTTGGCCTTTGGCACCTGCTCTTCCTTTTCGACTACAAGTTTCAACATAGGATCTGTATAAAACTAGACATCGGAAAACCCTAATGCATTCTACAAGTTTTGTAAATCATCTTTGAGTCCCACTTTTAGGATGATCATAGTAAATGCAGCATCACTAGGTAGGCAAACAGCAGATGGGAAAATGCATTCACTTGCTCTCTGGGCTGATTATTTGTTCTATGCTTTTTATCTTTGGCTAGGAAAGGAAGCTTGACAGCGGTGTGCACGAAATACAGCATGTCAGTAAAGTAGATTATAATATTTACACCTTTTGTTATCTACCTCAAACAATATTACATATTCATTTTGCTGTAGCATCCTTATAGAATTAATCTGTAATTGTACAGTAGTTATTGCTCATATTTCAAATCGCTCTGAAGAAAAAAAGTGCTGGTCTATAGAATGAAGACTATAATCTTAAGATTAAAGTGCAGAATTATTACTATTAATTGGTTATTATGCTCTATCTGTGGGCAGCAGCAGGGTGACCGTGATTATCATCCTTGAAATGCTTAAGGCTATCCCATCAGGTCCTGAATGCAAACAATGCTCAGGCTGGAAGCCAGATGTGCATTCTCTGTAGATCTATTCCATCAGGTGCTGCCTTAAAAACTCTTAAGCTGCTAATTGCACCGAAAAAAAGCTGTTATGAATCAAATCTCAAGGTTATATGTGCAGTCCTTCCTTTGTCATCTGAAGAAACTTGGGTGTCCTTGTATTCTTTGCATTTATCTAGCACATGCCAAGAGGTTCCACAGCAATGGCTTAAGTGTGGCCTACCAAGGTCAGTTCCCAGCATGGAGACAACCAGGGGAAGGGAGGCCAGAGAGGCTGCCAAGGTCAGAGGAGCTCAGGGACGGGCAAGGCATGAAGAAAATTACAGAAAGAGCTGTACAATGTCTGGTCACAGGAAGGGAAAGCTATAGGGAAAGGATAAGGAAGTCAGAAGGATATGTATAATTCTAAAAATGATTCCAGTGAAGTACATTTATTTAATACTAGCTGTACCCGCCAGGCGTTGCTGTGGCCAACTTTCCCTCCCTTTCTCTTCTTTCTTTCCTTCCCTCCTTCTCTTCTTCTTCTTCCTTTTCTTTCCCTTCCTCTTTCTCCCCTTTCTTCCTTCTCTACCTGTTCTTGGACTGCAGCCGTCCTCCTGATCGATCAATCTACCTACCTACCTCTACCCAATCTATCTATCTGGAGAATTGCTGGGAGTTGAAGTCCAGAAATAGGAAATTGGAAATATGCAGGGATCGGGATGCTCTCAAAGAAATCCAATGAGAAGAAAGCTTGCATCTTGGAAGCAGTGCATTTGGATCATCCTCCTCTGCTAAAGGGCCTGGTCTAGGGCAGTGTTTCCCAACCTTTTTTGAGCCGCGGCACACTTTTTACATTTACAAACTCCTGGGGCACACCACCAACCAAAATGACACAAAAGGACACTCCAACACAGTAATACATATAGTTAATATGTTTCTAAATGTATTTATACACTCAGTGTGAAACCTGGGCCTGTTTCGATGAACACAACATAGATATCCTGGCAGGAATGGCAGAAAGACACACTCGAAGGTCTTGCTCAATTTATAGTTAACACACAATCAAAGAGAATCCTGAACTCCTGCAACAATGGAATTGAACCAAACTTTGCATATTGAACTCTCATTACCAACAGAAAGTACTGAAAGGGTTTGCTTGGGAATTAACCTTGAGTTTTGGAGTTGTAGTTCAAACACAGCAATAGTGACCATGTAAGAGGTTACAGATTAGAAATAATGCAGTAGTATTTTCTGTTTCTTGCAGACCACCTGTGGTCCATGGACCACTGCTTGGGAACCACTGCTCTAAGGCAAGGGGCCACTAGGAATTCCTCCCCATGTTAAGATGTTTTGGAGAGAACGGTCTCAGCCCATTCTTTATATATATATATATATATATATATATATATATACACACACACACACACACACACACACACACACACACACATACATATACATACCGTGTTTCCCCGAAAGTAAGACAGCGTCTTACTTTCTTTCCCCAAAGTCCCCTACGGCACTTTCGAGTACGTCTTATATAACCCCAGACTTACCCGTCGCCATGCCCACGCCGCCGCCAGGACGCCGCCGCCGCAACCGGCCCCATCGGCCGCGGCACACCTCCGCGGCACACCTTTCCGCCAGGCCTCCAAGGAAGGGAGGGGGAAAAGAGCCAGAGGTGTGGCGAAGTGGCGCACGTCACTCTGGCGCGGCGCTGCCTTGGCACGCCCTGGCTCCTTTCCCCCTGCCACGCCTCTGGCTCCTTTCCCCCTCCCTTCCTTGGAGGCCTGGCGGAAAGGTGTGCCGCGGAGGTGTGCCGCGGCCGATGGGCCGGTTGCGGCGGCGGCGGCGCGGCGACGAGGTACGGCTTACTTTCGGGGTATGGCTTATATTAGCCGACCCCCCTGACACCCCCGATACGTCTTACAATCGGGGGTGTCTTACTTTCGGGAAAACACGGTACATATGAGACACCTTGGGAAAAAAGCTCTTTACATTCTGAAATGCTTATAAACAACCCAACTCCCACACACCAATGACAATTTTAGGAACAAGTCCTCTTCTCAAAACAGGCATTTAAATGGCAGGTGTTTTTATCATTTTCAGAGTTATTAAGAGAAGTTGCACCATTGCCATTTAATTAATCTTTGCTGTACTAGAAGATAAACCAGATGTGCCATTATAGTCTTTGTTCTTGTCTACGTGGGGACGAGCTGATTATTCGTTTCTGAACAATAGGGTTGTGTATAACTGAAAGGCTGGGGGTAGGAGAGGCCATAACAAGCTTCAGCTGCATTTGCTGCTGCTGTTCAAAAGATTTGCGTTCCTCCCTTTGGTCTGCCCATGCAGTAAGAAGAAGAACAGCCAGACACACCTCCACCATGTTTTGGGCCCAGTTGCTTCTGAGTTGCCCTTCCGTTCATATTGCAACCACTATTGCTCTTGCCACTGGAGGAAAGGAAAAACAGCCAGTATCCTGGGACGTAGCCAGAACGAATCTATGGGCTGCAACGGTTTGCTCAGAGTCCAAACCATTATTCCAGCTTCCAAAAATATAATAGGCAAACCATGGTTTGTCTGTTTCTGTCTGTCATGTGGAGCTTCCTCCATTAATTCCTGTCAGTCTTCCCTGGGAAGTGCAGCAGTAACTATATGCCAAGCCATAGTTAACTTTATTTCACCAGGGTTGATGAATGGAGATTGCATATTCAAAAGACATCAGCAAATGAAATCTGGGTTACTGGAATGCAGTGAGGCACCAGACTTCCCAAGGTACGCACAAGTTTTAATTGTGCAAATGCTCCCCTGGTCACCGCCGAAACCTGGGGTTCCAGGCTCAGTGATGAGTCCAGGATCACACCCAAACTGCGAACCTGCGTCTTCAGGGGGAGTGTAACCCCGTCTAACTCAGGCTGTAACCCTATGCCCTGTTCGGCCTTTCGACTGACCAGGAGTGCCTCTGTCTTGAGTAAATCTCTCCTTTACTCTTTTTCTGGAGTAAAACAACTACTTTCAAAGTAAAGACCACCTAATGAAACAGGAAATAACACTTTCAAACCATTATTCAGAATTTGGAAGTCTCGGAAGTATCAAAAATTTTGGAAAAAAAATTCCAAGAAAATCGGAATTGATTTCCAAATCGAACCACCAGCGGCCCTTACATCCGAAACGAGTTTTGAACCATTTTTTAAAAAATCAAACAAGCTTATTAGATACACATAAAACATGAACACATTGGTATATGGGCTAAGAAGGCACTTGCGATACAGTCAACAGTAGTTCAACCTTACTTCATGTAAGACTCAAAAATAAGCTTTTTTGTTTGTACCTGAAATGAAGTCAAACACCCCACTGGAGCTCTTTCTGAGGCAGAACAGAAATAAGACCAGAAATAATACAACATGGCCAGAATATTTAGTGCTGTTTCCTGATTCTTAGGTACCAACATTAAATTGATAGACAGGAGCCACATGCAGCACTAGACACTTCATTGAGGAACTATGGCATCCATAATTTCCCCCCAATGCTTTTCTCCAGCCTTTGTATAATCAAACATCAATGAACTCTTAACTTACAGGCAAGACAATAGATTAGATTTAACAAAAAGTTATTAAGAGACCAACAAAACAGAACTACAGGTTTCTCACCAATATAAAATAGTCCTTCTGCAGTTTCCCCAAAAGTTATATCATTATAATTTCTAAGCCCTTTCTCATAATTAATGGAGTGAAACAAGGTTGTGTTCTTGCACCAACTCTATTTACAATCTTCTTCAGCATGATGCTCCAAAGGGCTACGGCAGACCTCGAAGAAGAAGACAGCATATATATACGCTATCGTACTGATGGTAGCTTGTTCAACTTAAGCCGTCTGAGGGCTCACACTAAGACTCTAAACTATCTAGTCCTTGAGCTGCTTTTTGCAGACGATGCTGCCCTTGTCGCCCATTCAGAAGCAGCTCTGCAGCGCCTCACATCCTGCTTTGCAGCGGCTGCAGAGCTGTTTGGGCTGGAAGTCAGCCTGAAGAAAACGGAAGTCCTCTACCAGCCCGCACCACAGGAAGAACACCATCATCCTCATGTCAGCATAGGCACATCTGTGCTTAAGTCCGTTCAGCAGTTCACCTCCCTGGGAAGCATCATCTCTTCAGACGGCAAGACTGATAAAGAGATAGATCACAGATTATCAAATGCATATAGTGCATTTGGAAGGCTCTACAAAAGAGTCTGGAGGAACAAGCACCTGAGGCAAAGCACCACAATCAGTGTGTACAGAGCTATCGTACTGTCTATTCTCCTCTATGGGTCTGAAAAATGGGTTACCTATCGCCAACACCTATGACTCCTCGAACGCTTTCATCAACGCTGTCTTTGCACAATCCTAAATATACATTGGATTGACTATGTGACTAATGTTGCTGTCCTTGAGCAAGCAGGGATCACCAGCATTGAGGCCATGCTATTGAGAACACAGCTGCGCTGGGCAGAGCACATCTCTAGGATGGAGGACCACCGCCGCCCAAAGATATTACTCTATGGTGAACTCGCCACGGGTCAGCGCAAGAGAGGGGCCCCAGAAAAGAGATATAAGGACTCCCTGAAACAACATCTCAGGCTCGGCCAGATTGATCACCAAAAATGGTCCACCCTGGCCTCACATCGGGAGGCATGGAGACGCACTATCCACAATGCTGCGGCCTCTTTCGAGAAGACACACCGAATGGGTCTCGAAGAGAAACGACAACGCAAAAAGAACCACAACTTGGAAACAACATCACCCAAGGAGACTTTCTGCTGTGCTTTCTGTGTCCGAACTTGCCTTTCTCAGATTGGCCTTTTTAGTCACCAACGCGCTTGTAAAAAGCATGGGTTGAGTCTTCCTAAAAATCTTCATTCGCGAAGTAATGCTGAGAGAGAGAGAGGTAATTTCTAAACACTGCTTTAACATCTACAGTATGCGGAACTGAAACGGGGGATCTACAATTTGTGAGGAATTGGAAAACATATACAAAGCAATACCAATTAATTAGACAGAGCCATATATTTTAATTAGCACACTAACCTGAATAAAGTCCAATTATTTGCAAAATGCAAATGAAGGGGAAACTGCTTCTACCTCCCAAAGAGAAAATATGTTTTAAATCATTCACAATGTGTGTGACTTATTAATTATTACTTCCTATCACCTTAAATTTGTTTTTTTTCAAAAACCCCTTATAATGGAAAATAGGGTGTTTTTCTCTGTCTTTTTTTTTCACACCAGCGGCAAAGCCTTGATGTTATTTTATCAGTAGTTTGCTATAAAAAGTGCAGCTTGCTCATTTTCTTTAGTGCAACAGCAGGTTCTTTCAAAGTGTCACATTTCGTACTGAAGTGCTAACCAAAGCTACCACGCTGTGCTTTGCGCACTGTTCCCACTTCTAACTTTGTCACAAGTGAAAGTTCTAAAGAAATAACAAGAAAATTTGGGGCTTTTAAAACTTCTTTTTAACCAACCCCCACCTCCTCATAAGCCACCCTGAACAAACGGATGGTGTCTACTCGTTCTGTCCTGCCAGAAAGGGCGACATTTACAAGCAGCTACAACAGATAAACAAAAACTTTCATGAAAAGTCCTTGTTCCTGATAAAGAAGAGAATCTGTTCAGCATTTCTTCCGTTCAGAATCCTCAAACATTTTAATTGTTAATTAGTGAGTGGCCAACGATTTTAAAAAATCCGAAGGAAGGATCAGTTCTCACTTTAGTTTCCTGAATAGGTTTTTTTTTAGGTTGAGTCTGATCATTACTTAAAATTGAAAACAATAATAATCTATCTATGTATATAATAAAAGTCAGTGTTTGAGGGCGGAGGTGCGGCGGTGGAATATGTGCCAGCTATTCGATTGGCTGCCACTCTGGGATTATTTGCATAAAGGACTCCGATTGGCCAGCCTCAGAACTCCAACACTCTAAGGCACCAGACAGAGGGCATTGGTTGCCACTGAGGAACTATTTGCATAAAGGACTCTGATTGGTCAGCAAAACAGAATGCAACTGAATGCTTGAGTTAGCCAAATGACAGTTTTTTCCATTGGAAATGGAATGTTCATCTTCTGGGAGGTGCGGAGGTGCCAAGGAATATGTGACAGTGTTTCGATAGGTTGCCACTATGAGATTATTTGCAAAAAGGACTCTGATTGGCCAGCCTCAGAACTCCAACATTCTACAGCCCCAGACAGAGGGGATTGGTTGCCACTAAAATGGTATTTATTTATTTATTTATTTATTTATTTATTCGGGTTTCTATGCCGCCGACTCCCGAAGGCTCGCGGCGGCTTACAAGAGCCGAAGGCACAATAAAATACAGAAGGTTAAGAACAATTAAAAACAAGCAACACAGTAAAAACAACAACACAGTTGAGGTAGTGGCACAACCAAGACGCACGGGCCTACCCATCGAAGGCCTGCCTATTTGCATAAAGGACTCCGATTGGCCATCCACATCCCAACAGTCTTAAGGTGACGCAGAGAGAAAAGGCCTCAGGCAGTCAGACACTGCGGCCCACAGCAGTGAGGGATCCGGACCAAACTTGCCCACTTCACAACACAACCCTCACCCAATGTCCAATACAGACCAAAATTAGCACACAGAACCCCCTTGACCCTCTACACCCTGGTGCTGTTTCAAGGAGGATGGACCACAGATGATGGGACTTGAAATACCTTCGCTCACCTTCCGAGACTGCTGCAACCCTCATCCAAAGAATGATCAAGACCAAATGTGACACGCAGAGCCCCCAAGACCCACTCTACATCCTGGTGCTGTTTGGAGAGGGAAGGACCATGGCCGATGGGACTTGCAGTACCTTCACTAAGTTCCTGAGACCACTGTGAGCCACATTAACATCTGATAAGGAACAACCTTGGCACACAATGCCTTCCCCAAGCTAGTAATCTCTATAAATAAAAATGTAATGTTCATTTGTGGGATTAACATAACTCAGAAACCACCAGATGAATTGACACCAAATTTGGACACAACACCTATCAGGCCAGTGAGTGACCATCACTCATAAAAACACTGAAAAACAGCAGAAGAGACTTTAAAAGCCCCCAAAAAATCAAAAAACCAAATTACAACACATGCACAAAAACACACATATATACAGATATACACAAATATATGCACACACATCTATATTAGGCCTGGTTTGTTTTTTTGTATCTTGATCAAATTCGGATTAAATTCGATTCTAAATTACTTTTTAAGCGTTTCTGAAGCGCTTTAAGCAACCAGGAAGTAAAATACCAAATTCGAAGCCACCGCCGCCATTCTTAAAAAGGAAACACCATTTTTGGAAAGGGTTTTCTTTCCCTGGCCTTCCCTTCCGTGCGGATTTCTTCCCTCCGCCGGAAGCCGCCTAAAACGGCCCCGTTCAGATTCGGGGAGAAGGCGTGGGTTTCCAAGCCCATGCCTTCCCTCCAGATCTGAAAGCCCCCGCAAGGGGAAAGAAAGCCACATCCAGGCCATTAACAAAGCATTTCCAAAATTTCTGAAATTTCTGAAATTTTGAAGCATTTCCACAGAAAATTTCGGAAATAATTTAAAATTCGAAGCGCCAGTGCCCGCTACATCCGAAGCGAGTTTTGAACAGTTTATTGGTTGGATCAATCAGCCCTAATATACACACACAAAACACATATACACAAACTGGGCCACAGCAATGCGTGGCAGGGGACGTCTAGTCTAGCTATCTATCTATTACATGTAATAAAAGTCAGTGTTTGCGGGCGGTGTTGCGGCCGAGCGACCGAGCGGAGGGAGGAATATGTGCAACCGTTTCGATTGGCTGCCACTGTGGGATTATCAGTGTTTGCGGACGGTGGTGCGGCCGAGCGACTGAGCGGAGGGAGGAATATGTGCCAGCGTTTCGATTGGCTGCCACTGTGGGATTATTTGCATAACGGGCTCTGATTGGCCAGCTTGAGAAATCCAACATTTTACGGCCCCAGACAGAGGGGATTGGTTGCCACTGAAATGGTATTTGCATAACGTACTCCGATAGGCCAACCACATTCCACCATTCCAAGTTGACTCAGAGGGAAAAGGAAATGCCTCAGGCAGTCACCAACGGCGGCCCACAGCAATGACGGGTCACGACCAAACTTCGCAAACAGGGGAACAATGGCCCACTTCACAACCTGGTGTGGTTTAGGTTAGGATGGGCCACGAATGATGGGATATGAAGTACCTTCACCTCATTCACTTCCTATTTTAATTAATTTTCCTATTCTTTTAGCTTTTAATTATTGAACTCTTTTTATGTGTTTTATGTGTAAGTCGCCCGGAGCACTGACGTGGAGGGCGACTCATAAATAATAAAATCAATCAATCAATCAATCAAAACAACACTGTAGCCCCTATACATCACAGACCAGGCCCAAAATTGACAACAAGGCATCCTTAACTTGATTTTCCTGACTAGGCCTCAGCTCCTTGGATATTGTTAGGCTTCCTCAACTTGATTTTCCTGACTAGGCCCCCAACAATGACAGAACAAGACCAAACTTGGCACACAGACCCCCCAAGATGCACCCTACATCCTGATGCAGTTTGAGGGAAGATGGACCATGGATGATGGGACTTGCAGTACTTTAATTCACTTCCTTAGAGCACTGTGGTCCACACCAATGACAAATCAGGACGAAACTTGGCACACAGAAAGCCAATGGCCCACTTTACAAACCTGCTGCGGTTTACGGCAGGATTTATTTATTTATTTATTTATTGTTCATTTTTGTATTCCGCTCCTCCCAGCAGGCTCGGGGCAGATAACAGCAAGTATAAACGGGCAACATGTCACAACATGTCAACATGTGCCCCTACAATAAAAACATAAAAACATAAAAGCATATTAAAAACACATTACATCACCACACTGAGTATGGGAGGACATACGACATAGTTCTTAATCCGGTGTGCCTAATTAAAGGCTAAGCCAAAAAGGGCAGTCTTACAAGCCCTTCGGAAGGGGGCCAATTCCGAGATAGCTCGGGTACTGTCCGGGAGAGAGTTCCAGAGTACCGGTGCCGCTACAGAAAAAGTTCTCTGTCTGGTCGTGGATAGATGGCAGGAGCGGATTGATGGCTCACAAATGATGGGATTTGCAGTACCTTCACCCAATTCATTTCCCACAGAACATTGCAGCCTCTACAAATCACAGACCAGGCCCAGACTTGGCACACAGAGTACCCATGACCCACTCTACATCCTGGTGCAGTTTTGAGAGGGACGGACCACGGATGATGGGAGTTGAAGTACCTTCACTCACTTTCTGAGACCACTGCGACCCTCATCCAATGACTGATCAAGACAACACTTGGCACACAGAGCCCCCATGACCCACTCTGCATCCTGGTGCAGTTTGGAGAAAGGGGGACCATGGATGATGGGGCTTCCAGTACCTTCCCTCAGTTCCAGAGACGGCTGCAACCCTCATCCAAAGAATGATCAAGACCAAATGTGACACACACAGCCCCCATGACACACTCTACATCCTGGTGCTGTTGGGAGGGGGATGCACCATGGCCAATGGGACTTGCAGTACCTTCACTAAGTTCCTGAGACCACTGCAAGCCACATAAACATCTAATAGGAACCAACCTTGGCACACAATGCCTTCCTCAAATAACCTGGGCACCGCCGGGTCCTCAGCTAGTATTTAATAATTGCAAAAATGCCATTTAATGCATTTGTCTATGTCCTTGCATGGACCTCATGCACTCTGTATAAAGATAAACACTATAGGAACCAATTTGAGATGCCGTTTACAGCAACCATGAAAAGCAAGTGTTATCACAGCCCTGATAGGGTCAGGAGAAGCCTATAAATATCAAAGCGATCTTCAGCTGACCTATTTTTTCAGAAGATAAGCAATAAGCAAGGCTCCTTTCCAGTCTATGTAAATGAGACCACAGACGGTTTCCATGGATAAATGAGACAGAAAAGCCTAAACCCTAGGCTTTATTTTGGAAACAAGAGTTTGTTTAAACCCAGCAAGCCCTCTGGTTTGGAAGATACTCCAGTTTTTCTGCTGAGTGCCGAAGACAAATCATTCTTGCGGTGTTTAATCAGTACATAAAACTTTGGGCAATAATTGAGTACATCAAAACTGGAGCTTGGCAGGTTCTATCCGTTTGAAACAGAAAAGAAAAATCATGACGGGGGATAATCTGTCACATTGTCCTTCCTTCAAAAGCCCAAACATTTTGGTTATTATTCAAACTAAGTCCCTTTGGCTCTCTCCAGCTGGAAGCACGGTAAAAATACTGCTCATTATTTTGACTGAGTCACATCGGATTAGCATCCAGCCTATCCGTCTAAATGATACCGCTGTAAATATGAAATGCATTCCTAATCAAATCAAAAGCTGGAGTTACACTTCGTGGCTGAAGTTTCAGTTAGAAAAGTGATGTTGTCCAGCTCTCGGTCTTTGCGAGAAAACTTGATAACAACAAAAAAAAGATCAAGTCCTTGATGGTAACATTTTGGTAATTATGAGGTGCTTTCAGCTTCAAGATTAGGTTTTTTTTTTTTATAATGATTGCTCCTAGGATTGACATAAACTGAGATTAAAGTGATAGATTTTCTTTAAAATGCGAGTAAGAACGACAGAAGGACGCTCCATAAATATGGCCAACTGTATTCAGCAAGCAGATAAAGGAATAAATGAAATAGTCGATTTTTGGAAAATAAATAGAATACATGTTTTCTTCTAAGTTTATATATCATGAAGGCTTTGTCACTGCTAAAACAAGTTAAGGAAACCAGGTACTATTTGATCTATGTATATAATAAAACTCAGTGTTTGCGGCGGTGCGGTGGGAGGAAGATGTGCCAGCGTTTCAATTGGTTGCCATTGTGGGATTATTTGCATACAGGACACTGATTGGCCAGCCTCAGAACTCCGACACTCTAAGGCACCAGACAGGGAGGATTGGCTGCCACTGAGGGAGTATTTGCATAACTCCTCTGATTGGCCAGCACTACCAACATTCTGACACTCTAAAGTGACGGGTGGGGGGGAGGCCTGAGGCAGTCTAACATGGTGGGAGTTTAAGGCCAAAACACTTTGCGGCCCCCAACAATGACAGAACAATACTAAACTTGGCACACAGAACCCCCAACACCCACTCTACATCCTGGTGCAGTTTGAGGGGGGATGGACCATGGATGACAGGACTTGCAGTGCTTAGAGCACTGTGGCCCACACCAATGATGGCACACAAAGGTTCAATGGCCCACTTTACAACCTTGAGCATTTTAGGGCAGGATGGGCCACAAATGATGGGATTTGCAGTACCGTCACACCAGTTCAATTCCCTCAGAACATTGTAGCCCATACAAATCACAGACCAGGCCCAAGCTTGCCACACAGACTACTCATGACCACTCTACATCCAGCTGCAGTTCTAAGGGGGATGGACCATGGATGATGGGACTTGCAGTGCCTTCACTCACTTACTGAAACCACTGCAACCCTCATCAAATTACCAATGCAGACCAAACTTGGCACACAGGGCCCCCATGACCCACTCTACATCCCGCTGCAGTTTGAAGGAGGATGGACCATGGATGATGGAACTTGCAGTACCTTCACTCACTTCCTAAAAACAATGTGACCCTCATCCACTCACCAATAAATACCAAACTTGGCACACAGAGCACCCATGACCCACTCTATATCCTGCTGCAGTTTAAAGGAGGGTGGACCATGGATGACGGGACTTGAAGTACCTCTACTCACTTCCCCAGACCGCTACGACCTTCATCCAATGACTAATCAAGACCAAACTTGGTACACAGAGCCCCCATGACCCACTCTACATTCTGCTGCAGTTTGGAGGAGGGTGGACCACAGATGGGACTTGCAGTAACTCCACAGAATATGGGATCTATAGTACGTTCAAACCCTTAATTTCCCACAGACCACTGCGGCCCTGAGCAAGGACTGATAAAGACTAAACTTGGCACCCTGTGCCCCCATGACCCATTCTCCATCCTTCTACAGTTTAGAGGAGGGTGGACCATGGATGAAGGGACTTCAACTGCCTCTATTCATTGCCCAAGACTGCTGCGGCCCCCAACAAAGACCGATAAAGACCATACTTGCCATACTTGGCACACAAAGCCCCCATGACCCACTCTATCTTCTATTGCAGTTTGGAGGAAGGTGGGCCATGGATGATGGGACTTGAAGTACCAAAGACCAACCTTGGCACACAATGCCTTTCCCAAATAACCCGGGCACCGCCAGGTCCCCAAGCTAGTATGGAATAACAATGGCTTTCATCTATCCCTCTTCTTGCCAACTCAGAGGGATTGCAGTACATATTCATGTATGCTTTAAAAAAATTAGGTTGTATATGAGTATTATATCGTTTCACAATCACATTACAGAAATAAGGAAAGAGACAATAAGAACTTTTCCCATACTCGTGTATAATTGAAACTTAGAAAGCTAGAAGTTTAAAAGTCGACTCTAAAATTAGGCTGACATATCCATGTGTCTGTGTTAAGTATTGTACTCTCTTTTTTTAAAAAAACACTAACCCCTTCTACCCTCTTGGTGATAATTTGGGGGACAGCACCGAAGAGCCGCCGCCGCCATGTTTTGCCTAGGCATCCAAAAGGGCCAGAAATGGCACTGTAGTGAAGAAAGTAGGACTGGCCCCTCTTTTAAGGACAGGGGTCAGGAACCTTTTTGACTCAGAGAGCCATGATAGTAAAATATTTGGAAATTTATTTCAGTGAGAGCCATATAATATATATAATATATTTTAAGACTGAATTCAACTACATGTGAGTATATACGTAAATACTATGAGAAAAGGATTCCCCTGGCAGAATGACGGGACACTTCACACCTGGCTCTGCAAAAGGCATGCTCAGGACTCTGGGAAGGAGGAGAAGACGGAAGGAAGGAAGGAAGGGGGAAAGAAAAAAGAAAGACAGACGAAATAAAGGAGGGAGGGGGAGAAGAAGAAAGAAAAGAAGAACGAACTATGGACAAGGAAGAAAAGAAAAGCAGGAGAGAGACAAGGAGGGGAAAAGAAAGAAGGAAATGGGAAGGTAGGAAAGGAAATGGTGGGAAAAAGAAAGGAAAGGGAGTGAGGAAAAAGTAAAATAATGAAGGGAAAAGAAGAAAAGAAAGAAGGAAAGAGAGAGGGGGGAAGTGAAAAGAAAGGAAGACTTGGGGGAAAAGAATAGAATAAGGATTAAAGAAAATTATTACAAATTAATATGGAAATGGTACCTTACACCAGTAAGAATGGCAAATATAAATAAAAACTACTCGAAAAACTGTTGGAGAGGATGCCAAGAAACAGGAACATACATACATATGTGGTGGCAATGTAAATATGTAAGCAAATTTTGGGCGAAAGTATTTAAAGAAATAGAAGATATAATGAATATTAAAATAGAAAGAAGTCCTAGTATAGCTTTATTATCATTATATAATAGTATACAATTGGGAAAAAGGATAAAGATGCGATAACAAACCTACTAACAATAGCAAGACTGCTTATAGCAAGGAATTGGAAAAAAGAAATAAATATACAAATAGAGGAATGGTACGAGGAAGTATGGAAACTGGCCATAAATGACAAGTTAACATGTATATTAAAAGTAAAAAGAGGTATATGGAAACAAAGTGATTTTTATGAGGTAGGGTGAAAATTTATTGAAAAAGGATTAGAAAAGGAAGAAGGAAGGTTACCTCCACGAGAAGAAATGAAATTTTGGACGAATGATATGTAAAAGCAATGGCTTGGGGAGGGGGGAGCACAGCGGTGAGGGATACAAAAATGTATAAGGAAAACATAATGGCAGATGCTAAAGATTGAAGTATTGTACCTAGAAATGAATAACATGAATCTGCTGTAAATAGACATTGTATAATATTGTGTTGATAATGATAAAACAATAAAAATATTTTTTTTAAAAAAAGAATAGAAGAGGAAGGAAGGAAGGAAGGAAGGAAGGAAGGAAGGAAGGAAGGAAGGAAGGAAGGAAGAGGGAGGGAGAATGGAGGAAAGAAGGAAGGAGAGAAGGAGAAGGAAAGGGTGAAGGGGAGAAAAAAGGAAGAAAGAGGAAGGAAGGAAGGAAGGAAGGAAGGAAGGAAGGAAGGAAGGAAGGAAGGAAGGAAGGAAGGAAGGAAGAGCATGGAGGAAAGAAGGAAGGGGAGAGAAGGAGGGAAAAGGAAGGAGAGAAGAAGGAGAGGGTAAAGAGGAAGAAGAGGATTAGGCGCCTCCGCCAGGCTCCGCCATCCCCAGTGAAGAGGGTGCAAGGCCCCGAGAGCAGCGGGAGATGAGGAAGGGGTGACAATGGCGGTGCGCAAGTGGCAGTCGCGGCCCATTTGCGTCCCTCCTCCCCGTTGCATGCTGGGAAACCAAGGCCCAGGCTGCTCTGGAGAGCCAGATAAAACCATGAAAAGAGCCACATCTGGCTCCCAAGCCGTAGGTTCCCGACCCCTGTCCAAAACCCTTCTCACAGCTCAGTAAGAGAAATTAGTTCAGTTGAAGATAAAACTATTGGAGGAAGTGATACATTTGCAATTGTGAGCCCATAATGTTGTTTTTATGTGTTTTATCTGTGTTTTATCTGGTTTTATTGTTGGAAACTGCTCTGGGCTCCAGAGAGAGCGGTCTACTACATCGAATGAATGAATGAATGAATAAATAAATAAATAAATGCGAGTATATACGTACATACTATGAGAAAAGGATTCCCCCGGCAGAAGGACGAGACACTTCAGACCTGGCTCTCCAAAAGAGGGAAGAAGAGGGAGGGAGAATGGAGGAAAAAAGGAAGGGGAGAGGGAGGGAAAAGGAAGAGAAGGTGAAGGAAAGTGTGAAGGGGAGGAAGGAAGGGAGAGGAAGGAAGAGGAGAGAATGGAGGAAAGAAGGAAGGGGAGAGAGGGAGGGAAAAGGAAGGAGAGAAGGAAAGAATGGAAGAGGAAGGAAGGAACGAAGAGGGAGGGAGGAAAGAAGGTAGGGAGAGAGGGTGGAAAAAGAATGAAAGAAAAAGAGAGGGAAAAAGAAAGGGAGAGGAAGGAAGAAAGAGGAGGAGGGTGCGGGGCCAAGGCGAACCTCCCCGCTACTCTGGAGAGCCAGATGCAATCATGAAAAGAGTCATGTCTGGCTCCCGAACCATAGGTTCCCTACCCCTGTCCTAGGATATTTGCTATTGTACCCAGGGAAGTGGATGGTACCTTCTCTCTCTCTTTTTATTCTCCAAATATAGTTGTGACAAGCCTGTGTAAATATTTCAACAAGAAAATGGTGCAGGACCCTCTGAGATGGCACCGGCTCTTTTCCCCTCTCTGCAGAATGACCCTCAAGATCCATAATTTTAGCCCCGAACTTACTTGCGACTTATACATGGGTATGTACGGCGTGTCCACAAATACATGCGTGACGAGATTAAATTGTATGCACTGATACTTAAACAGACTGCTTTCATTTATTTATTTATTTATTTCTTCGACTTATTAGTCGCCCTTTCCCGTAGGCTCAGGGCGACTCACATTGTGAGTCGTAAAACAAGTAAAATCAGGGTAAAGCAAAACACACTAAAATTGCCACAACCAGCACGCAAGCATGGTTTGGGCATGGTTTTATATACATAAACCTAAGCACCGAACGCCTGGATGAAGAGGAGGGTCTTGCAGGCCCTGCGAAATGCTAGCAGATCGGCCTGCGCTCGGACTGCGGGGGGAAGAGCATTCCACAGCACCGGTGCGGCGGCACTGAATGCCCTCCTCTGCGTTGAGGTCAGATGAACAGATCGCTGACTGGGCACCACCAGGAGGTTTTGGGACTCGGATCGCAGTGGTCACGGTGGACTGTAATGGGAGAGGCGGTCCCTTAGATACACTGGCCCCAGACCATTCAAGGCCTTAAAGGTTAGAACCAACACCTTGAAGGTGATCCGGTGCTCTATCGGAAGCCAGTGCAGTTCGCGCAGCACAGGCGTGATGTGGCAGCGAGATGGACAACCTGCCACCAGCCGTGCTGCTGCGTTCTGCACCAGCTTGAGCTTCCGGATCACCGACAAAGGAAGGCCAATGTAGAGGGCATTACAGTAGTCTAGTCTTGAGATGACCGTGGCTTGGACCACTGTGGCTAGGTCATGACGGGACAAGTAGGGAGCCAGCCTCCTCGCCTGTCGGAGGTGGTAGAAAGCCACTCCACTGACGATGGAGATATGCTTCTCCATCGACAGCTCGGAGTCAAGTGTGACTCCTAGGCTCTTCACCGATGGGGACGGGCGAAGTGTTTTTAAAAACCCTTTCGGTAATCACACTTCTCCAAAATGGATGAATGACCATTTCACCGTCGAAATTACCAAGTGATATCCTGAAGTCTTAGGAAATAAATGGTGATATTTATAGATACATCTGGGAAGCCTAATGAGAACTTCAACAAGGCTCAAACTTGTTGATTCAACCAGCAAAGAAATCTCATTTTGAGCAGGAAAGGAAAGGCTAATGAGCAGAATTTCTGCTTGAGAGAAACACAGTAGATATGAGCGAAGCACGACATTTATCAATGGTTTCTACTGGCACGTACAATCACCCCTTGCTAGTGATTATCATACTCAGCTGGAATTTAATAAAGTCTAACTAGACAGCAAGCTAGTGTTTTGGGAGATGGCATGATGAAAACAGATTTAAATATAATTGCTAATTGTTACCCAGCCCCCTCACAAGAGCCTCCTAAAAAGCTCAAATTAATATTCTCCCTATTTTAGAAGAAGATATTGTAAGAACGACATTTGGTGTTATATAAAACGTTTCCAACCAAGTCTTACTACAAGTTATGGCTTTCCTATCCCAGTTGCTACCATTCTACCACCATCTTAAATGTAGTTTGGGAAGGTGAGGTACCCTGTGGCAGAGAATGCAAAAAGCCCTGCCCTAAACTACATTTCCTGATCGCAATACTCAGCATCTGAAAGCACAATGAGGGCTGCAGCAGCCAGTCCTTTAGAGTCAGTCTAATAATCTATATCTTCTATCTATATACTAAAACTCAGTGTTTGTATGTTTGTATGTATGTATATGGAGGGCGGACATGTATGTGGCAGCTTTCTGATTGGTTGCCACTGTGATATAATTTGCATATGGTTTCTGATTGGCCAGCCTCAACATTCTAACATTCTAAAGTGGCTGAGAGGGGAAAGGGCCTGAGGCAGTAAGGAATAGCAGGAGTTGAAGTCCAAAACATCTTGTGGCCCCAAACAATGATAGAACAAGACCAAACTTAGCACACAGGCCCCCCCCAGACGCACTCTCCATCCTGGCGCAGTTTGAGGGAGGATAGACCATGGATACTGGGACTTGCAGTACTTTAACTCACTTCCTTAGAGCACTGTGGCCCACACCAATGATGGATCAGGACCAAACTTGGCACACAGAGGCCCAATGGCCCACTTTACAAGCTGGTGCAGTTTAGGGCAGGATGGGCCACAAATGATGGGATTTGCAGTACCTTCATTCGATTAACTTCCCACAGAACATTGTAGCCCCTACAAACCAGGCCCAAACTTGGCACACAGAGTACTCATGACCCACTCTACATTCTACTGCAGTTTGGAGGGTGGACCATGGATGATGGGATTTGCAGTACCTTCACTCATTTACTGAAACCACTGCGACCCTCATTGAATGACCAATAAAGACCAAACTTGGCACACAGAGTCCCCATGACTCACTCTACATCCTGATGCAGTTTGAAGGAGGACGGACCATGGAAGATGGGACTTGCAGTACCTTCACTCACTTCCCGAGACTGCTGCGAACCTCATCCTATGACTGATCAAGACCAAACTTGGCACACAGAGCCCCCATGACCCACTCTACATCCTGGTGCAGTTTAGAGGAGGATTGACCACAGATGATGGGACTTGAAGTACTTTCACTAACTTTCTGAGACCACTACGAGGCACATAAATAACTGATAAAAACCAACCTTGGCACACAATGCCTTTCTCAACCCGGGCAGCGCCGGGTCCCCAAAATAGTAAAAAATAAAATTACTGAATCTGGAAAGATGACTAAAGTAAGTAATAGTATAAATCTGCGCCAAGTTGAAGTTATGTGTTTGTGTGTCATAAACGTAAAAACTCAATGCAAGGCAACAATTCAATATCAAAAGTATATCAATGTAATATTATTATCAGGGAAAAAAGGACTACATAAAGCATTCCAAGTGACCAAGTGCGTATACTTGCGTTTACAATAAACGTGAATGAAGCCGCGTGACAGATCCACTAATGAAACCAAAAGTCCAGGAAAATCCGGTGTAATCCCAAGTATAATGCGTTGTCACTAGGCAGTGTTAGCAAAAGGTCCTGAAATGTTCAATAAAGAGCCAAGTCCCTGTTGTGATTGAGCCTCCAGCTGCTACTGATAGTAGTGATTCAGAAGACTCTGATGGCTCAGCATCTGGGGGGAATATGGAACTGGGCGGGGCTGTTTGTAACAGGAGTACTGGTGTTTGCAGAAAGAGGCTTACTCGTGAGTCAAGTGAGTCAAGTGAAGAGGATCACTTGCAACTCAAGAGAGTCAAGCAAATAATTACAGCACCTACAGACTCTGAGACATTTGAGGGATTCTCTGGGAATGATGGGAGTCGGAGTACAGAGGACACTTCTACTGAAATGGATTGGACTCAAGTAAGAGAAATTCAGAGGGCTTGTGAGGAGCCCACAAGTTCAGACACCTGAGTAGGATTCACTGATGATCAGGATTGGCCCTCAGTCCCCAGACCATGGGGGGGGGGGGGTGTTCTAAGTCTTAACCACAGGTGGAAATCTTGGAGGGTCAGCCAAAGGTCAGCAGCTGCTGGGAGAGTAACACCTGAGGATGATGATAGGGCGTCGACCTCATCAAGTGTATCTGACTTGTAGTGAGCTTAAAAGGTGGGCATTTTGGGACTAACCTCTGTGGCTAGCAAGGAGTTGCCTTTGGATCCTAGGGCTCTTGCATCCTGTCATCTTGTATCCTGTCATCTTGCAGACTTGTTTCCAGACTGATTCTGCTGCTTCCTGTGGTGGGGTTTGGACTCCACTGGATTGCTCCCCAGTTGGACTGTGGGTTGTGTCTTCGCCTCTACGTCTATCTCCTCTCCTTGACCTTGGCCTGGCTCCTGGATTACGTCTCTCCTCCGCCCCTTTGGATACCTTCTTGGACAACCCTTTGATGACTTCAATGCTGATGACCTTGGATTGATTCTGACGACAACATCTTCTCTGCTGCCCTCAGCGTGCCTTTCTCTGTTTGTTTTGCTTTGATTTTGCGAAAAAGTTTTTGGCGTTTTGAATGCAGGCTTTTTCTCCCTGTTTGTTTTCATGCCGGTTAAGGCTTCCTTTTGTGAGCGTTTTCACTGACCATTAAGTGCTTTTGTTTTGCAAAAACTTATCTCCAGAGACTCTGTGAATATTAAAACAAACTATTTACACTTCAATTGGGTTTGGCTCTCTGAACTGTTGTCTGCTGTGACAGTCCCCTTCGGGGTGAGAAGTGCGGAATATAAATAAAGTGTATTATTATTATTATTATTAGGAGAGACTGTCACGATGCACTGACTTGACCGGCCCCTTAATCACACACACAGAGACGGACTGAAGGCTAACTACTTTATTGAATGAGAAAACAGTTCAAAAGGTAGAATGTCCATAAAAATAGCAAAAGCAAATCCAAAGGCAATCAATGTCCAATAATCCAAACACTGGGTGAGTTTCCAAAGGCTAGGCAAAGCTCCGCTCAGCAAAGCGGATCAAGGAACAAAGCAGGGTTGCAAGATACAAAACAAGACTTGAGTAGGCCACTAGCCAGACGTGGCTCCGTGGTCAGGCTTCGCTTCACATCTGCTCAGATGAGACGTGGCCGAAGAACTGAGGATCCGTTCCCACGGATCCTATACTTAATCTTTCTGCCGAGGTCCCCGACACTCTAGGCTTCTTCGTCTCAATCCCCACTCTCAGACTTCGGCTTGTCTAGGCTACGGAACCATCCCCTTCTGCTATTCTCGATGTCCCGTCTCCCTATCGAGGAGGTACGCAGGGGCAGTCTCACCTCTCCTGGGGGGGTAGGCGAGCCTTATTTCTGCCCCCCCCATGGCTGCTGGACGCGGCAGCCCGCGCGGTGACGTCACACGCAGCTGCGCGGCGACGTCACGCACACCTGCGCATGCGTGGTGACGTCATGCGCAGCTGCGCGAGTGCGTCACGCACGCCTGCGCATGCGCAGTGACGTCCGGCACGGCTGCATCACCGCCTGCGCCGCCAGCTGCATCACCGGCTGCGCCGCCGGCGGGGAGCACTGGCTCCCGGGCAGGAGGCGCGGCGGAGGGGCGGCCAGCGTGGCGGCACCCCTCGCAGGCGGCGACGCCCCTCCCAGGACCCGTCGCCCTACGCGGCCGCTTACATGGCGGAATGCCAAAGGCTGGCACTGAAGGTACGGCCTTGCCTGCCAACATCTGCTGCGCTATCTTCATGAGAGCTCTCCTCCCTAGATTCTTCCCAGCCGCTCTCTTCCATGTTTTCACTTAAAGGATCCTGTGAACCTCTCCCCCCCGGCCGTTCATAAGTTTCGCTATCACTGCTTTCCATTTGCACCTGGTGATCTATCTCTTCGTAAGGGTCAGGCCAACCTTCATCCCAAGCCAGGCTTTCTGTGGGAGAAGGAGGCCCAGTGATGGGAAACTCTCCTTCTGCCAACCCTTCTAAATCCTCTTCAGAATCCATCTCCGCTGCTGCAGGCCCCAATGCCAATGGGACCCCCGGTCCCGTTCCCTGCCCCCCAGGCACAAACGAGAACTGCTGTGCTACAGAGTCTGGAGAGTTTTTGTAAAACTGGTTTCGTCTCCTACATACACAAAGCTCAACCATATAGGCAGAGCTACAAATGTAAGAATTACTAATATCAGTTGCTGTGGGGAGAAAGCATTTAATAGTCTCCATCTATATGTGGAATGCATGCACACACACGCACAGACTCCTTCAGAAATGTGGGGCAGCGCCACAGAAAAGTAGGTTAAAGGCAGCTTTGTGTGCATGGTCATATATGTTTCCCACATATGTGTCTCTTTGTGATATAATCCTCATCATGTGGATTAAAAACTTCCACAGAGAGCTTTAATCTAGGGTAGTTTCTGACCCCAATGAGAATCACAATGTACTTCAGGATATTGAATGCAGAACGAGGGCAAGAACAGTCAGAGGTGGAACACTTGTTTCCAGAAGGTATCCATCTTCTCTGCCCACCCCTCAAAATGTGACCAGGAAAACTGCAAGAGGGTTTTAGGTACAATTGTTACCCCTACCATTTTTTCTTCAAATAATAATACTAAAAAGACGATACATTGCAGTAAATGAAACTCTGGGATACGATTCACATTTCTAAGTGACTATGATATAAAATGCCTATCCTTGCAGGTCTTGTTCCTTGAGATTTCTGCAATAAAAGTGAACTCTATGGGAGTTTCACCCCCATGGATGGGGATTAAATACAGATTGTAGTGTCCTATTTTCCCCTTTTTAAGTGGGGTATTTCCCTATTATCAGAAAGGATGGAAATATAAGTATTTATAATATTTTCATCCATTCTAATTCACTAAAGAATCCCACCTAAAATGAAATTTCTCGAAGGAATTATCTGACAAAACTGCCATCTAGTGTACATTTGATGCTACAGTATTGTATATCAGTGTTTCCCAACCTTTTTTGAGCCGCGGCACACTTTTTACATTTTCAAAATCCTGGGGCACACCACCAACCAAAATGACACAAAATGACACTCTAACACAGTAATATATATAGTTAATATGTTTTTAAAATGTATTTATACACTCAGTGTCTGGGCCTGTTTCGATGAACTCAACATAGATATCCTGGCAGGAATGGCAAAAAGACACAAACATCCCACACAGAACTCCCATAACCAAGAGAAAATACTATAAGAGTTTGGTGGGCATTGACCTTGAGTTTTGGAGTTGTAGTTCACCTATATCCAGAGAGCACTGTGGACTCAAACAATGTTGGATCAGGACCAAACTTGGCATGAATACTCAATATGTCCAAATGTAAACGCAGATGGAGTTCAGGGGAAATAGACCTTGACATTTAGGAGTTGTAGTTGCTGGGATTTATAGTTCCCCTACAATCAAAGAGCATTCTGAACCCCACCAATGATAGAACTGGGTCAAACCTCCCACACAGAACCCCCTGGAGGCAAGAGGAGGTCTCTACTTGGGGAAAGGGAGGCGGGCCTTCCCAATGCATGGAGAGGGAGAGACCAAGCAGACAACGGGTGGGGAGGGGGGTGGTTGTAATTTGGTGCCTTTATCGAGGTAGGTTTCTTAGGGTTTTTATACTTCAACACACTAGACCTCCCCCCCCCCCCCTGAAAGTTCCAATTTCCCACGGCACACCTGATGATCGCTCACGGCACACTAGATAAACACTGTTGTAGATAAACACAAATCTTTTAGGAAAAATCCATGAAGTTTTAGGACTAAATAATATATATTTTTAGCATTAAGCCTAATTAACTGGGAACCAGACACATTCTAGATTGAAGCCAGAGACACTGTGAGAAAGGAAGGCAAAATACATTATCTGTAGCCAAAGAGAAATCTCAATGGAAGACAGATGAAACTCTTCAAGCAGTTAAGGGCAGATAAGAAGTAAAATGTGACAGAAACAGGGTCAGGATCGTGAATGAAACTGTAGTGCGCAAAGACCAAGAGAAATGCTGTAATAAATCTATGCAGAGAAACAGAAGTTGGCATTTTAATGTTAGCATTGAATTCTTGCTGTTTGCCGGTCTGAGGCCCTCTACGTAGGTTGAGAAGATCGGGATACTGAGCTATAAAGAGCACAGTTCGATGCAATACAAAACAGCCTTTTGCCCATTAGGCAGACAGGTTCCCCCTCCTTTGAAGACAACATTGAAAATGGTCTTACATGTGCTTAGATTTTTAATTATGTATTGTTTTAATTATGCTATGTCTAATATGTCAGATACGGCGATGCTCTCTCAGAGCCCTTTCTCATAACTAACGGAGTGAAACAAGGTTGTGTTCTTGCACCAACCCGATTTACAATCTTCTTCAGCATGATGCTCCAAAGGGCTACAGCAGACCTCGAAGAAGAAGACGGCATATATATACACTATCGTACTGATGGTAGCTTGAAGGAAACGGAAGTCCTCTACCAGCCCGCACCACAGGAAGAACACCATCATCCCCACGTCAGCATAGGCACATCTGTGCTTAAGTCCGTTCAGCAGTTCACCTCCCTGGGAAGCATCATCTCTTCAGACGCCAAGATTGACAAAGAGATAGATCACAGATTAGCAAAGGCATATACAGGTCCTTCTCAAAAAATTAGCATATAGTGCTAAAGTTCATTATTTTCCATACTGTAATGATAAAAATTAAACTTTCATATATTTTCGATTCATTGCACACCAACTGAAATATTTCAGGTCTTTTTTTGTTTTAATACGGATGATTTTGGCATACATATCTCAAAAAATTAGCATATTCCATCCGACCAAATATGCTAATTTTTGAGACAGTATTTTTGGGTTTTCAGGAGCTGGATGCCAAAATCATCAGTACTAAACAAACAAAGACCTGAAATATTTCAGTTGATGTGCAATATATGAAAGTTTAATTTTTATCATTACATTATAGAAAACAATGAACTTTAGCACTATATGCTAATTTTTTCAGAAGGACCTGTAGTGAATTTGGAAGGCTTCACAAAAGAGTCTGGAGCAACAAGCACCTGAGGCAAAGCACCAAAATCAGTGTGTACAGAGCTATCGTACTGTCTATTCTCCTCTATGGGTCTGAAAAATGGGTCACCTTTCGCCAACACCTACGACTCCTCGAACGCTTTCATCAGCGCTGTCTTCGCACAATCCTAAATATACACTGGACTGACTATGTGACGAATGTTGCTGTCCTTGAGCAAGCAGGGATCGCCAGCATTGAGGCCATGCTATTGAGAACACAGCTGCGCTGGGCAGCGCACGTCTCTAGGATGGAGGACCACCGCCTCCCAAAGATACTACTCTATGGTGAACTCGCCACGGGTCAGCGCAAGAGAGGCGCCCCAGAAAAGAGATCTAAGGACTCCCTGAAACCACATCTCAGGCTCGGCCAGATTGATCACCAGCAATGGTCCACCCTGGCCTCACATCGGGAGGCATGGAGACGCACTATCCACAATGTTGCGGCCTCTTTCGGGAAGACACGCCGAATGGGTCGTGAAGAGAAACGACAACGCAGAAAGAACCGCAACTTGGAAACAACATCACCCAAGGAGACTTTCTGCTGTGCTTTCTGCAACCGAACTTGCCTATCTCAAATTGGCCATTTTAGTCATCAACGCGCTTGTAAAGAGTAATGCCGAGAGAGATGTCTAATTTGTGATTTTATTATTGTAATTGTTTGTAATAGCCTCTTAATGGGGCCCAATGTAAACCGCCAGGAATCCCCCTTCGGGGGTTGAGAAGCGACGGGATAGAAAAACGGCAAATAAATAAATAAATAAATAATATCTGATTTAAAAGGCCAACCTGAGCTGTGATGCACACTGTAGACAAGTCTGATTTCATTCATTAGGTTATGCTGCCCTCTAGTGAAAAGTCAAAATATTACGGCACAGAACTTTATCCCTTCATTATATTGATTCACTTTTGCAGATTATCTGATGAATACACACTCACACACACAGACACACCCCAACATTCTATATCAGGGCTGCCCAACTGGCTTTTATCCTACTTCCGGGTTCGGGCCGTAATAGCGGATTTCGCTGTCAAAGATCACGCGTTGATGGATTCCGTGTGAATTGCGTATTCCGCAATACTCTTCGGCTACTCTACTACTGGATCGCCGAGGCCCACAGAAGCGATTAGGACCTTCTTCGACTCCGTTGGTCGTCGCCTCTCTCGTCGTCCGGGTACTCCTGGATCCTGCGCGTTTGGAAAAGGTAGGCCGAAGCAGGGGGCTCCTCGGGGGGCTCCTCATTCCCTCCCCCCATCTCCCCTCATGTATTAAATATGAAATTAAATATATTTAAAGATGAAATAAGGAAAGATGGGATACATTAAAATAAGGGGGAGGGCAGGATGGAATTAAATATATTTAATATTAAATTAAAATAAGGGGAGAGGGGAGGATGGAATTTAATATTAAATATATTAATATTAAATAAAAATAAGGAGAGGGGAGGATGGAATTAAATATATTTAATATTAAATAAAAATAAGGGAGAGGGAGGATGGAATTAAATATATTTAATATTAAATAAAAATAAGGAGAGGGCAGGATGGAATTAAATATATTTAATATTAAATAAAAATAAGGGGAGGGGAGGATGGAATTAAACATATTTAATATTAAATAAAAATAAGGGGAGAGGGGAGGATGGAATTAAATATATTTAATATTAAATAAAAATAAGGGGAGAGGGGAGGATGGAATTAAATATATTTAATATTAAATAAAAATAAGGGGCGAGGGCAGGATGGAATTAAATATATTTAATATTAAATAAAAATAAGGGGAGAGGGAGGATGGAATTAAAATTTAATATTAAATAAAAATAAGGGAGAGGGAGGATGGAATTAAATATAAATAAAATAAAAATAAGGGGAGAGGGGAGGATGTTAAATATATTTAATATTAAATAAAAATAAGGGGAGAGGGGAGGATGGAATTAAATATATTTAATATTAAATAAAAATAAGGGGAGAGGGGAGGATGGAATTAAATATATTTAATATTAAATAAAAATAAGGGGAGAGGGGAGGATGGAATTAAATATATTTAATATTAAATAAAAATAAGGGGAGAGGGAGGATGGAATTAAATATATTTAATATTAAATAAAAATAAGGGGAGAGGGGAGGATGGAATTAAATATATTTAATATTAAATTAAAATAAGGGGAAAGGGCGCCGGGGGAGAGGGCGGAGCCGGGGGCGGGGAGGGGGCGAGCCGGGGGCGGGGGCAGACTCTACGGCCCCCCAGGTCATCAGTGACTGGAATTCAGGCCCCTGGGCCGGTAGAAGTTGGACAGCCCTGTTCTATATCTTGTCCAAGATTCAAAAAGGGTTTCCTTCTCCAGGGAGACCCATTGTTTCTGGCTTTTCTTCAAGAGTTAGAACCTATGTATTTGGACTCATTTTGGTTCCATTCATTATAAGCCTTGCTCAAAGATACAATACATGTTATTTAGCCAATTGAAAATTTAAGAGATGTTCTGCTGTTGTATGGTTGCCTTAAACACAGTATTACCTTAAATACACAACTGTGGGATAATATAAGCCAAAAACGTCAACAGATATAATTTTTGACCATTTATACTGTTATTATGGTTTTTTTTACCACCAACCTGGAGGTCTGGTCTGCTTTGGTTTGGTGAGAGGTTACGCATTTATAATTACCAATCACAACTTTCTCTAATAAGACCTCAGTGCCCTTCATTTCCACAATGCCCTTCTGTTGGATGTAACTTAAGAGTGGATAATATTCACAAGGACAAAACCACAGGCCTGGATTTGGTGGCTTGTTTGGTTGTATGGAAGCACTCATCGGTATATCGGTATCGGTATACCTTAATAAAGCGGAATGTTTGTATGTGTGCGGAGGGCGGGAGGGCGGAAGGACGGATATGTGGCAGTGTTCTGATTGGCAGCCACTTTCACAGGCCACAGCGACCAGCGCGGGTGATGGACCTGCACCAACCTTGGTACACATAACCCCCTAACCCCCTTTACGTCCTGGTGGGGTTCGGGGGACATGACCCACAAATTATGGGATTTGTAGTACTTTCAAACACTTTGGTTCCCACAGACCACTGAGCCCAACAAAAGGACCAATACAGACCACACTTGGCACACAGCTCCCACTACCCACTCTACATCCTGGTGCAGTTTGGAGAAGGGTGGACCATGGATGATGGGACTTGCAGTACCTCTACTCACTTCCCAAGTCCGCTGCAACCCTCATCCAATTACTGATTGAGACCAAACTTGGCATACATAATCCCCATGACTGCCTTCACGTCCTGGTAAGGCTTGGGGGAGGACTGACAATGGATAATGGGCGTTGTAGTACTTTCACACCCCTCTGCTCCCACAGACCACTGCGGCCCCCAACAAACACCAATCAGACCACACTTGGCACACAGAGCCCCAGTGACCCACTCTACATCCTACTGAGGTTTGGAGGGGGGCAGACCATGGATGATGGGACTTGCAGTAGCTTCCCTCACTTTCCAATCCTGCTACAAACCTAATCCAATGACTGATCAACACCAAACTTGGCACACAGAGCCCTCATGACCCACTATACATCCTGGTGCAGTTTTGTGTGAGACGGCCCACGGATGATGGGACTTGAAGTACCTTCACTCACTTCCTAAAACCAATGCAACCCTCATCCATTCACCAATACAGACCAAACTTTGCACACAGAGCCCCCATGACCCAATCTACATCTTACTACACCACAGATGGGACTTGCACTACCTTCAGTCATTTCATGATACCACTGCAACTCCCAATAATGATGGATCAAGACCAAACTTGGCACACAGAGCCCCCATGACCCACTCTACATCCTGCTGCACTTCTCAAATCACCCGGGCACCGCCGGTCCCAAGCTAGTCCTTAATATAAATATCCTCTTTCCTCTCCACTGAACATCTTTCCTGACATCTAAAACTAAGAGCAGGTCTGGTTAATTCCTGGGTGGAAGGCTTACAATCAAACAAGGGAAAAACTAGCTTATTCCATTTTGATACGTATTAAATTTTCATTACACATCTTAAGTATTTTTCTGAGCTGTTATTATAACACAATGACCCAAGTTTGGAATTATTTTGTAAAGAGAAACTTTTCAGATTTGATTTCAATATGGTAATTTTCTTATTACTGTGCCTCTTTCTCTGCCTCTCAGATCTCACACATGCGCATCTGCACAGCTTCACTACAGTCTTCAGAGCGAGATCTGAGATGCAGAGGAGGAGATACGGTAATAGGATACAAGGGCGGGCCAGGCAGGTAAAAGAGGTGTGTTTATCTGGGCCCAGAGTCACTCTATCTCTTTTTTCCATACCCCAGACGCCTCGGACACCTGCAGCTTCCTTCACTTACACCTTCCTGGTGAGGCGCCCCTTCACCTCACCATCGGGATTGCATTAAGTCCACGAATCCTGATGAATGGATTTTCTTCTACCGTACTTGTACAGCATCACCCTTAATGATTAATATTAGAATGGTGAGCATAGGTCTTGACCTGTTATCTATTATATAAAGGGGTTCCCATCATGGAACGACAGTCCCAAACAGAGAAACCTTACAACGCAGAAACACCAAACTTGCCAACAGAAATAGGCCTCAAGCAAGGTATGTTTGTAGCAAAGAAACTCCCCCCCCCAAAACCTAAAAGGCCCCCAAAACAACGAGTAAAAAACCTACATTTCCCAGCATCCTCCGGGGCTGCCAACGACTCTCCCAGCCTCTACATTCTGACAACATGATTGGCTGCCAATAAGGGCGGATTTGCATAACTCCTGTACTGGCCAGCCAACATGAACATTCCGACCCATAATAAACTGTCAGAGGAGGATAAGGCAAAGGGCTGAGGCACAAACACAAACACCCAATTCACTTACCACAGAAAATTTACACCCCTACAAATCACAGACCACGCCCAAAATTGACAGTAAGGCTTCATTAACTTGCTTTCCCTGACTAGGCCCTAGGCCTCACTTAATGGAATGCTGTTTACGCTGTGAATTGACAGTAAGGCTTCATTAACTTGATTCTCCCGACTACGCCTCAGCTCATAGGACATTGTGTATGGCCTGAATTTACAGTAACCTACCTTGGCACACAGAGCCCTTATGACCCATGCTACATTCTACTACAGTATGGAGGAGGGTGGACCATGGATTATGGGACTTGAAGTACCTCCATGGATAATGGGATTTGTACTACTTCAAAACCCATCATTCCCCACAGACCACTGTGGCCCAGAACCAAGACCGATAAAGACCAAACTTGGCACACAATGCCCCCCATGACCCACACTCCATCCGACTGCAGTTCAGAAGAGGACACACCATGGATAATGGGATTTCAAGTACCTCCACTCACTTCCCAAGTACCCCACCCACACAAGCATCAACCTCTACATCAACACAGCAGACGGAAAGACAAAAAACATTGTATATCCACAAGCTATGCAGAACGCCAGCAACACCACACACCAACAACTCCCCAGGACTTCAACATCCCACCCACCAGAACAACCCACAACGACACAGCCAGGGCCCCAACAACATCATAACTAACAACAATTCCAACCCTTACATACTCAGACTTTCTCGCATCTCCTAAATAGGGCACAGCAACGCGTGCCGGGTACAGCTAGTTTATTATATGCTGTGTGTTTGTGGTTATTTACCATTAATTTAATTGTTCTGTTTGTAAACTGCTCCGAGCCTTCGGGAAGTGGCGGTATATAAATTCAAATAATAATAAATAAATAAATAATAAATAATGACGTGGCCACTGCCCTTTTTGAGCTCCCCCACTATATGCGGCATCCACAGATTCTCCAATGGATGTGGATGTGATCGAGAACATGAGGGATAGTCTAAAGCAGAAATTTTCCACCTGGTATCCCCTATTTAAGAGTGATCAATACCGCCAAGATTGCTTGAAATAATTAACCGTGGTGACTCTCAGGAAAGCCTTTACAGCCTTGCGGTTTCAGACAACGCCTTCAGCCTGGCTGGAGGGAAGATATAGAGCAGGGGTGCCCACACTTTTTCAGCATGCGAGCTACTTCTAATAAAACCAAGTCTGAAAGATCTACTGGGGTGAAGCAAGGGGAAGGGGCGGGGCTTCACGCTGCCTGGCTCCGCCCCCTTCCCCTCTGGCTTTAGCATTTCCACAGTTTCTGGAGGCAAGAGGGGGCGAATGCCAAGCCAGTAGTGGCTATCTATGCCACTACTGGCTTGGCATTCGCCCCTCTTCCCTCCAGAAGCTGCGGAAGCACTAAAGCCGGGGGGAAGGAGGCGGGGCTTCGAGCGGCCTGGCTCCACCCCCTTCCCCTCTGGCTTTAGTGTTTCCACAGCTTCTGGGGGCAAGAGGGGGGAATGCCAAGCCAGTAGTGGCTCTCTGTGCCACTACTGCCTTGGCATTCCCCTCTTCCTCAGAAGCGCTAAAGCCGGAGGAAGGGGCGTGGCTTCACGCGGCCTGGGTCCGCCCCTTCCCCTCTGGCTTTAGCGTTTCCACAGTTTCTGAAGGCAGGGGGGGAATGCCAAGGCAGTAGTGGCTATCTATGCCACTACTGCCTTGGCATTCCCCCCCTCTTCCCTCCAGAAGCGCTAAAGCCGGGGGAAGGGGGCAGGGCTTCATGCCGCCTGGCTCCGCCCCCTCAGAAGTGCCCCATCCAGCTGGGATTGACCTCCTTCGGTCCTGGGATCGACCAGTCGATCGTGATCTACCTAATGAGCACCCCTGATATAGAGGAACACCTTATTCCCAAAGATTATGTATATGTGGTTCAGGAGTGATTGAGGATCTAACACATTATTTACTACATTGCCCTCTGTATAAGGATCCCAGAAAGAAGATTCCAGGAGGGCTTCTGGAGGATAGGGTGACTTGGCAGCAGACGGCAATGATTAAGGATTTGCTAGCAGACTACCCTAAAAGATTCTCCAATCCAGATTGGAAGTTTCAGCACCCGCTCTCTAAGACGACTCCTGGCGTATAAGATGACTCCTGACTTTTGAGAAGATTTTCTTGGGTTAAAAAGTAGTCTTATACACCAGAAAATACGGTAAACCTCATTTTCTTTTTCATTTACTTCTTCCAACAGCATAGGGGAGAGAAAATCTTACATGTTTTCTATTTTAATTATTTTTTTGGTATGACAAAAACATTTTTTAGTTTAATTATAGAAGCTATATCAATGTAAAACCAGAAGCAAAACCAATGTTTTTATGCAAATGTTAAAAGTAATAATATATAATGTAAAGCAACACCTGCCAGTTTTCCATATATTTGTTTTTACTGTGTTTTAATAATCCCCAGCTTCAATTTTTTTTTGCATTTCTCTCATGTTGGCTATTTCTTAACTTACTGTGTTGCTTGCGTATTCTTTAAGATCCTTGTTGTTTTGCAAAAGTATTGTTCTTGTTTCAAAGTGCGTAACTCTAAGAGAATGTGTCTAATATACTTTCCATAAATATAAATAAATCTCTTTTTAAAATTGCCCCAAAGATGAGAGGAAATAACATGAATGCATTCGAACATGCACACACGTGATTTCAAAGAAAGAAAATGGAATACCTTTTCATGTTTCTTTTGAAAGTTCATCTTCCGAATTTTTCCATGATGCTACAAATGAAAATAAGTAGTTGTGAGACAGCCAACCTACAGCAATACACAACTGTATGTTGAAAACATGACTGAACATTTCACAATTGGGAGAGTGACGCATAACTACTATCCCTTGAATACGTTTTCACCTCTGATTATTAATATCTTGACTACCAGGTTGAACAATAATATACCTGAAATGGAGGACCTCGTTGGGTATACCTATATCCAGTGTTTCCCAACCACTGTGACGCGGCACACTAGTGTGCTGTGACGGACCTCCTGCTGTACCGCGAGAAAAGCTCTCTGCCCCCCTTCCTCCCCTCTCCTGCCGAACTCCTGCTGCTTGGGGGAGGAGGAAGGGCCAGGCAGTGGTGAAGAAAAAGAAGAAGGGACCGGGGCACCGCCTCCTTCGGCCGTTTCCCCAGCCAGCCTCCAATCCGCCATGACTCTCGCCCCTCGCTCGCTGAAGCCGCGCAGAGGAGGAGCCCCGTCCACTGAAGCCCATGCTTCTCCTCTTTGGGAGAGCTGAAGCCGGGGGGAGGGGGCAGGGCAAGGTGCAACCTGGCTCCGTCCCCTCCTCCCGGCTTCGGCACTCCCAGCAGCTGCTTCAGCCTTGAGGGGACAGTGCAAAGTCAGCGTTGTGCTGGCTCTGCCACCGCTAGCTTGGCACTGCCCCCTCAAGGCTGGAGCAGCTGCTGGGAGAGTCGAAGCCAGGGGAAGGGGCAGGGGAAGGGGCCGGGGAAGGGGCGGGGCCTGTCGCGGCCTGGCTCCGCCCCCTCCCCGGCGGTGGCACTCCCAGCAGCTACTCCAGCCTTGAGGGAACAGTGCCAAGCAGCATTATGCTGGGTCTGCCACTGCTGACTTGGCACTGCCCCCTCAAGGCTGGAGCAGCTGCTGGGAGAGCCGAAGCCTGGGGCAGGGCATGGCGCGGCCTGGCTCCGCCCCCTCCCCCCAGCTTCGGCACTCTCAGCAGCTGCTCCAACCATGAGGGGGCAGTGCCAAGCCAGCATTGTGCTGGCTCTGTCACCGCTGACTTGGCACTGCCCCCTCAAGGCTGGAGCAGCTGCTGGGAGCTGGAGCTGGGGGAGGAGGAGGGGCATGGCACGGCCTGGCTCCTTCCCCTCCCCCGGCCCGGCACTCCCAGCAACTGCTCCCAACAGGCCACCATCCCCAGCCGTTCTTTACTGTGTTAGAGTGTTATCAGTGCCGGCCTTTGCCATTCCGCCAACTAAGCGGCCACGTAGGGCGATGGGTCCTGGGAGGGGCGTCGCCGCCTGAGAGGGGCGCCGCCACGTTGGCCACCCCGCCCCGCCCCTCCTGCCCAGGAGCCAGTGCTGCCTGCGTCTCTGTCGCCGGCGGTGCAGCCAGTGGTGCAGCTGCGCTGGGCGCTGGCGCACATCGCAGCTGCGCGTGATGTCACCGTGCATGCGCAGCTGCGGCGTGACGCAGCAGCGCAGCTGCGCGCGATGCCCCGCAGCAGCGCAGCTGCACGTGGCGTCACCGCGCATGCACAGCCGCGTGGCGTCGCCAGCGGGCCGTCGCCGCGCGGGCCGTCGGCAGCGGGCGTCGGCGAGCGGGCGTCGCGCCGTCCAGCAGCCAGGGCGCAAAAATAAGGCTCGCCTACCCCCGGGAGAGGTGGGACCGCCCTTGAGTGTTATTTTGTGTCATTTTGGTTGGTGGTGTGCCCCTGGATTTTTTTTTTATGTTAAAAGTGTGCCGCGGCTCAAAAAAGGTTAGGGAACACTGCCTATATCACATCAATAATAGGAATGGCCATGAATGATATATTGCTGGTTTTTTTATTTTAAAAAATTTAAAACAAAAAAACCCAATTGTGCATCATATCAATAATTATCCACAGCTGTTTTACAAACATCATTTCCAGTTTTAACAATATGCAGAATTTCTTCCTACTTCCAAGAAAAGGCAAAAAACAGATTTTGAGGGAAATAACATCACTTTTGATCTACTGACAAGATGCAGTAGCTACTGCTCTTCTTTTAAAACTGCTGTCAGCTTTTTCTTGCTTCCCTATAACAGTGTTTCTCAACCAGTGTGCCGTGGCACACTAGTGTGCTGTGAGTGATCATCAGGTGTGCCGCGAGAAAAGCTCTCTGCCCCCCTTCCTTTCCCCCCTCCTCCTGCCGTACTCCTGCTGCTTGGGAGAGGAGGAAGGGACGGGCAGCGGCGAAGAAAAAGATGGGGGGACCGGGGCACCGCCTCCTTGGCCGTTCCCCAACCAGCCTCAATCTGCCATGACTCCCGCCATGACTCTCGCCCCTTGCTTGTTGAAGCCGCGCAGAGGAGGAGCCCCGCCTACTGAAGCCCGTCCACCGCTCATGCTCCTCCTCTGTGAGAGAGCTGAAGCCGGGGGGAGGGGGGGCATGACACAGCCTGGCTCCGCCCCCTCCCCCCGGCTTCAGCACTTCCACAGCTTTGCCAGCCTTGAGGGGGCAGTGCCAAGCCAGCGATGGCAGAGCCAGCACAATGCTGGCTTGCCCCCTCAAAGCTGGCAAAGCTGTGGGAGAACTGAAGCCGGGGGGAGGGGGCGGGGCATGGCGCAGCCTGGCTCAGTGCGCTCCCACAGCTTCACCAGCCTTGAGGGGCAGTGCCAAGCCAGCAGTGGCAGAGCCAGCACAATGCTGGCTTGGCACTGCCCCCTCAAGGCTGGCAAAGCTGTGGGAGAACTGAAGCCAGGGGAGGGGCGGGGCATGGTGTGGCCTGGCTCCTCCCTGGCTTCGCACTCCCAGCGGCTGCTCCCAGAAGCTCACCATCCCCCAGCCGTTCTTTACTGTGTTAGAGTGTCATTTTGTGTCATTTTGGTTGGTGGTGTGCCCCTGGATTTTTTAATGTTAAAAGTGTGCCGCGGATCAAAAAAGGTTGGGAAACACTGCCCTATAAAGCCCAGACAGAAGGGAAAATGTGTTCAGCTACAGAGGGGCAAAAAAAATCTCCCAACCACTGTTCAAAATAGCAACTGATGGCTGGGAGGCAGGGGAAATGAGGTGGAAGGGTTGCCAGGCAACAACAAGTAGCACCCCACCACTTAAGAAGGGAGTATTCCTTCAGACTATAATCAATAGTTTTATCCAAAACCTTGTGGGGTCTTTGTATTATGAAGACTGAAAACTACAGAAACTACAGAAAATGGAATGAGGAGTTTTATTTATCTATTTATTTGATTTATTAGCCGCCACTCCCAGTGGCTCGGGGCGGCTTACAACAAACATCACAACAAAATCACAATCAACAACAGCATTAAAACAAAGAATAAAACAGTTCCTAAACATAATCTTAAAAGATAGCATATCACAGCTCAAAGGTTTGCCGGAATAGGAATGCCTTGCAGGTCTTCCGGAAAGCCAACAAACTGCGCAAGGCCCTAACCTCCGGAGGTAACGTGTTCCAGAGGACTGGCGCAATGAGTGAAAATGCCCTTCTCCGCATTGAGGTGAGCCGGAATTGCTTGACACTGGGCACGGTTAAAAGGTTCCCCTCTTCGGATCTAAGTGTTCTCATGGGACAGTATGGGGTTACGCGGTCCCTCAGGTAAACTGGCCCCAGACCATACAAGGCCTTGAAAGTCAAAACTAACACTTTGAAGATGATCCGAAACTCAATAGGGAGCCAGTGCAGTTCCCGCAGAATTGGTGTAATATGGCAGCTCGCGGGGACTCCTGCAAGCAACCGAGCTGCGGCGTTCTGCACCAGCTTAATTTTCCGGGTCACCGACAAAGGCAGGCCAATGTAGAGAGCGTTACAGTAGTCCAGCCTTTAGATGACCGTAGCTTGGATCATCACAAGTAAGGGGCCAGCCTCCGAGCCTGGCAAAGATGGAAAAACGCCACTCTGCTGACAGCAGAGGGTCAAGGGTGACTCCGAGGCTCTTTACTGAAGGCGACGGGCATAATGCCACACCGTCCAGTGTCAGAAGGTAGAGCGTATAGTTTACAAATAGTAAGCTGTATACCTACAGGGAGAAGTGTGAGATACTAAAATCAAGCACGCTCTTGTGTTACGCTCGGGAAGTCAATGTCTACCCTACCCTTACACGTCCCCACCTCCCCTCACTGACACCCCACCCGCCCTACCCCTCCCGGTATGTGGTCATGCACCACGAAAAACTTAATAAAAATACTTCTTTAAAAAAGATGGAGAAACGCCACTCTGCCGACAGCAGAGGGTCAAGGGTGACTCCGAGGCTCTTTACTGAAGGCGACGGGCATAATGCCACACCGTCCAGTGTCAGAAGCTGGACATCCCCACTGCCCGGACGACCCAGCCAAAGGATCTCAGTCTTCGCTGGATTCACCTTCAACCTACTGGCACCAAAAACTAAAACTTAACAAAAGCCTATATTTTACTTTGAACAGTATCACAAATTTACATTTAAGTTGTTGTTGTTGTTGTAGTTGTTGGTATTATTATTTTTCTAGCAGTGATTAATGTGACAGTAGCCTAAGCCAGTGTTTCTCAACCAGTGTGCCGGGGCACACTAGTGTGCCGTGAGCGATCATCAGGTGTGCCGTGGGAAATTGGAACCTCCAGGAAAGGGGGGGGGTCTAGTGTGTTGAAGTATAAAAACCCTTAGAAACCTACCTCGATAAAGGCACCAAATTACAAACACCCCCCTCCCCACCCGTTGTTACTTGGTCTCTCCCTCTCCATGCATTGGGAAGGCCCGCCTCCCTTTCCCCAAGTAGAGACCTCCTCTTGCCTCCTGGGGGTTCTGTGTGGGAAGTTTGGCCCAGTTCTTTCATTGGTGGGGTTCAGAATGCTCTTTGATTGTAGGGGAACTATAAATCCCAGCAACTACAACTCCCAAATTTTAAGGTCTATTTCCCCTGAACTCCATCTGCGTTCGTATTTGGGCATATTGAGTATTCATGCCAAGTTTGGTCCTGATCCAACATTGTTTGAGTCCACAGTGCTCTCTGGATATAGGTGAACTACAACTCCAAAACTCAAGGTCAATGCCCACCAAACTCTTATAGCATTTTCTCTTGGTTATGGGAGTTCTGTGTGGGAAGTTTGTGTCTTTCTGCCATTCCTGCCAGGATATCTATGTTGTGTTCATCGAAACAGGCCCAGGTTTCACACTGAGTGTATAAATACATTTAAAACCATATTAACTATATGTATTACTGTGTTCGAGTGTCATTTTGTGTCATTTTGGTTGGTGGTTTGCCCCAGGATTTTGCAAATGTAAAAAGTGTGCTGCGGCTCTAAAAAGGTTGGGAAACACTGGCCTAAGCCACGCAACTACCCCATCCGTAGAGCATACATTCATAATAACATCCATGTTTAAAATAGCATTTTTTGATTTTTGAATACTCTTCAGACAAATAATTAAAACGCCTTAAAATGTTATGAATCACCTTTTAACGATATAAATTATCGACGTAATTTAAAATTAAATGAAAACAGTGAAATTTCTGTGGTTTTGGACAGATTATGGCAAAGACGGGGGGGGAAAAAACATAATTACCTTAACAAAGAACCTCTTATCTGTCCTGGCAGGGTTATAAGAAGCAAGGTATGCAGCTATTAGAAGGAACCTGGAGTAATATGGTAGCTCTACATGAGCATGGGCTGAAAGTCCTGGGGTGTTTGGGAAAAAACAAAACAAAAAGCAATTGTGAATCTAACAAAACTTTAAAATAAACACTGCTTTTCTCTCCATTTGAAAGGAAAAGGAACCTGTCTGCTCCCTTTCTTTAAATTGTTTGCATATTTGGAAATGCTTACCTAATGATGATGATGATTATTATTATTTTACATATACCCCCACCTAAATCCCCAAAGGGACTCAAGGCAGCTAACAACCACAGACTTCAATCAATTTAAAACAAAGTGAATACAAAAATTAAAAAAAAACCAAATAGTACTGTGTGCGTCATGTTAAAATACAGTTAAAATATATTAAATACAATTAAAATGCATTTTAATAAACACAATCTCCCTAACAATCCCCCTCACAACCTCCCAAGCATTGTGCCATTGTTCTTCTCCAAATGCCTGCTGGGAAAGGAAGGTCTTAACCTGCTTGCAGAAGGTCAGCACGGAGGGGGTCATCCTGGTCTCTCTTGGGAGGGAGTTCCACAGTCTGGGAGCAAACACCAAAAAATTCCTGGAATTTAGAGCAATCGGATTGTTCTAAATCAGGGCTGCCCAGGAAGTTGATCGTGATCGACCAGTCGATCCCGGCTCCGGCACTCCCAGCAGCTTCTCCAGGCTTGAGGATGGCAATGCCAAGTCAGTGGTGGCATACCTAGCAAAAGGCTGGCTTTGCACTGCTGTCGTCGTCAAGCCTGGAGAAGCTGCTGGGAGCTCCAAAGCCAGAGGGGAGGGGGCGGGGCTTGGCGCGACCTGGCTCCCCCCCCCCGGCTTCCGCTCTACCAGCAGCTTCTCCAGACTTGAGGAGAAGCTGCTCAAGTCTAACCCCGGGTTCCGCTCTACCAGCAGCTTCTCCAGGCTTGAGGAGGGCAGTGCCAAGTCAGCCTTGTGCTAGCTATGAGACCACTGGCTTGGCATTGCCATCCTCAAGCCTGGAGAAGCTGCTGGGAGCTCCAAAGCCAGATTAGAGAGGGGGCGGGGCTTGGCGCGGCCTGGTTCCGCCCCCCTCTGGCTTCCGCTCTACCAGCAGCTTCTCCAGGCTTCAGGAGAAGCTGCTCAAGTCTAACCCCCCTGGGGTTCCGCTCTACCAGAAGCTTCCCCAGGCTTGAGGAGGGCAGTGCCAAATCAGCCTTGTGCTAGCTATGAGACCACTGGCTTGGCATTGCCATCCTCAAGCCTGAGAAGCTGCTGGGAGCTCCAAAGCCAGATTAGAGAGGGGGCAGGGCTTGGCGGCCTGGCTCCCCCAGCAGGCTTCCGCTCTACCAGCAGCTTCTCCAGACTTGAGGAGAAGCTGCTCAAGTCTAACCCCGGGTTCCGGCTCTACCAGCAGCTTCTCCAGGCTTGAGGAGGGCAGTGCCAAGCCAGCCTTGTGCTAGCTATGAGACCACTGGCTTGGCATTGCCATCCTCAAGCCTGGAGAAGCTGCTGGGAGCTCCAAAGCCAGGTTAGAGAGGGGCGGGGCTTGGCCAGACCTGGTTCCGCCCCCTCTGGCTTCTCCTCTACCAGCAGCTTCTCAGGCTTGAGGATGGCAGTGCCAAGCCAGTGGTGGCATAGCTAGCACAAGGCTGGCTTGGCACTGCCATCCTCAAGCCTGGAGAAGCTGCTGGTAGAGCTGAAGCCAGAAGGGGGCGGAGCCAGGCCACATCAAGCCCCGCCCCTGCCCCTCTCCAGCCTTGAGGATGGCAGTGCCAAGCCAGTGGTGGCATAGCTAGCACAAGGCTGGCTTGGCACTGCCATCCTCAAGCCTGGAGAAGCTGCTGGTAGAGCTGAAGCCAGAAGGGGGCGGAGCCAGGCCACATCAAGCCCCGCCCCTGCCCCTCTCCAGCCTTGAGGATGGCAGTGCCAAGCCACTGGTGGCATAGCTAGCACAAGGCTGGCTTGGCACTGCCATCCTCAAGCCTGGAGAAGCTGCTGGTAGAGCTGAAGCCGGAGGGGGGTGGAGCCAGGGTGTGCCAAGCCCCGCCCCTGCCCCTCCCCTCTCCAGCCTTGAGGAGGTAGGTAGATCTTTCTGACTTGGTTTTATTATAAGTAACTCGCATGCTGAAAAAGTGTGGGCACCCCTGTTCTATATTCTAGAGATATTTTACCTTCAGCCATTGACACTTCAGAACTACTGCATCCATACCTTTTAGATGTCCGGGTTCTCCATCATCTTGCTGCAATCGTTCCCACTGGGAGCTAAAAGGCAAGGTAGCTTTTTAAAGGCAATATATATATGTCACACATAAAATCAAGGAGAATTATAAACTCAAATTTCAAAAGGTGGATGCATCATATATGGTGGTTATAATTGTTATGTGAAGTGTATGTGTGATTAAAACCAAGTAAACGATCCCCCACCTGCATCCTGACACTACAAGAGTTACATTCTGCACATTTTCATTGATTAGTACAAATAAAATAGATTTTTATAAGCCATGACATTCTTTTTGGCAATAAAGAATACCATCAGCCACGCATACTTGACAGTTTCTATGTCTTGAAAGACAGCTTTCATAAAATAAAGAGAAGGGAATAATTACCTCGATATTTCCCGCAGATAAACAGTCTGCATAGCCTTCTTCAAATGGGATTCAATATTTTTCCACAGTCGACGGGTATCACGTTCATTTGCTGCACATGTACACACAGAAAAGTATTAATTCAAGATGCAGTGCTTGAATCATGGAACCAGTGTGGTGGGGTGGGTGGTATTCAAAGTAAGAAATACAATAGAAGAGGCAGCACAATATTTCTTTCGCAACGGGGGAACTGAATACGAGGGAGGGTCAATAAGTCTGTGACTTTTTGAATTTCTCGTCTCTTAACTGAAAGGGCAAAACTGCTCCTGTCAACAGGCACCTGTTAGTTGACGCCTGTCAAAATTTGAACAAGCTGCGTCATTTAGCTTGTGTTTGACAGCCATTGATAGCAGACTACTGCCTGATTCGAGGATAAAATGGAAAAAAGTGAATTTTGTGTGCTCATCAAGCAATTTTTTTGCGGAAAAAACCATCACTCAAGCAAAGACTAAGTTTGATCAATACTATGGGGACTCTGCACCATGAAATTCAATGGTAAAAAAGTGGTTTACTGAATTTTGTTGTGGCCGTACAAGCACGGAAGATACCGGACGTTCTGGGCGCGCCCAGTTGAGGTCTCTACACCCGAAACAACTGAAAAAATTCATGATATGGTGTTGGCCGATCAGAGATTGAAAGTGCGAGAGATTGTGGAAGCCATAGGCATCTCACGTGGCTCAGTGGTTTCAATTTAAAATGACCACTTGGGTATGAGAAAGCTTTCCGCAAGATGGGTGCCGTGTTTGCTCACAATCAACCACAAACGCAATCATGTGACAATTTTGCAGGAGTGTTTGGTGTTGTTCAACAGCAATATGGATGAGTTTTTGCACCGTTTCGTAACCGTGGACAAAACAAGGATCCACCACAACACACCAGAGACCAAACAGCAGTCAAAACAGTGGGTTTCTCGGGGTGAATCGGCACCAAAGGCGGCCAAGGTGGGTTTTTTGGGATGCACGCGGTATAATCCACATTGACTACCTTTAAAAGGGTAAAACAGTCAATGGCAAATTGTAATGGTCTGTCGATCAGAGCGAGTAGTGCTCTTATCTCATACCCTTCCAACAGAGATAATCCTCACCAGGTGGTGGCCTTGGAGACAGGCACAGAGCTGGAAATGGGCCTTAGGCCACACCACACCAACATGAGTGGCACTGACTAGTATATTACTGACTCAGGAAGGATATGATGCAATATCCACTGGACATTTGGGACTGCTGAGTCAGAGGGGATATGATGCAATCTCTCCTGTACATTGCAAGCCATGGGGGGTTGGGCTATTGTGGTGATGGACAGGTGTTAGGGGTGTGGTTAGTATATAAGTTGTGTTTGTTCCTGGGGAAGCCAGTTCTGGCTTCATAGGTATTATACCTTCAATAAACCTCGTGGGAGCAAGAAGCTGTTTACGCGTCCTCTTCACAGGGCATTGAGGCGTTTCTTACAGCAAATATTATGCCAACTTATTGGGTCAACTTAATGAGGATTCGGGGGGGGGGGGAACTGACCGCATTTGGCCAAGAAAAAAATTCTTTTGCACCAAGACAATGCAAGGATGCACACATGTGCAGTTGCCATGGCAACAATCTATGAATTGGGATACAAATTGCTCCCTCACCCGCCTTATTCTCCGGATTTAGCCCCGAGTGACTATTTCTTGTTTCCAAACCTGAAGAAATGGCTCGGCGGAAAGAGATTTGACTCCAACGATGAAATCATCTCACAAACAAATACCTATTTTGATGATCTTGACAAATCTTACTTTTCGGAAGGGATAAAAAAAAATTGGAGAAACGTTGGACAAAGTGTATAGAGCTCAAAGGAGACCACGTTTAAAAATAAAATGATTTTTTTATCCAAAAACCCCTGTTTCATTCTAAAAGTCACGGATTTATTGACCCGCCCTCGTATATTTACATTACTGATTTATAGGGCGAATATATGTCACAGTGTAAATTGGAGGAGAATTGTGAAATCCTTCAGATGTTGCCAGAATTCATCATCACCACTTATGCCATCAAAGATGGATAGGACTTGCAATTCAATAACGTCTTGAGAGCCACACAATTCCTACGCTTGATATAATGGAAGAATGCCATGTCCTTGAACATTGTTTGCTATTTCTCTCTCTTGCCTACATCCCTTGAGGTGAAAAGCTTGATCAATCCCATGTTCCCTTAGTCAGATAAAACACACTCTGTTCAAGCATCTCCCTTATTTAAGCGATCTGAAGTGCCCATGGGCTCACATGCTTCCTCCGCCATGTTCTCTCTGCCATGGCAACATTCACTCCAGACTAACTGTTGTCTAGTGCACGCTCACAAGATGTTCAGAAGGCTGAGTAGATGACTGGGCAGTGTTATGTTCTATACGGCCAATTGGCCATGAAGAAAGAAAGGCAGGACTACAACCCATTTAACAGAAGTTGGAAACTGTGCTTTGGGGAACTAACCCCAGTAATATCTAAAACTGAAAGGCAGAGAGGGAAGAAAGGAAGGAAAGGAAGATGCATGAGCCCAATGATCAATTCTGACTGTTTTAAGCCACGGTTAGCGTTCAGGCCACATTATATCTCCACCAGACTGACAAGAAATGTGCAGTGACTCAGACCAGGAATCAGAACACTTTGTACTGTTTGTTTTTGGGTTTTTTTCGTGACAGGAGCAACTTGAGAAGTTGTTTCTGGTGTGAGAGATTTGGCTGCCTGCAAGGATGTTGCCCAGGGGACACCCGGATGTTTTGATGTTTTACCACCCTTGTCAGGCCCGGATTAACCCCTTTTGGCGCCCTAGGCCTCACTTTGGAATTACGCCCCCAAACCAACCTCTCCCACCACCACCCCCCACACACACTTCCTCCTCCTCGCGGCACCGCGCGCCCTCCTTCCTTGAGTAAAGGAAGGAGGGCGTGAGGAGGGAAGCCCTGCCCCCAGGGGTGGTGCTTCCCTCCGCCTCCTCCTCCTCGCGGCGCACCCCGGGGGCAGGGCTTCCCACTGCCTCCTCGCGCCCTCCTTCCTTGACTCAAGGAAGGAGGGCGTGTGGAGGAGGAAGGGAAGCCCTCGGGCCCTCGCGGCACGGCCTCCTTCCTTGAGTCAAGGAAGGAGGGCGCGAGGAGAAGGTGGAGGGAAGCCCCGCCCTAGGGGCCGCTGCCAGGCATGCGCCATGTTCCTGCGTGCTGCGCATGCCCGGCAGCAGGCCCGGATTAATCCCTTTTGGCGCCCTAGGCCACACTTTGGAATTATTCCCCCAAACCAATCTCTACCGCACCCCGCACACCTCCTCCTCCTTGCGGCACCGCGCACCCTCCTTCCTTGAGTCAAGGAAGGAAAGCGCAAGGAGGAGGGAAGCCCCGCCCCTGGGGGCGGGGCTTCCCTCCTCCTCCTCGCGGCGCACCCCGGGGGCTCGGCTTCCCTCCACCTCCTCCTCTTTGCACCCTCCTTCCTTAACTCAAGGAAAGAGGGCGCGCAGAGGAGGAAGGGAAGCCCCTGGGCCCTCGCGCCACGGCCTCCTTCCTTGAGTCAAGGAAGGAGGCCGTGGCGCGAGGAGGAGGCGGAGGGAAGCCCCGCCTCCTCTGCCATGTTCCTGCATGCCGCGCATGCCTGGCAGTGGCCCCGGGGGCTTCCCTCCATCTCCTCCTCCTCACCCCCTCCTTCCTTGACAAGGAGATGCGCCATTCCCTCCTCCCCCGCCCCCTCACAGCGCTCTCCCCCCGCCCTCTCCCGAGAGAGTCATTGCATTGCCGTTTCGTTTCAACATTTTTTTTGGTCCGTTTGAATTGCGCCCCCCTTGACTTGCGCCCCTAGGCCATGGCCTGATCCTTGTGGGAGGATTCTCTCATGTTCCTGCATGGGGAGCTGGAGCTGACAGAAGGAGCTTATCCATGCGCTCCCCGGATTTGAACCTCCGACATGTTGGTCTTCAGTCCTGCCGGCACAAGGGTTTAACTCATTGTGCCACCGGGGGCTTCTATACTGTTTGTATGAACATAAAACACTTACCTTCTCCTTGAATCACAGGCTCACAATATTTGGAAAAATTCAGTGCCGCCTACAAGATAATAGGAAGAACCAGGCTTAATATCATTCATGTTCAAAATCCCAATTTCCTTGACAACTGAAAGACCTGATACATCCCAATGTTGTACAAGCCACATCACAGCTCTCTAACTCTAAGGCAGTGTTTCTCAACCTGGGGGCCGGGACCCCCAGGGAGGTCGCGAGAGGGTTTCAGAGGGGTCACCAAAGACCATCAGAAAACATGTATTTCTGCTGGTCTTAGGAAACCCTTTGGCAGAGAAGGTTGAAGATCTCTCCGTTTTTTCTTCTCTTTCTTTTTGGAAACAGACTGCGAATTCTCCCACCTAAAGCTCTCCTCTGCTGTGATTGGCAGGCCTCCCAGCCAAGGGGAGGGCTGATTCTGAGACTCCAAGCGAGGATGGGAGAGCAGGCGTGCTTGGCGCATGGCAGCAAGATGCACATGTGTGGGTGAGGGAGAGAGTGTGAGGTGGGATGGAGGCTCGCGCCAGCTAGTCCCTTCAAGGCATGAGGGTTCTGTGTAGGAAGTTTGACCCAATTCTATCATTGGTAGGGTGCAAGGGGCTCTTTGATTGTAGATGAACTATAAATCCCAGCAACTACAACTCCCAAATGCCAAGATCTATTTTCCCGAAACTCCACCAGTGTTCACATTTGGGCATGTTGAGTATTTCTGACAAGTTTGGTCCAGATCCATAATTGTTTGAGTCCACAGTGCTCTTTGGATGTGGGTGAACTACAACTCCCAAACTCAAGGACAATGCCCACTAAACCTTTCCAGTATTTTATGTTGGTCATGGGAGTTGTGTGTGCCAAGCTTGGTTCAATTCCATCATTGGTGGCGCTTGGAATGCTCTTTGATTGTAGGTGAACTATAAATCCCAGCAACTACAACTTCCAAATGACAAAATCCACCCCACCCACCCCCAAAATACAGTGATGAAGTAGCAATGAAAATAATGTTATGGTTAGGGGTCACCACAACATGAGGAACTGTATTAAGGGGTCGCAGCATTGGGAAGGTTGAGAAGCACTGCTCTAAGGAATAATAGCCTCTTCACAATTACAAGCATAAGAAATCAAACGAGAAAGGGGCAAATGACAAGAAGAATAGGAAAGTTTTTGCAGCAAGCTGAGAACATTGAAAGCAATCTTGTCTGACACCGAGAAACAGAACAGCGGATGCCATCTCTTCTTGCCCAGCGCGAGTAGCCAGAATTTGAGACATACAAAGTATTCCTCTTCTTGTGAAAAAGCTTCAAAGGACTAGAAGCCACGGAATCAGAAGAAGCTAAAAGAAATTATAAACATTGCTCCTAATTTTTGGCCTTTGAGAATATGCATTTAAAGTAGCCCTTCAACATACTTTTTTCTGCGTTAATTCCATCTCCCTGGTATTATTTTGGATTATCAAAAACAAGGATTTGATACATCGCTTCAAAAGAAGTGTATGATATGTCAAGAGAAAGAGAAAAAAGATGTTCAAGTTCAACTTATCATGCCTATATCTTCTCTTACTGTCCTTTACAAATGATACGAGGGCGGGTAAATGAGTCCGTGACTTTTTGAATAAAACACAGGTTTTTGGATTTTAAAAATCATTTTATTTTTCCACGTCGTCTCCTTTGAGCTCTATACACTTTGTCCAACGTTTCTCCAATTTTTTTATTCCTTCCAAAAAATAAGATTTGTCGAGGTCATCAAAATAGGTATTTGTTTGTGAGATGATTTCATCGTTGGAGTCAAATCTCTTTCCGTCAAGGTATTTCTTCAGGTTTGGAAACAAGAAATAGTTACTCGGGGCTAAATCCGGACAATAGGGTGGATGAGGGAGCAATTCGTATCCCAATTCATGGATTGTTGCCATGGAAACTGCACATGTGTGCACCCTTGCATTGTCCTGGTGCAAAAGAACTTTTTTCTTGGCCAAATGTGGTTGGTTTCCCCCCACCCCCAAATCCTCATTAAATTGACCCAATAAGTTGGCATAATATTTGCCATTGATTGTTTTACCCTTTTGAAGGTAGTCAATGTGGATTATACCGCGTGCGTCCCAAAAAAGGGTGGCTATGACTTTATTGGCTGACAAACCCACCTTGGCCTTCTTTGGCGCCGATTCACCCCGAGAAACCCACTGTTTTGCCTGCTGTTTGGTCTCTGGTGTGTTGTGGTGGATCCACGTTTCGTCCACGGTTACGAAACAGTGCAAAAACCCGTCCATATTGCAATTGAACAACGCCAAACACTCCTGCGAAATTGTCACACGATTGCGTTTGTGGTCGATTGTGAGCAAGCGCGGCACCCATCTTGCGGAAAGCTTTCTCATACCCAAGCGATCATTTTAAATTGAAACCACTGAGCCACGTGAGATGCCTATGGCTTCCACAATCTCTCGCACTTTCAATCTCCGATCGACCAACACCATAGCGTGAATTTTTTCAATTGTTTCAGGTGTAGAGACCTCACCTGGGTGTCCAGAACGTTCGGCATCTTCCGTGCTTGTACGGCCACAACAAAAGTCAACCAACCACTTTTTCACCATTGAAATTGATGGTGCAGAGTCCCCATCGTATTTATCAAGCTTAGCCTTGGTTTGAGTGATGGTTTTTTTCCGCAAAAAATAATGCTTAAATGAGCACACAAAATTCACTTTTTTCCATTTTCTCCTCAAATCACACAGTAGTCTGCTATCAATGGCTGTCAAACACAAACTAAATGACGCAGCTTGTTCAAATTTTGACTGGAGTCAACTGACAGATGCCTGTTTACAGGAGCAGTGTTGTCCTTTCAGTTAAGAGGCGGGACATTCAAAAAGCCACGGACTTATTGACCCGCCCTCGTATCTGATTGATAAAAATTAGCACCACATCGATTATATACCTATGTAAAGCATTTGTAGAACTCCAAAGCAAGGAGCAAAACAACGACCATCACAGTTATTATAAAAAAACACCGACGAGGTCTTTTACCAGATGTCGAAGCTCCTTCAGATCTCTGCACACAGGATAGAAGACTCCAAGCAGTATATTTATATATGCAGCATAAAAATCGAAAGAATATTCTGGAGGATGGTCATGGGACAGAATCTTCTGCAAATGTCCTATTCAAACAAATACATAAAAATAATTACCACCTGCATTATTTACAACTTAAAACTCAAACAAAGTGTTTGGCTCACTTGCACCTTAACATGTGAGCGATCATGAAACCGGCTTTGGAAAATTGGGCAATCAATCCCCTTTAACTGGCTTTGGAAAATTCAGCAGCCAGTCCAACTATGACAGTGCAGCCAGTTGGTAGTAAGCAGAACGTGGGCCCAATCGGATTCTGCAAAGCCTGGCTTGCCACTAGCAATCTGCCTGTTTCCTGTCATCTGCCTCCACAGAAAAGAAACACAGGTCTTTCTAGACCAGTGTTTCTCAACCTGGGGGTCGGGACCCCTGGAGGGGTCACGAGGGGTTGTCAGAGGGGTCGCCAAAGACCATCAGTAAATACAGTATTTTCTGTTGGTCATGGGGTTCTGTGTGGGAAGTCTGGCCCAATTCTATCATTGGTGGGGTTCAGAATGCTCTTTGATTGTAGGTGAACTATAAATCCCAGCAACTACAACTCCCAAATGACAAAATCAATGCCTGCCCGCCCCCCCCCCCGCCCCCCAAATCCCACCAGTACGCAAATCTACTGTATGTGTAATGAGTATTTGTGCCAAATTTGGTCCAGTGAATGAAAATATATCCTGCATATCAGATATTTACATTACGATTCATAACAGTAGCAAAATTACAGTTATTAAGTAGCAACGAAAATAATGTTATGTTTGGGGGTCACCACAACATGAGGACCTGTATTAAGGGGTCACAGCATTAGGAAGGTTGAGAACCACTGTTCTAGACGGCCTCTGCCTGGAGCTGTGCAATCAGGCATGGTCATGTTAGCGAGGGATACCACTCTGATGGAATGTGACTGGAACTCATCTGGGACAGAACAGGTAAGAAGTATTAATATTGCCATGGATATACTAATTTAGGAATTGTAATTCATCCACAACTCCACCACTAACTGTGTTTGTCTTCTGTTTCTTTCTTCTACCAGGTACAGACTCTGGGACAGGATGATCCCAGGACCAAAGGAGGTTGATCCCAGCCAGATGGGGTGCTTGTCAGAGGAGGCGGAGCCAGGCCGCGCCAAGCCCCTCGCTGGCTTCGGCACTCCCAGCAGCTTCTCCAGGCTTGAGGATGGCAATGCCAAGCCAGTGGTGGCATAGCTAGCACAAGGCTGGCTTGGCACTGCCATCCTCAAGCCTGGAGAAGCTGCTGGGAGCTCCAAAGCCAGAGGGAGGGGCAGGGCTTGGCACGGCCTGGCTCCGCCCTCTGGCTTCCGCTCTACCAGCAGCTTCTCCAGGCTTGAGGATGGCAATGCCAAGCCAGTGGTGGCATAGCTAGCACAAGGCTGGCTTGGCACTGCCATCCTCAAGCCTGGAGAAGCTGCTGGGAGCTCCAAAGCCAGAGGGAGGGGGCAGGGCTTGGCGCGGCCTGGCTCCGCCCCCTCTGGCTTCCGCTCTACCAGCAGCTTCTCCAGGCTTGAGGATGGCAATGCCAAGCCAGCGGTGTGCTAGCTATGTCACCACTGGCTTGGCATTGCCATCCTCAAGCCTGGAGAAGCTGCTGGGAGCTCCAAAGCCAGAGGGGAGGGGCGGGGCTTGGCACAGCCTGGCTCTGCCCCCTCTGGCTTCCGCTCTACCAGCAGCTTCTCCAGGCTTGAGGATAGCAATGCCAAGCCAGTGGTGGAATAGCTACCACATGGCTGGCTTGGCACTGCCATCCTCAAGCCTGGAGAAGCTGCTGGTAGAGTTGAAGCCAGAGGGGGCGGAGCCAGGCCACGCCAAGCTCCGCCCCACCTCTCCAGCCTTGAGGAGGTATATAGATCTTTCTGACTTGGTTTTATTATAAGTAGCTCGCATGCTGAAAAAGTGTGGGCACCCCTGCTCTGGGGTAAGAACACAGTCACCATTTCCTATTTGACCTGAGTGTTTAATGAAATAGTTGAGTGATTAGCTATTTCATTTAAGCCTTAATCTAAAGAGCCACATGCATACCTCATGTAGTTTTTTTGGATGACAGCCAAAATACATATGCATGTATTACTTCCATCTGCCCTGTTGTGACATTGATTTTTTGCTATCATAAGATTCCCTTCTGCTGCATCAGTTGTAATTACTAATCTATACAAAGCTTTAGTTGGGATGTCTGACTTGGCCACGGTAGTCCATGCTCTGGTTACATCCCATATAGACTACTGCAACACTCTCTATGTGGGGTTGGCTCTGAAGACTGCTCAGAAGCTGCAATTGGTCCAACGTTCGGCAGCCAGGTTACTAATAGGAGAGGGGTACAGGGAGCGCACAACTCCCTTGTTGTGTCAGCTCCACTGGTTGCCAATTAGCTACCGAGCACAATTCAAAGTGCTGGTTTTAACCTACAAAAGCCTATACGGTTCCGCCCCAGTTTACCTGTCCAAACGGATTCTCCCCTATGAAGCATCAAGAACATTAAGATCCTCTGGAGAGGCCCTGCTCTCGGTCCCACCATCTTCACAAGCGAGTCTGGTGGGAACGAGAAACAGGGCCTTCTTTGTGGTGGCCCCTCGGCTATGGAACTCTCTCCCAAGAGATGTTCGATCTGCCCCCTCCCTTTTGTCCTTCAGGAGGCTGGTGAAAACCTGGCTTTTTGGGACGAAGCATTCCCAGATTATAGTCTGAAATCAGTGACCACGTTTACAGACCGAGTTGAATTTGTTTTTAGTGGTGATTTGGTTTTTATGTATTTTCATCTGTTCTTGTAAGATGTTTTAATTTGCATGAGCATTGAATCTTGCTGTAAGCCGGTCTGAGTCCCTCTATGGAGGTGAGAAGGTCGGGGTACAAAAGTTTTAAATAAATAAATAAATAAATAACATTTAGTTTACATTTTAGCAGCTTTATGTATTGTTTTGTACACCCTGTACTTTTTGCCATGTGATTTTCGGGACATAAACATTTTGATGCGGTCTCTATTGCCTCAGTATTCATTGGATTCTTAATCTAGTACACTGTGACAAAACAAACGGAGGCAATCTGTATACCTTTATAAAGCGGAATGTTTGTATGTATGTGTGCGGAGGGCGGGAGGGCGGATATGTGGCAGCCACTTTCACAGGCCACAGCGACCAGCGCGGGTGATGGACCTGTACCAAACTTGGTACACATAACCCCCCTAACCCCCTTTACGTCCTGGTGCGGTTCGGGGGACATGACCCACGGATTATGGGATTTGTAGTACTTTCCAACACTTTGGTTCCCACAGACCACTGAGGCCACCAAAAAGGACCAATACAGACCACACTTGGCACAAACAGCCCCCATGACCCACTCTACATCCTGCTGCAGTTTGGAGGAGGGCAGACCATGGATGATAGGACTTGAAGTACCTCTACTCACTTCCCAAGTCCACTGAGACCCTTATCCAATTACTGATCGAGACCAAACTTGGCACACATAACCCCCATGACTACCTTCACGTCCTGGTGAGGTTCGGGGGAGGACTGACAATGGATGATGGGATTTGTAGTACTTTCACACCTCTCTGTTCCCACAGACCACTGCGGCCCCCAACAAACACCGATAAAGACCACACTTGGCACACAGAGCCCCAGTGACCCACTCTACATCCTGCTGAAGTTTGGAGGAGGGTGGACCATGGATGATGGGACTTGCAGTACCTTCCCTCACTTTCCAAGACTGCTGCAAACCTTATCCAATGACTGATCAACACCAAACCTGGCCCACAGAGCCCTCATTACCCACTCTACATCCTGGTGCAGTTTTGTGTGAAACGGACCACGGATGATGGGACTTGAAGTACCTTCACTCCCTAAAAACAATACAACCCTCATCCATTCACTAATACAGACCAAACTTAGCACACAGAGCCCCCATGACCCAATCTACATCCTACTGCAGTTTGGGGGAGGCTGGACCACAGATGATGGGACTTCCAGTACCTTCAGTACTTTCATGATACCACTGCAACTCCCAAGAATGATGGATCAAGACCAAACTTGGCACACAGAGCCCCCAAGACCCACTCTACATCCTGCTGCACTTCTCAAATGACCCGGGCACCGCCGGGTCTCCAAGCTAGTTATTTATAATTAGGACACAGTTTAGGTATCGCCAAGCCAGGTCCTCCCCCTTCCTCTCCACCTCTGTATCTTACATACTGTCCCACTGTTCCACAAGTAAAAAATTATAATTTAGTGATGTGGTACTGATAACTATAGTAGTAAAAATCTAGTTGTGTCACATACATATACGTAGAAAATGTAGATAAAAAGAATGCTAAAATTTGAACATTTTAACTTATAGACTTCTTGGAATAGCTATCCTGGCGACAGGCTGTTCACGTATGGAAGAGTCAACCATTTTAGTCCTCCTTGATACAAGAGTAACCCCTGCTCCAACTGTTTCAACACTATCCTAAATACCAAATTGATTCTGTCACACAAAGAGTTTTCAATTCCTTAGGTCAGTGTTTCCCAACCGCTGTGACGCGGCACAATAGTGTGCCGTGACGGACCTCCTGCTGTGCCGCGAGAAATGTTCGCTGCCCCCCTTCCTTCTCCTGCCGAACTCCTGCTGCTTGGGGGAGGAGGAGGAAAGGCCGGGCAGCAGCGAAGAAAAAGAAGGGGCCGGGGTGCCGCCTCCTTCGGCCGTTTCCCCAGCCAGCCTCCAATCCGCCATGACTCCCGGCCCTTGCTTGCTGAAGCCACGTGAAGGAGGGGAGCCCCGCCCACTGAAGCTTGTCCGCTGCTCATACTCCTCCTCCTCCGCATGGCTTCAGCTGTGGGAGAGCTGAAGCCGGGGAAGGGGCGGGGCAGGGTGCGGCCTGGCTCCGCCCCCTCTCCCCCCGGCTTCAGCTCTCCCACAGCTTCTCCAGCCTTGAGGGAGCAGTGCCAAGCCAACACTGTGCTGGCTCTGCACCGCTGGCTGGGCACTGCCCCTCAAGGCTGGAGAAGCTGTGGGAGAGCTGAAGCCGGGGGGAGGGGGTGGGGCATGGCCTGGCTCCTCCCCCTCCCCAGGCTTCGCACTCCCAGCAGCTGCTCCCAGCAGGCCTCCATCCCCCAGCCGTTCTTTACTATGTTAGAGTGTCATTTTGTGTCATTTTGGTTGGTGGTGTGCCCCCGGATATTTTTTAATGTTAAAAGTGTGCCGCGGCTCAAAAAAGGTTGGGAAACACTGCTTTAGGGATCATAACTAATCAACACAGATGTACCCAATAACAGCAAAAAGATATACTGCATGTTACCTATGCTGTAATCTGGAAAGAACAAAGCTAATGGTTCAAGGCATCCTGTATTTGGGCGAAGAAGCTCCCACACGATTTCACTAAGGAGGACAACAGTCACATTTCTGTCCGTCTGGGGGGAAAAGAGGATTGTTGTGAAACGGCAGGAAATACCCTTGTAATTACATGTTAATCAAAGAAAAGCTCACATTTTAAACTGTAATAAATCTGCCTAACTTAGCATTCTATAACATAATCAGTTGCATAATCATAAGACCTTGGATTGCCTAATTAAGTAACAACTATAACTGCCAATTTCAAAGAATAGTTCTAGCGCTTCTTGTATTTCTCTTTATTATGACTATACAAGGTCACACTTCAATTGCAGGGTTTAAAAAGCATCACACTTAAACTAAATGATGACTATTGTTACGGGATAAACAGACATTATTCCTTCATCAAAAGTGTGGATATGAACTAAAATCAGACATAACATTCTCAATTGCTAAATCATGCCTTTTCTCTTGCGTGAAAAACAGGACCTGTATCCGTCATTTATAACCTCCCTGTAACCACACACTATATCTGCACTGGGATTATTTTGAGTACAAATCTCATGCTTTTCAAAATGATGTGTCTCTAGATCAGGGGTGGGCAATTATTTTTTCCAAGGGGCCACACGACAGCCAAAAAATATTATGGAGGCCCGCACCTAAAGGGTGAACTACATTCTAATCTACATAATTTATATATTTGTTTGTTTACTATATTTTCTATACATTACACATCATTAATATTAACATATTAATATATCAAGAAATATTCATATATTATTAGTATTAATATCATAATTATTATATTATAGTATATATAGACATTATAATATATTGAAATTATAATATAATATAACATTATATTATTTATTATATTATTATAATAAAATTATAAAATTATAATAATAACCACTAAAATAAAATGAAATGAAATTCAAGAAGACAAGGTGCGAACCAAGGTGGAGGCTGACATCCTCAAGAGAGGAAGGATCCCAAGATGGAATGCCCCAATGGAACCAGCCCGGATGAATGCAAGGAACAATCACGCCCCCCCCCCCCCCCAAAAAAACAGGCCAAGAGGAAGAGGGCACCCGGTTCCTGACTTCTTCTCATCTCTGGCTCCGGTTCCCCCTTGGAGTTTCCACTCCGAAACAAAAAGAATCCAGATTAGGAAGGCAGGGGGAAAAGCAGAGGCAGGCACACTCAAGCTCTTTGGGAAACCCCACAAGTTCCTGGGAAAAGCTGGCTGCGTTTTCTCGTGGAGAGGGCTTGGTTGATTATTCCTTGCATCCAAAAGGCCACGGAGCCCTCCCCACGAGAAAACGCAGCCAGCCCCTGCTTTCCCCCCTGCCTCCTTCCCAAGGAAACCCTCCGCCAGGCAGGCTCCCTCCCTCCCCCGCTCTCTCGCCTCTGGACTTCGGGTACTGCTCGCCTTTTGGATGCAAGGAATAATCAACCAAGGCGAGGGAGGAAGAGGCGGCGGGGCTTAGCTTGTGCTGGAAATGGGGGGGGGGGCAGCACCCAAAGTCCAGAAGTGAGAGAGCGAGGGAGGGAGGGAGCCTGCCTGGCGGAGGGTTTCCTTGAGAAGGAGGCTGAGGCAGTCCTGCTCCACCGCCGCCTGGCTCCAGACGGCGAGGATCGAGCCGGGAGAACTAACTCTCGGGCGGCGGCGGAGGGGGATTCCGCCATGTCAGTCACAGGCGGCATCGAGCAGGAAGTTCTTCGGGAGCTGCGGCGAGGGACAGGAGGAGACACTCTGCTCCCTCCCCTCTCTTCCAGAAGGAAGCCGCGGGCCAGATGGCATCGCCCAAAGGGCCGCATTTGGCACGTGGGCTGTAGTTTGCCCACCCCTGCTATAGAGCTGTGATTTCCAAAGTGGGTGCTACCGCCCCCTGGTGGGCCCTGCAGCGATCCAGGGAGGCGGTGAGGCCACAGGTGCATTTGGGAGGCGAGCGCAATTCTCCAAGGGGCCCTCTTAGACGTCCCCGCCCAACAGCACTTATGGCGTTGAGGTTGGGGAAAGGTTAAAGTCGTCAGCCCTCTCTCAGGACACGCACAGCCAGAGATAGAGGCACACATACACACACACGCACTGAGCTGCTTCTTTAGCCCAACCCTGAGCAAAGAGGGAGAGGAGGAGAAGAATCGGGTTGCTCCGCTTATGTTGCTGTGCCTCCTCCTGCATTTCCTTTTCCCAGCGGGGAGGCGATCAGGAGAGTCAGCAACCACAGCAGCAGCATCGTCGCTGTTGTCGGCCTTGCTGCTGGGTGGGGGTCTTTCCCAGGGCAGCGAATGCCATGGCCCTGCCAAGTAGGCATGCAGGACCACCCCTGCGCAGGGCTGGGCACGTGAAGATGTCAATGGGGTGTGCATGCCCAGATGAGCCGGGGAAAGGGGGAAGAAGGGGGCGGGGGGAGGCTAGGGACGTTACAGTTAAGACTAGTACTGAAAAGCTCCAAGTTGCAATCTCCCCTTCAACAATGAATCATTCTGGGTGAACCTGGACCAGTCACCCATTCTGATACATCTTGGGGCAGGGGTCCTCAAACTTTTTAAACAGAGGGCCAGGTCACAGTTCTTCAAACTGTTGGGAGGGCCGGATTATAATTTGAAAAAAAACATGAATTCCTATGCATACTGCACATATCTTATTTGTAGTGCAAAAACACTTTGAAAGAGTCCAATAATTAAAATGAAGAACAATTTTAACAACTATAAACTTACTAGTATTTTAATGGGAAGTGTGGACCTGCTTTTGGCTGATGAGATAGGATTGTTGTTGTTGTGTCCTTTCAAGTCGTTTCAGATTTAGCTTGACCCTGAGTGAGGGCTGGGTAAATGACCTTGGAGGGCCGTATCCGGCCCCCGGGCCTTAGTTTGAGGACCCCTGTCTTAGAGGGCTGTTGTGAAAATAAATGGTGCCCAGTGAAAGAAAAGCAGCCTACAACGTGCAATATTCAAATGAAAAAATAAAATAATCTTGCCTATAAGCATTTAAAGACATTTTTCTAGTCCAGCAGCTAAGAACCATGAAAGAAGCAAATATATTCCCCATTTTTACAAGAGAAACGCTTACATTTTAAAATCTTAAAATGAGTCCATGCAGCTCAAGGCCCATTTCACTCCAGGTCTGCCTTCAGACAGATGAAACTCCAATATATTCCATTTATCTCCATGCGGTCTCATCAGCATTGGAGTAGTTCTCCTTTAGTGTCTACCGTTTTCCCACAGCGTCCACGCATTGAACGCCTTCCGGAATATAATCCGGATTATCAACGATTTCGCGTTATTTCCTCTGATTGTATATACATCGAGAGATTGTGGATAGATCCGGGGACCTATTTAATTCAGTATTTACCTTGGAAATACTAAAACATCTTCATACCGGATCTGCCTTGCTGTATTTGAGGGATTGAACTGTGTTTTCCTCGCTTTGGCTTCCCGTTTCTCCTGGGGCAACCATTCCTATTTGAACAATTTGTATAATTGCATATTTTGCTAATGTGTTTATGTATCTTTTCACCATCATATTGTCTTAATTGGCATTCCTGTGCATACTTCAGATAAATTAGTGGCACTGAACACCCTCCGGAATATAATCCGGATTATCCGTGATTTCACGTTATTCCTTCTAATTTTATACACGGGTGTCCTGTTTTTTCTGGGACATTTATATTTGAATATTTGAATATTTAACTAATGTGTTTATGTACCTTTTGCCATCATATTCTCCAATTTATCTATCGCTATCTCATGTATACCTTAGATTCATTGGTGTACTTTTTGTGGTTTACTATCCACATTATTTATTTACTTTATTTATATCCCGCTCTTCTTTCCCCGAAGGGGACTCAGAGCAGATTACAGGTACACATACTTAGCAGACAATCCCTGCCGTTTCCACATACACACATATAGACGAAGAGGCAAACTCTGGCCACCAGGGGGAGCTGACGCACCCCTCATCTCTCAGCGTTCACAGCGTCCCTTGTTGTTCCTTCCGCATTCCTCAGCATTCCTGGAGTTCTTTAATGGCCTCAGAATTCAGTCAAAAATTGCCTCCCCACTTAATGTGGTACCTTTATTTCCTACTTGACAGATGCAACTGTCTTTTGGGCTGCAAAGGGCGACAGCAGGCTACACTTAAGGTCGAGCACCCACCTCGACCCAGGCAGGTCTCAAACTCATGACCTACTGGTCAGAGAGATCTTATGCAGCTGACACTTAGCCAGCTGCGCCACATTGCCGGTGGGTTTTGTTCAACCCTCCTCTTTTTAATCATATCCTTATATTGTTTGTATTGTACTGTTTATACATCAACATGTTTATACCTTACAATGCTTATTGACTGTGGGCATTATACATTGTGTTCGTTACATTGTGATTATCATATTGAACTTCAACATTGAATATATCTATTACATATAATAAAAGTTAGTGTTTGCGGGCGGTGAGCGGGTGGGCCGAGCGACGGGAGGAATATGTGCCAGCATTTCTATTGGCTGCCACTCTGGGATTATTTGCATAAATGGCTCTGACTGGCCAGCCTCAGAACTCCAACCCTCTAAGGCACCAGCAGAGATTGGTTGCCACTGAGGGAAAATTTGCATAAAGGACTCTACATGGCCAACATTCCAACATCCAAAATCTCAAAGGTGCCAGAGAGTGCACTTTTAAAAAAGGCTTCCTTCAGTTGATTTAACAAACTAGGCCTGATTTGACCGTAAGGCTTCCTCTACTTGATTATCCTGACTAGGCCACAACCAGATTTGACAGTAAGGCTTCCTCAACATTTTCCTGACTAGGTCCACAAGAATGACAGAACAAGACCAAACTTGGCCCACAGACACCCCAAGATGCACACTGAATTTTGGTGCAGTTTGATGTAGGATTCACCACGAATGACGGAAATTGCAGTACTTTAACTCACTTGCTTAGAGCACAGTGGCCCACACCAATGACAGATCAGGACCACACTTGCCACACAGAGGCTAATGCAAGACCAAGCTTGACACACAGTGCCCCTATGACCCACTCTACATTCTACTGCCATATGGAGAAGAGTGGGACTTGAGGTACCTCCATGGATTATGGGGTTTGTAGTACTTTCAAAGCCTTCATTTCCCACAGACCACTGCAGCCCTGAACAAAGACCTAAAAAGACTACACTTGGCACCCTGTGCCCCCATGACCCAGTCTCCATCCTTCTACAGTGTACAGGAGGGTGGACCATGGATGATGGGACTTGAAGTACCAAAGACCAACCTTGGCACACAATGCCTTTCTCAAATAACCCGGGCACCGCCGGGTCCCCAAGCTAGTTATATATATATATATATATATATATATATATATATATACATATACATACATACATACATACTAGCTGTACCCGGCACACGTTGCTGTGCCCTATTTTGGAGATGCAAGGAAGTCTTGAGTATGTAAGGGTTGGAGTTGTTGTTAGTTATGGTGTTGTTGGGGTCATGGCTGTGTTGTTGTGGGTTGTTTTGGTGGGTGGGATGTTGGAGGTTTGTGGAGTTGTTGTTGTGTGGTGTTGCTGGCGTTCTGCATAGCTTGTGGATATACAATGTTTTTGTCTTTCCGTCTGCTGTGTTGATGTAGAGGTTGGTGCGTGTGTGGGTGGGGTATTTTGGAAGTTATTGGAGGTACTTGAAATCCCATTATCCATGGTGTGTCCTCCTCTAATCTGCAGTCGGATGGAGTGTGGGTCATGGGGGGCATTGTTTGCCAAGTTTAGTCTTTATCGGTCTTGGTTCTGGGACACAGTGGTCTGTGGGGAATGATGGGTTTTGAAGTACTACAAATCCCATTATTCATGGAGGTACTTCAAGTCCCATAATCCATGGTCCACCCTCCTCCAAACTGTAGTAGAATGTAGCATGGGTCATAGGGGCTCTGTGTGCCAAGGTAGGTTACTGTAAATTCAGGCCATACACAATGTCCCATGAGCTGAGGCCTAGTCAGGAACAGCAAGTTAATGAAGCCTTACTGTAAATTCAGGCCATATACAATGTCCAATGAGCTGAGGCCTAGTCAGGAACAGCAAGTTAATGAAGCCTTACTGTCAATTCAGGCCATACACAATGTCCCATGAGCTGAGGCCTAGTTAGGAACAGCAAGTTAATGAAGCCTTACTGTCAATTCAGGCCATACACAATGTCCAATGAGTTGAGGTGTAGTCGGGAGAATCAAGTTAATGAAGCCTTACTGTCAATTCAGAGCATAAACAGCATTCCATTAAGTGAGGTCTAGTCAGGGAAATTAAGTTAATGAAGCCTTACTGTCAATTTTGGGCGTGGTCTGTGATTTGTAGGGGTGTAAATTTTCTGTGGGAAGTGAATTGGGTGTTTGTGCCTCAGCCCTTTGCCTTATCCTCCTCTGACAGTTTATTATGGGTCGGAATGTTCATGTTGGCTGGCCAGTACAGGAGTTATGCAAATCCGCCCTTATTGGCAGCCAATCATGATGTCAGAATGTAGAGGCTGGGAGAGTCGTTGGCAGCCCCGGAGGATGCTGGGAAATGTAGGTTTTTGTACACGTTGTTTTGGGGGCCTTTTAGGTTTTGGGGGGAAAGTTTCTTTGCTACAAACCTACCTTGTCTGAGGCCTATTTCTGTTGGCAAGTTTGGTGTCTCTGCGTTGTAAGGTTTCTCTGTTTGGGATGGTCGTTCCATGACGACTCTTCCTATATATATATATATATATATATATATATATATATATTCCTATGTATATACGTTTCTTGCACTAGACCCCTACTGTTTGTTCTTGTGTTCAGAGTAGACAGCTTCCCATTTTCAGTTTGTGATCTATTAGTGTACCCAATACTCTGTTAGATTTTTCAATCTCTTTTTGCCTATATGTCTTGTTCAAAATCACACACAAAAAGACCTCCTTCCCCAAGGAAGCAAGAGATTTGTGGTAAGACGATCTCTAATCATTCTCCTCTTAGGAAACAGAGGAGTCTTGTTTATTTTTGACAATCCTCCTTGGCCGGTACCCACTGGCAAGATAATAGAATCATGCTATAGTCTTCTCTAAACCATTTCAATTGCCGCTAAAGCGATCATCAATCCAAACCAAAACACATTTCTCTCTGCAGTCAAAGCCTAACATTTGTCACACTCTGTTTCATCAGATTATTGCAAAGGAAACACATGGAAGTGCCAAAGCGAGTGACACAACCTTTCTCAGCTCCAGCCTCCTACCAAGACTAACGTGCATCTGTTGTTGTGGCTGTATGCTTCAAATCGTTTTTGACGTATGGCGACTCCAAAGCCACCCTGTCACAGGGTTTTCTTGGCAAGGTTTGTTCAGAAAGGGTTCGCCATTGCCAGTAGGAGGTTTCAAATATGGAGAGGATATTTCAGTCAATTTACTTACCAGTTCTTGTAATCTAAGAAAACCCGGAAGGATGTTTGCTTCCAACTCCCTCAGCTGCTCAGCGTTATCCAAAATCTTTAAAAGAATGGGAACATTATTGCACAAAAGTAATTTATAAGTCATTAATAATCCCTCCGTGTTTTGTCAGTAGAGTTAGCAAAAGATTGCTTCAAATAGGGCCACCCAGGGTTTTTCTCCCCAGGGGATTCATTCATTCATGACTGGGTAAAAAGTACAAATATCCCAGTCAATCAGCATCAGTCAAATCAGAGTCTTGATAGATTTTTTTTCAACTGAGCAAGGGTTCTGTTTAGCAAAAGAGCTTCTATCAATGCGAGAGCCATCTAATTCATATATTAAAAAACAACCATTTCTTTTATTATATCAACTAACACTCAACTGGAAATTTCATTTAATGTTGTAGGCTACTCTTTTATTTATGTCAGGGCTGTCCAACTGGCGGCCCCGGGGCCGGATCCGGCCCCGTAGCCTGTTGGACACGGCCCCACCTATGCCCTCAGCCGCCATTTTTAAATTTTAAAAAATATGGCGGCCGGGGAGGGGAGGCGGGGCAGGGAGGAAGAGAGCTAGCTCCTCCTTTTCGGCGCCCCCCTCCCTACCTAGGAAGGGAGGGGGGCGCCGAAAAAGGGCAGAAGGCGGCGCCAACGGCAGCGCGTCACAGGCCTGGCGTGACGCGCTGCCCCTTGGCACCGCCTACTCCTCCTTTTCGGCGCCCCCCCCCTTCCTAGGCCGGGAGCCGCCGAAAAGGGCAGAAGGGGCGCCAAGAGCAGCGCGTCACAGGCCTGGCGTGACGCGCTGCTCTTGGCGCCGCCTACTCCTCCTTTCGGGCGGCTCCCCGGCTAGGAAGGGAGGGGGGCGCCGAAAGGAGGAGTAGGCGGTGCCAGGGGCAGCGCGTCACGCCAGGCCTGTGACGCGCTGCCGTTGGCGCCGCCTTCTGCCCTCCTTTTTCGCCCTCCCTCTCGTAGGGCAGGGGAGCCGCCGAAAGGGCAGAAGGCGGCGCCAAGAGCAGCGCGTCACAGGCCTGGCGTGACGCTGCTCTTGGCACCGCCTCTACTCCTCCTTTCGGCGGCTCCCCAGCCTAGGAAGGGAGGGCGCCGAAAAGTAGGAGTAGGCGGTGCCAAGAGCAGCGCGTCACGCCAGGCCTGTGACGCGCTGCTCTTGGCGCGCCTACTCCTTTTTCGGTGGCTTTAGGAGGGGCGGGCCTGGGCTGGGGGCGGGGCCTGGGCTGGGGGCGGGGCCGAGCGGCCCCGCAGGTCATCAGTGACCTCTTATCCGGCCCTGGACCCGCCAGAAGTTGGACAGCACTGATTTATGTATTCCTTGTATTCCAAACTTGTTAATCTATCTACCTATTACATATAATAAAAGTCAGTGTTTGCGGGAGGTGGTGCGGCCGAGCGACCGAGCGGAGGGAGGAATATGTGCCAGCGTTTCGAGTGGCTGCCACAGTGGGATTATTTGCATAACGGGCACTGACTGGCCAGCCTCAGAACTCCAACATTCTACGGCCCCAGACAAAGGGGATTGGCTGGCACTGAAATGATATTTGCATAACGGACTCCAATAGGCCAACCACATTCCAACCTTCTAAGGTGACTCAGAGGGAAAAGGAAAGGCCTCAGGCAGTCAGTTAGCCAGCTGACAGTTTTTTTCCGTTGGCAATGGAATGCTCATTTTCTGAGAGGATTACACTACAGTGAGAGGGTTTCCTGATGTACTGAGAGCATTACTAGCATTACAAGCTAGGCCCCAAAATAGACAGACATCCTTCAAGCAAAGTGGCAGCATAAACATGTCTCAAAAATGAGGAAAAAACCATTGGAAAAATCCCAACAACAGCAAAAAAAACTGGTAACCCAATTTACATCCTGGTGCAGTTTGGGGGAGGATGGATGTCAGATGATAGGATTGGCAGCACCTTCACCCATTTTCAGACACCACTGTGACCTCCACCAATGATCTGGACCAAACTTGAGTTTGATTAAGACATTGTGTAATATATGACTGAACTGATATTACCTAACATCCAAAAACAAACAATACCCTTTTCAAACCACCCGGGCACCACCGGGTCCCCAAGCTAGTTACTAGGCATGTTTTAGAACCCAAAAATGGCGATTCTAAAATCAAATGGGGGGGGGATTTTTTTTTATTAGTAATAGGAAGACTTACAAAAAAAATTTCCAAAAATTTCTAAAATGTAACTTAATTACTAACGAAATTCGTTAGTAGTTCGTATGCCAGCGCATGTGCATTCCAGATGGTTTTGGCCTACAACTCCCAGAAATCCTAACAGCTGGTAAATTGGCTGGGATTTCTGGGAGTTGTAGGCCAAAACTTGAATAAATCACACTGAATTCTAGATGGGACTCTCCAAATAGGAAGGAGGGAGGGAAGGAGGGGGTATTCTATTCTTGGAAGCAGCAAAGAAAAGGAGGAGGAGCCCCCGCTCCTCGCTGCCTCTCTCTCCCCCCAATCCTGAGGGAGCGAGGGCCCAAGTTTGCCCAGGCTGGTCATATACCTACATTCCATGCACATGCAATAATACAGCAGTAATAACAATGGGTATAAGAAGAGGTAAAATTCAAACCGAAGTATTCTGACTGTGCTCCCTCCTCAAACTGCAAAGGCTCTTCTCTGAGCCCGGAAAAGGCAAAACCCGGGCACAGCATTTGCTTCCTGGTGCACACACATACATTTTCTTTGGGGGATTTGCTGCAGAATCTTCTCTATGAGCCCGGATTCTGCAGCAAATCCCCCAAGAATATGTATGTGTGTGCTCCCAAGCAACAAACGCTGGCTTTCCCCGGGCTAATTTCCCGGCTAATAAGAGAAGAGCCCGTTTGCACCGCCGAGGAGAGACCAGTCAGAATACTTCCGGTTTGAATTTTACCTCTTGTTATTGTTATTACTGCTGTATTATTGCATGTGCATGGAATGTAGGTATGACCAGTTGGATTACTTATAATATTAGGCACTTACAGTAGCATTCATTCTATTATACATTAGGTTGGTTTCTCACCCCAATACTCTTTGATGCTTTAGATCCTGGCAGGCAGGAGAGGCAGGGAAGCCTGGAAAAATGTAAACAGAGAGGTTTCCTCAGAAGTAAATCCACAAAAGAAGGGCCCTTCATCCAAAGTGCCCTCCTTTGCAGATTTACTTCTGAGTAATCCTCTCTGTTTACATTTTTTCCAGGCTTCCAGCCGAAAGAAGGAGCGAGTTTAGGGCTTCCCTTGCCATAATACTTATTGGCAAGGGAGGCGGGAGGGTGGTGAGAGAGAAGGAGGGTGCCCCCCCCCCTTACGACCTAATAACGACACTTAAGAAAATCCTGGCCCCTGAAGTTCGAAAAAGGAAGTCCACTTCCTGGTTGGCGTTCCAGGTGCGGATATACTCGAAAGTAGCATTTCTTACGTATTTCTTACGAAACGAATCATTTTCATAACTTTTTTCTCATGCCTACTAGTTACAATATAAATCCCACTAATTTCTATGAAGCTATTTTATTTTATTTTAACTTTGGAAGTTACAATTTTATTTTATTTTATTTTAACTTTGGAAGTTAGCTGCTTTTTGAACTGCTTTTTGCTGACGATGCTGCCATTGTCGCCCATTCAGAAGAAGCCCTGCAGCGCCTCACATCCTGCTTTGCAACAGCTGCAGAGCTGTTTGGGCTGGAAGTCAGCCTGGAGAAAACGGAAGTCCTCTACCAGCCCACACCACAGGAAGAACACCATCCTCCCCACGTCAGCATAGGCAAATCTGTGCTTCAGTCCGTTCAGCAGTTCACCTACCTGGGAAGCATCATCTCTTCAGACGCCAAGAGTAATAAAGAGATAGATCACAGATTAGCAAAGGCATAGAGTGCATTCGGAAGGCTTCACAAAAGAATCTAGAGCAACAAGCACCTGCGGCAAAGCACCCAAATCAGTGTATGCAGAGCTATCGTACTGTCTATTCTCCTTTATGGGTCTGAAACATGGATCACCTATCGCCAACACCTACGACTCCTCGAACGCTTTCATCAGCACTGTCTTCGCACAATCATAATATACACTGGACCGACTATGTGACAAATGTTGCTGTCCTTGAGCAGACAGGCATCATCACCGTTGAGGCCATGCTATTGAGAACACAGCTGCGCTGGGCAGGGCACGTCTCTAGGATGGAGGACCACCGCCCCCCCAAAGATACTACTCTACGGTGAACTCACCACGGGTCAGCACAAGAGAGGCGCCCCAAAAAAGAGATATAAGGACTCCCTGAAACAGCATCTCAGGCCCGGCCAGATTGATCACCAACAATGGTCCACCCTGGCCTCACATCGGGAGGCATGGAGGCGCACTATCCACAATGCTGCGGCCTCTTTTGAGAAGACACGCCGAATGGGTCTCGAAGAGAAATGACAACACAGAAAGGACCGCAACTTGGAAACAACATCACCCAAGGAGACTTTCTGCTGTGCTTTCTGCAACCAGACTTGCCTATCTCAGATTGGCCTTTTTAGTCATCAAAGCGCTTGTAAAAAGTGTGGGATGAGTCCTTTCTAAGAATCTTCGTTCGCGAAGTAATGCCGAGGGTGGGGGTGGGAGTTAGCATGTTGTACGTTGAAATGTACACATTACAATTCTAACTGCACAAGAAGAAGCACGGACACATTGTTCTCGAGATTGGCAAAATCTTTCACTGGGGAGAATGAATCACGTTGAGGCTCATGATTAATCGTGATTGTTCAGTACCTGGGCCAAGATTAAGAGAAGCGCTGAGATGCCACTGCAAGGGGCCGTCCATTTATCTTAATTCTCCGTGAACTAATTAAGGCTGAAATATCTTGCGTTATTTACCAATGAGACAAAATAGAACAAATTAGTTTTGCCAGCTTGTGCTACCAGAACATTTCTTGTTCCATTCATCTCCATTTAAACCAACCCATAATAAATCCATAAGACACAGGTTAATCCACAAATTGATTTCGCCCATCTTTTCATGCAGAGCAGAGTAAAATGCTTAACACTTCATTCTTATGATTCAGCTACCATGAGCAAAATACAAACTAATGTTCTGCACTACTTAATGCCCTGCCCTGGTCTTTATTACCTATTTTCAGGCATCTTCAAGAATTATGACAATAACGATTTACTTAATGTAAATTTTAAAAAATCGCTTCCCACTACAATAGGCAGCAATCTTTAAAACCCCACATCATATTTTATATTACATTATAAAGGATTAAACTGGAAACCTATATCATGGTCATAATCTCTTTTTAAACTATTTTAATTCAGCCCTGGGTGGAATCACATTCCTCAGGATTGTGGGAACATACTCAAGGAATAGTACCAACGATGAACATAGTTAACTAAAACAGGGATATTGTAGCACCCATGGGCTCGTTCGTGCCACTGGGGGGGGGGTGATCCGCCGGGGGTCCCGTTGGCAGTGGGACCCGCACAGGCTGGAAGGGACTCAGTGGATGAGTTGGAAGGCCCAGAGCAAGATTGGTCAGCCGTACCTTTGCCCATTTCACCTGTAGAGAGCTTAGCCTGGGATCTCGAGTGGGAGCATTCTCCCGGGGAAGGAGCGGACCAGGTGGAGATGGGAGGCAGCGAAGCAGATAGCGGAGATAGTTATGAATTCCCAAACGGCCGAGGTTCCCAAGAGCTGGCCGGGCAGCAGATGGAGGCTAGCGGCTGGGAAACTCCGGGGGAGGCTGCTTCTCAGGAAGATAGCGATACTGGACTGGAAGAGCGGGCCGTTCTCATAACAGGCGCAGGGACATAGAGGAGGGCAGGAGGAGCTGGCATCTGTCCCTAGACCGTCGCCGTTCGAAAGTAGAGACTGGAGACGCGGGCCCTAGATCGTCGGGGTTCCAGGCCGAGGATTAAGAACGCCCCGTGGGAACTGATCGTCAGTTCTCCGGCCACGTCTGATCTGTAGGGCGTTGTAGCGGAGTGAATCCTGGAGCCTAGTTTGGCTCGCCTTGGACCAAGACCTTGCATTGTTTCTGATTCGCATTGGTGCGGATCCCTTGCTTTGTTCCGGATTGAATCCGGGAGCCTTGCCTAGCATTTTAGCCTATTTGCCTTTGGATCTACCTTTGGAACTTTGCTTGCTTTACTGAACTGCAGCTTCGTGCTGATTGCTCAATTCTATGAACTTTTTAAGAGAATTGCCTTTTTGGATTTGTTTTATTAAATAAACATAGTTAGCCTTTATTACGTCTCCGTGTGTGTGTTAAAGGGGCAGTTCTAAGTCGGCGATTGTGACAGATATGGAATACAGGGTTTTCTAGATGTTTGATTACAACTTCTATTTTCTCCAGGTTTTGATCATACTAGTTGAGGCAATGTGGTTGGGCACCAAAACATTTGGAAGGCCACATGTTCACCTAATGCATAGGTTACAAGGCCACTGTAACCACACTGCTGCAACTGGGCAAATCATTGTAGCCATGTGCATTGCTTCCACAGGGAGGCACTAATCTTCCATATGAACATTACCAAGTTACCATCAATAGAATTGCTGAGATACATTTAACATGTTTATGGAAATAATATGGAACGGAATATTATGTGTCATGTTTAAAAGCAGTCATTTATTTGTTGTATTTATTAAGAACTAGCTGAGGACCCGGCGGTGCCTGGGTTAATTGAGGAAGGCATTGTGCCAAGGTTGGTTCCTATTAGATGTTTATGTGGCTTGCAGTGGTCTCAGGAACTTAGTGAAGGTACTGCGAGTCCCATTGGCCATGGTCCACCCCCCTCCAAACAGCACCAGGATGTAGAGTGGGTCATGGGGGCTGTGTGTGTCACATTTGGTCTTGATCATTCTCTGGATGAGGGTTGCAGCGGTCTCTGGAAGTGAGGGAAGGTACTGGAAGTCCCATCATCCATGGACCCCCGTTCCCCAAACTGCACCAGGATATAGTGGGTCATGGGGGCTCTGTGTGCCAAGTGTGGTCTTGTTCTGTCATTGTTGGGGGCCTAGTCAGGAAAATCAAGTTGAGGAAGCCTAACAATATCCCATGAGCTGAGGCCTAGTCAGGAAAATCAAGTTAAGGAAGGCTTGCTGTCAATTTTGGGTCTGTGATTTATAGGGGCTACAGTGTTGTTTGGGAAGTGAATGATGTGAAGTTACTGCAAATCCCATCATTCGTGGCCCATCCTGCCCTAAACCACACCAGGTTGTGAAGTTGGCCGTTGGGCTCCCCCCACCATATGCGGCAACCACAGATTCGCCAATCCAGATTGGAAGTTTCAGCACCCGTTCTACAAGACGACTGCCGGTGTATAAGTCGACTCCTGATGTACAAGTCGACTCCCGCGTATAAGATGGCCCCTGACTTTTGAGGAGTTTTTCTTGGGTTAAAAAGTAGTCTTATACACCAGAAAATACGGTATACAGATTAAGTAAACTAGTGACAACACAGCATACAGTACATTATAGGCTGTTTCACATTACATAAGTCAATTGTAACTTACATTCACTACAGCTTCTTACACAAGGTGACCCTTCAAGCTATACAAAATGATGCAAACATGAGCATGCAGGGAGGGGGGGAAATCCACAACACCTCAAGATGCGAAACACAAAACTGAGAAGGAGTACTTCAGCATTAGCACTCAAACTCACATAAATTTATGTAATGACTGAGACAGCACATTATTTTGTCTCAGCAGTTCTGAATGATTACTTTTTCAGTGTTGACAAGATTTCCCTGCATTCTCATGGGGTCACAGGTGATATTTACTAAACTTGCATTTCCAGTGTTTTCTCTTAAACATATCACTTCTTGTAATGAAAACAACATTAAAATAAAATATTCACCTCAAGAAACCGATAGATTTAAAATCATGGAAAACATAATATAAGCACTACATAGCTATAGCAGTTACCAGCTCACCCAAGAGCCAACATACTTACAACATATATAGTTTGATTCTGCAGGTCAGGTATCATAGTTGTCTGCTTAAATAAACGGATGAAATCACTGAATGTGTCACAGGATACAAGAGGAGGATCTTCTTGTTTGGTGGAAAGGCATTGCAACTGTCGCAAAATTTCTTCTAGAAGCAGTCTTGACGTAAAACATTCAATACAATTCACAAACACATTAGGTAGCTTAAAAAAAAGGAGGGGAGGGGGAAGATAGGAAAATTAATTCAAGCTTATTTCTACTAATGCCATGTAACATATTTGTTCAAAACAGCACCAGCAGAGTTGAAAACACATTCACAGTTCTTATATTAATAATATGAGCCTTCCTGTAAAGCTCATATTATTATACGTCTATATGCCCACTGTTTATGCTAGGCTGAAAGGAAATTCACTGTCTGGTTAGAAGTAGCTGGCAGAAGTGATAACCTATTTATTTGGAATTGGAAGCTAAATACATTTATTCCACTAGAACAGGAGTAAGGAACCTATGGCTCAGGAGCCAGATGTGGCTCTTTTCGTGATTCCATCAGTTTCCCAGCATGCAGCAGGGAGGAGTGACGCAAATGTGCCACGACTGCCACTTCCGCGCCGCCATCGCCACCTCTTCCTCATCCCCCGCTGCTCTCAGGGCCCCGTGTCCTCCTCCCCCTTCCTTCCCCCCCTTTCTTTTCCCCTCTCTTTTTCTTTCATTCTTTTTCCTCCCTCCCTTTTCGTTCTTTCCTTCCTCTTCCATTCTTTCCTTCTGTCATTACTTTTCCCTCCCCTCCCCTTCTTCTTTCCTCCATTCTCCCTCTTCCTTCCTTCTTTCTTTCCTTCCTTTCTTTCTCCCCTTCATCCTTTCCTTCTCCTTCTCTTCCTTCTTTCCTCCATTCTCCCTCCCTCCCTCCCTCTTCCTACCTCTTCCATTCTTTCCCCCCAAGTCTTCCTTTCCTTCTCCTTCCTTTCTTTTCACTTCCCTCTCCCCTTCTTTCTTTTCTTCTTTTCCCTTCAATATTTTATTTTTCCTCACTCCCTTTTCTTTCCTTTCCTCCCTTCCGATTTTCTTCTTTCTTTCCCCCTCCTTGTCTCTCTCCTGCTTTTCTTGTATTCCTTTTCCACAGTTCATTCACCTTTTCTTTCTTCCTCTCCCCCTCCCTCCTTTGTTTCCTCTGTCTTTCTTTCTTTCCCCTTCCTTCCGTCTTCTCTTCCTTCCCAGAGTCCTGAGCATGCCTTTTGCATAGCCAGGTCTGAAGTGTCCCGTCATTCTGCCGGGGGAATCTTTTTCTCATAGTATGTCCGTATATTCTCTCTCTCTCTCTCTCTCACACACACACACACACACACACACACACACACGTGTGTGTAAAAGCAGGAAAGGGCCTCCCCAACTGATCTTAGTGCTCACGCCAGTTCATAGAGGAAAATACGATCGCGAAGATAAGCAGGACCTGTTGCGTTAAGTCATAGCAGGACCAAGTGTATGTGTAGAAGAAAAACCTTCTAGTGGTAATTATCATGTACAGCTGGTAATATAGGTCAACCAGTAAGCTTGGACCACACCCAAGGGGCTATATCTGTATGAGTTTATAGAATACAGTCCAGCATGCAGAAGGATGGAGAGATCCTGAAGGAGAGCTTCTAGAGAGGAGATCTATGCACAAAGGCTTTGCTCTGGGGAGCAGTATGGAGAAGCGACTCTAAAGGAGGCTATGGTGGAATAGCTATTTACTCAAGGTTTATTTTTGATCTCTCATTTGTTGTAAGATGAAGATGCCTTATTTTGCATTGACAGTTTATGTTTCATCTCTGCTGAGTAAAGAGTAAAGATTTTTCTGTTCACTTTTACTCTTGTCTGTGAGTCTATTGCATTTGGACTTTGGGCGCTGGGTAAAATACGTAAGGGTCCTGCGTAACAGGACCCTAACTGTTTAAGAGAGTAAGGTAAAGACCACGGCTGTATCACAGCAGGCAACTGAAGGAGCAAAGACCCGATTCACATCTGGATCAAACAAACTGTGTCCTCACAATATAATACATGGCACCAGGAACAGGAAAGATGCAGAAAAAAAACACTACTTTGCTGCGTTTACATCAGTGGTTCCCAAACCTTTTTGGCCTACTGCCCCCTTTCCAGGAAAAAAAAATTACTCACCGCCCCCCTAGAAATTAATTTTTTAAAAATGTAATGGCAATTAAACAGAAAGATATATGTATTAATGCAATGGTTCTCAACCTTTCTAATGCTGTAAGCCCTAAATAAAGTTCCACATGTTGTGGTGACCCCATCCATATTTCCATTTCTACTTCATAAATAATTTTGCTACTCTTATAAATTATAATGCAAATATCTAATATGCTCGCTGTGCCGCCGCCGGAGAGGACCCTGAGGGGATGGGCAGCTGCGGCCTGAGGGGACGATGAAGCGAGGCCTGCTCTCCCTGCGGAAGCCCCGGGCTGTCCTGCTCCTTCCGCCACCTTCGCCACCGCCGGGGAAGGCCAAGCTTTCTTCCGCAGTGGCGGGGAGGCTCCACTGGAGGACGCTGAGGCCTTCGCACTGCAGCCTTCGCACTGCACTGCGTGCAGGGGTCAAAGTGAAGGGGGCGGGGTCAAAGTAGAGGGCCGTGCGACCCCTCCTAAATGGCCAATTGCTCACTGCCCCTTAAATGGGTTCACCGCTCCCTAAATTCCCCTGAGCCCCCCACCCAGGGGTGGGCAACTATTTTTTTCCAAGGGGCCACACGAGAGCCAAAAAATATTATGGAGGGCCGCACCTAAAGGCGGAACTACATGCTAATCTACATTTATTTATTTATTCACTTACTATATTTACTGTATATTACACATCATTAATATTAACATATTAATATATCAAGAAATATTCATATATTATTAGTATTAATATCATAATTATTATAGTATATATATAAACATAATATATTGAAATTATAATATATCATATAACATTATATTATATTATTTATTATATTATTTTATTATTGTTATAAAATTATTATACAATAATAATAAAAACCACTAAAATAAAATAATGCTTCCTTATAGTCCCCTTCTCTGGAGATTTTTATGCAGAGGCCAGGCAGGGGAGGCAAGCCAGGGGCCCTTAGGCGGGCCGGATAGAATCAGCCAAAGGGCCGCATCCGGCCCCCGGGCCGCAGTTTGCCCACCCCTGCTCCCACCGCTCCCTTGGATCGCCTCACCGCCCACCAGGGGGTAGTACCGCCTAGTTTGAGAATCAGTGATTTACATCAACCCCTTTCATAAGGACAAAGAGAACTTCAAATCAATCATTTGAGAACAAATCCAAAAGCAGGTCCTCACAGCAACTTGCTAAAAAACCCAGTGTCTTCCGATATATACTATGAACCCATTAATATTCTTACCTCCAAAGTTTTCAGGAGAGTCTGCATCACGTAAGTCTTTCCACTAGATGTGTGTCCATAGATGAAAAGGGATGGAAAACTAAAATGTTGGCGCTAGATAAAAAGAATAATACACACATATATATAGGGTTTTTTTTAAAAAATGAGGACAGTCTAGTTAAGCAATTTGCAAAAATGTAATTGATCAACTTTTCTGCTAAGATAAGAAACTAAAATATGAAGGTATGTAAAAAATAGATTAGCTTATATACACAAGAGCAATATATCCCTTTCATTTTATAACATTTAATTGCAAGGCAACAGGATTCAAAGGCACAAATGGTGTGATGCCAGCACGGACACCAAGGACTGGCCACAGCAGACTGTTTGGAAAAACAGAACCTAAGGCTCTATGACAGAAGGCTTTTCAGACAAAGTATTCCAATGGCTTTCCTGGGACGCCATCTTGGCAGTTTATAATTTAAAAAAAACTTTTAAAGTCAGATTGGCCTTAAAAAGGTAGACCACAAACTGATTTCTAACTCTTTATATATGAAAGCAGGGTTGGTCAATAGCTTGCAAGGATATGGTATCAACAGCCAGAGACACTACGCCAGTGTTTTTCAACCTTTTTTGAGCCGCAGCACATTTTTTACATTTACAAAATCCTGGGGCACACCACCAACCAAAATGACACAAAATGACACTCTAACACAGTAATACATATAGTTAATATGTTTTTAAATGTATTTATACACTCACTTAGAGTGAAACCTGGGCCTGTATCGATGAACACAAAATAGATATCCTGGCAGGAATGGTAGAAAGACACACACGAAGCTCTTGCTCAACAGCTGTCAGTCTCTCTCTGTTTTTAGTTTTCTTTTTTCTTTTGTCCACCACTCATATTAGGGCCTTCATCTGTGTCATAATTTTGCCCAGAGCCCTGTTCGACATTTGCATTTTCCCTTCTCAAAAACTTCTCCATCACTGTCACTCGCTTGTCTTGCTGTGATCCCAAATTGATGAGTAGCTGCAGGACAAACTCTAAATTTGTCTACTTAGACGCATCTGAGCGAATCCAAGATGGCGCGACCATAGCACTCTCATGTCACTTCTTAGGTGACGCGAGAGTGCTATGGTTCAATTTCTTAAAGGGACAGATGCGCATTATAGTTTATATATAAAGTTCGAAAATAATTTCCCACGGCACACCTGATGATCTCTCATGGCACACTAGTGTTCCGTGGCACACTGGTTGAAAATCACTGCACTACACTGAAGAACGCCCCCCCCCCCTCCCCGTTTGCTTCCAAATTCCTGTCCCTCCCACTGCTCAGAGGGTGGTTTGATTGTGTTTTCCTGCATGGCAGAATGGGGGTGGACTGGATAGCTTCTGGGGTTTCTATTATTATTATTATTGCAACAGCTGGATGACCATCTGTTGGATGTATTTTTTGTGTGTTTTTCCTGCATGGAAGAAGGGGTTGGACTAGATTGCCCCTGGGGTCTTCCACCTAATTAAGTTTATGTTGGTTAAAACTGTTCTTCATTGTAAATATTGTATTGCTTTTAATTTCCTTTTTGGCCCTGTGTGAATTAGTGTGCTGGTCTGTGACCATAATAAAGTTTTTGATTGAATTAGTTCATACAAACACTCTCCATCCATCTGACACCTACCTGGCCCATGCCTGCTATATAAACATTATATATAATATATTAATCTATAAACATTTATTGGGGCTCCATGAGAACCTTTTGCTTCAAAAAAGACTCCACGGCTGATAGTTTGAGAACCCCTGGTTTACTGATTCACATTTATAACTCCAAGAACAATATAAGCAGGTTTGCTGTGAGTTTTCCAGGCTGTATGGCAGGGGTGCCCACACTTTTTCAGCATGCGAGCTACTTATAATAAAACCAAGTCACAAAGATCTACCGAGAGAAGCAGGGCGGAGCTGGGGTGCGGCTTGGCGTGGCCTGGCTCCACCCCCTCTGGCTTTAGCTCTACCACATCTTCTCCAGGCTAGAGGGTAGTGCCAAGCCAGTGGTGGCATAGCTAGTAGCCACTACTGGCTTGGCACTACCCTCCTCAAGGCTGAAGAAGCTGTAGTAGAGCTGTAGCTGGGGGAGGGGCAGGGCTTGGCGCGGCATGGCTCCGCCCCCTCCCCCTCCGGCTTTAGCACTATCACAGCTTTTCCAGGCTAGAGGAGGGTAATGTCAAGCCAGTGGTGGCATAGATAGCCACTACTGGCTTGGCACTACCCTCCTCAAGGCTGAAGAAGCTGTGGTAGCGCTGAAGCGGGGGGAAGGGCTTTGCACGGCATGGCTCCGCCCCCTCCCCCCTCTGGCTTTAGCGCTACCACAGCTTCTCCAGGCTTGAGGAGGGTAGTGCCAAGCCAGTGGTGGCATAGATAGCCACTACTGGCTGGGCACTACCCTCCTCAAGCCTGGAAAAGCTGTGGTAGCGCTGAAGCTGGGGAGGGGGCGGGGCGGGGCTTGGCATGGCTCCGCCCCCTCTGAGAAGTGCCCCGTCCAGCTGGGATCAACCTCCTTCGGTTCCGGGATCGACCAGTCGATCGCGATCGACTTCCTGGGCAGCCCTGCTGTATGGCCATGTTCCAGAAGCATTGTCTCCTCACGTTTATGTGGGCGAAACATCAGAACAAAATGCTTCTGGAACATGGACATACAGCCTGGAAAACTCACAACAAACCAGTGATTCCTGCCATGAAAGCTTTCGACAACACATTGAACAATATAAGTAAATGACATTGGAAAGAACATACTTCTAAGCAGGTTACATACTGCCACTTTAAGATAAATTCTACTTCAATGAGATATTTCCTGCAAGATTAGGTGATAGGAATCTTTAGCTACTTATAAACAACTTATTTTTTCTATTTTTACAAACTGAAACGTACCTCTAGCACTTATTTGAAATATATCAATAGACTAAACTTCAAAAGTCTACCTGGCAAAATTAAATGCAACAGCAAGCTGCTGGCATGAATGTTTGTACTGTGAGGCAGATGACATGTTTTCCTCCTTAAGGGCTCGCACGGATGCTGTGCTTAATTACATAAGCATGCCAATAAAAGTAACGCATCTGACTATGCCACCACCTATATCAATCACTATAACAGTGTCTCATTACATACGACAGGTGAAGAGAACAGCACAGTCGCTCCTTCACAACATCTGCTTAATTATGCAACATTATTCCAACGATTAAGGTAGACCAGTGTTCCCCAACCTTTTTTGAGCCGCGGCACATTTTTACATTTACAAAATCCTGGGGCACACCACCAACCAAAATGACACAAAATGACACTCTAACACAGTAATACATATAGTTAAGATGTTTTAAAATGTATTTATATATTCCTGACTGTGAAAGCCGTTCAAGCAGTGGAACTCTCTGCCCTGGAGTGTGGTGGAGGCTCCTTCTTTGGAGGCTTTTAAACAGAGGCCATCTGTCAGGGGTGCTTTGAAGGCAATGTTCCTGCATATTGGGTGAAAGAGGCCCACGAGATCTCCTCCAACTCTAGGATTCTATGACTCTCTGGCTATTCCGAAGGAATTCCAGCCTGTGAAAGCCAGAGAGCAGAGCTCAAGAGGCAGGAGGGGAAAGGAAGTCCGGAAGTCAAGAGGCAGGACTGGGCTGTCTGGCTCTTCCAAAGGGATCCGAGTCTCTTATGGTCGGATATGGGAGATGAAGAGGCCGGAGGGGAGGCCGATCACAGAGGAAGAAAAAGAAGAAGGCAAGAGGCAGGGCAGGGGTATCTCTGGGGGGGAGGGGGGGAGGGAAGGAGACCTCACCACCTCCAAGGAGGCTAGTCATAGATGCAGGAGAAACGGCAGGAGAGCGTGCTTTGGGAAAGAAGGGAGAGCTGGGCCAGGCTCTCTCTACCCAAGGCCACAGAAGAGGCGGCCCTTGGCTGGCAGGCAGGCAAGCGGGCGTGTTCGGGGAGCCGCACCACCCCTTACTCGGCCCCGGAGGGGTCACTCCACCCCTCTCCGCCCCTAAGGCCACTTCCCCCCGCCCCTCTCCTACCACCTCCTTCTTCCTTCCTTCCTCTTCGCCCGTCTCTGCTTCATCAAAATGGCGGTGGTGGCGTTTGCTGCGAAGGGGACGGGGTCAGAGCGACATCACTCCCTCCCTCCCCCCTCTGGAGAAGAGGAGGCCAATGGAAAGCCAAGGGACGGGGCCCCTGCGCTCCCAATTAGCCGCCCGCAAGGTTTGTCGCTGGCTGCCACTCTCGACTCCGCCCCGCCCTTGCGCCGGGCTCATTTCCATGCTTAAAGGGACAGAGGCCAATTTCCCACGGCACACCTGATGATCGTTCGCGGCACACCGGTTGGGAAACACTGTACTATGGGATATTTGTGTGTTAAGTGGGTCTTTTGCATGTAGAATGAGCCGTAAGTCAAGAATTTTCCATTTCACATTTGCTCTGTGTCAGAAATCAATGGAGTAGCCTTCAGCAAGCCACTGTATAGCTGCCAGAGACTTTTCTCACGAAGTCCTAGACACTGCAAAAAGTTCTAAACATGATTTAATCCTGGAAGCCAGCTTGATGGCATCTGGGTAAAAAATACGGAGGAAAGAAACAACAGGGATGTCACTGTGATGGATCTACTAAAGACCCCCAAGACAAACTGCCTTCGAAGAACAGATGACCACACATTTAGAAAAGAGAGATGTTGTACTAATGTGAGATTTAAACTATCCTGATATTTGCCAAGTCAAACTCTGCCAAGAATATCAGGTCCAAAAATTCCTTACTTGCCTTGCAGACAATTTTCACTGGCCAGAAAGCGAGAGAGGCAAGAAGGGTTTCCGCTATTTTAGATCCAATCATAATCCAAAAATAATGACCTGGTTAATGTGGTGGGTGTGACCAAGTTCTCCTGGAGTTTGTGGTACAGTGGAAAGGGGAAGTCAGCTACAGTCAGACACATCTTCCGGGCTTTAAGAAAGCTGAATTCAGTACATGTAGGGAAATCTTGACCATGGGGTGATTCCATGGTCAGGTATACTAAAAGCCAAACACATTAAAAGATAACACAGACCAAGAAACCAACGTTTTCTTGGTATCTTGGTATTTAGTCCTGTTCCTGGGATTATTTGGGGCGCTGATTCAGATAACTGCATTGGATAGACCAGTGGTTTTCAACCTTTTTTGAGCCGCGGAACATTTTTTACATTTACAAAATCCTGGGGCACACCAGCAACCAAAATGGCACAAAATGACACTCTGTTATTTTACTAACTGTCACCCTCCCCCCTCGTGACGCCACTGCTTCCGCCAAACCTCCCCCCCCGCCCGAGGCCCACGAGCAGGAGTCCCGCGGGGGAGGGCTGCGCTGAGTGGCCAAAGCACACACGGGCTCGACTGAGCAGGACAAATAGGAATTGAGCACGTGCAGTGGCTCCGAGCCTCGGAACAAACTGCGGTGGAGGCTCACAGCCATCGCCACCCACAGCTCTCCTTCCCGAAGGGGTTCAGCCCCCCAGGAGTGCCTCCCCCCCCCGCGTCCCTTCGGCTTCCCTGCTGTCGCCTTGGGGCCAGATTGGAAAGGAACCAAGCTGGGCTGTGGAGCTGTGCATCCCGGCCTCTGCTCTGCTCTGCAGTGAACCCGAAGCCCAGCCAGGAGAGGCCAGGAGATGAGGGCTTGCTCCCTTTCCCTGGTGCAGAGGGGCTAGAGAGCAGAAAGCCTCGCCTTGAGCCTCCGGGAGCTGGATCGGACAGGGACAGCTCTTGCAGATTCCTCCTCCCTCTCCTCCTCCTTGCTGCCAGAGGGGAGGAGGGCAGAAGAGTGCCCAGGAGCCAAAAAGCAGGAGGAGCCGCAGCCCGGCCAGGTAGCCCTTGTCGCACAGAGGGAGGGAAGGAAGGAAGGAAGGAAGGAAGGAAGGAAGGAAGGAGGAAGGAAGGGAGGGAGGGAGGAAAGTTCTGGACGGTGAGGGCTCTCCCTGACTGCAGCCAGGCTGGCTGGCATTGCTGCTTCGGCCAGGAAAGCCTCATTTCCGCTGCCTGAAGTTTCCTGCTAGGCTCTCTCTCTCTCTCTCTCCACTGTAATTTCCCACAGCACACCTGATGATCTCTCATGGCACATTAGTGTGCCGCAGCACACTGGTTGGGAAACACTGGGATAGACCACATCAGCTCTAGTTTCTTAAGACTTCTCGCCCATGATTTTCTATGGGCGAGAAGTAAAAGCTGAGCATGTGGCATATCAAAAACTAGACCTGATGGGGAAAACGGGTGCCATTTTGGAATCTGTGGGTGAAATATATCCAGAAACAGATCCAACATTGAAGGCACCAAAATGTGTGTTCGCCAGTGTAATCAGATGAAAGAAATTAAACAAGGAAGGGTTACCTCTCCAAAGATTGAGAGCAAGGTGGACACCTGCGATTCTCGACAAGGTACCAAGCTTTCCAACTGAACCAAGGTCTTGTCAGGATACTCCGGGTGTTTGAAAACAGGCATTTTAATTTGCGTCTATGACTAGGTGATTCCTCTTTAAAACTTCCAGTATGCAAGGAGGTTAAATCTGGAAAAAGAAAGTGCAGTTATTTTAGGACTTCCAGTGAGAAAATACTTGTGGAAAATTATCACTCGTGGTATGACATGCTATTTTTCTTAAGTAAAGATCAAAGATACAAGCACTCACTGAGCCCAAGACTATTCATTCAAAGACTATTCAAAACCCTCAATGAGCACCAGCACTCTGTGGTTTGTATAATCACTATCCAGGCCTCAAACTAGTTCCAGGATTTCTTCTGCACAGCAAAACCACTTTCTTCAATACCGATTTGACACTACATTAAGGCCCCTGCCACTCAGCTGTATAAAATTCATATTGAGAGAGAGAGAGAGAGAGAGAGAGGCCTTGTAGTTCTGCTCCAAACGGGGGAGGCAAAATAGCGCCTCACTGGGAACCTGGACAGCCTGTTGTTGTTGTTGTAATAATAATAATAACAATAATAATCCCTGAGGCGAGACATTCCCCTCCTCGCCATTCAAAACTAGGCCCAAACTCAAGCCCGCCCTCTGGAGTGTTTACCTTCCGCCAGGTTCCTGTTGCCAACGAGGGGGTGGGGAAAGGAGGCGTGGCTGGCCAGGCAGGGGCGCGAGGCGAGGGTGGCGCCGCTGATTGGCCACGGCGCGTGAGAGCAGGCGGGAGCTGGGAGCCCGCGCGCTCTCTTTCTTCCTACTCCTTTGAATACAGGGAGAGGAAGTGAGGCTTCACCCAATGGGAATGAATGGGTGCAAGTGGGCCCCGCCCACCCACCCACTGCATGCCCAGTCTGTGGACAATTGAGGGAGTTGTAGTGGGACCGTTTGGAAGCTTCTCCCCAGGCCAAAGACTTGGTGGCCTCTCCCTGGTGTGGTCTTGGAGCTCCCCTCAGCATTACCTGCATTTGCTAACCAGGATGGAAGCTGCCCTTCATCTAAAACTAAAGGACTCTGCCCTAAAATTGCTGCTTCCTTGGTTTAAAATGAAGAGGACATGAATACACTGCGTCCTTAAATAATAATAATAATAATCTATGTATATAATAAAAGTCAGTGTTTGCGGTGGTGCGGAGGGAAGAATATGTGCCAGTGTTTCGATTGGTTGCCACTTTGGGATTATTTGCATAAAGGACACTGATTGGCCAGCCTCAGAACTCCAACACTCTAAGGCACCAGATTATTTGCATAAATTTATTTATTTATTTTTATTTATTTCGGGATTTTACCCCGCTCTTCTCAACCCCCGAGGGGGGACTCAGAGCGGCTTACAGTACGGCACAATTCGATGCCCACATAATAACAATATAAACCCCAAAACACTTCAACAATTAAAATACATTAAAATACAACTACATTAGCACCATACACATTCACTCTGGATTAAAACAATGTTCAGTCCATAAAAACATTGGCCACAATCACCCACTTTCATTAAAAACCAATCTAAAATGCTGCCTTGTGCTGGTGTACGAATGCCTGGTCCCACAGCCAGGATTTTACTTTTTTCCTGAAGGCCAGGAGGGATGTGGTGGATCGTACATCAATAGGAAGCGCATTCCACAGGCGGGGAGCCACCACCGAGAAGGCCCTATCCCTCGCCCCCACCAGCCTCATCTGAGACGTAGGCGGGAGCGAGAGCAGGGCCTCCCCGGATGATCTTAGATTACGAGGTGGGGCATAGCGGCTGATGCATTCGGACAAGTAAGCTGGGCCAGAACCGTATAGAGCTTTAAAGGTCAAAACCAGCACTTTGAATTGAGCTCGGAATTGGACAGGCAGCCAGTGGAGCTGACACAACAGGGGGGTGGTATGCTCCCTGTATGTAGCTCCCGTTAGCAATCTGGCTGCCGCCCGCTGGACTAATTGCAATTTCCGAACTGTCTTCAAAGGCAGCCCCACGTAGGGTGCGTTGCAGTAATCTATTCGGGATGTGACCAGAGCGTGGACGACCATAGCCAGATCAGACTTCCCAAAGGACTCTGATTGGCCAGCCTCAGAACGTCGACACTCTAAGGCACCAGACAGAGGTAATTGGTTGTCACTGAGACACTATTTGCATAAAGGACTCTGATTGGCCATCCACATTCCAACATTCTAAGGTGACACAGAGAGAAAAGGAAAGGCCTCTGGCAGTCAGACACTGTGGCCCACAGCAGTGATGGATCAGGACCAAACTGAATGCAACTGAATGCTTGAGTTAGCCAAATGACGGGTTTTTTTCCGTTGGAAAAGGAATGTTCATTTTCTGGGAGGTGCAAAAGTGCCAAGGACTAAGCGCCAGCATTTAGATAGATTGCCACTATGGGATTATTTACATAAAGGACTCTTGATTGGACAGCCTCAGAATTCTACAGCCCCAGACAGAAAGGATTGGTTGCCACTAAAATGGTATTTGCATAAAGGACTCCGATTGGCCATCCACATTCCAACATTCTAAGGTGACACAGAGAGAAAAGGAAAGGCCTCAGGCAGTCAGACACTGTGGCCCACAGCAGTGACGGATCAGGACCAAACTTCACAACACGACCCACACCCAATGACCAATACAGACCAAAATTGGCACACAGAGCCCCCTTGACCCACTCTACACCCTGGTGCTGTTTCAAGGAGGATGGACCACAGATGATGGGACTTGAAATACCTTCACTCACCTTCCGAAACTGCTGCAACCCTCATCCAATGAATGATCAAGACCAAATGTGACACACAGAGCCCCCATGGCCCACTCTACATCCTGGTGCTGTTTGGAGGGGGATGGACCATGGCCGATGGGACTCGCAGTACTTTCACTAAGTTCCTGAGACCACTGCAAGCCACATAAACATCTAATAGAAACCAACCTTGGCACACAATACCTTCCTCAAATAACCCGGGCACCGCCGGGTCCCCAAGCTAGTAAAACATAAACTATAACATGCTACAGTCAATATAAAATTTCAGTAAAATAAAACCATTTATGACACATGTACAGACTAAAATCTCTCTGGCATTACTTCGCGAACGAAGATTCTTAGGAAGGACTCATCCCACGCTTTTTACAAGCGTGTTGATGACTACAAAGGCCAACCTGAGATAAGCAAGTCCGGTTGCAGAAAGCACAGCAGAAAGTCTCCTTGGGTGATGTCGTTTCCAAGTTGCGGTTCTTTCTGCGTTGTCGAGACCCATTTGGCGTGTCTTCTCGAAAAAGGCCGCAGCATTGTGGATAGTGCGTCTCCATGCCTCCCGATGTGAGGCCAGGGTGGACCATTGTTGGTGATCAATCTGGCCGAGCCTGAGATGTTGTTTCAGGGAGTCCTTATATCTCTTTGGGGGGGTGCCTCTCTTGCGCTGACCTGTGGCGGGTTCACCGTAGAGTAGTATCTTAGGGAGGCGGTGGTCCTCCATCCTAGAGACGTGCCCTGCCCAGCGCAGCTGTGTTCTCAATAGCATGGCCTCAACCCTGGTGATCCCTGCTTGCTCAAAGACAGCAACATTCGTCACACAGTCGGTCCAGTGTACATTTAGGATTGAGCGAAGACAGCGCTGATGAAAGCATTCGAGGAGTCGTAGGTGTTGGCGATAGGTGACCCATGTTTCAGACCCATAGAGGAGAATACAGTACAATAGCTCTGTACACACTGATTTTTATTTCTTCTTCAATTTATTTATTTCTTCAATTTTTGTATTCCGCTCCTCCCTACAGGCTCGGGGCAGATGACAATAAAATACACATGGGCAGCATGTCACAGGCATGCAGTCCGACAATAAAACACAAAACAAGTTAAAAACATGGTTTGACATATCACGAGGTGCAGGGAATATACAGAGAGTATACGACATACCATCCGTTAGGATTTAGTTGAACGCTAGTTCAAAAAGGGCGGTCTTACATGCCCTTCTGAAGGGGGCTAGTTCCGAGATGGCTCGGGCACTGTCCGGCAAAGAGTTCCACAGCACTGGAGCTGCCGCTGAAAAAGCTCTCTGACGAGTCGCGGATAGATGGCAGGAGCGGACAGATGGTATGGTCAGCAGATTCTGTTCATCTGACCGCAGTGATCTCGGGGGCAAATACGGGGTAAGGCGGTCCCTCAGGTACGCAGGCCCTAGGCCGTGTAAGGCCTTAAAGGTCAGTACCAACACCTTGAAGACAATTCGGTACTCGAGGGGAAGCCAGTGCAGTTGCCGGAGACTGGGCGTAATGTGCTCCTCACTGACGGGCTCGTCAGTGAGCGAGCAGCGGCATTCTGCACTAGCTTGAGTTTCCGGAGTGTCGACAAGGGAAGGCCAACGTAGAGGGCGTTACAGTAGTCTAGTCTCGAGATGACCGACGCTTGGATTACTGTCGCCAGGTCATTCCCGGACAGGTAGGGTGCCAGTCGCCTAGCCTGTCGCAGGTGATAGAAGGACCCCCTGCAGACCGCGGAGACCTGGGCCTCCATGGTCAGCAGGGAGTCCAACTGAACACCCAAGCTCTTAACCGAAGATGACGGGCTAAGTTGCTCGCCATCCAGGGTAGGCAACCGGCACCCACCCAGCCCGGGGCGACCGGGCCACAGGATCTCCGTCTTCGACGGGTTCACCTTCAGCCGGCTAGCACGCAGCCAACCAGTCACGGCTTCCAGGCATCGATGGAAACAATCGGGTACGGTATCCGGCCTGCCGTCCATTCTCAGCAGAAGCTGGGTGTCATCAGCGTACTGGTAACACTCCAGACCAAAGTCGCGGGCCAGCTGGGCCAGGGGGCGCATATAAACGTTGAATAATAAGGGGGAGAGGATGGCCCCCTGGGGGACCCCACAATTAAGTGGGGATCTCCCGGAGACCCCCCCCCCCACCACGTTGTCCCCGGCCCCGGAGAAAGGAGGCCACCCATTGAAGGGCGGTCCCCGACTCCGGCGCCGGGCTAACGGTGGGTCAACAGTGCGTGATCTACCGTATCGAACGCTGCTGTCAGATCTAACAAGACAAGCAGGGCTGACCCGCCCTGGTCCAGCTGGCGGCGAAGTTGGTCTGTAATGGCGACAAGCACGGTCTCCGTCCCATGCCCAACACGGAAGCCAGACTGGTAGGGATCAAGTCCAGCTGTGTCATCTAAGAACCGCTGCAGCTGATTTTGGTGTTTTGCCTCAGGTGCTTGTTGCTCCAGACTCTTTTGTGAAGCCTTCCGAATGCACTCTATGCCTTTGCTAATCTGTGATCCATCTCTTTATCAATTTCGGCATCTGAAGATATGATGCTTCCCTGGTAGGTGAACTGCTGGACGGACTTAAGCACAGATGTGCCTATGTTGACGTGGGGATGGTGGTGTTCTTCCCTTGGTGCAGGCTGGTAGAGGACTTCCGTTTTCTTCAGGCTGACTTCCAGCCCAAACAGTTCTGCAGCTGCTGCAAAGCAGGATGCGAGGCACTGCAGAGTTGCTTCTGAATGGGCGACAAGGGCAGCATCGTCAGCAAAAAGCAGCTCACGGACTAGATAGTTTAGAGTCTTAGTGCGAGCCCTCAGATGGCTTAAGTTGAACAAGCTGCCATCAGTACAATAGCGTATATATATATATATATGCCTTCTTCTTCTTCGAGATCTGCCGTCGCCCTTTGGAGAATCGTGCTGAAGAAGATTGTAAATAGGGTTGGTGCAAGAACACAACTTTGTTTCACTCCGTTAGTTATAATAATATAATATAATAATAATATAATAATAGACTTTATTTGTACCCCGCCACCATCTCCCCGATGGGGACTTGGGGCGGCTTACATGAGGCCAAGCCCAACAGCACAACAATGCAATACATAAATCTATCAAAAATACAACATAATCAATTACATAAAACATAAACTTATAACAAGAAGAAGAAAAACTCATTTAAGAAATGGAAGGCTCTTCCTACTGAGGAGAACAGAAAGGAACACAAGCTCTGGCAAACTAAATGCAAAGCAACCGTCAGGAAAGCCAAGAGAGATTTTGAGGCACACATAGCAAAGAATATTTAAAAAAACAACAAAAACTTCTTTAAGTACATCAGAAGCAGGAACCCAACTAGAAAAGCAGTTGGGCCACTCGACGACAATGGTCAGAAAGGGAAAATCAGCGAAGACAAGGAGATTGCTGAGCGGCTAAATGACTTCTTTGCCTCCGTTTTCACACAGGAGGACAGACAGCATATGCCTGCAGCTGAGTCAGTTTTTTCAGGGAGGGAATTAAATGAATTAAACCAGATAGAGATAAACAAGGAAGATGTTCTCACATGCCTTACTAAACTAAATGTCAACAAATCACCAGGGCCAGATGGCATTCACCCCAGAGTTCTTAAGGAACTCAAGTGTGAAATTGCTGAAATTCTAGCCAAAATATATAACCTTTCTAAGATCAGGCACTGTACCGAGGACTGGAGGGAGGCAAATGTAACTCCGATCTTCAAGAAAGGATCCAGGGGTGATCCAGGAAATTATAGGCCAGTCAGTCTAACCTCAGTTCCAGGCAAAGTGATGGAAACCATTATTAAAGAAAAATTACTAAGCACATAGAAGAACAGGCATTGCTGAAGGAAAATCAACATGGTTTCTGCAAAGGCAAATCATGTCTTACTAACTTGTTAGAATTCTTTGAGGGTGTAAATAAACACATAGATAAAGGGGACCCAGTCGATATTGTTTACCTTGACTTTCAAAAGGCTTTTGACAAAGTCCCTCACCAAAGGCTCCTAAATAAGCTCTTCAGCCATGGAATCAGGGGACAGGTCTTGTCCTGGATTGGAACCTGGCTAAACTGTAGGAAACAAAGGGTGGTAATAAACGGACACTTCTCTGGGTGGAAAGAGGTGAGAAGTGGCGTACCCCAAGGTTCAGTTTTGGGTCCGTTACTTTTTAATTTATTCATAAATGATCTGGATGTAGGAGTGAATTCTGAGGTAGCAAAGTTTGCAGACGACACTAAATTGTTCAGGTAGTTAAAAATGAAACTGATTGTAAAGAGCTCCAGAAAGATCTCTTGAAATTGAGTGAATGGGCAACAAAGTGGCAAATGCATTTTAACCTAAACAAGTGTAAAGTCATGCACATCGGGGCAAAGAACCCCAACTACACCTACCAATTGATGGGGTCAAAGCTTTCCGAGACAAACCAGGAAAGGGATCTTGGGGTTTTGGTGGACAGCTCAATGAAGATGTCAACCCAGTGCGCAGCAGCAGTGAAAAAGCAAATTCTATGCTAGGCATGATCAGAAAGGGAATCGAAAATAGGTCGGCAAATGTTGTATTACCTCTCTACAAATCGATGGTAAGGCCACATTTGGAGTACTGTGTACAATTCTGGTCTCCGCACCTTAAGAAGGACATAACGGAACTGGAAAAGGTACAGAAAAGGGCCACAAGAATGATCCAAGGGATGGAGCGGCTCCCTTATGAACCCAGGTTGCAACGCCTTGGTCTTTTTCAGCCTTGAAAGACGGCGTTTAAGAGGTGACTTGATCGAAGTGTATAAAATCATGCATGGGATAGAAAAGGTGAATAAAGAAAAACTGTTTTCTTTGTCACAAAACACTAGGACTAGAGGAAAATTAGGACTAATAAAGGGGAATATTTCTTCACCCAGAGGGTCATTGGGTTATGGAACTCACTTCCAGAAGAGGTTGTGACAGCTGTCAGCCTGGACAACTTCAAGGCAGGATTAGACAGATTCATGGATACCAAGGGAATCAGTAGTTACTGAAAAGGACATTCAAGTGCCACCTCGGAGTTGGTTGAGGTAGGCAGGATTTCCCCGGGTACTGGTTGTGGGGGGTTGGGAGCAGGTCAGGTTTTGCCCTCCCTTCTGCTCGAGATCCCCGTGTACAACTGGTGGGCCACTGTGTGATACAGAATGCTGGACTAGATGGGCTGAGGCCCGATTCAGCATGGCTCTTCTTATGTTCTTATGTTCAGACTAAAATAGAAGGATACCAAAACCCATGAATGTCCAAGTCCTATTAAATACAAAGGCACAGTCAAATATTCTTCCTTATATAAAATGGCAAAATCAATATTTGCTTTTTGGATTTATTTCTTTTATGTCGTGGATGGCTAAATTCATGGATACGGAGTGCTGTCTGCACTTCTTTAATTTGGCATGTGTATATTTCACACAAATGTTTGTGAGGAGGAAGCCAGGCTCGTTAATAAAATAATCAGCGAAACTCTTAGTAAAATAAGCTCAAAAGAAGAACACAGCTCAGGGGAAATTGCCACTTTTGATCTTGTCCATTTTGCACTACATAGGTATAGCAGGGGTCGGGAACCTATGGCTCGCGAGCCAGATGTGGCTCTTTTCATGATTGCATCTGGCTCTCCAGAGCACCCGGGCCTCAGTTTCCCAGCATGCAGCGGGAGTGATGTTAATGCGCTGCGACTGCCGCTTCCGCACCGCCATCACCGCCTCTTCCTCATCCCCCGCTGCTTTCGGGGCCCTGCACACTTTTCGCAGGGGATGGCGGAGCCCAGTGGCGGCGCCACATCCTCGTCTTCCTCTTTGTCCTCCGCCACGGTCCTCGGGGGAGGCGGCGGAGAAGAGCCTGACCCTGGCGCCTCAGACCCGGCCTCGCTGCCCCCGGGGAACACCCAGCTCATCGCCCTCATCGTCGGGCCTCTTATACGCCTTCCAGATAGACTGCCTCGAGGCCAAGGTCCGCCTTAGCCCCACGCCCTCCTCCCCCTTCCTTCCTTTCTCTTCCTTTCTTTTTTCCCTCTCTTTTTCTTTCATTCTTTTCCCTCCCTCTCTCCCTACTTTCTTTCCTCCCTCCCTCTTCGTTCCTTCCTTCCTCTTCCATTCTTTCCTTCTCTCCTTCCTTTTCCCTCCCTCTCTCCCCTTCCTTCTTTCCTCCTTCTCCCTCTTCCTTCTTCCTTCCTTCCTTTCTCCCCCTTCACCCTTTCCTTCTCCTTCTCTCCTTCATTTTCCCTCCCTCTCTCCCCTTCCTGCTTTCCTCCATTCCCTTCCTTCCTTCCTTTCTCCCCTCTCACCCTTTCCTTCTTCTTCTCTCCTTCCTTTTCCCTCTCTCTCTCCCCTTCCTTCTTTCCTCCATTCTTCCACTTCCTTCCTTCCCCTTCCTTCCTTTCTCCCCTTCACCCTTTCCTCTACTCCTTCCTTTTCCCTTCCTCTCCCCTTCCTTCTTTCCTCCATTCTCCCTCCTCCTCCCTCTTCCTTCCTTCCTTTCTCCCCTTCACCCTTTCCTTCTCTCCTTCATTTTCCCTCCCTCTCTCCCCTTCCTTCTTTCCTCCATTCTCTTCCTTCCTTCCTTCCTTTCTCCCCTTCACCCTTTCCTTCTTCTTCTCTCCTTCCTTTTCCCTCTCTCTCCCCCTTCCTTCTTTCCTCCATTCTCCCACTTCCTTCCTTCCTCTTCCTTCCTTTCTCCCCTTCACCCTTTCCTTCTCTCCTTCATTTTCCCTCCCTCTCTCCCCTTCCTTCTTTCCTCCATTCTCCCTCCCTCCCTCTTCCTTCCTTCCTTCCTCTTCCTTTCTTTCTCCCCTTCACCGTTTCCTTCTCCTTCCTTTCTTTCAACTTCCCCCTCTCACCCCTTCTTTCTTTTCTTCTTTTCCCTTCATTATTTTACTTTTTCCTCTTTCCCTTTTCTTTCTTTCCCCACCCTTTCCTTTCCTCCTTTCCCATTTCCTTCTTTCTTTCCCCCTCCTTTTCTCTCTCCTGCTTTTCTTTTCTTCCTTTTCCATAGTTCGTTCTTCTTTTCCTTCTTCCTCTGTCTGTCTTTCTTTCCCCCTTCCTTCCTTCCGTCTTCTCTTCCTTCCCAGAGTCCTGAGCGTGCCTTTTGCAGAGCCAGGTCTGAAGTGTCCCGTCATTCTGCCGGGGGAATCCTTTTCTCATCGTATGTACGTATAGACTCACATGTAGTTGAATTCAGTCTTAAAATATATTAGATATTACAGTATATGGCTCTCACTGAAATTAATTTCCAAGTATTTTGCTTTTATGGCTCTCTGAGTCAAAAAGGTTCCCGACCCCTGCCTTAGGGTCTTGACAACTTGGAAATGACTTGAAGACATACGACAGTCAGCTTCATTTTTTTTCAGTACTTGGACAGATCACGAACTGGTCCAGCTAGTAAAACTGTTTGAACAGGTAATCTGTGGATGCTTTCCTTGAGGCCATGAAGCTGCTAGTCCATCCCAATTTTACTCTGAACTCTTCTACTTTATTTATTTTTATTTATTTATTTATTTATTTATTTATTTATTTATTTATTGTTCGGTCTTGTATTCCGCTCCTCCCTGCAGGCTCGGGGCGGATAACAACATATAAAATAGGCAGCATGTGCCAACCATGCGGCCATACAATCTTCTGTATACCTTTATAAAACGGAATGTTTGTATGTATGTATGTATGTATGTATGTGTGTGTGTATGCGGAGGGCGGAAGGGCGGATATGTGGCAACCACTTTCACAGGCCACAGCGACCAGCGCGGGTGATGGACCTGCACCAAACTTGGTACACATAACCCCCCTAACGCCCTTTACGTCCTGGCGCGGGTCGGGGGAGACCACTGAGGCCACCAAAAGGACCAATACAGACCACACTCAGCACACACAGCCCCCATGACCCACTCTATGTCCTGGTGCAGTTCGGAGGAGGGTGGACCATGGATGATGGGACTTGAAGTGCCTCTACTCACTTCCCAAGTCCGCTGCAACCCTCATCCAATCACTGATCGAGACCAAACTTGGCACACATAACCCCCATGACTGCCTTCACGTCCTGGTGAGGTTCGGGGGAGGACTGACAATGGATGATGGAATTTGTAGTATTTTCACACCCCTCTGTTCCCACAGACCACTGTGGCCCCCAAAAAACACCGAGAAAGTCCACACTTGGCACACAGAGCCCCAGTGACCCACTCTACATCCTACTGAAGTTTGGAGGGGGAGAGAACATGGATGATGGGACTTGCAGTACCTTCCCTCACTTCCCAATCCTGCTACAAACCTAACCCAATGACTGATCAACACCAAATCTGGCACACAGAGCCCTCATGACCCACTCTACAGCCTGGTGCAGTTTACTGTGAGACGGACCACGGATGATGGGACTTGAAGTACCTTCACTCACGTCCGAAAAAGAATGCATCCTCATCCATTCACCAATACAGACCAAACTTAGCACACAGAGCCCCCATGACCCAATCTACATCCTACTACACTTTGGGGGGGGACGGGGACAGAGATGATGGGACTTGCACTACCTTCAATAATTTCATGATACCACTGCAACTCCCAATAATGATGGATCAAGACCAAACTTGGCACACAGAGCCCCCATGACCCACTCTACATCCTGCTGCGCTTCACAAATAACCCGGGCAGGGCCGGATCCCCAATCTAGTAAAACATAAAACATACAAACATACAAACACGCATCACATCCCGAGGTACAAGATAAAATACAGTAGCATTTCCTTGAACCAGAGGTACCGTTACATGAGGCAAATACACTAGGCCGGTTTGCCTAGTTGAAGGCTAGTCTGAAAAGGGCAGTCTTGCAGGCCCTACGGAAAGGGATGAGCTCTGGGATGGCTCGGGTGTCGTCTGACATAACACCGGAGCTGCCACAGAGAAGGCTCTTTGCCTAGTTGTAGACAAATGGCAGGAGCGGATTGATGGCACCAGAAGCAAATTCAGTTCCTCTGAACGTAGTGATCTCGGGGGAATATACGGGGCAAGGCGGTCCCTCAGATACGCAGGCCCTAGGCCGTGCAAGGTCTTAAAGGTTAAGACCAACACCTTGAAGGCAATTCGGTACTCAATAGGAAGCCAGTGCAATTGCCGAAGGATGGGCGTGATGTGCTCCCTCACTGACACTCCTGCCAGCAAGCGAGCAGCGGCATTTTGCACTAGCTTGAGTTTCCGGATTGTCGACAAGGGAAGACCAACGTAGAGGGCGTTACAGTAGTCCAGTCTCGAGATGTAAGCCTAAATCTGCAACCACTTCTTTCTTGGGGGGAAAAAAGTTCCATTTTGATTTGGGAAAGTTTGGTTAAAGAAGTCCACTAAAGCAGTGTTTTTCAACCTTTTTTGAGCCACGGCACATTTTTTACATTTACAAAATCCTGGGGCACACCACCAACCAAAATGACACAAAACGACACTCTAACACAGTAATGCATATAGTTAATATGTTTTTAAATGTATTTATACACTCAGTGTGAAACCTGGGCCTGTTTCGATGAACACCACATATATATGACTTCCTCTCACATATTTATACATGGCTATCATGTCTTCTCTCAGCCTTCTCTTCTTCAGGCTAAACATGCCCAGCTCTTCAAGCCGTTCCTCATAGAGCTTGTTCTTTAAACTTTTGTGAAATTTCACCCTGAGTGAAACTTGCTTCCAGTTAACTATGGATGTCATGAAGCTGTTATAAACAGTTCTGGGGGACTCTCAAAAATCCAATAAAGTATTTTTTAAAAAACATTTCCAAGCGGAGAGGCTCAATTTGCTTCTTGGCAACCTGCGAGGAGGCTGCTAGGAGGGGGGAGAGTGGTAATTTCCCACGGCACACCTGATGATCGCTCACGGCACTCTGGTGTGCCACGGCACTCTGGTTGGGAAACACTGCACTAAAGCCTGGTTCCTATCTTCTGTTCTTCTTTTTCAGCATGTGAGTAGTTTTTCCTTCTAACTATACATCTGTTTCCACACATGCCAGTAACAGACCACCAAAACTATTCTCGATCCGTTCTTTTGACGATGTCTTATTGTCAGCTGACAGCATTTGTTGATGTCAGTCAGGGGCAACATGTATTGGCAGGACTGACCAAAGTGATATGGCTGCCTGAGGCAGAAAAGAAAATTGCACGTCTTTTCCCAAGTCAAAATGCATAGTATGCAGGGAAAAAAATGAAAATCTTCCACCTCAAGCAGAGCAGCAAATGGCATTTCCCTTCCCAAATCAAAATGCACAGTCAATTTATTTTTGCACCTAAGGGGTAAAAAAAAAACCCCTCTCACTAGCACATCTGTCTGCTGACAATACAAAATATTATAATAAATAAAATAATTCTGTGTCGTCGTCCCCCCCCGTCCTTTCATGGTAACAGCCTTACTATGCATCAATGTAGGGATTGCCTTGTGTATCAGAAAATACCATAAATTTGGAGGCTTTTCAATATCATACTCCAGAGGCAAGCTCATTATGTATATCCTGTTAATCTTGGAGGTGGGGGAAAGAAGAAGATAATGTATAAAAGAACACTGAGATGTGCTCTGGCACGATAAGAAGATCATCTCCCTCCTTTTTTTTCTTTGCTCTGATTTCGGAAAAATAGAGGAGCACTCTGAAAGACAGAAATCTGGGAACAGGATGCTAATAGAAAATGTGATGGAGAGTTGGTGCTCAATAATATCTAGTATTGTTCATAGCTATTTAATTTTTCTATCATAACAGGACTGAATAGAAGCCTAATCCATAGGAAGGTTTCTTTTTCCCCCCTCTTTGCAATCCCAGAAAAGCTGCAATTTTAGTTTCCAGTGCACAAGAAACTGCCCTGCTTACGTACTAGGCATGAGAAAAATGAAACGGAAATTAAAAGGATTCGTAAGAGATTCGAATGTAATGGAACTTTTGAGCGTTTACGGATCGCTGCCGCGAACCCGGAAGTAGACTTCCTTTTACGGTCCTTGAGGCCAACAATTTGCGTTATGATCGTAATAAATTCTTAATTATTGTACTACGTACTCACTTCTCCCTGTCTTCTCCCCCTCATTTCCTTCCCGCCTTCATTCAGCTTCTTCTTTTCCCCCGCATTTCTATGGGGAACTGGAAGTGACGCTGCTGCTAGGTAGGCACCGCATTCTGGAAAGTGTCGTCCTCCACGCTTCCCCCTTCTCTTCCCCGTTGCTCTGCTGCCATGCCCCATCGCAGGGGCCAGCTTCACACACACACACGCGCTTCTCCTCCTCTCTCTCCTGCGCTCTCTCAGATGCTTCTCTTCCCCCATGCTCTGCCTTGCCCCATCGCAGGGGCCAGCTTCAGCCCTCCAGGTACGTGCTTTGGACTTCAACTCCCACCATTCCTCACAGCCTCAGGCCTCTTCCTTTTCCTCTCAGCCTGGGCAAACTTGGGCCCTCGCTCCCTCAGGATCGGGGTGAGAGAGAGGCAGCGAGGAGCGAGGGGGGGGGGCTCTTCCTTTTCTTTTGCTGCTTCCAAGAATAGAATACCCCCCTCCCTCCCTTCCTCCTTCCCTCCCTCCTTCCTATTTGGAGAGTCCCACCTAGAATTCAGTGTGGTTTATTCAAGTTTTGGCCTACAACTCCCAGAAATCCCAGCCAATTTACCAGCTGTTAGGATTTCTGGGAGTTGTAGGCCAAAACCATCTGGAAATGCGCATGCGCTGGCATACAATTACTAACGATTTCGTTAGTACTTAAGTTAAATTTTATAAATTTTTGGTAAATTTTTTGTATTTCTTTATTTTACTAATACCCCCCCCCCATTTGATTTTAGAATCGCCATTTTTGGATTCGAAACCATGCCTATTACGTACATTATCATCCATTCTGAGCAGCATTACAGGAGTTGGGTAGAATGCTTGGATGGCAGCCAGCCGTAGGAGAGGCTAAAAAATGTCCGACCTAAGGGACGGAAACAGCCTTATTAATCCAAATACACCTTGGTGTTCCACTCTTGGTATCCCACTCCTGGACTTAAATAAGGCACTAAGCAGCAGAAGCCAATGTTGAATTTATATCCTTCTGGTTACGGCTGTCATAGCACAGAGACCAAGTAAGCCAAGCCCAGATGTAAAAGGGGGTAACAAAAAGTTTATTGAACAATCAAATGGAAAGGGGACGAACAAAAAAGCAGCCAACTCGGCTAAAAACCCTCAAAATTCCCAGGAAACCTAACAAAAGCCCTGAAGCACGATGCAAAACAAACTCAGGACGTCCATCTGCGGCGTCCGATGTAGGATGATCTAGAAGAGTAGTCGAAAGTCAGTCCAAAGGTCAAGGCCAGGAGAGCAGGTTCAGCGGAGATCATGCCCCGCCACAGGAATACGCAACAGGATCTAAACAGAAAAACAAACATTGAATCCCAATCCCAAATTCCAAACCTTTCCCCAAACAGTAGCAAGAGCAGCCGTAGCAACTCATCCCAAAAAGGTGGAGAAGTAGCCCATAACTCACGAGTAACTGGAACCAGGAACAAGACACACGATACCAGGATGCCAGACACAAGAAACAGATAGCAACTCTTTGATCGCCACGAAGGCAGCCTCATAAACCCATTCATTATATAGCCCCTTAGGTGTCGGACTCGCCCGACGACTCCCCTTGATCAGGAGCAGCAGCTGTTTCATTTCCTTCAGCTGCTGTGCCTTGTGCAGTCCTCCAATTTTGCCAACGTTCTTGGAAACTTAAAGTATCCCAATCTGTCCCTGAAGCCTCAGAAGGCCAGTCTGAATCACTATCGAAGCCTAGGAAAGTATCAGAGTTAGACTCTTCATTACACACATCCCTTACTTCCTAAACCAACGTTGATTCTAGATCAGTATCACTTTCCTCTGACCCCATTTCTTCTTCCCCAGAAAATCCTTCAAAGGTTTCAGAATCTGAAGGAGCCCTAAGTATTTGCCGGGTCTTCTTTCTCTGCTCCAATCCCTCAAGGCTAGAATCACTTGCAGCCCTCTTTCTCCTAACTCCAGCATCTTGATTACTCAGAGCCGCACCACATTCCATACTACTGCTAGATGCTACTGACTCAGCATCATCCTTATCACTACTAGTAGGAGACGCTGAGGGCTCAATTACAACAGCTGCATAGTATTCATGCTTAACACCCAAACCTAAAAGTCTCATGTCCTTGTCTTTTCCCACTTAACTATAATATATTTTCATGATAGGAAAAGGATAGAAAACAATAGTCCTAACTAAACTAAGTTCTCATGCCCTCCAATTGTTCCAATTTGGCAGATAGTCTCGAATTAATCCCTTGTTGACGCAATTTTTCCGCTGCTTTCAAACTGTCCCAGTGTTTCTCTCACTATTTCACTTTCCCCCTCTGTCCTAAGCTTCCTTCAATTGCGCAAAACTTCCTTCAGTTGCGCAAAGGGCTAAAGTACAATTTGCATTCAACTCAGTAGGAGGAGAGGAGAGGAAGTGGTGGATCTTGCCATTTCCAGTAGGTTCTGGCAAAAGCAAACTGCTAGAGCCCCTTCCTGCTTGTGTGTTCGCTGCCATTAATACAGTTTGCCTCCTTAACCATACTCATGTTACCGAACAATTTAGTTCGGTAATGAGAGGGAGGTAACACGAGCATCAATTAGCTCCAAATTTGACCAATTTACATTATTGGACATAGAAGCTGTCTGTAAGATTCTATCTACAGCAAGACCAACTACCTGTTCCTTGGATCCTTGTCCTTCTTGGTTGGTCAAGGGTTGCCCAGAGGAGCTCCAGGTCCCTCTGATGCACATAATAAATAATTCCCTGAAGCAGAGAATCTTTCCAGACGCCCTGAAAGAAGCTATAGTCCACCCCCTCTTAAAGAAACCCACCTTAGACCCTGCGATGTTGACCAACTACCGCCCGGTCTCTAACTTCCCGTTTCTTAGTAAGATGATTGAATGTGCGGCAGCGAACCAACTTCAGAAATTCTTAGACGACACGGATGGCCTGGATCCATTTCAATCTGGCTTCCGTCCCAGACACGGGACCGAGACTGTTCTGGTGGCCATCTCTGATGACATCCGTCATCAGCTAGACAAGGGAGGATCGGTACTGCTGGTGTTGCTCGACCTCACTGCAGCTTTCGATACAGTAGACCATGATCTACTGATCCAGCGATTAGCTGCTATTGGAATTCAAGGATCAGCAATAACATGGTTCAACTCATTCTTGCGAGGGCGTAGCCAACGAGTGGAGCAGCTGGGCCAAGTATCTGAGAAATCCCCTCTCGACTGTGGAGTACCCCAAGGCGCTATTCTATCGCCAATGCAGTTCAACATCTATGTTCAACCTCTCGCCAAGCTAGTCCGGAGATTTGGATTAGAATGTTTCCAATATGCTGATGACACCCATCTTCTCCTAAAACTAGAACCTGGAACAACTTCAGTACCGGATAACTTCACCTGGAGTCTTGGAGCGGTGACAAGATTACCGTAGCCAGCACCTCTGTTGGTAAATAAGGCCAATAAATTGAAAGTAAATCCAGCAAAAACTGAAATCTTGTGGCCTGGCCGCCCATCAGAATTGGTCGGTCTATTACCATCTTTTGAAGGGGAACCGTTAGCCCCACCCTCCACTGTGAAGAGTCTGGGTGTTATCCTGGATTCCAAAATGATGATGGAAGCCCAGATTGCCTCCACGAGTAAAAGGGCCTTCTTTCGTCTACGCCAAGCGAGGCAGTTGGAGCCTTATTTACCAACAGAGGTGCTGGCTATGGTAATCCATGCCACGGTTACGTCGAGGCTGGATTACTGCCATGCTTTGTATGTGGGCTTACCTCGAGCAGCAATTCACAAGATCCAAATTGTGCAAAATGCAGCTGCTGGACTCCTCACAAAAACACCAATGAGGTGCCATATAACGCCGTCTCTGCATTGGCTGCCGGTTGAACACAGAGTCCTCTACAAGACCCTGGTCCTAGCATTCAAGGCCTTTCGAGGTCAGGGTCCTTCATATCTAAGAGACCGTTGAATGCCACTCCACCACCAGAGACTGCCACGGTCAGCTCATGAGAATCTCCTCTATGTCCCTGGCCCTAGAGAGGTTCGTTTGGAGTCCACAAGACAGAGATCCTTCTCCATTGTAGCTCCAATCTTGTGGAACTCCCTCCCGCCAGACCAAAGGGCCGCTCCTGATCTACATACATTTTTAGGGGCACTCAAGACATGGCTTTTCAGAAGAGCCAATGATTGTTAGTAACAAGCGGTGACTATGTAACCTGTTTATTTTATTGTGTAAGTCGCCCAGAGCACCTTTGGTGGAGGGAGACTCATAAGAAATAAAGTTAGTTAGTTAGTTAGTTAGTATAGCCTGGCCCAGAAGGGGCAGAGGGCCAGAAGTACCCCTAAAACGAGGATTTCAGCAGAACCTCTGGCGAGTTTTAAAAAGCAATCTAAAAATCCCTTTCCCAAATGATCTCACCAAAGATGTCTGGAAGAAGATGCCACTGAAGTTTTTATTCTCGTCAGCTGAGGAGGATGACCACTGCAGTATCCTTGTCGCAAAGCAGTCATAAAGTTACATTCAAAATACATGCCATTTTATAAGGTTACAGATTCAAATTTCCCACTTCCCGCCACCAGACCAGCTATGTGTCGATTGGATGGAATCGCTGCGGCAGCTGGAGTTTGATCCAATAGTGAAACAGTTCCACTTCTGTTCTGGCGAATGGGGAGCGAGAGGCAGGAGCTTGTAGAAAAACAATGCAGCTGGAAATGTCTTGATTAAATTTGTCCTTATGTAAATTGAGGTCCCAGGTCTCTGGCCTTTCGAGCCAAAGAAAGTCTCTTGTTTTCTGTGGGAAATGGGAATTGTCCATATCGGCCTCTTCCTGTTGACAAAAGGTCAAATGCAGGTCTTTTCATGAGAGTCTCAGTTCTTTGGATGGTAAACAAATGAAAAAGCTGTAGCCATGTACCAGTTTCCGAGGCTGATAGAGGTGGCCGTTTATGAAATATAGAAATAGTTTTGCCTATTAATCAATGACACAAAGGTAGACGAAAACTCAGAGGCCTTTGTCTATTGATTAGCAGAAACCAGTTTTGGCCCAATGGAGAAAGACCCTTTTTGGAAAGAGCTGGCTCCTACTATTTTCTTGCAAATGAGGCTAGTGGAGAGGTGCTTGAATCAGCTAACAGCTGGCAAGGCTCGCCCCAGGCAGCTGGCTAAAGGTAAACAGTGGCACTTTCATATTTTTAAAAATTACATACATGGGGAAAACATGAGGGGAGATACATTGGGGTCTATGGGGAATAATATACCATCCTGATCACCCCTGCCTACCCACCAGAAAGATACAGTTTATTAGATTCATAAAAGATAGCCCAAGAGAAAGGGGTCCTAGACAGAAAGGAAAAAGCCTTTGGGAATGAGCAAAAGACCATAAGAGTAATGCTAAAGGAAAATAACTGGGTGTATTCATAAAGTATGGGTTACAGGGGCATTGCCATGTGGGACCATGGGGCCATGGGAAGAGCCTTAGGTTCCCACGTGGGGGACAGATAGGGGATTATGGGATCACTTCCAGCCTGGTGTTCTTGGGAAAAACTATGAATCCCTTGGTTCTAAACTATCTTCTACAGCAGTGTTTTTCAACCTTTTTTGAGCCGCGGCACATTTTTTACATTTACAAAATCCTGGGGCACACCACCAACCAAAATGACACAAAATGACACTCTAACACAGTAATACATATCGTTAATATGTTTTTAAATGTATTTATACACTCAGTGTGAAACCTGGGCCTGATTCGATGAACACAATATAGATATCCTGGCAGGAATGGCAGAAAGAAACACACGATGGTCTTGCTCAACAGCTGGGAGGTATCGTTCACCCGCAATCAAAGAGCACTCTGAACTCCACCAATGATGGAATGGAATCAAACTTCCCACACAGAACTCCCATAACCAAGAGAAAATACTATAAGAGTTTGGTGGGTATTGACCTTGAGTTTTGGAGTTGTAGTTCACCTATATCCAGAGAGCACTGTGGACTCAACAATGATAGATCAGGACCAAACTTGGCATGAATACTCAATATGCCCAAATGTGAACACAGATGGAGTTTGGGGAAAATAGACCTTGACATTTGGGAGTTACAGTTTCTGGGGTTTATAGTTAACACACAATCAAAGAACATCCTGAACTCTTGCAACAATGGAATTGAACCAAACTTGGCATATTGAACTCTCATTACCAACAGAAAGTACTGAAAGGGTTTGCTTGGGAATTGACCTTGAGTTTGGAAGTTGTAGCTCACCTACACCCAGAGAGCACTGTGGACTCAAACGATGTTATGTTATGTTGTTGTTTGTTTTCTATCCAGAATCGCAATGCTGGAGGGAGGCTCACCACTTTAAGGTCCCTAAAACAGGCATGGGAAAAATTTATGACAGAATCCCCTGTCATAATGTCATAGAGCGAGGCTGGGAAGAAGGGAGCCCGAGTGGAGAAGGAAAAGTGTTCGGCAGGAGGGGGAAGAAAGGGTATTGGAGATTCCAGTTTCCCACGGCACACCTGATGATCGTTCACGGCACACTAGTGTGCCATGGCACACTGGTTGGGAAACACTGTTCTACAGATCCTAAGGAGAAGTGTTGGGGGGGGGGGGGGGTCACCTCTGATATCATTCTGATGTTGCCTAGCTACATGTGCCCTGGCTTTCCTCTATGAAATGTAGGAGAGCATGAATTCTTCCTGAAGCAACTTCGATCTGCAGTCACTAATTTGACGTGTTGATTAAAGCAGCCGCTCCACTAAAAGTGTGCCTTTTCCTGTCATTATCCAGCGCCCCTTGTGTTCTTTGCTTGTTCTGAGGCAGGTTGAGTGCTCGGAGACACTCCAGAAAAGATCAAAGGGAAAGCTCATAAGCATCCATGTAACTTGCTTATGAATCAAGATATTATGTCAAATAAATACTAGAGGGGGTGAAAAGGAAATCCTTGACTGTAACTCAATTAGACACCTGCATCAGTCCTGGAGCCAATGAGTTTTAAAGCTCAGGGTGGTGGTTCTTTTATTTTTTTTCCCGTCCTCTTTTGTGATAACTCAAGGTTGCTGTGAGAGCAAGATTTCACGTGCGTTTCATGTATTCCCTCACAAGCACCTTGGCCTCTCGGAGATTCAGTTTTGTCTGGAAGGGAAAGCTAACTAAATCTAGGGCAGGGCTGTCCGACTTCTGCCAGCCCAAGGGCCGGACTTTTGGTGAGTGATCACCTGGGGGCCGGCCACTCGGCCATGCCCCCGGCCACGCAGCTCCGCCCTCTCTCCCAAAGCGCTTTGGGAGAGAGGGCGGAGCCACGAGGAGCCTTCCGCGGCTCCGCCCCCTCGCCCAAAGCATCACAATAGCTGTTGTGACGCTTTGGGGGAGAGGGCGAAGCTGCGAGGAGGATGGCTCGCAGGGGAAGCAAGAACCGGGCGCTCGCTTCCCCTGCGAGCCATCCAGGCTTGCGGGAGGCTTTTAAGCCCGGCTCTCGTGTCCCTCTGGTCAGAGGGACGCGAGAGCCGGTGGCTCTCCCACAGGCCTGGATGGCTTGTGGGGGAAGCAAGAACCGGGCGCTCGCTTCCCCTGCGAGCCATCCTCCTCCTCCTTCCCCGGTGCCGCGGCGATCGGGACACCAGCAGCGCCGGGAAGGAGGAGGAGGAAGGGAGGATTCCTCCTCCCCTCCCTCCCCCCCGCCGCTGCGAACCGGATTGCAGCGGCAGGGCGGAGAGAGGGACGGAGGGGGCAGTGCAGGGAGGAGGAGCTGGCTCCCTTCCTCCTCCCTGCCCCGCCTCCCCCCCCCCCCCGGCCGCCTTTTTTAAAAAAAAAAAACAATTTCAGGAGGGTAGCGGGGGCCGTGTTCCCTAGATCAGGGCTGTTCAACAGCCCTGATCTAGGGGATTAGGACCAAGTACATGTGCCGTTGCTCACATGAAAAGTCTTCTTCTTACAGCCAGTACTTCTGCAAGAGCGTTTCGGAGATGTGGGCATTATTAGCCTGTTTACATGTGCTCTCCTTCGCAAAGAAGCTACTCCACTTATCTCACCCTGAGTTTTTAATCATTTTATATTCGTGCATGCGGCCCGCCCTGTCATTTGTGATTTTAGATTGCTATTTGTATATTGTTCTTTTGTTTATATGTATATATTTTATTGTGTTTATTGTTGAGGTTTTGATTTTGATTTTATTGTAATTGCTGTTCGGGCTTGGCCAGGCCCGGATTAACTGTTTTGGTGCCCTAGGCCACAGTTTGGAAGCGTGCGGCAGGGCGCGAGCGCCGCGGCCTCTCTGCCTCCTCCGGCATGTTCCTGGATGCCGCAGCGGCCGCCCGGGGGCTTCCCTTCCTTCCTCTTCCTTCTCCAAGGAGGCAGAGAGGCCACAGCGCTAGCAAAGAGCCGCCGCAGCTTGCCTCCGCGTCTTCCTCCTCGCCACGCCCAGAGGAGGCAGAGAGGTCGTGGCACTCGCGAAGAGGCGCCGCAGCTTCCCTCCACATCTTCCTCCTCCTCGCCGTGCCTAAGGATCCTTCCTTAGGCGCGGCAAGGAGGAGGAAGACGCAGAGGGAAGCCGCGACGCCTCTTAGCGAGTGCCACGGCCTCTCTGCCTCCTCTGGGCGTGGCGAGGAGGAAGACACCAAAACTCAAGGACAATGCCCACCAAACTCTTATAGCATTTTCTCTTGGTTATGGGAGTTCTGTGTGGGAAGTTTGTGTCTTTCTGCCATTCCTGCCAGGATTTCTATGTTGTGTTCATCGAAACAGGCCCAGGTTTCACACTGAGTGTATAAATACATTTAAAAACATATTAACTATATTTATTACTGTGTTAGAGTGACATTTTGTGTCATTTTGGTTGGTGGTGTGCCCCAGGATTTTGTAATGTAAAAAATGTGCCGCGGCTCAAAAAAGGTTGAAAAACAGTGTTTTAATGCATGCAGTTGCTACATCAATAGAACTGGGGCTGAATTCCTCCGTCTGCAAACTCTGTCCCATGTGTCAGAGAACAACCCACTTGAGGAGGTTTCCCTATATACTGCTGAAAACAAACATCTCACAGGTAAGTCCTCGGCCAAATCTAGTTTATCTACCCTAAGAATAAAGGATGAAGGAATAGCCTAATATACATTCAGCTGGGATGTTTTACTACAATCAAAACTGACTTTGCCATTAAAATATTACATTAAATAATGTTTGCTTCATGAATTATTTTATCTTTGAATGGACCCATTCTTTTGACAGTCAGTAAATTAAGCTGACAGCTTGAGGTGGAGGCACATTAACACATGGCAGGATTTATGGGAGTTTAAACGGCAAAATCTAGTGCTGCTTCTCACACAACTGTCCCTACTTGTCAACAGGAAGACAAACTCAAGCTTTTTTTTGCATGGGGGGTAAGTTTCAGACATTTCTTTCTTCCAGCATGTTTGTAAATGTTGTAGATTCTGTGCCTTTGACTTCAAGCACTGGATATCTACAAATTATCATGCTGCGTGCGTGGGAGGGGCTTGTGCACGCAGCAGGAAGGGATGGCAACGGGAAGGGGATCTTCCTTGCCTGCCCACGAACGCTCTCTCCATCTCCTCGCCGCTGCGTTCGCCAAGCAGGAAGTCACCATCCCTTCCTGCTGTGTGCGTGCGCAAGCCCCTCCCAGCAGGATGCGCGCTCCTGACTTGGATGCGCGCCCCTCCCATTGTGACTTCCTGCTTGGTGAAATAATGTTGGAATGTAGAGGCTGGCCAATCAGAACCCGTATGCAAATTCTCCCTCAATGGCAACCATTCATGTTGTTAGAATGTAGAGCCAATCAGAATGCTGGCACATATCCACATACAAACATTCATGTTTATTAGATAGATAGATAGATAGATAGATAGATAGATAGATAGATAGATGTAAATATACGTATTCCAAAACCTGCCTTGACTCCCCATGGGGAGACAAGTATAAATAAAGTTGTTAATAAATTTAAATTTATCCCAAAAAAAGGAAATACAAAATACTACTTATACCAAACATTTTAGATTGGATGCTCAACCTATATAGAATTTTACCTGGATGTGGGTCCAAGGCACACTATGGCTGAGGTTAAGAGATCCCTTACAGGCACATATGCTCAGAACATAGTAGCAAGTCCCATATAGTCTAGAGCAGTGTTTTTCAACCTTTTTTGAGCCGTGGCACATTTTTTACATTTACAAAATCCTGGGGCACACCACCAACCCAAATGACACAAAATTACACTCTAACACAGTAATACATATAGTTAATATGTATATACACAGTACATATATGCATATACTCACACAACACATATAGCCTGCCCTACACAGAAAGGGAGAATGGTGGGAGTTGTAGGCTAAAACACCTGGAGGGAGGGCCCAAGTTGGCCCACGCCTGCCTTAAGTGAGCAAACCCTGTTAGTTTTTGGCCCCTGCTTAAAGGTGCCTCAACCCTGAACGCCCCTTGACCCGCCTTGGCTGAGTGCGAGGGAATCACGGGAGTGGTAGTTTGACACCATCCTGAGCCTCCCTAAACTACAAATCCCAGAATTCCCCAGCCTTGAGCCCTGGAAGACCAAGGGGTGCCTCACTGCACGGATGCTACGGTGTAGATCCCCCCCCCCCCAGGCAGCCGGGGGACCCAGGGAAGTCCCATCCCAGGATCTTCTCTCTCTCTGTGCGGCTCTTTCCGCCTGACGCAGTCCCCGCATTTTGGCTCAAACAATTCTGAAGCCGAGGGAGGAGCGGAGGGGAGGAGGAAGCCCAAGAAGGCAAGTGGTGAGTAGAGGCTGTGTTTGCGGGACTCAGACAAGGGATCGAGTCCCAGCTAGGGCTTCCTGGTAGGACAGGAGGGCTCTCTCTCTCTCTCTCTCTTCTATCTCCAATTTCCCACGGCACACCTGATGATCGCTCACGGCACACTGCTTGGGAAACACTGGTCTAGAGGTCCATCAATTGTCTACCCCTAGAAACATTTCAGTTGTGCTGTGTAGTTTGGATGTTCCAAGGACATTTCAACACAATTGATTTTTTTCTTGAATGAGAACACACTGGAAACTTATGGTGCCTTTGTGACATGAGTTCCGTGTTCAACTGTACACACAAAGCACTGGGGCAGTAAACCGCCATTCCTAGTAAACCTTGAAGCAGTCGTTTCTACACTCAAAGCTATAATTCTAATTCTATCAAAATTTCCCCATAAACCAGAGCTATAAAATGTTATATTTTTTACCACAACTTTTTTTTACAATCCTTGAAACAGTATGGAGCATTATCACAGCTGCAATCTAAAAGTAACTTTACTTTGCAAATATTCTTGTATCTTTGTGCTCCCCTTTCAATCCAATGACCATCATGTTCTTTTTGATACTTCCCTAGATATAAAACCATGTTGATGAAATACAACTGAACTGTAATTAACAATTACTAATTTAGGACAAGCATATGAAATGCATATTTAATTAGATAGAATTCTCAACACATTAAAGGCAACTAATTACAAAACAACTCTCCACAGGGCTGGAACATAAATATGTGCGTGTGTGTTTATTCGTTCAGTTGCTTCCAACTCTTCGTGACCTCATGGACCAGCCCATGCCAGGGATTCTCGTCAGCCTTCACACCCCCACCCAGCTCCTTCAAGGTCGTGTCAGTCCCTTCAAGGATACCATCCCTCCATCTTGCCCTTGGTCGGCCCCTCTTCCTTTTGCCTTCCATTTTCCCCAGCATCATTGTCTTCTCCAAGCTTTCCTGTCTTCTCATGATGTGGCCAAAGGACTTCATCTTTGCCTCTAATATCCTTCCCTCCAATGAGCAGTCGGGCTTTATTTCCTGAAGTACGGACTCTTCGGCGTTGAGTATTTATATCACAGCAGGTAGGCAACAGAAATATAAAAGTTTAATTCCCCATCGGCCCAAAAATTCCAGTCTCTGTTCGAGTGAATAATGAAACTCACATTCAATTCACAAGATAAATATATAACTTTGTATTGAATTGTATTTAACAATAACTGGCAAAACATCGAAAAACAACAGCCATCACAGCTACCTTTCTAAACATCCTTTCCTCACAGATATTAAATCCCAACTGTCACTTTGTAACTGACATTCCTCAAGGTTCCATTTAGCAGTCTTGAGACAGCGCCATCTGGTGTCAAACATGTCACACTGCAGGTCATCTCAAACTGCGAAAATATATCTTGTGCTGACTCATGAATTGCTATTCAAAATGCAATAATCTGACACTCCTCCTTCATGAGCAACACAAGTACACACATTACTTATAATAACAATATCTTCTTACAAAATACATTTAATTTACAATTAGTCAATGCCTCCAATGAGCAGTCGGGCTTTATTTCCTGAAGTACGGACTGGTTTGATCTTCTTGCAGTCCAAGGCACTCTCAGAATTTTCCTCCAACACCTCAGTTCAAAAACATCTCTCTTTCTTTGCTCAGCCTTCCCTAAGGTCCAGCTCTTACATCCATAGGTTGCTGTGGGAAATATAATTGCGGATATGTGGATATTCGTTGCCATGTGATGCCTCTAATCCAGTGTTTCCCAACCAGTGTGCCGCGGCACACTAGTGTGCCGTGAGCGATCATCAGGTGTGCCGTGGGAAATTGGGACCTCCAATCCCCTTTCTTCCCCCTCCTGCCGAACACTTTTTCTTCTCCACTCGGACTCCCTTCTTCCCAGCCTCGCTCTGCTCGCTTTGCTCTGGGGCAAGTCTGCGCAGTAGCGCCCGCACGGGTCACGTCTTCCTCCCTCCTCCCTCTGCCCTCCGCCCTCCCCTCCTGAACACGCTCACACTGCCCCCTTGGATCAAAATGGCGGCAGAAGCAGCAGTGTAGAAGAAAAGTGTTCGTCAGGAGGGGGAAGAAAGGGCGCGAAGGGAAACGGGGAGGGAGAGGTCTCTGTCGAAAGCAGGCATGGGCAAACTTGGACCTTCCAGGTGTTTTGGACTCCAACTCCTCAGGCCCTTTTCCTCCCCCCCCCCCCGCCACTTAAGCAGGAAAGGGCCTCAGGCTGTTAGGAATGGTGGGAGTTGAAGTCCAAAGCACCCAGAGGGCCGACGTTTTCCCACGCCTGTTTTAGGGACCTTAAAGTGGTGAGCCTCCTTCCAACATTGTGATTCTGGATAGAAAACAAACAACAACATAACATAACATTGTTTGAGTCCTCAGTGCTCTCTGGGTGTAGGTGAACTACAACTTCCAAACTCAAGGTCAATTCCCAAGGAAACCCTTTCAGTACTTTCTGTTGGTAATGAGCGTTCAATATGCCAAGTTTGATTCAATTCCATTGTTGCAAGAGTTCAGGATGCTCTTTGTGTGTTAACTATAAATCCCAGAAACTGTAACTCCCAAATGTCAATGTCTATTTTCCCCCCAAAACCACCTGTGTTCACATTTGGGCATATTGAGTATTCATGCCAAGTTTGGTCCTGATCCAACATTGTTTGAGTCCACAGTGCTCTCTGGATATAGGTGAACTACAACTCCAAAACCCAAGGTCAATGCCCACCAAACTCTTATAGTATTTTCTGTTGGTTATGGGAGTTCTGTGTGGGAAGTTTGTGTCTTTCTGCCATTCTTGCCAGGATATCTATGTTGTGTTCATCGAAACAGGCCCAGGTTTCACACTGAGTGTATAAATACATTTAAAAACATATTAACTATATGCATTACTGTGTTAGAGTGCCATTTTGTGTCATTTTGGTTGGTGCCCCAGGATTTTGTAAATGTAAAAAATGTGACGCGACTCAAAAAAGGTTGAAAAACACTGCTCTAATCCACTATTTTATCGATATTGGTCATTGCTCTCCTCCCTAGAAAATGTTTTCTGGTGTCCTGGCTGCAGTCCGTGTCTGAATTTATTTATTTATGGTATTGGTACCCCATAGCTTCTCACCTCCCCAGGGGGACTTAGCACGACTTACATTTGCAGCACTACAGACCGCACCACCACATCCCATGATGTGTTCTGCATACAAGTTGAATAGATCGGGTGAGAGTATACAACTCTGCCGTACACCTTTCCCAATCTTGGACCAGTGTGTTATTCCACGGTCAGTTCTTACTGTTGCTACTTGGTCGTTATACAGATTCCGGGAATGTGGCGCAACACCAGGAATGTGACGCAGCTGGCTAAGTGTCAGCTACATAAGATCTCTCTGACCAGTAGGTCATGAGTTCGAGGCCTGCCCGGGTCGAGGTGGGTGCTCGACCTTTAAGTATAGCCTGCTGTCGGCCTTTGCAGTCCGAAAGACAGTTGCATCTGTCAAGTAGGAGATTAAGGTACCACATTAAGTGGGGAGGCAAATTTTGACTGAATTATGAGGCCATTAAAAAAAGAACTCGAGGAAGCGGAGGAATGCGGAAAAGGACAACAAGGAACACTGAGAGATGAGGAGTGCATCAGCTCCCCCTAGTGGCCAGAGTTTGCCTCTGTTTGTTTATATGTTGTTTATGTTAGATCTAACAGCAGTGTTTGATACCGTAGACCATGCATTGTTGGCCCACCATTTAGCCGTGACTGGGGTGAGGGGGATTGCCCTTAAATGGGTGACCTCCTTCCTCCAGGATCGGGGACAACGTGTGGAGAGGGGGGAGGAGGTCTCCGGGAGGCTCCCATTAAGTTGTGGGGTCCCCCAGTGGCCATCCTCTCCCCCTTACTATTTAATATTTACATGCGCCCCTGGCCCAGCTGGTCCGCGACTTTGGTCTGGAGTGTTATCAGTATGCAGATGACACCCAGCTTTTGCTGAGAATGGACGGCAGGCAGGACGCCGTACCCGATTGTTTCCATCTATGCCTTGAAGCCGTGACTGGTTGGCTGTGTGCCAGCCGGCTGAAGGTGAATCCGTCGAAGACGGAGATCTTGTGGCCTGGTCGCCCTGGGCTGGATGAGTGCTGGTTGCCTACCCTGGATGGCGAGCAGCTCAGCCCGTCATCCCTCGTAAAGAGCTTAGGTGTCCAATTGGACCCTTTGCTGACCATGGAGACTCAGGTCTCCATGGTCAGCAAAACGGCGTTCTACCACCTCCTTCAGGCTAGGCGACTGGCACCCTACCTGTCCAGGGATGACCTGGCCACGGTGATCCAGGCGACGGTCATCTCAAGGCTGGACTACTGTAACACCCTCTATGTGGGCCTTCCCTTGTCGACAGTCCGGAAACTCAAGCTGGTGCAGAATGCCGCTGCTCGCTTGCTGGTCGGAGCACCGGCGAGAGAGCACATTACGCCCATCCTGCGGCAACTGCACTGGCTGCCCATTGAGTGCCGGATTGCCTTCAAGGTGTTGGTGTTAACCTTCAAGGCCTTGCACGGTCTAGGGCCTGAGTACCTGAGGGACCGCCTTACCCGTATATTCCCCGAGACCACTGCGCTCGGAAGAGCAAACTTGCTAGTTACTCCATCCCCCCCGCTCCTGTCACGTGTCCAGCACAAGACAGCGGGCCTTTTCAGCTGGGGCTCCCATGACTTGGAATTCACTGCCCAGTCACGCTCGGGCGATTCACGAACTTGGCCCCTTTCGAAGGGCTTGTAAGACTGCCCTCTTCAGACTAGCGTTCGGCTAGCCTGAATGAAGATGCACATCAGCGTCCGAGCTAAGATCCAAAAGCTGTGACCGTTGGCTACTGATTATGTATTTGTGTTTTTACTGAATTTTACTGTATGTTTTATTATGTATTTTATTGCTATTGTGATCCGCCCCGAGCCTGCAGGGAGGAGCGGAATATAAAACCGAATAATAAATAAATAAATAATAAATAATAAATAAATATGTGAAAAACAGCAGGAATTGTCTGCTAGTGTGTGTACCTGTAATCCGCTCTGAGTCCCCTTTGGGGTGAGAAGAGCGGAATATAAATAGAGTAAATAAATAAATAAAATATGTAAATTCCTCAGGCGACTGAGAAGGTGGCTTGGTATCCCCATACCACCAGGAATTAAAGTAGCAATTTTATAATGAAAAATAATAATCGATTGATCTCGGAGTAGTGGACAAATAAGAGGTTCTGGTGCCAAGAAAGAAATGACATTTAGTTCAAAGCAAAGGTCCCAGGATTGAAGACCAGGATCACAGGAAGATTCCATCTCCGGACATTCCCTGCATCACTGCCAGGGACAGAGGCACTTTGTAGCTGTCCTTATATCCCAGGATCTGATCACAGGTTATCTGCTTTGAACTGGATTATATGAGTCTCCACTGCCATACAATCTGGGATAAGAAGATAATCTCAGCTCAGATACTGGGATATAGGGCAATGTAGAGCAGGGGTGGGCAACCTACGGCTCATGGTCTGGATCCGGCCCGGCAGCGGATTTTGTCCGGCCCGGGAGAAGGGCGTTGAGGGCAGGGCCAAGAGGAAGGGGTGCCGCTGCCGCCATCCCATCACGGGCTCTGTGGGGCCTGTGTCGGCAGACAGGCTGGAGGAGCGGCTGCTTTGGAGTGCCTGCCATCCCTGGAGGCGATCCAGGCCTGCAGCGGGAGCATTCTGGGACTTTATCGTCTTCCGGGTCGCCAGGGCGATCAGCCGCCTCAGATCGCCGACTGCTCCCCCTGCAGGCCCGGATTGCCTCCAGGGATGGCAGGCACTCCATAGCAGGGCGATCGGCTGGGGGATGGCTGGGGGCGAGAGTGAGCAGAGGCCTGCAACCTCCGATAGCCTGCTGCTCTGCTCTCCTCTGCTGCTGTGGCGGCTGGGTCCGCTTTGCCATCCTCTGGGCTGGGGCCATTGGGCCATTCCATCTTGGGATCCTTCCTTGCTTGAGGATGTTAGCCTTCATCTTGGTTCGCACCTTGTCTTCTTGAATTTAATGTAATTTAATTTTAGTGGTTTTTATTATTATTTTATAATAATTTTATAATAATATAATACTATAATAAATAATATAATATAATAATGTTATATTATATTATAATTTCAATATATTATAATGTCTATATATATATAATATAATATAAAAATTATGATATTAATACTAATAATATATGAATAATTCTTGATATATTAATATATAGTAAATAAATAAATAAATAAATAAAATAGATTAGAATGTAGTTCAGCCTTTAGGTGCGGCCCTCCATAATATTTTTTGGCTCTCGTGTGGCCCCTTGGAAAAAATAATTGCCCACCCCTGATGTAGAGAGACCCAGAGAAAGACATCAGAGGATAGTCTTATTACCTGTGAAACAATAAATTTGATAAAAGAAATGGCAGAAGTAACAATACATCACTTTTGAGCTTTGTATTTGTAAACCCTGTGGTGCCATCATTGGTTAGGCAGAAAATAAATTAAATATTCAAGAGACCCATGCACAGCTTTTTTGTGCTTGTTGTCAATCTCCTGTTGACTTTGTTGTGTGTGTCTTCTGACATGAAAAAGAATACTACACATTCACACCCGGGTCACCAATTGTTTCAACCTGCTAGCTGTCCAGGACCAAGGCCAGCAACTCTAATTGCCAATTAGCTTTGGCTGCAATCCTAGGCAGCAAAAGCATGGGCAGGGGAGTCGCACAGCCAGCCAGAAGTGTGTACATGTTTTCACTCCTGCTGATCACTTGGCTATGAAGAAAGTAGAAACAGGATTAGCAAAATATGTTGTTCAGATTCAAAGCTACAAATGGGCCTCTATATCCATGGATTCTGTATCTACAGATTCAACCATTGAAAGTATACCCCCCGCAAAAAAATCCAAAAAGCAAAGCTTAATTTTGCCATCTATATATATAAAATCCTCCATGTCATGGGTCCTGTCTTATAGACAAAGAAACCATACAAAGCAGAAACACAAAAACAGCCCACGTACCCAGAAAACCCTACGAGGTACGTATGTTTACCAAAGCACACCCCCGCCCAAAAAAGAGCCAACGGCCACAAATCCAAAAAAACCCATTATGGACGACAACTCCCATGATCCCCCACACCACCTCCCTCTGGCAGTTTACAGCAACGGAATGTTAGTGGAGCTGACCAATTAGAGGCATTATGCAAATACTCCCTCAGTTAGAATGTAGGCTGGGACCCCCCCCTGGCAATTTAGAGAGTTGGAATGTTGGTGGTGGTAGTGAATGGAAGGGAAAGGAATGGAGGGACTGAGACAAGGGGAGCAAGGACTGATACAGAAAGGGGAGGAATGGCAGGAAGGAGGGAAAGGAAAGAAGGAAGAATGGATGGAAGGAAAGAGGGGAGAAGAAAGGAAGGAAAAAGGAAGGATAGCAGGAAGGAGGGGAGGGAAAAGGAAGGAAAGGATAGAAGGATGGAGTGAAGGAAGGAAGGAAAGAAGGGAGAAGAAAGGAACACAGAAACACATACACTCACACATATATACATGCACAGAAATATACAAATATACACATACACACATACATAAACACACCTGTACTTACACACATCAACACATATACACGCACATACATATACAAACACACATATACATAAGTACACACATATACACGCATACACATATACACATATACATAACTACACACACGGTTCCCAGGTTTAAAAAATCCCACAGCAACGCGTGGCCGGGTCAGCTAGTTTTATATAAGGGGCACTATTGCACCATGCCATTGTCTGTAATGAGACTTGAGCATCCACGGAGGTCTTGGATCCAGATCATGGCCGATACCAAGGGCTCACTATATATCAAAAAACTGGGAATGTAATCTTAAAATGGCTCTGACAATATTCAATATCTGACTCTTTTTTTAACTTTGCAAAACCTCTTCAAGAAAAAAGAAGGCACGCAAATCAAGTCAAAATCTCATCCTTATATACAGTGGGCTTTGTGGATTTTTAAAGTCCTGCTTAAGAAAGCAGATGCAGTATTGTTTGTGATACAAGGGCGGGTCAATAAGTCCGTGACTTTTTGAATTTCCCACCTCTGAACTGAAAGAGCAACACTGCTCCTGTCGACAGGCATCTGTCAGTTGACTCCTGTCAAAATTTGAACAAGCTGCGTCATTTAGTTTGTGTTTGATAGCCATTGATAGCAGACTACTGCGTGATTTGAGGAGCAAATGGAAAAAAGTGAATTTCGCGTGCTCATTAAGCATTATTTTTTGCGGCTGTAAACCATCACTCAAACCAAGGCTAAGCTTGATAAATACTATGGGGACTCTGCACCATCAATTCCAATGGTAAAAAGTGGTGTACTGAATTTTGTTGTGGCCGTACAAGCACGGAAGATGCCGAACGTTCTGGACGCCCAGTTGAGGTCTCTACACCCGAAACAATTGAAAAAATTCATGATATGGTGTTGGCCGATGGGAGATTGAAAGTGCAAGAGATTGTGGAAGCCATAGGCATCTCACGTGGCTCAGCGGTTTCAATGTTAAATGATCACTTGGGTATGAGAAAGATTTCCACAAGATGGGTGCCGTGTTTGCTCACAATCGATCACAAACGCAATCGTGTGACAATTTCTCGGGAGTGTTTGGCGTTCTTCAACCGCAATATGGACGGGTTATTGTGCCGTTTCATAACCGTGGACGAAATGTGGATCCACCACAACACACCAGAGACCAAACAGCAGTCAAAACAGTGGGTTTCTCGGGGTGAATCGGCACCAAAGAAGGCCAAGGTGGGTTTGTCAGCCAATAAAGTTATGGCGACGGTTTTTTGGGATGCATGCGGTATAATCCACATTGACTACCTTCAATGGCGAATACTATGCCAACTTATTGGGTTGATTTAATGAGGATTTGGAAAAAAACGACCACATATGGCCATGAAAAAAGTTCTTGTGCACCAGGACAATGCAAGGGTGCACACATGTGCAGTTTCCATGGCAACAATCCATGAATTGGGATACAAATTGCTCCCTCATCCACCCTATTCTCCGGATTTAGCCCTGAGTGACTATTTTTTGTTTCCAAACCTGAAGAAACGGCTCGGTGGAAAGAGATTTGACTCCAACAATGAAATCATCTCACAAACAAATACCTATTTTGATGACCCTGAAAAATCTTATTTTTTGGAAGGGATAAAAAAATTGGAGAAACGTTGGATTAATTAAGAAACATTATCAGCCTGGATTAGTTTCTCATATCTTCCCAATATTTCACTGATGACAACTGGAATACATGTGGCTAAATATTGTACTTAAAATCCATTTTAAACAAAGAACAACCACAACTGGATTTAGGAAAGCCTGGGAAGGGCAAGACTCGACCTCCCTTTCAGCTGAATTAACTGAATACATGCTTTGTCATAGCACAGAGACCCACGAAGCCAAGCCCAGAAGTAAAAGGGGATAACAAAAGGTTTATTGAACAATAAATGGAAAAGGGCTAACAAAAAAAGTAGCCAACTCGGCTCAAAAACCCTCAAAAATCCCAGGAAAAAAACCCACAAAAACAAAGCAGCAAAAAGCCCAAAACAAACACGAGACGTCCGCCTGCGAAGTCCGAAGGGAGAATCCAGAAGCATAGTCGTAAATCCAATCCAAAGGAGCAGGGCAGGAGAATGACGGATGAAAGGAGGAGATGATCCAAGGTAATCAGGAGCTGAGTATACAGGAATAGCACAAATCATAGTCCCCATAAAACACAGTGTCAGCCTCCCTCCATTTCATACAATACCGAACTCTGTAGCAGGAACTCACGTAGACTCAGCGGAGACCAAGCCCCGCCATAGGAATACACGGCAGGCAACTAAACAGAAAAGCAGACATTGAATTCCAAACCCCCCACCTTTCCCCAAACATCAGCTAGAGCTGCCACAGCAGCTCACCCCAAGAACAAAGTGGAGAAATAGCCCATAACTCACGAGTAACTGGAAACAGTGTTGCACCTCAGAACCCAGACAGCCCCCCCCCCCCAGATCACACACACACAGGCAAATGCACTAATGTTCTTCTATTTAGAATAAAGTATAGAATAGCCCAAAGAGATAAAAATAGAGCAATCCAAAATAGTTCAGCTTAGTCTTTGAGTAAAATTCAAGCGGATGCAAATTCCAAAGAGCAAAGTTCCAAAGCAAGACACTAGAGTCTGAACGCAACTGCGTTCGCTGGAAACAAGATTCAAACCGCTCCGGCGGTAACAAGAACGTGGAGACTGGAAACAAGAGACATGAACAAGCCAAACGTGGCTTCAGATCTAACGAAAGTTTTCTCAGGCCGGGTAGATATAGAAACTAACTCTTGTGTGTTCACCGCACTCCCTTTCTCCAATCTTTCCTGGAAGCCAAGATAGAATCTCTCCTGTTGAATTCCTTCTCATTAGCGCGCCCACCTGCATCGCTATCAGAATGAGAACCAGAAAACTCCCTGTCTCCCAACTCCGCATCTGGGAAGGGAGTTGCCACTCGTTCCTGAGACCCAAGGCCACCGGGCCTTTCATAATCATCAGTATCGAATTCCATGGAATCTTTACTAAGTTCATCTGCGGTACCATAGCCCTCCAGCCATGTGTTATCCCATTGCAGGCTCTCTTCCGAAGTGTGATAGGCATCAGGCCATCCATCATCCTCTATCTCCCCTGGGACAACTGGTGCCTGGCCCGGGTCCCCCAGGTTTCGCCAAGCCCACCAGGCTGGAACCCTACAAACAGGAAGAAGGCACACGATATCAGGAACACAGGAATGACAGAGACAAGTACCAGACATCAACTCTTTGACCGCCACAAATGCAGCCCCAAAAACCTATTTCTTACATAGCACTTAAACATAACTGTCGTCTGAAGACCCTCCTTGATCATGATCACCAGCTGCTGCATCTCCTACAGCTACTGTGCTGTGTGCAGACCTCCAATCTTGCCAATCGTGTCCCAATCTGTTTCTGAAGCCTCAGAAGGCCAGTCTAAGTCACTGTCAAAGCCAAGGAAGGTATCAGAATTAGACCTTTCGTTACACACATCCCTTACTTCCTGAACCAATGTTGATTCTAGATCCGTATCACTTTCCTCTGATCACATTTCTTCTTCCCCAGGAAAACCTTCCAAGGTTTCTGGATCAGAAGGAGCTCTAAGTATCTGCCGGATCTTTTTTCTCTGTTCCAGCCCTTCAAGACTAGAATCACTAGCAGCCCTTTTCCTCCCAGCTGCAGAGTCTTGAATACACAGAGCATCACCCCATTCCATACTATTGCTTGATGCTATTGACCCAGCATCTTCCCCAATACTACTAGTAGTAGTAGCCGAAGGCTCAATTACAACACTTTCATTTTCAGTTCAGTTTGCAGCAACTGAAGTGAGCCAATGACAAGAAAGGAAAGTGCAGAGTGGAGAAACATAACATTTTAAAAGCATCTGGAAAGGGGTACAGCAGAGGATAAACTGTGACAGCCTATGCTAGATTTGGACAAAGCAGATATGGATTCCTATTCTTTAACAGAAAAACAAAAAATTGAATTGATCCTGTTTTACTCTAAATCTTAAAAGTCAGTTCTAGGGTTCTGCTTTGTTATATCTTTCTTTCCAATGCCATGAATAAATGGCAACCCAAGGATGTGTAAAATCACAATCCATCCTTTCATTACTTCCTTTTCTTCATGCAACTGCTACTCATCAATTTAATATGTGAGGGACCAAGAAATAAAAAGGCTTAGTGGGCTCCCATGATATCACCAGTGTGTTTCTATTCCTCCTTAAGTGTGCATCCAATAAACTACAATGATACAGAATGCAAAGTGTCATTGTTTGTTTATTAGCCTGTGTGGCAGCAACGCTTCCAAATCTCCCTGGCACATCTGGGATTCCTCCGCAACAGCTTCATCCTCCCAGTTTGAGTAATTAGATTTCGTTTCCCCCTTTTATTTCGTTCTCTCCCCTGCCCCATTATTTGTTTGGTATATAATCAAATGGGAGAGGTTTAAGATTATTCATTTTTAGAACCTTTTCACAATTTTGGCTGCTGAGCAAATCCAAACAGTTATAATCTGATGCCAAAGGGAAGGACTCCGCCTCTCCCATATGCTTTCTCCTCTTGCAAAAAGTTAGGCTGAAGTTATGGTATCCTATGGATCAGGGGTGCCCACACTTTTTCAGCATGCGAGCTACTTATAATAAAACCAAGTCAAAAAGATCTACCTACCTCCTCAAGGCTGGAGAGGGGAGGGGCAGGGCGGGGCATAGCTAGCACAAGGCTGGCTTGGCATTGCCATCCACAAGCCTGGAGAAGCTGCTGGTAGAGCAGAAGCCAGAGGGGCAGAGCCAGGCTGCATCAAGCCCGCCCCTCTCGCTTTGGAGCTCCCAGCAGCTTCTCCAGGCTTGAGGATGGCAATGCCAAGCCAGCGGTGACATAGCTAGCATAAGGCTGGCTTGGCACTGCCATCTTCAAGCCTGGAAAAGCTGCTGGTAGAGCAGAAGCCAGAGGGGGCGGAGCCAGGACGCACCAAGCCCTGCCCCTCCCCTCTGGTTTTGGAGCTCCCAGCAGCTTCTCCAGGCTTGAGGATGGCAATGCCAAGCCAGCCTTGTGCTAGTTATGCCACCACTGGCTTGCAATCCTCAAGCATTGCAATCCTCAAGCCTGGAGAAATGCTGCTGGTAGCAATCCTCAAGCCTGGAGAAGCGGAGAGCCAGAGGGGTGGAGCCAAGCTGCGCCAAACCCCGCCCCCTCCCCTCTGGCTTTGGAGCTCCCAGCAGCTTCTCCAGGCTTGAGGATGGCAATGCCAAGCTAGTGGTCACATAGCTAGCACAAGGCTCGCTTTGCACTGCCATCCTCAAGCCTGGATTGAAGCTTCTCCAGGCTTGAGGATTGCAATGCCAAGCCAGCCTTGTGCTAGTTATGCCACCACTGGCTTGGCATTGCAATCCTCAAGCCTGGAGAAGCTGCTGGTAGACGGAAGAGGGAGAGCAGAACAAATGTGGCCTCCCAGCAGCTTCTCAGGCTTGAAAGCCAGCCTTGTGCTAGTTATGCCACCACTGGCTGGGCAATCCTCAAGCCTGGAGAAGCCTCCCAGAGGCGCAGACCAAGCTTTCTGGCTTTGGAGCTCCCAGGGGCTTGCCAAGCCAGCCTTGTGCTGTGGCTTGGCATTGCAATTCTCAAGCCTGGAGATGCTGGTAGGGCTTTGGGCTCCCAGCAGCTTCTCCAGGCTTGAGGATGGCTCCGCCCCTCTGAGAAGGGGTGGGTTTGGTCACCCCATCTGGCTGGGATCGACCTCCTTTAGTCCCAGGATCGACTGGTCGATCGCGATAGACTTCCTGTGCAGCCCTGCTATGGATGGTATCCTTGAAGTGACTAGCTTGATTCTGAAGGAGCTGGGGGTGGCAACGGCCAACAGGAAGCTCTGGCATGGGCTGGTCAATGAGGTCATGAAGAGTCGGAAGCGACTAAATTAGAGTTAACAACTGTCCCGTATTGCATGGGATGTCCCGTATTTTGGTCCAGAATTCCGTGTCCCGTTTTTTAAACTTCTGTCCCGTATTGACAGGACAGGTGGCAGCAGGAGGCAAGGCTCTTTTTGAGTTTGAGGTGGAGGCTCAAGATGCCTCCTCCTTGTTCTTCATGCCTGCCTGTTGGGCCATTGCTGTGGTGACATGAGGAGAGGCGAGAGAGAGAGAGAGAGAGCGCAGGATGGGGATGTCACTTCTGGTGTGCTGTACGCTCTGCTTATTGGCGGAGCGGAGTCCCTGCTGACGTCCCTCCTGCACTGGAGGAGGTGGCGCTGGAGGGACTGGATGGCATCACCCCAGGAACCCTCTGGGAGCACTTGGCCACCCACGTACCGCCCTTCCCGCTCACGCCCCTCAGAGCCCAGACCTGGGCATTACTCTGGGCCTCGCTAGCCACCCACGCCAAGCTCCGCTTCGCCCTCCTTTCCAAGCCGCATCTCCCGCTGCACCTCTACGACCGGTGAGCCTTGGGGCCACGGCCTCGCGCTCTAGGCCACGCATGGGCCAACTTGGGCCCTTCCAGATGTTATGGACTTCAACTCCCACCATTCCTAATAGCCCCAGGTCCTTTCCTTATCCCCCTCATCCCTTTTCCCTAGAGCAGTGGTTCTCAACCTTTCTAATGTCGTGACCCCTAAATAAAGTTCCTCATGTTGTGGTGACCCCCAACCATATTTTCGTTGCCACTTCATAACGGTAATTTTGCTACTCTTATGAAGCATAATGGAAATATCTGATATGCAGGATGTATTTTCATTGTTACAAATTGAACATAATTAAAGCATAGTGATTGATCACAAAAACAATGTTTGGGGAGTATGGACAATGGATGATGGGATTTGCAGTACCTTCAACTGATTCAGCTGTGATTTCCACAGACTACTGAGACCCCCAGAAATTATAGAAAACTCAGAACTCGGAAGGGCGTGAGGACCCCCTGAAAATGGTCCAAGGACCCCCCTGGGGGTTGCGACCCCCAGGTTGAGAACCGCTGCCCTAGAGCTTAAGTGGCCGAGGGGGGAAAGGAAGGTGCCAGAGGCCGTTAGGAATGGTGGGAGTTGAAGTGAATGAATATTTATTTATTTATTTACAAAGTGTCTCTTATTTTTGCGAAAAAAATCCCGTATTTTTAGGTAAATGTCCCTTATTCTTATCTCAAAAAGTGGCAACCCTAGACTGAATGAATAAACAACAATCCTTCATCACAGAAAAGGATATTGAAGAGCTAATTCTAGCTCAAGGTATCATCTTCTTTGTGTACTTCAGATCAAAGCATCAGTGGAACCCTCGCCTCCAAAAATGCACCGGGCTTCAGCCCCCTGTGACTTGCAAATGTAGGACCATTTGCAAGCCTTCTTGTGGAGTAGGACCAGCCAGGCCTGTAGCCGGGGGCAGGGGGGTTAGGCATTCAAACCAAACCCAAAATTAATCTAATTCGTCTTACCCTCTACCACAGTGTTTCTCAACCTTCCTAATGCTGCGACCCCTTAATATAGTTCCTCATGTTATGGTGACCCCTAACCATAACATTATTTTCATTGCTACTTCATAACTGTATTTGTGTGTGGGGGTGGTGGTGGTGGGGTGTTGATTTTGTCATTTGGGAGTTGTAGTTGCTGGGATCTATAGTTCACCTACAATCAAAGAGCATGCTGAACTCACCAACAATGGAATTGAAACAAACTTGGCACTCAAAACTCCCATGACCAACAGCAAATACTGGAAGGGTTTGGTGGGCATTGACCTTGAGTTTGGGAGTTGTAGTTCACCTACATCCAGAGAGCACTATCGACTCAACAGGATGGATCTGGAGCACACTTGACACGAATCCTCAATATACCCAAATGTGAACACTGGTGAAGTTTAGGGAAAATAGATCTTGGCATTTGGGAGTTGTAGTTGCTGGAATTTATAGTTCACCTACAATCAAAGAGCCCCTTGCACCCCACCAATGATAGAATTGGGTCAAACTTCCTATACAGAACCCTCATGCCTTGAAGGGACTAGCTGGTGTGAGCCTCCATCCTACCTCTCACGCTCTCCCTCACCCACACATGCGCACCATGCTGCCATGTGCCAAGCACACCTGCTCTCCCCTCCCTGCTTGGAGTCTCAGAAACAGCCCTCCCCTTGGCTGGGAGGCCTGCCAATCACAGCAAAGGAGAGCTTTAGGTGGGAGAATTCCCTGGAGTCTGTTTCCAAAAGAAAGAGAAGGACAAGCGGAGAGATCTTCAACCTTCTCTGCCAAAGACTATCAGAAATATATGTTTTTTGATGGCCTTTGGCGACCCCTCTGAAACCCTCTCGCGACCCCCCTGGGGGTCCCGACCCCCAGGTTGAGAAACACTGCTCTACCAACCCCAGAGATCACTCTGCTCAGAAGACCTAAACCTACTGGAAGTGCCTGGTTTTAAGACCATCCGTTTAACATCTACTAGGCATAGCGCTTACTCTATTGTGCCGCCATCTCTCTGGAATGCCTTGCCAGCTGAAGTCCGTGCCCTGCGAGATTTGTTGACCTTTCGCAGGGCATGTAAAACTCATTTGTTCCGGCTGGCATTCGAATCTTAAATTCTGTGTATTAACCATTCTAAATCGTTATTTTATGTGTTTTATATTGCTATGGTGTCTATACTGTTGTGATGTGAGCCGATCCGAGCCCTCGGGGAGTGGCAGCATACAAGACCGAATAATAAATCTATCTATCTATCTACCTATCTATCTATTATATATATAAGAAAAGTCAGTGTTTGCGGCGGTGCGGTGGTGCGTAGGGTGGAATATGTGCCAGCGTTTCGATTGGTTGCCACTGTGGGATTATTTGCATGAAGGACACTGATTGGCCAGCCTCAGAACACCGACACTCTAAGGCACCAGATTATTTGCATAAAGGACTCTGATAGGCCAGACTCAAAACTCCAACACTCTAAGGCACCAGACAGAGGGCATTGGTTGCCACTGATAGACAATTTGCATAAAGGACTCTGATTGGCCAGCAAAACAGAATGCAACTGAATGCTTGAGTTAGCCAAAAGACAGTTTTTTCCATTGGAAATGGAATGCTCATTTTCTGGGAGGTGCGGAGGTGACAAGAAATATGAGACAGCATTTCGATAGGTTGCCACTATGGGATTATTTGCAAAAAGGACTCTGATTGGCCAGCCTCAAAATTCCAACATTCCACAGCCCCAGACAGAGGGGATTGGTTGCCACTGAAATGGTATTTGCATACAGGACTCCGATTGGCCATCCACATTCAAACATTCTAAAGTGACTCAGAGGTAAAAGGAAAGGCCTCAGGCAGTCAGGCAGTCAGCCACTGCAGCCCACAGCAGTGACAGATCAGGACCAAAATTGGCAAACAGGGGCCCAATGGCCCACTTCACAACGCAACCCTCACCCAATGACCAATACAGACCAAAATTGGCACACAGAGCCCCCTTGACCCACTCAACACCCTGGTGCTGTTTCAAGGAGAACGGACCACAGATGATGAGACTTAAAATACCTTCACTCACCTTCCGAGACCGCTGCCACCCTCATGCACAGAATGATCAAGACCTAATGTGACACACAGAGCCCCCATGACCCACTCTACACCCTGGTGCTGTTTGGAGGGGGATGGACCTTGGCCAATGGGACTCGCAGTACCTTCACTAAGTTCCTGGGACCACTGCGAGCCACATCTAATAGGAACCAACCTTGGCACACAATGCCTTCCTCAAATAACCCGGGCACCGCCAGGTCCCCAACCTAGTAAATAAATAAATAAATATACCTGCAGTTCAGGTTCTGTTATGACATATTACAGCGTTTGGCAAGGAAGCCCTAAGAAGGAAAGCAATGCTCCAGCCCCACATTACAGTCTTCTGTTGTTCTTTCTTCCCGCGGCCTGTGTCCCATTAGAGGATTACACATCCACCAGGGTCTCCATCAATATATCCCTGCTGCCTGCAAAGCCGGGAGGAGGTCAAGTACTTCTGAAGGTACAATTGGCTGTTAGGAACTACCGTTTCGTTTGCCTGGCAAATGGCCAGTTGAGCAAGCCTCCTCCATCCCAGCGATACTTGGCACGGCTTCAACATAAAACAGTGCAATAAAGCTCGTATCTCAGCAAGGGCTCGGCTGTAAAAGGAGAAGCACCAGGTTGAAAGCCTGCCTGAAAGTCTCACAGTTTGAGACGGAATCGCTGTCAGTTAATTGTCACACTTGCGAAAGTGGACCTGGTGTCTTTTTATGTCACTTTGAGGTGTTTTTTCTGCCCGAGGAGAAGGATAGGACTCCAGCACCCCACTGCACCAGCCTTTTATACACAGAAACACAGTGGAATGTCTATTGGATTTTTTGCTTCAGCTCTGAGGATAGGTAATGCCTTCCACAATTTCTGACAGCAGCCGGTTGATACGGTAGAGCAGTCTTTCTCAACCAGTGTGCCATGGCACACTAGTGTGCCGTGACGGACCTCCTGCTGTGCCGCGAGAAAAGCTCTCTGCCCCCCTTCCTCCCCCCCTCCTGCCGAACTCCTGCTGCTTGGGGGAGGAGGAAGGGCCAGGCAGTGGCGAAGAAAAAGAAGAAGGGACCAGGGCACCACCTCTTTTGGCCGTTTCCCCAGCCAGCCTCTAAACCGCCATGACTCCCACCATGACTCTTGCCCCTCGCTAGCTGAAGCCGCATGGAGGAGGAGCCCCGCCCACTGAAGCCCATTCACCGCTCATGCTCCTCCTCTGTAGGAGAGCTGAAGCTGAGGAGAGGAGGCAGGGCATGGCGCGGCCTGTAGGAGAGCTGAAGCCGTGGGGAGGGGGTGGGGCATGGCGCGGCCTGGCTCTGCCCCCTCCCCCGGCTTCGGCACTTCCAGCAGCTGCTCCAGCCTTGAGGTGACAGTGCGAAGCCAGCATTGTGCTGGCTCTGGCACCGCTGGCTTGGCACTGCCCCCTCAAGGCTGGAGTAGCTGCTGGGAGAGGTGAAGCCGGGGGTAGGGGCGGGGCATGGCACAGCCTGGCTCCGCCCCCTCCCCCAGATCCGGCACTCCCAGCAGCTGCTCCCAGCAGGCCACCATCCCCCAGCCGTTCTTTACTGTGTTAGAGTGTCATTTTGTGTCATTTTGCTTGGTGGTGTGCCCCCGGATTTTTTTAATGTTAAAAGTGTGCCGCGGCTCAAAAAAGGTTGGGAAACACTGCGGTAGAGGCATAACATGATATACGGCAAAGACCACTCCGTCATTCATCATGGGGTGGGGGTGGGCAGAGAGAAATGGCTGCCACTTATCAGTATTTCAGGTTGTCTCCGTAGTGTAACTAATGATAGGGTTGGCTTTGATTATTATGTGACAATGTTACATGGTAGAAAGGGGAAAGTAAATATACTCATCGACAGACAACATTTATTGCGTGCGGATGGGTGACACGCCTCCTGTCCGCCAAACCAAAGATGACACAGACACATAAGTGGAGTTAAAATTGGCCACAACTTAATTTATTGATTACAGGAACAAAGGGTTGGCTGCAGGCATGTAGCCAGGGGGGGGGGCTAAGGGGGCCTCAGCCCCCCCTCCCGAAATTCTCAGGGTGGTCTGTGAAAAGGCCTTACTGGTACATTATTTAAACTGTTATGTGTATTCATATCATGATCTGATCACCATGCTCATTATATCCCACATTAATGGGGTTATTGGATAACAATACAAAAGGTTTGCTAGGGTAGACCCTCTTCCACCCAGTCTCAGCCCCCCCCCCGAACCAAACTCACCCCCCCCGAACCAAAATCCTGGCTATGGCCCTGGCTGGCTGGCTGCCAGGCATGGGTTCTGGATCAAAATCAATCAGCCCGCTGCTGACCAATACCAAAAGAGTCCAACAGGGGGCCCACCAGCACAATACCGGGAAACCAACATGGCATCCCTGGAAACCGCCAGTTGTTCCCTCCCCGGCCAGTAGGGAAGGGGCAGAAACCAGATCCAGAGCCCATGCCACCTGCCAAACGAAGTTGTGACGAACAGGAAAAAACCAATACAATCAAAATACAACGGGGACGGTTGCTGTGATATCACTCAACAATACAGAACCAAACAATAGAGGTAAGTAAATTCATATATTGTAACACAGTCAACCCCCTATTCAATGAACAAAATAAATGCCCAAATGGGGCTCCTACCCGTACGTAATGTGTATAATACAGTCCCGGATCATACAAATAATCAATGTTCCAATATTGTGTCCAAAGTCTGGGTAGGATGAAAATATATCTCCCAATGGCAAGGGGTTGTGTACGATGAACCGCCGAAAATATTTGTAATCCGCTATAGGCGTGCATTTGCCCTATCCACACAGGATAGTAAGCCCGCGTCTTCATATTGAAGATGTGCATACCGCTTTATCTTTGAAGTCCGCATTGCGAGGACACACATTGAACTGGTTGGCCTTGAGAAAGACCCTACACGGGTCGAAACGAGGGTGGACTCCTCAGCATCGGCTTCCTCATCGGCCTATCTACACTTGGGGACACACCTTTGAGAGCACTATCTTGGCATGACTTTATAATTTGGATTATCCGCGCTCCAGTGTGTATCCTCCTCCACATGATTCCTCCTTCAACAGGCCTATAATGGATTACAAATATTTTCGGCAGTTCATCGTACACAACCCCTTGCCATTGGGAGATATATTTTCATCCTACCCAGACTTTGGACACAATATTGGAACATTGATTATTTGTATGATCCGGGACTGTATTATACACATTACGTACGGGTAGGAGCCCCATTTGGGCATTTATTTTGTTCATTGAATAGGGGGTTGACTGTGTTACAATATATGAATTTACTTACCTCTATTGTTTGGTTCTGTATTGTTGAGTGAACAGGGGAAAAAAAACAACAGCAACACCAAACAACAACATAAATCGTGTAGGGTAGGTAGGAGGACAAACCGAAGCACGCCTGGTGCCAGGGGCGGTCCTACAAGATAGGCCAAGTAGGCGGCCGCCTAGGGCGCCATCTGGGAAGGGGACGCCATCCTGGCCGCATGGGGCGCCATCCTGGCCCTGCCGATGTTCCTCAGACAGTGCTGCAGCTGCCTGCTTTTTGACCCCGGCCTTGTGCGCTCCGACGCCGCTTCTGGGCATGCGGGGAGGTTTTCCCACAGGCGCAGTTGCACTGGAGCTGAAGTTGAGCGCAGGAGCAACTGCACATGCGCGAAAACCTCCGCGCATGCCCAGTAGCTCCCTTGCGCAGAAGCCTGTAAGCAAAGCACTCCCTATCGGGCAGGCAGGGAGTGCTTCCCCTCTTCCTTTGTCTCCACCACACACGTGTTTGCAGGGAAGGAGAAAAGAATCAGTGAAGGAAGTGTAAGTGAAGGAATGAATGAAGGGCTCTCCTCCTCCTCCTCCGTGACCTCTTCTCTCCCTCCTTCCTTTCTTCGGCTCTATTTCTGTCTAGACCTGAGGGGCCTGAGGCTATGAGGAGTTGTGGGAGTTGGAGGCCAAAACACCTAGAGGGAGGGAGGGAGGGCCCAAGTTTGCCCAGGCCGCGCTGCCTGTATTCGACCTCATTTGAACATTTTGGCTGTTTTTCTATTTACATTTACATTGGGATCCTAATTTTGGACTTATGGGAGACTCCTATGAATTATGAGTCGGGTGATAGGTAATATATTCTGATTTTGATGCATTTACATTGCATTTCTTGTTGATTATTATACAGTTCTGCTTAATATTGTCATACAATATAATAAAAATACAATATAACAATAGAATGATGATATATTTTATATTACATGTAATATTACAAACAATAATGCAGTAAAGTGGTATTGTACACAATAGTAATATATAATACTTTATTTTACTTTATTTTGGGTTATTTGAGTTTTATAGGAGTAATGAAAATATTTAGTAGAGGATAATTTTATTTAAATAAATAATTTTATTATTATTTTATTATTTTATTATTTTATAATAATAATATAATAGAATGTTACATTATATTATAATGTCAATATATTATAATATAATTATATTGTAATGTAGTATAATATAATTATGATATAATATAGTATGAGTATGGTATAATATATTGTATATACATTGATACAATATAATACTACTAATGGTATTGTGATATTATAATTGTATATTTGTTTTACATGGGGGGCGGCAAAATAATGTTTTTTTTGGAGGGGGCACCAAAATAATGTTCGCCTACCATTTAAAATTACCTTAGACCGCCCCCGCCTGGTGCCCACCAGGCCCTGTGCAGCCTTTTGAGGCTGCTGGATGGAGGGAGCGGCCAGCCCCTTGCCCCGGGTGGGGCCAGCCGCTGATAGGCCCAACTAACCAGTGTGGCGGGAAATTTCCACCCACGCAGGGGGCTTCTGGGAAGGAGAAGCCCCCTGCCACCACCTTGGCCTACCGGATGCCCCCCCACCCCCCACCCGCCGCAACAGGCCTTGCCCGGTAAGTCAGGCAATGCATTTATACTTTCACTGGAACTCTGATTATTTCATTTACAGTTCCTTTCCCTGGTGTTTGGTAATGCCCAGATAGGTTCTGACGTGGGTGCTATAATTGAGAAAGGTCCCTGCTTATTCAGTAACAGTGGATACTTTTCAATTCGTGCAACCTGAGGGTGAGAACAGGATTCTTAGGTATATGAGAGTCACTACATGTGACTCTCATATTCTTGGCTTTCCTGGTTTATTTAAAAAAAGCTAGTGGGGGGACGGGACTGGATGAATAGGTAGAGGGAGCGGTTAATATCTCTCTAGCTTGCTGAAGGAGGCAGTTGTAGAATTATTACCCAAAGAAATGCCTTCCTTGTATCCCACCAATCTGGATAATTATGTTTCAGACCCATATAGGAGAATAGATCTATATGGGTCTGAAACATATATATATATATACACACAGTATATATATGTGTGTGTGTGTGTATGTGTGTGTGTATATATATATAGTGTATATATGTAGGATTGTGCGAAGACAGCGCTGATGAAAGTATTTGAGGAGTCGTAGGTGTTGACAATAGGTGACCCATGTTTCAGACCCATATAGGTATGTGTGTGTATATATATATATGTGTGTGTGTGTATAGGTTTCATATATATATATATACACACAGTATATATGTGTGTGTGTATATGTGTATGTATATATATATATATGAGACCTATACACACACACACACATATATATATATACACACACACCTATATGGGTCTGAAACATGGGTCACCTATTGTCAACACCTACGACTCCTCAAATACTTTCATCAGCGCTGTCTTCACACAATCCTACATATATACACTGGATTGACTATGCGACTAATGTTGCTGTCCTTGAGCAAGCAGGGATCACCAGCATTGAGGCCATGCTATTGAGAACACAGCTGCGCTGGGCAGGGGCTGTCTCTAGGATGGAGGACCACCGCCTCCCAAAGATACTACTCTAAGGTGAACTCGCCACGGGTCAGAGCAAGAGAGGCGCCCCCAAAAAGAGATATAAGGACTCTCTGAAACAACACCTCAGGCTCAGCCAGATTGATCACCAACAATGGTCCACCCTGGCCTCACATCGGGAGGCCTGGAGACGCACTCTCCACAATGCTGCAACCTCTTTCGAGAAGAAACGTTGAATGGGTCTCGAAGAGAAACGACAATGCAGAAAGAACCGCAACTTGGAAACAACATCACCCAAGGAGACTTTCTGCTGTGCTTTCTGCAACCAAACTTGCCTATCTCAGATTGGCCTCTTTAGTCATCAACACGCTTGTAAAAAGTGTGGGGTGAGTCCTTCCTAAGAATCTTCGTTCGCGAAGTAATGCCGAGAGACAGTCCTAGTTACATGTTTGTATGTCAAAGGGCATTGAATGTTTGCCTGCATATATGCATTGTGATCCGCCCTGAGTCCCCTGCAGGGTGAGAAGGGCGAAATATAAATGATGTAAATACATACATACATACATACATTGTAAAGGCCCTTCCCTACACTGCAAATCTCAGACTTCCATGAGATACTGCCATGGCCGTTAAAGTAGAATGCAGCACCATAACAACGTAGTATGACTGGCCCCTGATGCCACATAGATAGGGATGGGTAGATCATTAAATGCTGAGCAATGGGAAACCAACCGAGATTTGCATATTATAACCAGCTATCAAACTCATCGAGTTCAGTGCTTCCCCTACGTGCACTCACACGCAGACAAACAAGCAAAGTATCTCCGCCTCATGATGCATTCAGCAATTTCCCCTCCAATAGATTGCTTCAGGGAGTTCAATGTACATGCAGCTTGGATGTTTAATAATGATAATTGTTGGAGAGACAAAGTGACCAAATAAACTTCACGGGACTTGCAGGTCTGATTTCGACAATGCTGGATTGTAGCCAGAGAATACAATCAGTGAGCGCAACACACACTTTAATTCAGTTTTGTTCAGTGCTTCTCCCACATCTCAAATTGGAACTCTGATGCGGCCTTACCTTTCTCTCCTCCCCCACCATACCTTTGTGCCTCCATGAGCATCTAATTGAATCATGCCTCTTCCACTCCCCCTTCCCTGACTTAATATCAAACACCTAACCTCCTCCATAAGGAACACGACGGCGCGTCTCAACCTAGTTTTTCTTTCTGAAAGGTGTGCAAAAAAGGAAGAGAAAAAAAAATCTGAATTTTTAGAGAATTTTGCAGCAAGCTTTCCAGTGAGAACTCCTCTTTGAATTCTCTGTGGAAATGTAGTGGCTTCTAAATACAGTGAAACCTTGACTTAAGAGTTTGATTTGTTCCATGACGGAGTTCTTAACTCAAAACACTCTTATCTCAAAGTGTGTTTTTCCACTGAAATGCTATTCATCTGTTCCAGCCCCTCCGAAACACACTCAATTTTCTTCTGTTAAATGTTTTTAAATAAGAAAATGTACTTTGTAAATAACAAATAATGTATAAATGCACATTTACATGGAACAGGCTTGTACGCCAGCTGCGCCCGTACCTTGGGAAGTCTGACTTGGCCACGAGGGTCCACGCTCTGGTTACATCCCGAATAGACTACTGCAACGCTCTCTACGTGGGGTTGCCTCTGAAGACTGCTCGGAAATTGCTATTAGTCCAACGCTCGGCAGCCAGGTTATTAACAGGAGCGGGGCACAGGGAGCATACAACTCCCTTGCTGCGCCAGCTCCACTGGCTGCCAATTAGTTTCAGGGCACAATTCAAAGTGCTGGTTTTAACCTACAAAACCCTATACGGTTCCGGCCCAGTTTTCCTGTCCAAACAGATTCTCCCCTACGACATTAAGATCCACTGGAGAGACCCTGCTCTCGGTCCCGCTATTTTCGCAAGCGTGACTGGTGGGCACGAGAGGCAGGGCCTTCTCTGTGGTGGCCCCTCGGCTATGGAACTCTCTCCCAAGGGAGGTTAGATCTGCACCCTCTCTGTTGTCCTTTAGGACAGTGTTTTTCAACCTTTTTTGAGCCGCGGCACACTTTTTACATTTACAAAATCCTGGGGCACACCACCAACCAAAATGACACAAAATGACACTCTAACACAGTCATACACATAGTTAATATGTTTTTAAATGTATTTATACACTCAGTGTGAAAACTGGGCCTGTTTCGATGAACACAACATATATATGACTTCCTCTCACATACTTACACATGGCTGTCATGTCTTCTCTCAGCCTTCTCTTCTTCAGGCTAAACATGCCCAGCTCTTCCAGCCACTCCTCATTGGGCTTGTTCTCCAGACCCTTGTGAAATATTACCCTGAGTGAAACTTGCTTCCAGTTAACTATGGATGTCATAAAGCTGTTATAAACAGTTCCTTGGGGCCGGGGGGGGGGGGGTTAACTGTAAAAAAATCCAGTAAAATCGTTTAAAAAAACCATTTCCAAGGAGAGAGGCTCAATTTGCTTCTTGGAAACTTGTGAATGCTTCACCCTCCTGATGCTCCCAGGTTCGCTTACTGCCCTGGAGCCATGGTGAGTCGAGGCTCCTGAAGGCTTCCTCAAGGCGGGCCTGCCCTGGCATTCGGTGGAGCCCTTCCTTTGCCCCAGGGAGGATCTTTGGAGGGGGAAAGAGGGAGAAAGAGCTGCTAGGAGGGGAAAGAGTGCCAATTTCCCACGGCACACCGGATGATCACTCACGGCACACTAGTGTGCCATGGCACACTGGTTGGGAAACACTACTTTAGGAGGCTAGTGAAGACCTGGATGTGGAATGAAGCTTTCCCAGAATAAGCTGAGATTGGTTATAGTCTGAATGAATCTCCACCTTTCAAATCAAGTGGAATGGTGTTAATGGCAATTTGGTTTTATGTATTTTGGGCTTTTTATGTATTTTATGTATTTTAATAAGTTGCTGTAGATGTTTTAAATTGTATAGCATTGAATCTTGCCCTAAGCCGGTCTGAGTCCCTCTGTGGAGGTGAGAAGGTCGGGGTACAAAAGTTTTACATAAATAAATAATAATAAACAATAAGAAAACAAGATCGAATTTTGAATGGTAGAATCACGAAGTTGTTGCAAGGAAGCACAAAACATAAAGTGAAGAGGTAGAAGCACCATTTTCTTCATATTATACTCATTCCAGCCTCCCTCCCTCTCTTGCTCTCTCTTGCTCTCTTCATGAAGTCAAACATACCAGGAATAAAAACCACACAAAATCAACTAACCTAAAGTTCTTTAAAGTGGAGAAGAGAAAAGCAGACAGCATTCTTGTGAAGACGCGCCTGGGGTCTTTGACTTAGAATAGGAACAAGGACGTGACATCTCTTCCCAGGGGACTTCTTCTTGCCTTCCAATAGAGAACTGGAACTCCCAAGGACCAAACCAGTCACTTTAGATAACTCAAACAGGCTTTATTGTTCACAAAAGGAGTTATCTTGTTGAGGTATTAAACTTAGTTCTCCAAACAGGGGTAAAATAAAATATACATTACAGTTCTTTAGTTGTTTGGGTCCAGGAAGCTTTCAGCCGGATGGCTTTCCAAATTCTCTCCCTCTCAATGGCTTTGAGGTGAGAACTCTCTTAGCCCCAGTCAAATGGCCTATATTGAAGGCACAGAGCCTTCCTCTTGGTGCCAAATGACTAGTTGAAGGCGCTTGAGATTCCACAGTCCCATCCAGGTGTGCTGGATATGCAGAATGAATCCAAGATATGAAGAATTGGTGCTAGAGAATGCCTGACTGAGGCCTGGCTGGCAAACCCTCTAACACAGTGGTTCTCAACCTTCCTAATGCTGTGACCCCTTAATACAGTTCCTCATGTTGTAGTGACCCCCAATCATATAATTATTTCAATGCTACTTCACAACTGTGATTTTGCTATTGTAATGAAGTGTAATGTAAATATCTGATATGCAGGATGTATTTTCATTCACTGGACCAAATTTGGCACATATACCCAATATGCCCACATTTGAATACTGGTGAGATTGGAGGGAGAGATTGTCATTTGGGAGTTGTAGTTGCTGGGATTTATAGTTCACCTACAATCAAAGAGCATTCTGAACCTCACCAATGGAGGAATTGAACCAAACTTGGGACACAGAATTCCCATGATCAACAGAAAATGGAAGGGTTTGGTGGGCATTAACCTTAAGTTTTGGAGTTGTAGTTCACCTACATCCCAAGAGCACTGTCAACTCAAAACAATGATGTATCTGGACTAAAATTGACATGAATATCAATATGTCCAAATGTGAACACTGGTGGAGTTTGGGGAAAATAGACTTAACATTTGGGAGTTGTAGTTGCTGGGATTTATAGTTCACCTGCAGTCAAAGAGCCTTTTGAACTTCACCAAAGATAGAATTGGGCCAAACTTCCCACACACACACCATTATTGACAGAAAATGCTGTGTTTTGTGATGATCTTTGGCGACCCCTCTGACACCCCCTCGTGACCCCTCCAGGGGTCCCGACCCCTCCAGGGGTCCCGACCCCCAGGTTGAGAACCACTGCTCTAACACGTCCTCTTCTGTTGAGATGCAGGCAAAATCTAAAGAGAAAGCTAGATTTCCAAAGTCTCAAGGGGGAGAAAAAACAAACTTAACGATGATTGACAGCTCTAAAGAACCAATCAATGCAACCAAAACTTAACAACACTAAACAAACTAGCTGAAACATAATCCAATAGTTTAAACCTTGCAACTTAAAGTCTTATACACAGGTGGCATCAGCCACGCCTTCACAATTCTCCTAAAGTGGGCAAGAGCACGAGACACAGAGGCACCAGGCTTCTCACAGGAACATCGATGAGATGCCACATTACACCATCCCTGCAGCGCCTGCACTGGCTGCCCGTTGAGTACAGAGCCCTACATAAGACCTTGACCTTGGCTTTCAAAGCCCTGCGGGGCCGGGGCCCAACATATCTGAAAGACCGCCTGCTAATGCCTGTCTACTCAAGGACACCGCGGCCAGCAAACAAGAACCTTCTTTGCGTCCCGAGCTTGAAAGAGGCCCACTTGGAGGCCACGAGACGGAGATCGTTCTCCATTGTGGCCCCCGTTCTTTGGAACTCGATGCCACCGGACCAGAGAGCCTCCCTCGACCTGCCCCAGTTCCTGACCGCTCTGAAGACCTGGCTATTTAGGAAAGCCCATGGCTAATGCAGAACCAGGAACTCAACTACCTGAGCCTGGCTCCTGCATTTAACTCCTGAATATTTTAATCTAATTTTAATATTTTAATTGTTTGAATTGCTGTGTGTAAGTCGCCCGGAGCACTAACGTGGAGGGAGACTCAGAAATAATAAAGTCAGTTCAGTTCAGTTCAGTTCAGGCACAGAGGCTGGTCCCTTGAAGCCCTAAAGCCATGTTCTCTCATGCTACTGCTCCCTCTGATGCTCACTCTTAACTCAAAATGCTACTCTTATGTCAAAGCAAAACCACTAAGCAACAGCTCTTAACTCAAATGGTCTTAAGTTGGAATGCTCTTAAGTAGAGGTTCCACTGTACGAGGAAGTACAGCCTACTGGGTCACCATTCCCCTGCTCCTTTCCTGTATATTGTTTCTAAACAAAGTTTTCATGTGGATCTTGGGAATTGGTTCTGCAGGCAGCCTACCACTATTTCTGACCTCTTGCTATTGAAATTATCACCGTTTCCACAGCAAAAATGGGAGATCACGTTTCACATTGGTTTCATACACTTTTGGACCTCGTTGTACGGAATACGTTTTCTTCAGATTTCATTTTGGGACCTGAGAAATCTCCAGATTCTCCTGGAATGACACAAATTCTAGCGAGGGCGTATCTCAAGGCTCCTGAGACAGAACACTTCTGAATCCGTACTGATGCGAGAGTCCAGTTTGCTGCTTAGCGGCTTCCTTGTAAGGGTGGGGGTTTTCACTTCCCTCTCTCTCCCCTTCTTTCCCCCCCCTTCATTATTTTACTTTTTCCTCACTCCCTTTCCTTTCTTTCCCTCACCCTTTACTTTCCTCCCTTCCCATTTCCTTCTTTCTTTTCCCCTCCTTGTCTCTCTCCTGCTTTTCTTTTCTTCCTTTTCCATAGTTTGGTCTTCTTTTCTTTCTTCCTCTCCCCCTCCCTCCTTTATTTCCTCTGTCTTTCTTTCTTCCTTTCTTTCTCCCTTCCTTCCTTCCGTCTTCTCTTCCTTCCCAGAGTCCTGAGCGTGCCTGACTGAATACTGAGGAGTGGCTGCGTCCACTCTTGAAATTGAAATTATAATTAACTTTGATTATACGGACCAGTGGAATTATTTTGTTTTGGAATCGATTGAAGATTTCAGGTCCCGATGAAGCTGGGTACCCGCCCGGCGAAATGGCAAGGCCTTTGATTTCTGACCGTCGGCCTTAGCCGCACTATATTCCGGATTATAATTACGGTTTTTTTGAAAAATATGAATATATGAAGAATGAATAATTTGCTTTGGAATTGACTGCGACAATCATATTGGAAATACTTCACAATTTATTCCACACTTCTTGAGAATATTGAACTATTTTGATTAAAAAGAATTATATTGATTCAAGAACATTGACTGCTACTACTTACTGCATCCCGCACAGAGTATCTCTTTTGGTGTTGCGTTTTAGGGCACCCTACGTTCACTCTTAAGAACATAAGAAGAGCCATGCTGAATCGGGCCTCAGCCCATCTAGTCCAGCATTCTGTGTCACACAGTGGCCCACTAGTTGTACACGGGGATCTCTAGCAGAAAGGAGGGCAAAACCCTCACCTGCTCCCGACCCCCCACAACCAGTACCCGGGGAAAATCTTGCCTCCTCCATCAACCACAGAGGTGGCCCTGGATGTCCATTTCAGTAGCTACTGATTCCCTTGGTATCCATGAATCTGTCTAACCCTGCCTTGAAGCTGTCCAGGCTGACCGCTGTCACAACCTCCTCTGGAAGTGAGTTCCATAACCCAATGACCCTCTGGGTGAAGAAATATTTCCCTTTATTAGTCCTAACTTTCCTACCTTGGAGCTTCAGGAGTGCCCCTAGTCCTAGTGTTGGGTGACAGAGAAAATATTTTTTCTTTATTCACCTTTTCTATCCCATGCATGATTTTATGCACTTCGATCAAGTCACCTCTTAAACGCCGTCTTTCAAGGCTGAAAAGACCAAGGCGTTGCAACCTGATTTCATAAGGGAGCTGCTCCATCCCTTGGATCATTCTTGTTGCCCTTCTTTGTACCTTTCCAGTTCCGTTATATCCTTCTTGAGGTGCGGTGACCAGAATTGTACACAATACTCCAGATGTGGCCTCACCATAGATTTGTAGAGAGGCAATACAACATTTGCCGACCTATTTTCGATTCCCTTCCTGATCATGCCAAGCATAGAATTTGCTTTTTCCACTGCTGCAGCGCACTGGGTTGACATCTTCATTGAGCTGTCCACCAAAACCCCAAGATCCCTTTCCTGGTTTGTCTCGAAAGCTTTGATCCCATCAGTTGATAAGTGTATTTGGGGTTCTTGCCCCGATGTGCATGACTTTACACTTGTTTAGGTTAAAATGCATTTGCCACTTTGTTGCCCATTCACTCAATTTCGAGAGATCTTTCTGGAGCTCTTTACAGTCAGTTTCATTTTTAACTACCCTGAACAGTTTAGTGTCATCTGCAAACTTTGCTGCCTCACAATTTACTTCTACATCCAGATCATTTATGAATAAATTAAAAAGTAACGTTCCTAAAACTGAACCTTGGGGTACGCCACTTCTCACCTCTTTCCACCCAGAGAAGTGTCCGTTTATTACCACCCTTTGTTTCCTACAGTTTAGCCAGGTTCCAATCCAGGAACCTGGCTAAACATGCCTTTTGCAGAGCCAGGTCTGAAGTGTCCCGTCATTCTGCCAGGGGAATCCTTTTCTCATAGTATGTACGTATAGACTCACATTTAGTTGAATTCAGTCTTAAAATATTTATATATATATATATATATATATATATATATATATATATATATATTATATGGCTCTCACTGAAATACATTTCCAAATATTTGGCTTTTATGGCTCTCTGGGTCAAAAAGGTTCCTGACCCCTGCAATAGGCAAAAGGAAAACAGTACATTGCTTTCCCACTGCCTCCAGAAATTAAATCTGAATGTGTTCGAGCAATCTTCAGGAATGCTAAAACTGATCTACCACAACTTGTGAGGTGGGAGTATGAGAACAAGAGGCTAGGTTTGCCTGCCTTCCTGTTCTTGTCACCTGCCATGTGCTCAGGGAGAAACAGACGGGACACCAGTTTCTATCTATGGAGGGCGTCAATATGACACAGAATCCTTATTATACTGGTTTATCTGGCAGGTTTTTTTAAAGTCATCCCTTATGTAAATGTTGCTCCTTCTCAACTCAGTCTACCAGAAAGCTTGTCTTTGGATCCCTGATAGATACCGTAACCACCCAACTTCTGCTTTAAAACCTCCAAGGGCAATCTATCCAACTCTCAAACAGCTTGTGCAGATATGGCTCGACCAGACTCACCGGGCCAAGCGCGTTGCGGTGCAGGGTGTCCTCACTGCCATCTTGGCCCTAGGGTAGGGGCTTCTTCCCAGAAGCCTCCTGGGTGGTGGGGCTGGCACCGCCTCCCTTGCCAGCCTTCTTCCCAGAAGCCGCAAGGGTGGGGCTGGCACCGCCACCCTTGCCCCGTCAGCGGGCCAGCCCTCCCTTTCGCCTGGGCAGTCTACTTCAGGTATGAAGTGTCCCGTCATTCTGCCGGGGGAATCCTTTTCTCATAGTATGTATGTATATACTCACATGTAGTTGAATTCAGTCTCTCTCTATATATATTTATATATACAATATGGCTCTCACTGAAATAAATTTCCAAATATTTTGCTTTCATGGCTCTCTGAGTCAAAAAGGTTCCTGGCCCCTGCTGTACATTGTATGCTTAACATTACATAACTGGGCAGTGTTTAATAGTCATCTGTCAGAGTCAAAGGCCAGAGCAATCGGGAGCTCTGACCTTGGAGACTCTGCCATGTTGTTACAGTAGAGGCCAAGGCCCGTGGCCTTGGACAAGGCCGGTGGGATCTGGTTTCAGGCCCAGACTAAACAAAGCACAGCTGGCAGCAAGGGACATCACTGGCCCAAGGCCCCTAGGATGATGCAAGGGGCCCACAAGGTGGCGTCAGCTGGCTGGATGATGCAAGGGGCCCACGATGTGACATCAGGTGGGAGGGGTATAAATATAGGGTGTCGGGCAGGGGAGAGCACTCTTGGCTTCAAATGTTCTGTGACCTCCAATAAAAGTGGTGTTTACCGGCAGCTGTCTGAGTGATGCTTCTTTGAACCTGGAGCGGCCTGACAGAAGCCAAGAGTCCTTGAGCTGTCCCGGGAGACCGGTGAGGCTCATGCCGGAGGACATGCAGTGTGCTGGAGCAGCCATGTCCCGGGTCCTTGCGGATTGGGAAAGCGACGAGGACCAGTTCGACGACTGGGCGGAGGAGGAGGATGAGGACTCCGTGAGTCGAGGAGCGGCGCCCTTCCAGGTGGAACAGACGGCCTATCCATGATGCTTCTTTGAACCTGGAGCGGTCTGACAGTCATCTAATAGTTTTATTTTACAGTTCATTTCCCCAAATTTAGTGAATACTATAACTTGAATAAGAGCAATCCTAGATGTGTGTGTGTGTTTTTTAAAAAATACAAATTTCAATGCTTGAAGGGTATTACAATCTATTATATAAATGGGTTCACGTCATGTGATGTATACCTCAAACAAAGAAACCATACAACGCAGAAACACAATACTTGCCAACAGAAATAGGCCTCAAGCAAGGTACGTTTGTAGCAAAGAACCTTTCCCCCCCCAAACCTAAAAGGCCCCCAAAACAACGAGTAAAAATAAAACTACATTTACCAGCATCCTCCGGGGCAGCCAAAGACTCACCCAGCCTCTACATTCTGAACAACATGATTGGCTGCCAATAAGGGCGGATTTGCATAACTGCTGTAACCATAGCAACGCTGGCAAGAGCCATCCAAGGCTAGGATAGAATGCTGAGAGATTTCAGTTGGTGTTTGAGGGTTAAACTGCCAAAACCAAACTCTGAGGGAGCAATTCTCCAGCAAATTCCTACCCACACAACACAACACAACTTCCAATCACAACCCATCCCACCAACCTTACGGGACCCCGTACACACAACACCTACAAACACCACAAACTAAAACCATTCCTTCCTTCCACACAGACATAAACTGACCCAAAAGACAAGCCATGCCTTCTAAAAATAGCAGCATCGGACGACACACTCACAACGCTACATACATCAAACAAAAAAGGGCAGAACAAACGCCAGAACAGAAACACACTGCGCAGCAGAGACACAGACAACAGGTCACTGCACGACGCACAGCTGAGAACCAAATGCAAAGAACTGCACGACAAGAAGAAGCGCGCAGCCAGGAACAACAAAGACGCAGAAATGCAACACAACAGCAGCGCGCAAGGAGCGCAGAAACACGACGTCGCAACACAGAAAACAAACTTCAAAAACACCACAAACACTTCCACTGCCTAGCCTTCAGATACAACGCTGCAGAAGACTACAGCATGGTGCCAGAGGCCGACATTGGCACCCTAAGTCACATCTGCACACACTGCAAAGCCCTGAAATACCCAGCAGAAACAACAAGAATGTGCTGCCTAGCCGGTAAAGTCTCTCTACCACCACTTGCCACTCCTCCACAACCACTACAGACTTTGCTGAGTGGAGACACTCCAGAATCAAAACACTTCCTCCGCTATATAAGACAATACAACTCATGCTTCCAGATGACATCATTTGGAGCACACATAGAAAGTGCGCAATTCATGCCTACATGACCCCACCAAGACCGTAAGTAACATCATTTCCAACCCTTACATCTCGCATCTCCTAAATAGGGCACAGCAACGCGTGCCGGGTACAGCTAGTATATTATAAATGCCAACAAAAATATGTATGCGATTGTCAACAATTACTAAACGATTTGTCCCAGCTAGACTGGACTGATTGGATGAATAGGCTTTGTATAAGAACTTTTGTCCAAACTTGAAACATTGGCACCAGAAGCGGACAAGCAAATCCTGGATTATGACATGGTCCATTCAGCCATCACTTATTGAAAGGCATTTGCACTGGGGCCATCTTCCCTATTGCTAGCACTGCTTTTGGTACAAGAATGTTCTGATGCGAAAGAACACAGCGTCCTCTCGAGCCAAGAGCAGAAGCCGTGGAAAGAGCTTCGGCAGCTCCTAAATCCTTGATAAAGTTCACATGCTGAGATGTCTCTACTGCCGGGCCAAAAAGCACTAGGAGGATATTAAAGTTCTTTAGGTAGAGACGCTCTTTAAAGAAAGTACACAGGACGAAGAAATCAAAAGGCAGCGAAGCTGAAAGAGAGAAAGTATCGATTGGACAGCGAGTACACAATAGATAAAATGCGCCACAGAGAGATGAAAAATCACCAGCAAAGCAAAAACCAAAAGCAGGAAAGGGGGATGTGGTGGAGGAGGAGGCAATAGCAACACAAAGATGATTCCCAAGGCTTCTTGATTCTGGAGGAATACGAGAATGGTGCACACTACTGGTGTGGAATTTATTTGTGTGGTGTGGAATTTAGCTGGAGAGATCTTTCAAGGCATTATTAGTAAGTTGGATTTCAACTGTTCCAAAGTCTTTCGCTTGTGTTGTTAAGCCAAGGTCATCAGCATATATAAAGCTTTTTGCGCGTGGTGATTGCGGCTGATTGTTAGTAAAGATATTAAACAGGGTCGGTGCAAGAACGCTGCCTTGGGGCAAGCCATTCTTTTGCCTCCTCCGTCTACTTTTCCTGCCTTGAAACGCCACATAGAAGCTATGGTTTTCTAGGAGTCTGGATAGTTTTTGTGAAATCATAGTAGACTTTCGGCAGCATTTTCCTATGTTGCACCATGTCATAAGCTGCTGTAACGTCAACAAAAACTGTTCTAGTAATGCAACCTTTCTCATATCCTTCCTTGATGTACTCAGTCAGATTAAGAATTTGAGCTGTACAGTTTTTCCCTGGCCTGAAACCTGCTTGTCGTGCAATAAGCTGTGGTTCAATAACAGGTCCTAATCAATTTAGTAGTATCCTCTCATATCTATCTATCTATCTATCTATCTATCTATCTACCATGTTTCCCCGAAAGTATGACACCCCCGATTGTAAGACGTATATAAGCCGTACCCCGAAAGTAAGACATACCTCGGGCGGCATGGCGTGGCTTCGTGGCTGTGCGACGAGAGGCTCCCAGAGGGGCTCAAAAGGGGCCCGGAATCCTCCTCCTCTTCCTCCTCTTCCTTCCAGCGGCGCCTTCCATCCTCTTCCTCTTCCTCCTCTTCCTCCCAGCGGCGCCTTCTCCCTCTCGCCGGTTCCGCCCCCCTCCCTTCAGTGAAGGGAGGAGGGGCGGAGCCGCCGCCGGCGAGAGGGAAGAAGGCGCCGGCGATCCGCCCCAGGGGCGACTCAGGCGCTTTCCCCGCCGCCTCCCGCTCGCCCGCGCTCCAAACACGAGCGGGCGAGCGGGCGGCGGCGAAAAAGCGCCTGAGTCGCCCTGGGGCGGGACTCCCCGCGCCTTCTCCCTCTGCCGGCGGCAGCTCCGCCCCTCCTCCCTTCAGTGAAGGGGCGGAACCGGCGAGGGGGAGAAGGCGCCGGCGGAAGTCCCACCTGATGTCACATCGTGGGCCCCTTGCATCACCCAGCCAGCTGACGCCACCTTGTGGGCCCCTTGCATCATCCTAGGGGCCTTGGGCCAGTAATGTCCCTTGCTGCCAGCTGTGCTTTGTTTAGTCTGGGCCTGAAACCAGATCCCACCGGCCTTGTCCAAGGCCACGGGCCTTGGCCTCTACTGTAACAACATGGCAGAGTCTCCAAGGTCAGAGCTCCCGATTGCTCTGGCCTTTGACTCTGACAGATGACTATTAAACACTGCCCAGTTATGTAATGTTAAGCATACAATGTACAGCAGGGGTCAGTGAAGGGAGGAGGGGCGGAGCCGCCGCCGGCGAGAGGGAAGAAGCGCCCGGCGGAAGTCCCGCCTGCAGGGCGACTCAGGCGCTTTCCCGGCCCGGCGCCCGCTCGCCCGCGCTCCAAACACGAGCGGGGCGGCGGGGAAAAGCGGCTGAGTAGCCCTGCAGGCGGGACTTCCGCCGGCGCCGTCTCCCGCGCGCCGGTTCCGCCCCCTCCCTTCAGTGAAGGGAGGAGGCGGAGCTGCCGCCGCGGAGAGGGAAGAAGGCGCCCAATATAAGACGTACCCGAAAGTAAGCCGTAGTGGGGATTTGGGGGTCAAAAGAAAGTAAGACGCTGTCTTACTTTCGGGGAAACACGGTATCAATGTATATAATAAAAGTCAGTGTTTGCGAGCGGTGGTGCTGTGGGAGGAATATGTGCCAGCGTTTCAATTGGTTGCCACTGTGGGATTATTTGCATAAAGGACTCTGATTTGACAGCCTCAGAACTCCAACATTCTAAGACACCAGACAAAGGGGATTGGTTGCCACTGAAATGGTATTTGCATAAAGGACTCTGATTGGCCATCTACATTTCAACATTCTAAGAGGTGACGCAGAGGTAAAAGTAAAGGCCTCAGGCAGCCTGTCACTGCAGCCCACAGCAATAACGGATCAGAAACAAACTTGGCACCCAGGGGCCCAATGGCCCACTTCACAACCTGGTGTGGTTTAGGGCAGGATGGGCCATGAACGATGGGATTTGCAGTACCTTCACCTGATTCACTTCTCAAACAACACTGTAGCCCCTATAAATCACAGACCAGGCCAAAAATTGACAGCAAGGCTTCCTTAACTTGATTTTCCTGACTAGGCCTCAGCTGCTGGGATATTGTTTAGGGCCTGAAATGACAGTAAGGCTTCCTCAACTTGATTTTCCTGACTAGGCCCCCAACAATGACAGAACAAGACCAAACTTGCCACACAGATTCCCCAAGAGGCACTCTACATCCTGGTGCAGTTTGAGGAAGGATGGACCATGGATGATGGGACTTGCAGTACCTTCACTCACTTCCTGAAAACAACACGACCCTCATCCAATGACCAATACAGACCAGAATTAGCACACAAAGCCCCCTTGACCCACTCTACACCCTGGTGCTGTTTCAAGGGGGATGGACCACAGATGATGGGACTTGAAGTACCTTCACCCACCTTCCGAAACTGCTGCAACCCTCATGCAATGAATGATCAAGACCAAACATGATAGACAGAGCCCCCATGACCCACTCTATCTTCTACTGCAGTTTGCTGGAGGGTGGACCGTGGATGATGGGACTTGAAGTACCAAAGGCCAACCTTGGCACACAATGCCTTTCTCAAACAACCCAGGCACCGCCGGGTCCCCAAGCTAGTACTTTATATAGATGACATAGGAGTGAGGTGGGCTGGTGTTCCGCCTCTGTGACATCTTGAGGAGGCTGGGGCTGCGTTCCTTTGAACTGGGGATAGCGAGACTCATCTATAGGCCCCCGTATCCACAAGTCAATGGATCAACTCAATTTTGGTGGCTTTTTTTTCTATACTAATTCCTCACCTTTCTGCTATCTCTGATTTTTCATTTGGAATTCTCCTCCCTGGGAATAACCTTTTTGTTTTAAAGTAATATCTTGCTCCTAACATGTAAAAATAATAAAGTACCATATTTTCTTGAATCTAATGCTCACCTTTTAAAAACTAAATCACATAGCTAAAATTGAGGTGCACATTCCAAGGTGGGCAGCAAAACGCTCAACAGGTGCACATAATAACCCCCCTTTTTTGGAATGTGCACCTTCAAAATTGAGGTGCACATTACAATCAATGGTGCATTGTACTCTAGGGGACATGGAAAGAGCCTTCTCGAAGACTGAGCAAATACAGTCGGGCGCACCCTGGGCAATGTTTCTCATACGCGGCCAGGGCCGTAGCCACGATTTTGATTCGGGAGGGGCTGAGTTTGGGGGGGGGGCTGAATCTGAGTGGGTCTGCTCTAGCAAACCTTTTGTATTGTTATCCCAATACCCCCATGCATATGGGATATATTGAGCATGGTGATCAGATCATGATATAAATACACATAACAGTTTAAGTACCCGATTGTTTCCATCTATGCCTCGAAGCCGTGACTGGTTGGCTGCGTGCCAGCCGGCTGAAGGTGAATCCATCGAAGACGGAGATCTTGTGGCCCAGTCGCCCTGGGCTGGATAAGTGCCGGTTACCTACCCTGGATGGCGAGCAACTTAGCCCGCCATCCCTTGTAAAGAGCTTGGGGGTCCAATTGGACCCTTTGCTATCCATGGAGACTCAGATCTCCATGGATAGCGAAACATCGTTCTTCCATCTTCGACAGGCTAGGCCAGTGTTTCCCAACCTTTTTTGAGCTGCGGCACACTTTTAACATTAAAAAATCCTGGGGCACACCACCAACCAAAATGACACAAAATGACACTCTAACACAGTAAATAAAGGCTGGGGGATGGTGGCCTGCTGGGAGCAGCTGCTGGGAGTGCGAAGCCAGGGAGGGGCAGAGCCAGGCTATGCCATGCCCGCCCCCCCCCCCCTTCAGCTCTCAGCAGCTGCTCCAGCCTTGAGGAACAGTTCAAGCCAGCGGTGGCAGAGCCAGCACAATGCTGGCTTGGCACTGCCCCCTCAAGGCTGGAGCAGCTGCTGGGAGTGCCAAAGCCAGGGGAGGGGGCAGAGCCAGGCCACGCCATGCCCCGCCCCCTTCCCCCCAGCTTCAGCTCTCCCACAGAGGAGGACCATGAGCCGTGGATAGGCATCAATGGTTGGGGCTCCTCCTCCATGCGGCTTTAGCAAGTGAGGGGCGAGAATCATGGCGGGAGTCATGGCGGATTGGAGGCTGGCTGGGGAAACGGCCGAAGGAGTGGCGCCCCGACCCCTTCTTCTTTTTCTTCGCCACCGCCCGGCCTTTCCTCCTCCTCCCCCAAGCAGCAGGAGTTCGGCAGGAGGAGGGGGAAAGGAAGGGGGGCGGAGAGCTTTTCTCACGGCACAGCAGGAGGTCCGTCACGGCACACTAGTGTGCCACGGCACACTGATTGAGAAACACTGGGCTAGGCGACTGGCACCCTACCTGTCCAGGGACGGCCTGGCCACGGTGATACAAGCGATGGTCATCTCGAGGTTGGACTACTGTAACGCCCTCTACGTTGGCCTTCCCTTGTCGACAATCCGGAAACTCAAGCTGGTGCAGAATGCCGCTGCTCGCTTGCCGGTGGGATCACCGGCGAGGGAGCACATCACTCCCATTCTACGGCAACTGCACTGGCTTTCCATTGAGTACCGAATTGCCTTCAAGGTGCTGGTTCTTACCTTTAAGGCCTTACACGGTCTAGGGCCTGTGTACCTGAGGGACCGCCTTACCCTGTATGCTCCCCCGAGATCACTACGCTCGGAAGAGCGCAATCTGCTGGCCATTCCGTCGCTCCGCTCCTGCCATCTGTCCACCACGAGACAGCGAGCCTTCTCTGTTGTGGCACCTGTGCTATGGAACTCACTTCCGGACCATACCCGTGTGATTTCAGAGATCGTCCCTTTTCGGAGGGCGTGCAAGACCGCTCTTTTTAGGCTTGCTTTTAGTTAAATCTTTTAGTTAAATCTAGAGTGTAAAGGCTTGCTCACGCTTATGCCTATGAGTTTTAGGAATTTGTAATTCCGTGATTTTATCATTGTTACATTCTGTGTTCTTATTGTATGTTTGTGATCTGCCCCGAGCCTGCAGGGAGGAGCGGAATACAAAATCGAATAATAAATAAATAAATAAATAAATAAATAAATAATGTACCAGTAAGGCCTTATCGCGGACCACCTGAGAATTTCGGGGGGGGGGGGCTGAAGCCCCCCAAGTCCCCCCAGCTACATTCCTGTAATAATAATAATACTGTTTATTTCTATTCCGCTCTTCTCACCCCGAAGGGGACTCAGTGCGGATTACAATACACATACGACAGACAGTCCCTGTCGGAAAGACATACAATTACACAAGGACAAATACAGTGCAGTGGCTAATCTTTCCAAATCCAAAAGCATTGCTTTTAAACATTTGAAACATTTGGTGTGTTTTTCCCCCGCCCACATATGGATCAACACCAACGGTCTTTATCAAGACCATTGCTAACTATTGTGTCTATTAATACAGAAGGTTTGCCACTTGCTAAGGAAGAACTATTGGCCAAAATGTCTTAGGACATTTCGGGTGACATCTCATGCATACAGGAAACACACAGAGACATCACAATGAGAAGACCAAAAATCCTCGGAATGCAACTGGCAGTGGAATGACCTCACAGACAATATGGTCGTGCCATTTTTATACGATCCGGTATAGCAATCTATGCAACCTCTCTCACAGAAGTGAACAACATTGAAATCCTATCTGTGGAATTCAATACCTGCAGTGTATCATCACTCTATAAACCACCTGGGGTTGATTTCTATTGATGCCACAACCATCAAGCCCATTTTATTGTGGGAGATTTCAATAGCCATAGCGATGTCTGGGGCTATGATGAAGATGATAGGAATGGGGAAGCAGTTCTAATGTGGGCCGACAATAATAAAATGAGCCTCCTCCATGATAGTTAATTACCACCATCATTTAATAGTGGCTGATGGAAGCGTGGCTATAACCCTGATCTGATTTTTGTAAGTGACAGCATAGTCCACCAATGCATTAAAAGGGCATTAAACCCAATACCCAATACTCAACACAGACCAATATGCTGCCAAACATATGCAACTGTAAGACCACAAAATGTCCCTTTTTGCAGAAGATATCTCTATATATTAATAAAGCGGAATGTTTGTATGTATGTGGGTTTGTTTGTGGGTTTGTGGATATGTGCCAGCGTTCTGATTGGCTCCCGCCCTCTACATTCTGACAACATGATTGGTTGCCAGTGAGGGAGTATTTGCATAATGCCTCTATTGGCCAGCCAACACAAACATTCCGACCCTCTAAACTGGCAGAGGAGGATAAGGCAAAGGCCTGAGGCAGTCGCCAACACGGACATTCCGACACTCTAAAGTGGCAAAGGGGGTAAGGCAAAGGCCTGAGGCAGTCAGGCATGGTGGGAGTTTCAGGCCAAAACACTTTGCGACCCCTTTGCGACCCCAAACAATGAGAGAACAAGACCAAACTTGGCACACAGAACCCTCAAGACCCACTCTACATCCTGGTGCAGTTTGAGGGAGGATGGACCACGGATGACAGGACTTGCAGTACTTTAACTCACTTGCTTAGAGCACTGTGGCCCACACCATAGAAGGATCAGGACCACACTTGGCACACAGATGCCCACTGGCCCACTTTACAACCTGGTGCAGTGTAGGGCAGGATGGGCCACAAATGATGGGATTTGCAGTACCTTCACCTGATTCATTTCCCACAGAACATTGAAGCCCCTACAAATCACAGACCAGGCCCAAACTTGGCACACAGAGTACCCATGACCCACTCTACATCCTGCTGCAGTTCTGAGTGGGATGGACCACGGATGATAGGACTTGAAGTACCTTCACTCACTTTCTGAGACCACTGCGACCCACATCCAATTACCAAAAAAGAACAAACTAGGCACACAGAGCCTCCATGACCCACTTTACATCCTGGTGCAGCTTGGAGGAGGGCAGACCATGCATGATGGGACTTGAAGTACCTTCACTCACTTCCCAAAACTGCTGCAAACCTAATCCAATGACTGATCAAAACCAAACCTGACACACAGAGCCCTCATGACCCACTCTACATCCTGGTGCCGTTTGAAGGAGGATGGACCATGGATGATGGGACTTGAAGTACCTTCACTAACTTCCTGAGACCCTGCGGTGGGGACCATCCTCCTTGTCTCCGCCCTGTCTCTCTGCCCTGTCTCTCACTCACTTCGGCCCTCGGTGGCACTGAGGCCCCGTCCAGGCTTCCCTCACCAGCATCGTGGGCGCACTCGTCAGTTGCAGCCCCACCGTGGAGACCATCCTCTTCCAGCAAGGCCTTCTCTCTCTCACACACACACACACACTCTCTGCCTCCTTCCCTCCCGCAGCCTCGCATCCTATCCCTGCGCACACCTTCGCCTTGCTCCCGCCCACCCCCAGGAGTAACCAATGGGTGGTCATGTCACCACACCGTGTCAAGAGACGATGCCAGGGCCCGCCCACTAAAGCCTCATAGGCGAAAAAAGCCCCGCGCAAGCGGAAGGCGACGGCGGGAGCGCGCACAGGGTGCGTGTGCGCAGAAGCGCCCTATCTGCCTGCAAGCGACCTCAAATGGGCTTGGGATCGACTCGTCGATCGCGATCGACTTCCTGGGCAGCCCTGAGGTAGACTAATATTACATGTGGCAAGGATGTGAAATTCTGTTTCTTCAAAGCTTAGAAAAGTTCCTTTTCCAGGCTATAACCCATGATTCCCCAGACAATGTTACTTCCGGGCTCTGAGTCCAGTTGCCCAAAAATAAATGTAAAGCTCTGCAAACTCTTGCCTATGCTGACGTGGGGATGATGGTGTTCTTCCTGTGGTGCAGGCTGGTAGAGAACTTTGATGCATTGAAATGAAAGAATAATGTTGGAAACAAAACCATGTATTAGGTTGACCTAATTTTTATTTTTAAAAATGTTACCTGACCTACATTTTAAAAGCACTGCGTTACAATGCCACTCGCATGTTCACATTTTACACTGAGCTCAGTGGGTGTCTCAGCCAGACAATTTGCAACTAGGTTCTGTCTGCAGAATGCTTTGTTGCCAATGTTGCGCTAATGGCAGAAGCATCAAATCAGCGTCTATATTCAGGAGTTCAGGACGTTAGCTTTACAAAGAAATATTTCACTGGTGGAATTTCAAGAATCAAAATGAAGGCATTTAGGTAATGTTACTGTTTGTTGTTATGTGAGTTTATGTCAAGTCTATAGCGCAGGGGTCGGGAATCTATGGCTCGCGAGCCATATGTGGCTCTTTCGAGGCTTGAATGTTGCTCTCTCCAGCATTTCAGCTTCTGACTATTTTGACTGCTTAGAGCAGTGGTTCCCAAAGTGGGCAGTACCGCCCCCTGGTGGACGGTGAGACAATCCAAGGGGGCGCTGGGAGGTTCAGGAGAATTTGGGGGGGGGTGAGCCCCTGTAAGGGGGTGGTGGCGTGAGCCAGGCGACAGGCTTTTCGCAGGGCCCATCCCCTGCTCCGAGGGAAGCAGGGCCCGCCCCCTGCCTCTCTCTTTTAGGCGCTACCTCTGACTCCTCCCTTTCAGCCTGGCATGGACCCTGCAGGATGAGACCCCATAGGCTCGCCTGGCCCACATTGGCGTTTTGTGGGGAGCCATGCTGCAGAGGTGCTTCTCTGGCAAACCAGGGCCCTCCAGGTGGTTTGGACTTCAACTCCCACCATTCCTAACAGCCTCAGGCCCCTTCCTTTTCCCCCTCAGCCACTATTTCTATGCTGCCTTTCTCAGCCCGGAGTAGGTGAACTACATCTCCCATAAATCACTGTCAATTCCTTCCAACCTTCTCCAATATTTTCTGTTGGTCATGGGGGTTCTGTGTGCCAAGTTTGGCCCAGATCTGTCATTCATGGGGTCTCCGCTGAATTGGTCGAAGGTACTGCAAATCCCATCATCCGTTGCCCATACTCCCCCAAACATATTGTTTTTGTGATTAATCACTATTATTTAATTGTTCAATTTGTAACAATGAAAATACATCCTGCATATTAGATATTTGCATTAGACTTAATAAGAGTAGCAAAATTATTTATGAAGTAGCAAATAAAATATGGTTGGGGGTAACCACAACATTTTATTTATTTATTTTTATTTATTTATTAGACTTATTAGCCGCCACTCCCAGTGGCTCTGGGCGGCTTACAACAACGTCATAGTAACAACAATCGACGACAGCATTAAAATCGGAGAATAAAACAGTTTCTAATCAGAGAATAAAACAGTTTCTAGAAAGAACAGAGTCTAGAGATGGCATGTCACAGCTCAAAGGTTTGGCGGAATAGGAACGCCGTACAGGCCTTCCGGAAAGCCAGCAAATTGCGCAAAGCCCTAACCTCCGGGGGTAATGTGGTCCAGAGGACAGGGGCGATTATTGAAAACGCCCTTCTCCGCGTTGAGGTGAGCCAGAATTGCTTGACACTGGGCACAGCTAAGAGGTTCATCTCTTCGGATCTAAGTGTTCTCATGGGACAGTATGGGGTTAGGCGGTCCCTCAGGTACACTGGCCCCAGACCATACAAGGCATTGAAATTTAAAACTAGCACCTTGAAGGTGATCTGGAACTCAATAGGGAGCCAGTGCAGTTCCCGCAGAATTGGTGTAATATGGCAGCTCGCGGGGACTCCCGCGAGCAGCCGGGCTGTGGCGTTCTGCACCAGCTTAATTTTCCGGGTCACCGACACGGGCAGGCCAATGTAGAGAGCGTTACATTAGTCTAGCCTTGAGATGACCGTAGCTTGGATCACCATGACCAAGTCGTGCCGAGACTAGTAGGGGGCCAACCTCCGAGCCTGACGAAGATGGAAAAACGCCCCTCTGCTGATGGCGGAGACCTGGGCCTCCATAGTCAGCAGAGGGTCAAGGATGACTCAAAACACACCAGGGACTTGTCCCTTAATAACGGCAACACAAAGAGCTGACAATATCAAAACACATGTAAAATACACCAGGTCTGCACTATATGCGTCAATGGGGGGCAAGGGCTATCTCCCGTAGGGCCGGGGGAAAAAACCCTATGGGGGAGCGGTAAGGGCGGATCCCTCACCTCCCACCCGAGAGAAAACCCAGGTGAGCCCAGCCACCCGAGGTGGGGGAGAAACCACCCGGGTCCCAGAAGATCCAAAAAGGAAAATATCGCTGGTATGCACCACAGGAGGAAAGGTGAGTCTGAGAGGGGAATCCCAGTCGCCTCCTGTGGCCAGGCTAGACTAGGTGGAGGCCCAGTCCCGGTCTGCCGCAGGAGAGGCAGACATACGTGTCCCAGCAGGCGCGTTGGATGGCCTGACAGACTCCCAAGGCCTGTGCCAGATGCAGTCAACCGGAGGCCGGTGTCCCGGAACGCCGAGGGGATCGATCCAAGAAGTCGAGTATGGATGACGTGCTCCGTGATGGTCGCGTCGTATGATGACGTGACGGAGGCCTCCAAGGTGCCGTCTGTGGAGGATGACGTAGGCTGATGCAGATGGAGTGCGTGAGGCGTGCCTCACGCCTACTGGCGTGGTGACGTATCGGGCACAGAGACCAGCGGTCCCCTCAGCTTAAAGGGACCGTGCGCTGCTGGGGCGGAGGTCGTGTAGATCAAGCCCAATGGTGTAAGCACTCCTGGTGTGCTCCAGCGACAAATGCAACAAGGCCAAATGGCTGTGGGTGAGACTGGGGCCCCGTCCCGAAAATGCTCGGGAAGGGATGCTGGCGGGGAAAGCCCAGGTGTCCCCAGAGGTCCCGGTGGGCCTCCATAGTCAGCAGAGGGTCAAGGATTGTCAGATTATTGCATTTTGAATAGCAATTCATGAGTCAGCACAAGATATACTTTCGCAGTTTGAGATGACCTGCAGTGTGACATGTTTGACACCAGATGGCGCTGTCTCAAGACTGCTAAATGGAACCTTGAGGAATTTCCGTTACAAAGTGACAGTTGGGATTTAATATCTGTGAGGAAAGGATGTTTAGAAAGGTAGCTGTGATGGCTGTTGTTTTTCGATGTTTTGCCAGTTATTGTTAAATACAATTCAATACAAAGTTATATATTTACCTTGTGAATTGAATGAGAGTTTCATTATTCACACAAACAGAGACTGGAGTTTTTGGGCCGATGGGGAATTAAACTTCTATATTTCTGTTGCCTATCCGCTGTGACATAAATACTCAACGCCGAAGAAGGATGACTCCCAGGCTCTTTACCGAAGGCGACGGGCATAATGCCACGCTGTCCAGGGTCCAGGGTCGGAAGCTGGCCATCCCCACTGCCCGGACGACCCAGCCAAAGGATCTCCGTCTTCGCTGGATTCACCTTCAACGTACTGGCTCACAGTCATCCAGTAACAGCTTCGAGGCAAAGATGGAAATTATCGGATACGGTTTCGGGCCTGCCCTCCATCCTCAGAATGAGCTGGGTGTCATCAGCGTACTGGTGGCACTCCAGCCCAAAGCTACGCGCCAGCTGAGCAAGTGGACGCATGTAGATGTTAAATAATAGAGGGGAGAGTATGGCCCCCCGGGAGAACACACAAACTAAGGGGGAGCGCCCGGAGACCACCTCGCCCATCCTCACTCGCTGTGACCGGTTCCGGAGGAAGGAGGACAGCCAGTTCAAGGAACCTTATTTAGGGGTCACGGCATTAGAAAGGTTGAGAACCACTGGTTTTATGATGCTGTTTTTTATGTGTTTTATCTGTGTTTAATCTGGTTTTAAATGCTGTAAACCGCTCTGGGCTCCGGAGAGAGCGGTCTACTAAATCGAATAAATAAATAAATAAATAATATATCTTTCTGTTTAATTGCTATTTAAAAATTAAAAAATAATTTCTAGACCAGGGGTGCTCACACTTTTTCAGCATGGGAGCTACTGATTAAAAAACCAAGTCCCAAAGATCACCTGCCCAGAAATGTAAAACGTATAACTATTTTCTTATTTATTTATCTATATTTATTATTCATTTTATGTACCGCTCCTTCCAGCAGGCTCGGGGCAGTTTACATAAAATGAAGTTATAAAACATCAACATTTCAATTTAATAACAACAATATAAAACAGGGCATAAAAATACATCCAACCGCCCCATTTCTCCCACACTGCCATATTACCACACATATTATCAGCCAGAAAGTAAGAAGAGGCTGTTGAACTGCAAGGCCATTTAATACTCAGCAAGGTAAACAAAGGGGCATGCAAAAATACATCCAACCACCCCATTTCTCCCACATTTCCATATTCCCAAACATATATTTCTCAAGGAACAAAGCAAGCAGAGAGGCTTTGGAGCTAAAAGGCCATTTTTAAACATTAAAAATAAACAAAGAGACATGCCACAGAACAATCAAGCACCCACCCCAAAGTAAAAAGACCGACCTTTGAGATGCGATAAGGAAATGACCCCAAAGCGTCCTCCTCCTCCGTTGTTGCTCCTATTTCCATGCCGCCAGCATGCATGCCGCCTCCAAGAGCTCACGAGAAGTCCGAGGGGACAGAATGGGCGCTCCTGCGCATGCGCGCGGGGCCAGCCATGCATCGCGTCATCCAGGCCCGCCCCCCTTTGTTCTCCTACGACTCTGAGTGGCTGGAGAAGGACGGAGGGAGGAGGAGGAATCCAAAAGAGGGGGCCCATTCTGCCTCTTGGACCCTGGAGCTTTTGGAGGCAGCGCGCGAGCAGGGAGCGGGGAGGAGCAACGACGGAGGACTTCTTTGCAGCGTGCAGGGGCGCGTGAATTGGACCAACAGCTAAAAACCTGGTCAGGGGCCTGAAGATCACCAGGATGAGGCCTGAAGATCACCTTGGTGATCCCGATCACCATTCTGAGCACCCCTGTTCTAGGGGGAGCGCTGAGTAAATTTTTTTCTGGAAAGGGGGCGGTAGGCCAAAAAGTTTGGGAACCACTGATTTAGAGCAAGTGAGGAAAGCAGTTTTTCTATGAACACTTCAGAGTTTCTCTTTCAGCAGTCAACGGATGGAGGAAGAAAGCGAGAGAGAGACCACATAATACATTTGGGGCACAGCACGGTATGCATCCACTAATTTCTGGAAGGTATGAAGTATCTCTAACAGGGCCATGGAAAAAAGGGCCAACTGCCGGCTTCCCTGTTACAAGGGTTAATTGGTAGCCCTCGCTTGCACCTGTCAGGCAGGAATGTTCTCTTCAGTAGATACACTATTAATCTTACATTTAAGAGTTTAGCAGACAGTTTTCCGAAGATAGGTCTCTAGGGCGGAGGGATCCGATTTCTATGTAAAATTATTCTTGAGTTGCTTCCACTAGATAGGAATCGGCCGCCCCACACAGATCGTAATTGAGGTCACGGCTTCCCTTTCAGCACTTCTGCAGCTTTGGTGGTTGAGCATAACATCTCTGTTATTGCCAATGAAGCGCTTATCATAGCTCTATCTTCGAGGGAACGTAAACCTTGCGCCAGAATGGCTTTGTTGTGACTTCAGGGTGAACACTGTCGGTATCTCAAAGAGCCCGGGCTCCTCACCTTTCCTCATCTGAAAAAGACCAGGGCTTCCTTCAAAATGCATATATTGTCAATAACAATAATTTTACAGATTGCTTTCCATTATTTAACCTTGGGCTGTCACTGAAGAACTCAAGAGAAGGAGCATAAGATTTCGATGGGAGAGACAAAAAGGTCAGAAGACCACAAGATAAATGTTACTCAAGATGATGGACAACAAAGAAAATCCCAACACAAGAAAAATCGTAAACGAAGACACTAGATCAGGGGTGGGCAATTATTTTTCCCAAGGGGCCACACGAGAGCTAAAAAATATGATGGAGGGCCGCACCTAAAGGATGAAATACATTCTACATAATATCAATTGAATTTCTTTAATAACAATAAAAAGGCACTACATTGCATTTTTGATATATTAATAAGACTGATAAGAGTATATGTTATGAGCAATGGAAAAGCGAGGTTGTTATAGGAAAAATGACATTTATTCACTCAAATTTTACAAAACAATGGTTAACAAAATGTGAACATTTGTCTCATTTGTGATTCATTATATCAGGGGCCAGGAACCTTTTTGACTCAGAGAGCCAAAAAAGCAAAATATTTGGAAATTTATTTCAGTGAGAGCATTATAATATATTTAAAGACTCAATTCAACTAAATGTGAGTATAATAAGCCCCCTGAGTTTATTCATAATAATGATGATGATGATAATATTCATTCAGCCTCTGCTAATAACAACAACAACAATAGGTTCCTAGAGTAGGAGGAGACCTCCAAGGGCCATCCAGTCCAACCTCCTTCTGCCCTAAGCGAAAAACACAATCAATGCACTCCTCACAGATGGCCATTCACTCTCTGATAATAATAATAATAATAATAATAATAACAACAACAATGGCTTCCTAGAATAGGAGGAGACCTCCAAGGGTCATCCAGTCCAACCTCCTTCTGCCCTAAGGGAAAAACACAATCAATGCACTCCTCACAGATGGCCATTCACTCTCTGATAATAATAATAATAATAATGATAACAATGGGTTCCTAGAATAGGAGGAGACCTCCAAGGGTCATCCAGTCCAACCTCCTTCTGCCATAAGGGAAAAACACAATCAAAGCATTCCTCACAGATGGCCATTCAGCCTCTGATAATAATAATAATAATAATAATAATAACAATGGCTTCCTAGAATAGGAGGAAACCTCCAAGGGCCATCCAGTCCAACCTCCTTCTGCCATAAGGGAAAAACGCAATCAATGCACTCCTCACAGATGGCCATTCACTCTCTGATAATAATAATAATAATAATAATAATAATAACAATGGGTTCCTAGAATAGGAGGAGACCTCCAAGGGTCATCCAGTCCAACCTCCTTCTGCCATAAGGGAAAAACACAATCAGTGCACTCCTCACAGATGGCCATTCACTCTCTGATAATAATAATAATAATAATAATAACAATGGCTTCCTAGAATAGGAGGAGACCTCAAGGGTCATCAGTCAACCTCCTTCTGCCCTAAGGGAAAAACACAATCAATGCACTCCTCACAGATGGCCATTCACTCTCTGATAATAATAATAATAATAACAATGGCTTCCTAGAATAGGAGGAAACCTCCAAGGGTCATCCAGTCCAACCTCCTTCTTCCATAAGGGAAAAACACAATCAAAGCATTCCTCACAGATGGCCATTCAGCCTCTGATAATAATAATAATAATAATAATAACAACAATGGCTTCCTAGAATAGGAGGAAACCTCCAAGGGCCATCCAGTCCAACCTCCTTCTGCCCTAAGGGAAAAACGCAATCAATGCACTCCTCACAGATGGCCATTCACTCTCTGATAATAATAATAATAATAATAATAACAATGGCTTCCTAGAATAGGAGGAGACCTCCAAGGGTCATCCAGTCCAACCTTCTTCTGCCATAAGGGAAAAACACAATCAAAGCATTCCTCACAGATGGCCATTCAGCCTCTGATAATAATAATAATAATAATAATAATGATGATGATAACAATGGGTTCCTAGAGTTGAAGGAGACCTCCAAGGGTCATCCAGTCCAACCTCCTTCTGCCCTAAGGGAAAAACACAATCAATGCACTCCTCACAGATGGCCATTCAGCCATCTTGAACCAAACTTGGCACACTCATGAGACCAACAGAAAGTACTGAAAGGGTTTGCTGGGCATTGACCTTGAGTTTGGGAGTTGTAGTTCACCTGCATCCAGAGAGCACTGTGGACTCAAATAATGGTGGATCAGGACCAAACTTGGCACAAATACTGAATATGCCCAAAGAGGCAAAAGAGAAGAGAAGAGGAGGAAGACGAGGAGAGCGAAGTAAACGGAGGAAGCCAGGGGGGGAATGGAAGCGGCCCCCCCGCGCGCTGGCATCGTCCCCGCCCCTTTCCCGCTCTGGCTCTGCCCCCTCTCCCTCGCTGCACTCCCCCTCCTTCCCTCTTGCGTTCATGTGGTGGAAGGGGGAAGGAATGAAACAGGGAATGGGGGAAACAGAGAGGGAAAGAAGGAAGGAAACAGGGAGGGAAGATAGGAAACAGAAGAGAAGAGAAGGAGCGTGAGGCAAGAGGGAGGGGGGAGCACGCAAGGGGGAGGGAAAGGGAGGAGGGCGAAGGCATGCTCTGCGGCGCCTCCTCTTCTCCCCCCCTCCCTTCCGCTCTGCTTGTCTGCCTGCCTGCTTCTTCATCTTCACATTTGCTCCTTCAACATGTAGCCGCCACAATGGGAGTTCGCCTCCCTCTCTTCAGGACAAAGCCTTGAGGGAGCCGCGGGCCGGTCAGCACCGGCCGGCGGGCCGCATGCAGCCCCCCGGGCCGCAAGATGTCCAGGTCTGCACTAGATAATACAACACGGTTAATAGCAGATCAGAAAAAAATTGTAGAAAACTGGATAGTAAGTAAAGAACTTTAGAATGAAAGAATACCTGAAATAGCTAAAGGACAAAAGATGAACTTTACAATAAAATGCCCCTAAGAAAACATACCGTGAAAGCTGAGTTGCACAATCGAAGAATGATGAAGAAGAATTTAGGAAAACCAACAACCCTAGTAAAGAAGAATGGAAGCCAAAACAACAGCATACCCCACCAACTCTCCCTTTCGCTTTCCCATCCTACCCCCACATTTTCCCCTTTTGAGCCCTACCCCATATCCACCAAACCCTCTCCAACCCCTCTCCAACCCCCTCAGCCCTTGCCCATCCTTTTTCTTACCACCCCTTCCCATTTTATTTATTTATTTATTTATTTATGATTTCGGCTTCTAGACCGCTCCCTCTAGAAGCTCGGAGCAGTTTACGGCACTGTAAGCAAGCAATATAAGACATACAGTGTAAAACAAACAAATAGACACCAAGACTAATCTAAAATTGTTACAGTACTAAAATATTCCTAAACTAGATTAGGCAATAAGCAAAGCAATTACTCGACTGGGAAAGCCAAGCAAAGTCTTACAGGCTCGACGGAAAGAAGACAGTTCTCCGGTTCCTCTGACTTCCTCATGTAGGGCATTCCACAACATTGGTGCCGCCACCGAGAATGCCTTTGGTCCTGTTGAGGAAAGATGTTATTGTCCAATGGAGGGGACATTGAGGAGATTTTGTTCACCGGAGCGTAAGGATCTCTGAGGACAGTATGGGGAGAGGCGGTCCCTTAGGTACACTGGCCCAAGACCATGCAAGGCCTTAACAGTTTGTTTATTCATTTATTTCCACCATTTCTACCCCGCTTCTTCTCAACCCCCGAGGGGGGACTCAGAACAGCCAACAATTCGATGCCAAAAACACAATATACATATAATAGAAAACCAAAAACAGTCAGAATTAAAATACATTAAAACAGGTAGCATTAAAATACATTAAAATACAATTAGCATTAAAATACATCATGTACATTCACATAAGTTTAAAACAGTATTCCGTCCATAATAGAAACATTGGGCCATGTCCACCAGTTTGCCATTTCAGTCTAATCTAAAGTGCTGTATCGTGCTAATGTGCAAACGCCTGGTCCCATAACCAGGATTTCACTTTTTCCCTGAATGCCAGGAGGGATGGGGTTGATCGTATATCAATAGGGTGTGCGTTCCACAGACGGGGAGCCACCACCAAGAAGGCCCTGTCTCTCGCCCCCACCAACCGCGTTTGAGAAATTGGCGGGAGTAGGAGCAGGGCCTCCCCGGAGGATCTTAAATACCGAGGTGGGACGTAGTGGCTGATGCGTTCGGACAAGTAAGCTGGGCCAGAACCGTATAGAGCTTTAAAGGTCAAAACCAGCACTTTGAATTGAGCTCGGAATTGGACAGGCAGCCAGTGGAGCTGACACAGCAGGGGGGTGGTATGCTCCTTGTATGTAGCTCCCGTTAGTAATCTGGCTGCCGCCCATTGGACTAATTGCAGTTTCCGAACTGTCTTCAAAGGCAGACCCAGGTAGAGTGCGTTGCAGTAATCTATTCGGGATGTAACCAGAACGTGGACGACCGTAGCCAGATCAGACTTAGTACCAGCACCTTGAAGGAGATCCGGTGCTCGATAGGCAGCCAGTGCAGTTGTCGCAATATTGGTGTAATTGTCAGGTTCTGGATAGGGCTCACAAAGGATTCTCCCAAAGGACACGGTTTATTTAGCTCCACATTCCAGGGAGAGCAAAGAGGAATCTGGGTTTTCCCACCAAAACGCTCAGTGATAAGCCCTCTTGGTAAACATCCTCCCTCCTCCCCCACTTAGGCCCATCCTACTCTGCTTGCCTCCTTATCTAGATGGCAGCTAAAGCCAGGCTGTTTGTTAACTTAACTGCTCTGGCTGCGGCCTGACATTACGCCCCCCCCCCCCGGAACACCTGCCCCGCAGGGAGAGAAGAACGAAAGGGAGAGAAGAGAGAGAGGAGAGAAAACATTAAGGGCCAATTACTAACAATTCTTAACCACCTCAAATGAGTAATATACTGTACGTGCAACTAACAGTCTTGAGCGCATGAACATAGCCAAATTCAATCATCCAAACAGTACAAGGCATCTTGTATGTTTTCAAACCACCTTCACCTACCCTCATTCCTACCTTGGCTAATCTCAGCATGCACATAAATTTAACCATAAACATGAATCTCAATTTTGCATAAACACAATTACATGAGCCGTATTGAAACCCAGCGCCGTACATTTTGGTTCCTAAATTCGGTTTTCCTCACTATCCGTCCTGTTTCTAACAGTGGCCTCCCTTCATGTTACTCCGACCACATGTAAGGCCTTTCCAAGGAACAAACCATTTAACAGCTTCTCTATGCTTAACAAAGTGCGCCCTCCCAGGCAAGATCCCCACAACCATTCAGAACTATGTTTCTCAGCAGGGACATGTACGAATCTTACAGGAATAATGTTCACGGAGACAACTTTGAGCACTTTGGCTGCCATAGTCTCTTGTAGCTCGGCTTCGGAAATTGCTGCCTGGGGTTTGAACACTGTTGTCCAGTCCCGGGAACTCTCCTCAGCCTGCAATGGAGTGCACTCTTCCAGTTCTTTCCTTCCGGAAACCGCAGGATACTCTCCAGCCGCAGTTGCTTCTCCTCGGCCTCCCATTTCCATAGGGCTCCAAGCCAAACCCCCGCAATAGCTAAAGCGGGCCCCAACTGCAGGGGTCCTGCAATCTCCGCCGCCTTTCCACCCCGTTCTGCCTCCAGGATTGACTGTCCGACTGCCTCCTCAGACTCAAGCGGCGGCCTCGATAGGACCCCATCCGGCAGGGATCCATCCGCATTCTCCCGCAGCTCTGCGCTCACCGTGCCGCTCTTCTCCTGGGTGACAGCAACTAGCTGGGGCCGCACACCTCCAGTCCCTGCCCTGTGGTGGTCCCAATCGAAAAGAATTATTGCCCAAACCAGCGTGGCGCTCCATGGGACATCTTCTTCCAAGGAACAGTCAGCAGCCTCCCCTTCACGATCTCCAGGCTCCTGGCCTCTCTTTGGAACTTGGGCCTCCGAGGGGCCTCTCTCTCCCTCCTTTGCATTGGCCAGTATCTCTCCCCCACCGATTGACTGGATTTCCACCTCGCTATCCTCGCCGCCGGTCATCCAAACCCCGAGGATTGCCTTCCACAAGATCAAAGTCCCCACTGGGGGTAGCTCAGCCAAACTTTCTTCTGTGCTCTTTTGCACTGAGTGGGAATTTGCGCACTCCTCCTCTTCGCCTGGATGTTTCGTTTCATCCAGCAGTTTCACACAGAGCGACTCTGGGTTTGGCTTTAGGTCAGCACAGTTGGAGGAGCTTTCTCTCTCTACTCCACCTTCTGTCTCTGCCGTTCCAGGGGCCATCTTCGCCTCTCCCCCAAGCTGTGGCTCTGCGATAGCCATCTCTGCTGACCGGCAGCCACCCATCTTCGCTTCTCCCCCTGCTATTGGGACGGGCACACTCACACTCTCGTTGAGATGATCGGCTCGGTCTCTCCCAGCCTCTCCAGGTTTAAAGCGGGGTTTTCTTCCTCCTCCGCTGGGCACCTTTCCTCGGCTGGGCTCTTTCAGGGGTTTCTTCCCAAACCACTTGCATGGCCCTTTCAAGCATGTAGTCGAGTAAGGCCGCCCTCCTCTCGGAATCTGCTTTGAGCCATTCCCGAGGGTGTCGCTGGACCATCTCTGCAGCCGCCCCTCCCCGGGGAGCCGGGCAACCTCTCTCACACCCGGGGCCATGCTCCAGGTGGCCCGCGAACATCACCACCACCGGATGCTCCCCGTGCTCACACACGCCGCAGCCATAGGTGGCGGGGGCTTCTCCGAAGGGTTCCCTCGCACGGCGTCCTCATGCTCTACCTCATCGTCACTCAAGGGGTACTACCGATCTCCTTCATCCTCCTCCTCACCAGCCCAGGCAAACTGGTTCTCGTAGAATCCCCAATCCGCCGCCAAAGGGGGGCGCATTGCAGGTCCCACGCGCTGCATGCCCTCGTACTCAGCACTCCGAAAAGACCGGCCTCGGCGTTCTGTCACCTGGGCCATCCAAAGCCCGATCCTTTCGGTTCCCTGGCTCTCCATACCCTCATCGCTGTCTGCGAGATAGGCATCTTTCATCTCTAGCACCCTCTCCACGGCAGTTGCTTCCCATGGTTGGGGGATGGGGCTTCTGTGCTCCTCACCTCCGAAAGGCAGGTTCTGGTTGGGGTGCGAGTGCATTTCCGCGGGCACACCTTCCTCTTCCTCCGAGCTCAGGTCGCCATAGGGGATGGGGTCAGGCAAACTGCCCTTCAGCACCTCTGAAGGCTGCATTCACTTTTTCCTTCCCCTCCTGCCCCGCCGGCGCTTGAGCTTACGTGAAGGCTCCGAGGAAGGGGTAGAACTTTTACTCCTCCTCAGGGCTGCTGACTCCACACAAGCTGTGGGGTCCTCACAGGGAATAAGGGGAATGAAGGGCTCTTCTCCATCTTCCTCGCCCTGGAGCTCGTATAGCTGGGCACAATTTGGGGACCCGGGGAGGGGGCCTTCTTCAACCACGTAGGGAACTCCCAGCATGTAGCCTGTGGTGGCAGGTTCATCCTCACAGCCTTCATCCTCAGGGAACGAGTCAGTGTCCCATTCTTCAGCCTGCATCCGCCGCACCAAATCAGGGAACGACTTCTGGAGGTTTTCAAAAGCTTGCCGCATCGCCTCGGCTACATCCACCTTACTGGGGGTCTCCCAACCAGCATGGCACGGACTCCGATTTCCCTCTGGTTCCAACCAGACACCCACGGTTTCCATCCTCCCGGGTGGGGGCCTTTGGCTTCGCAGGCCTCTTTCGCCGCTTGCTTTTACAAGGCCAAAACCCTTCTCCTCTGGGAGGGAGGTCATGCCCCTCCGCCTTGGGAGCACAGACCTTCTCCATAGTTGGGTTGGGTTCTCACCAGCACTGAGACTGGGATAAACCCATTGTTGTTGAGATTCCTCTTTATGTCAGGTCCTGGATATGACTGTTAAATAAAGCACGCTCACAAAGGATTCTCCCAAAGGACACGGTTTATTTAGCTCCACATTCCAGGGAGAGCAAAGAGGAATCTGGGTTTTCCCACCAAAACGCTCAGTGATAAGCCCTCTTGGTAAACATCCTCCCTCCTCCCCCACTTAGGCCCATCCTACTCTGCTTGCCTCCTTATCTAGATGGCAGCTAAAGCCAGGCTGTTTGTTAACTTAACTGCTCTGGCTGCGGCCTGACAGTAATATGGCATCTCGCCGGAGCGCCGGCGAGAAGACGTGCCGCGGCATTCTGCACTAACTTGAGTTAGGTTACAGAATTTTAACCCATTGTGTAACCAAAATCCAATAAAAACCTTTTTTATTAAGAGAGAGAGAGAGAGAGAGAGAGAGAGAGAGAGAGAGAGAGAATTGGGCGGACAGACATTATAACTAAGAAGACAAGTAAACCAGAGAGAAGGGGGCAATGTTCTTCTATTCTTAAGCACACTAAAACAGGGCAAGAAAAATGCTTACAAGCCGTCTCTTCAGATAACAAAAAGGTATTATGTTCGTTAATGCAATGTTTTAAACACGTTTTCAAGAAGTGCTGAGATGTCATTGTTATAGAAGACACATCAAATAGATGCTTCATTCAACATAAATTATGCAGCAGTTTCTGTCAGGGAGGTTATCAAGGTTTAGGAAATATGCACAATTCCACCCACAGCCCCGCTTTCCCCTGTCTCCAAATGGAGCTTAATGCATTTGAGGAGGTAGCCAACATTTTTCCTTAATGGCATAACTATGCTACAGCTGATGACTTTCATTCTGGACAATTGCATTTGCTCAGATGTTACTGTCTGGCATTGGAGTGAGAACTTCCTTTCTGCCTCTGGAGGCAGCAGTGGAACTCTCCGACTCTTTGTCTAATATTCTCCCAAAACAGAAAAGGGCTGTCACAGCACTCTCGAACTGTTAATATAATTTGCTTATTCCCCGAACATTTTGCCCACTACATTACCATATTATTACAAGGCTAGAATCACACTGTACATGTGCTCGGTGAAGTGTGCGATTAAATGAGTTTTAAGTTCTAAAAGCCAATCTGTAGAAATGTTTTTAAAGTGTTTTTAAAAGCACAAGTCGATTGCCAACTTCCGAACCCTCCTCTCAAGCTGTTCCCTTAAGTTCGACCAGAGCTGTGCCAATTAGTACATGATAATATTCCAGGCATGGGATTAAAGCTCACCTTGGGATTTTCAGCATCCTAGAGCTCTGTTAAAAAGCCAAGCTACTTGCTTTTGTGTTTCGGCCCAATGATAACCTGAGCCAGGCATGCTCAGAAGGATTTTAAGATGTATGCCAGGGCTGTCCAACAGGCGGACCGTATATGGCCCCCCAGCCTGTTGGACACGGCCCCCCCCTCCTGAAAGTTAAAAAGTTTTTAATTTTTTTTTTAAAAAAATGGCAGCCGGGGGAGGCAGAGCAGGGAGAAGGAAGGAGCCAGCTCTCCTCCCTGCACCGCCCCCTCCATCCCCCTCTCCCGTCCGCCCTTCCTCGGGAGGAACCGAAAAGGAGCAGTAGAGGGCGCCAAGGGCGGCGCAGAGGCCTAGCGTGACGCGCCGCCCCTTGGCGCCGCCTACTGCTAGGAAGGGCGGAGCCGGCTGCCTTCTTCCTCCGAGGCCCCTCCTCCTTCTCCCCGGGTGTGCCGCCACCCGGGAGGAAAGAGGAGAGGCTTCAGCGAAAGGAGGCAGCCACCTGGGAGGAGGGGCTACGTGAGCGAGCGGCCCCTGCCCCGCCCGCCCCACGAGCAGCCCCGCCCTGCTCACTGATCACCTACAGCCCCCAGGTGATCAGTGACACTTCTTCCGGCCCTTGGGTCAGAAGAAGTTGGACAGCCCTGATTTATGCCATTCATTTATCATCCTTAAAGTTTACTTTTAAGAAATGAAAGTAATGAGTAATCAGGGCCGGACTAAGATAATTTTAAATGGTAAGCGAACATTATTTCGCCCCCCAACCAATCACTGAAAAATAAAAGGTAGAATATTATTCACATGTTTAAGGGTACATCCGGCTGCCGGGCAATCCTCCTTGGTCTCCGGCCTTGTGGAGGGTGCGCATTAATAATACAAATAATACACTATTTGTATTCTGCTCTTCTCACCCCGAAGGGGACTCAGAGCGGATTACATTACACATACAGCAGACAGTCCCTGCCGAATTGACATGCAATTACAATTACAATACAGACAAACATGTGCAATTAGAAGGATTTTTTTCTTCTGGTTGCGCCGCGGGTGCGGTTGCTCCATTCCGTCACAAGGGGGTGCTGTTGCTTCATCCTCAGACGAGAGCCTCTGGTTCCGCATTCCACCTCCGACAGCCGATCTTCCTTATTTTTACTCAGGTGTTGTAAAGTCCTTATAAAAATCCTTCCCCGCTGAGTGGTCCCTAGTTCATCTACTCACAGCTGGCTTGTTTTCGATCTGTTAGGTGGACGGTGGACAGGGCTCACAGCTGAGTGTCCAGACCAGCCCGGGAAACGAACATGCAACCTTCTGATTGCAAACACAGCTGTTGTTACCGCTGTGCTATCTCTCCGGCCCCACTACATTACCCCATTACAGCCTGTGTTGGATGGGGTTACATTCCCCCTGAAGATGCAGGTTTGCAGCTTGGGAGTGATCCTGGACTCATCGCTGAGCCTGGAAGCCCAGGTCTCGGCGGTGGCCAGGAGAGCTTTCGCACAGTTAAGACTCGTGCGCCAGCTGCGCCTGTTCCTTGGGAAGTCTGATCTGGCTACAGTCGTCCACGCTCTGGTCACATCCCAAATAGATTATTGCAACGCACTCTACATGGGGCTGCCTTTGAAGACAGTTCGGAAATTACAATTAGTCCAACGGGCGGCAGCCAGACTACTAACGGGAGCTACATACAGGGAGTATACCACCCCCCTGCTGTGTCAGCTCCACTGGCTGCCTGTCCATTTCCGAGCTCAATTCAAAGTGCTGGCTTTGTCCTTTAAAGCTCTATATGATTCTGGCCCAGCTTACTTGTCCGAACGCATCAGCGTCTATGTCCCACCTCGTAATTTAAGATCATCCGGAGAGGCCCTGCTCTCATTTCCACCAGCTTCCCAAATGCGGTTGGTGGGGACGAGAGAGAGGGCCTTCTCAGTGGAGGCTCCCCGTCTGTGGAACACGCTTCCAAGCAACATACGATCAACACCATCCCTCCTGGCATTCAGGAAAAAAATTAAATCTTGGCTGTAGGACCAGGCGTTTGCACATTAGCACAATACAGCACTTTGGACTGTTGATGGATATGACTCAATGCTCCTGTTATGGACGAAATACTGTTTTTAACGTAAGAGAATGTGTATGATGTGTTAATGTTAATTGTATTTTAATGTGTTTTAATGCTGTATGTTTTTGGTTTTATATTGTATTTATTATGTTGGCATTGAATTGTGCCTTTTGTTAGGCCGCTCTGAGTCCCCCCTCGGGGGTAGAGAAGAGCCGGGTAGAAATGTTGGAAATAAATAAATAAATAAGCGGACCCAGCTGGTTCCGCGCGTGCACATTTGGTGTGGTGCGGGTGGGCCGCTTTCCACGGGGCTGGAGACTGAGGAGGAAGGTTTGGTGGCCGGGGGCGGAGGCTCTGCCTCCGGCTGCTAGGTGCTCTTCCTCGGTCTCCGGCCTCTTGGAGCCGCTGCGGGCAGCTCTGGCCTGCTCGCGCCGTACCTGGTGCGCATGCATGGAACCAGCTTCCACCGGGCCAGAGACTGAGAAGGGGCGTTTGACGGCCGGATGCATCCCTGAATATGTGGCGCCCCATGCAGGTGCGTAGTTCGCGTAATGTAAGATCCGGCCCTGTGAGTAGTGCAAAAACTAGCACAAGAAATCACTGAATTTTCTTTGCTCTTTTTTATGAGTTATCTTGAAGCGCCATTAAACGGTCAGTGTAGATGTGTCCCATGATATAGTAACTTGGTGATATCTCATTCATACAGTCATCAGTGGTCAAAGTCTACTTGACGGTAGATAAGTCTTCTTAAGCTATTGGTTTTAATTATACTTGCAGAATAATTGCACTAATAATTACAGGATGTCTCAAACCTACACTGGTTGATAGACTCTATAAGCTAGCTGGCGACCCCCAGATGCTTGGGAATGTTGCTGCCAACTGTGAGAGAAATAAGGTTTAACACCATGAGAGCCATCCATTGCATGGTTATTAGCCTTCTCCCAGTAGACTCAAATCAAGGAAAAGCTTCAGGAGAACCACTACTCCTCTTAATATTCCCCCAGCAACAGTAAGGGTATCCCTCTTGCCAGCTAAACCGGGAATTCCCAAATGGATGACACTCCACAAGTGTCTTCCTCCAGGTGCGAACAAAGAATGCGTAACTTGGAAGTCCCTGAACAGACTCAGGGACTCCGTGCCCCCCTGCCGATGGCCCTGAGCCCGGTAGGCCTTCCACATGGTTTTCCTGCTGCCTTCTTGGCCCCTCTCAGTAGGCATGGGAACAAATCGAAAAATGGCGATTCTAAAATCAAATGGGGGGGATTTTTTATTAGTATATCAAAGACTTACAAAAAATTCCCAAAAATTTCGGAAATGTAACTTAAGTACTAACGAAATTGGTTAGAAATTGTATGCCAGAGCATGCGCTTTCAGATGGTTTTGTTTACAACTCCCAGAAATCCTAACAGCTGGTAAATTGGCTGGGATTTCTGGGAGTTGTAGGCCAAAACTTGAATCAATCACACTGAATTCTAGATGGGACTCTCAAATAGGAAGGAGGGAGGGAGGGGTATTCTATTCTTGGAAGCAGCAAAAGAAAAGGAGGAGGAACCCCCCCCCCCTCGCTCCTCGCTGCCTCTCTCTCACCCCGATCCCGAGGGAGCGAGGGCCCAAGTTTGCCCAGGCTGGCCGTATACCTACATTCTATGCACATGCAATAATACAGCAGTAATAGCAATGGGAATAAGAAGAGGTAAAATTCAAACCGAAGTGTTCTGAGTGGTCCCTGCTTCATGCGGTGCAAACGGGCTCTTCTTTGTGAGCCCGGGAAATTAGCCCGGGAAAAGACAGCGTTTTCTGCTTGGGTGCACACACATACATATTCTTGGGGGGTTATTGCTGCAGAATCTTCTCTATGAGCCTGGGATTCTTCAACAAATCCCCTCCCAAGAATATGTATGTGTGTGCTCCCAAGCTGGCTTTCCCCGGGCTAATTTCCGTTTGCACCGTTTGCACCGCATGAGCCCGTTTGCATTATAGCAGGTTTGGTACTTTTCCGAGTAAAAAGTACAGTCAGAGAGTGATGCTACATACGTGTTTAGCTTAAGAGATGCGGATTCCTGTGCCAAAAATCATACAGGCACTTGCAATATGAGAATAACACTGTGATTAAGGCTTTTAATCCACCCTGTGCCTTCCTTCAGATAACATAGGCTAGATGGGTGAAAGGAAAACAGAACAGAGAGTGTTAAATGCAATGGGAAAACTTAATGCGAATTGAGGAAGCATTGCGCATGACAGAGAGCCTGACCCCCTCCGCTGCTGGCACGGAGCCTGGGAGTCAATGTTTCAGTTTGAGGACATCAGGAGACTAAGAAGTGATACCGAACTGTGTGAAAATACTAACAAGAAACGTCTATTGTTCTCATTTAGAGGTGTAACTTTGAAATGATGCAAGTAGAAAATGAACTGTTTATTGGAGTAATGA